>OY540802.1:11256113-11942198 GCA_961205885.1 Ptychoptera albimana
CACTAAAACTATCCAGTAATAGTAAAGCCAACACACAAACAATTTATATATTATCATAAAGTAGAAAATAACAACAGAAAACAAATAAAAAAAACGATAAGACAGTAACAATATTAATATACTTTAGCCTGTTAGAAAATTTAGATCTTTTACTCTATTCTATATATATAAGAAAATATAAGATAATTGGGTGAAATAACTAGTGGTGGTCGTGATTGGGTGTTATGTAAATGTACTATAATGGGTGGTTGATTGTTATATAGAGAGAAATACATCTGCTTTTACATATACAACAAATTGTTCATTTTCAATTCAAGGATTCTAATAATAATAATAATAATAATATAATGTGTATTAGTGTAGTGTTATTGTTGGTGCTTGGCTTGGTTGGCGTCATTGAAGCAATCTACTTGATAGCTTTAATTTATGCCAATTACTTTTGTTCCTTTTACTGTGTTTATTTGTTCATTCGTTTGGCTTATTTGTTCGTTTGTTTGTTTTATTTTATTTTATTTTATCTATACCAAAAAAAACCAATTCATCGGTTTGATATGGGTTTAGTGTGGTAGAAATAGATATTAAAAGCTGGACACATTTCGATCGACATTAAATGTTCACCACTAGTTATTTCGATAAACATAAACATTTATATATAAATGAATCAAGTGTAGTTCGTCGTTGTTTCATGTCATCTTTATTCCCAACAAATAATTTTCGTTTTTCTTTTTCTTTTTGTTTTAAGAGAAACAGCCTGTCACATACACATATACGGCAAAAACAAAAAAGAAAAAAGTAGAAGAAGACTAACCATAACCAAAAATAATATTTTATCTTCTCTTAAGAAGAATAAACCTTTAAACAGGCGCGTTCAACACACATAAAAGGGGTTCTTTTCAGATTCTTCCCTTCTTTTTCTTCTTCTTCTTTATCATCGTAAAATCCACCCAAAACAAACCGTATTTTATTAGACATAAATTTCCTTCATACTTATGTTCGTTATTCGTTATTCATTTTGTAAAATTTTCTTTAATATCATTGAAGAAAAATAATAAAAAAAATATATCCACCATATATATTTGATATAGATAAAAACCTTATTGCGTTCATCAAACAAACAAACAAACAAACAAATAAACAGAAACTACAGTAAAAAAAATCAAAATAAACTAAAAGTAAAATGAAATGAAAAATTCTTTTTTAAATAGAAAAAAAAAAAAAAAAATAAAAAAAAATGACAAAGAAAATCTGCACAACACTTTTTACTTAGTTTTTCCCTTTATTTTATTTTATTATTTTTTTTTTTTTGAAAATTTACTGCTGCTAACTTTCAAATTGACAAAGTCAAGAAGAGAAAATATTTCTAGAGGCGAATTATTTTATTTGCTTAAAGCACTTTTAAAATTTTTCTTCGTTTATTTATTTGTTTTTTGTGCCTTTTTTTATTTATTTTCTTTTTTCCTTTCTACTTTCATTTCTTCTGATATTATCAAAAGATATCAGTCTAATTCCAAGATACTTCCAAAAATAAAAAATAAATAAAAAACCCCAATACAATGACAATGACATCAACAATGATACGATACGATTCTCACTCATCATTTCATTTCGATTCTTATTTCAGATTTTATTTTTATCTGTTTTTTTTTTTTTTTTTATAAATTTATTTGATTTTACTTTTCTATTTATTCTTTGGTTCATTCATTCATTCATTCATTCATCACTCCCGTCTATAGTTTAACATTTTGCTAACTTTCTTCCTTTCTTTCTTTTTATAGATTTAGAAAAACAAAAAATAACAGAGAAACTTTTTTATTTTTTACTTTTATTTTTTGTGAACTTTCATTATAGTTTATTACTTTTCTTCTACAAATTACAAATAAGAAAATAATGGAAAGAATAGAAAGAATTGATAGAAAGGAAAACAACAAACACATAACAATAAAACGACAAATAACCGTCAACCAAACATGTTAAATTTCAATTCAATACTTTTTTTTTCTTCTAATAATTTTTTTTGCATCGTTTTTTGTTAGCGTTTTTACGAAAGTTTTCATTTCTCACAACATTTCCCAACAAAAATTAATTAAAAATATCTAATCTAACTTTAATCGCTTAAACAACAAACTTCCTTATTAGTTTTTTTTTTTTTTTTACATTAGTTATTATTGGAGTTAGTAGTAGTCAGACTTGGATTCCAACTATTTCTGTGTATACAAAAACAGTGCTACCATTATCGTTATTCCAATGTAATGGAAAGAAAAACACAAACTTTCTTCTCATCAAACATTTTATTTAATTTAATTAAAATTAACAATTTCCGTAATTCTAATATTTGTTTTTCTTTAAATAATATTGAAAAACGAAAAATAAAACAACACTTACCGTGCTGCATAATCGCCTTCAATGTTTGCAACCTCACCATCACCACTAACCACAGCAACTCTTTCATTTCCTTTAAACCATTTAACTGAATGTAATTCACCACAGGACGTGACATCTAAGGGACATGTTAATGCTAACGGTTGACCACGTAATGTTGATACTGATTCAGACGGATCTGTAAAAAAAAAAAGAAAAGAAAGATAAAATAAAAAACCGTGAAACAAAAATAAATCTTTTTAACAGTTTAAAGTGTCATTAAGAAAAGTTACTCGGAAAACATTACAAGAAATCTTTTAAAAAAAAAAAAAACCTAAAGTAATTAATCATGTTTAAAAAAAACTGTACGCATAGTGCAGAAAACAAAAAAAAAAAAAAACAAAAAAACTTATCGACCTTGTTAAGGACAGAATTTAATTTAAAAAACACACAAAACAAAGTTGATAAAATTAAAGATTTACGACGTTTGCATAGAGAGACAAAAAACAGAATTTTATTTAACAATTTTTTGTATTCAAACAAAAAAAAAACGCATAAAACTATCAACTTGGCATAAAAAATTGTTTTTCAACGTCATTGTTTGTTTGTCTATCTAACCGCATTTAGTTGGAAAATGGAAACGTAATGCAATTTTTTTTTGTTATAAATTCGTTTTATATTATTAATTTTTTTTTTTCACATTATTTACAAAAGATAAAAACAAAAGCTCTACCAGCAATTAAACATCAGTAATAATAATGCGGTAAATTTAATAACAAATTTTTTTTATTTTTTTTTTGTAATTTAAGTAAAAAAAAAAAAAATAAAATAAAATAAAACAACAAGAGCAATCACATAGATAATAATAAAAAAAAATAAAATAGCAACAGCGAAAAAATTATTTAAAAATGGATAAAAAGTGGATATCAAAAAGTTAAAAAAAAACGAAATACTAGGCAAGCAGAGAGAAAAGCCACCAGGCACATAAAAATAAATCAACCATTTCCATTCGGTGGGCTCAGTTTTATATTTTTTTTTCCATACCGTTTATCACTTTTGCATTGAAAGTAAAATATTAAAAAAAAAAAAAAAATAGCAACAACCGCAGATTTAAAATAAAAAAAAAGAAAAAATATTTTTTTTTTTGTATTTTGGGATACAGTATCCATTATAATATTTTTTTTTTTTTTTGAGAAAATAGAGCTTTTGAACAATATAAGAAAAACAACTGTAGTTGTGCCAGCCAACCAGCTAGCTAACCATCCACCCAGTCAAAAGCATCAACACAGAGCTTTAACAATAAATTATCATCATCTTTTTGTTGGTCTTTTGGTTACTGATGATATTACAACTACTACTCCTGCTGATAATACTTAAAATTATTTATTTATTTTCTACACACTTTTTTTTTAGTCGGATCTTGTTTGTTGTTTATTGCTGTAACCATCAACAGCAACAAAACGCACAAAACATATCCCAATGTATGCTTTTTTACTGTGCACAAGCTTTTTTTTTCCTCCGTTCTTATTATTATATTTGCCTTCTATTTAAAAGTAAGAAAAGAAACTGAAAATTTATAGATCTTTTTCGCGGGTGGCATTAAAATCGTAAAACCTTTAACACACAAAAAAGAAAAAAATTGTTTTTTTTTTTTTTTTTTTATGTAAATAAAAAAGATAAAAGGAAACCAGACTAGTGAACGAAAAAAAACATAACAAAAAGGATGAAAAACGAAAAGAAAATCAAATAAATTGTTAAAAGAAGATTTATGTTAAGCACATACGCAGTACACGCATTGTCATTTTTCGCGAAGCTTTCACTTATAAATTAAGTGCTAAAAATATCTATTATAGAATCTTATTCTTATTTTTTTCGCATTTCATTTCATTCAATTTTTCCATCTTGTTGAATATGTTTAAAAATAAATAAATAAAACGAAAAATTATTTGGCCAGAGAATGAAACCACAATAAACGACCGCACGACACATAAGTGTTCTTCTCTTAGTTCCCTTTATCTTTAAATAAGCATAAGATGTGGTTAGGAAAAGAAAAAAAAAAGAAGATATTTTTTTCTTGTCTATGTTAAACTTAAAAGCTGTTTATCAATATTTAATTGAAAGCTTATTTAATTTTACGTAACTTATTTTAAATATACGGTGAGATAAACATAAAAGCATTAAAACGAAGCAATAACAGAAAGAATAAAAAAAAACGATAAAAAATGATGAGTTCGGTTTGAATCTCTGCTAAGCGTACATAAATCCACCTTTTTTATTTTTATTATTGTTGTTAACAACAGATTTTCGGTATAAAAAATACAAGAAAAACCAAAAAAAAAGGAAGAAGTAAAATTATATAAATAATAAAACCAAAGGCAATGAAAAAAGTAGAAGAAGCAACCAGAAACAATAACAAAAAAAAAAAAAAAAAAAATCTTCCTGTTGTTTATCGTTTTTTAATCCAAAAACATTTTAGTGAGTTTTTTTTTTTTATTGTACGTTGTGCTTTAGATTTAGCTGTTTTTAGTGCTATATAAGCATTTTCATTTCACAAAAACCATAAATGCGAAATAAAAAATTTACACAAACACACACAATACATAACACACAATTTATTAAAATGAATTTCGTTTCACACAATTAAATATTGATAAATGATTAATATAAATAGGAGTATGGAAAATTTCGATTTTACCGATTAAAATGGCAATAAAGTTAAAAATAATTAAATGTTTTTTTAATTTAAACAATTAGAATTATATATAAAATTAAATAATTAATAAAAAACGTATGAATAAACATTTGTATATAGACATAAAATATTATTAAAATAGGATTTAAACGTATTATTATCACCATTTTAGGTTTGTCATATATAATCATTATCACAGTATTATCCATTAAAATTAAAGTTACTTTTTTTTTTCCAGTACATAACAAAATAACAAGTTAATGAACACAACAACAAACAAAACAAAAAAATGCATTCGGTAAATTTAATAATAAACAACAATCTAAAAGAAGCTTTTAGCTGGTGAATAACAGAAAATATTTGCTAAAATAACAAAAGATTTCATCACAAAGTTACAATGAATTGTGAATGAAAAGTTTTCTACATAAAATGCGGAAAGAATATTTTTTTTTTTTTTTTTAAACTAGAATTAAGTGCATTATATATAAAACGTCTTAAAATGTGACAAACTCAAAAAAAAAAAAATAAACAAAAAAAAAAGAAGAAGAAGAATAATGGAAAGGAAAGTAAAAGAAAGAAAGAATTCAATCAAATACAAAGACTAGTAAAAGAGGCATCACAATGAAAATTATAATTTCACATAAAAAATAAAATACTTAAATAAAACAGCGAAGTTCTCTAACAAGAATAATTGTTTAAAGAATTTTTTTTTCTTTTTTTTTTTTTGAAAGAATTTCAGAAATCAAGACAATTTTTAACTTTTTCTGGTAACATTTCGTTATGAAGTTTTCATGATAAACTTTTTTGCGTCTTCATCCTTAACAAATAATAAACACATGGGAAATGCAAAAAAAAAAAAAACCAAAAAACAATGGTTGTGTAGTGGGTGGTGGTAGATTGTGTTCAAAATACCTGCAACAAAAATGATTACTAAACAAAAAAAAAAAATAAATAAAAAATAATAATAATAAATAAATAGAATAAACAATTATAAATCAGGATCTAAATCGTGAGTTATAATAAGTTGGACGGAAATATATTTTTATATTTTTTTTTTTCTGATGATTTTTAAATCCCAATTGACGCGCTTCTGGCATTTAAAAAAAAAAACTTTTTTTTTTTTCATCTCTCCCTCGTAGTATTCCACTATTATTTATATATTTTTATTCTTTTACTTTGATTGACGTTCATCATATATATATATATATGCTTTTTATTTTTATTTTAGTTGTTATTTGCCTGTCAATATTGTGCAAAAAAAAAAAAAAAGAAAAAGTAAAATAAATTGAATAGCTTAACAACAACAACACCAATCTCTAACAGCGGATAAAAACTAACGAAATAAAATGTGTATGAAGGCATGATGAATTAGATAAAGTTTTAATATTTATTGTTAGTCTATTTGTCGTTGTTGTGTTATCAGTAGTGGTAGTACTAGTAGTAGCTGCTGATATCGATGGATTGTGGTGGGTTATTTTGTTACAATTTTTAGTTCGATTTAATTTCAATCTGTGCACGTTTATTTATTCCCTTTTTATATATCCTTTTTTTCAATTCATTTCTTTTTTCTACTTATTTATAAATCTCATCACCAACACCCAGTTTTTCTTCTTTTTTTTTTTTTTTTTTTGTATACACGAAATTTCTCTTCTTTTCTGTTTTCTTATTTATTTATAGTCAAAATTTCTTTTCAAACTTTTTATTATTTTTTTTTTTTGATTTAAATTTAAAGAAAAAAAAAAATGATGAAAAACACAGATTGTGACAGCAACAAACTAGTATCAGCAAAAAAAAAAATTGAAATAAAATATGAAAATAAAGTAATAAATTAAAGCTTTTTTCTCCCCATTGTGCTTTCTTCGCTTTTTTGCTGCTGTTACTACTGCTACTACTACAACGACTACTCCACTATTCAATTCAAGATGAAGAAAAATATATGAATATCGATTTTACACTTAAGGATATAACCAACGAATATTTTGCCACCAAGAAAACAGAAAAAAAAAGCACGAAAATTGAGACAATAAGCAAAATTGTTACAGAACATCGAAAATATAATGTGTAAAGAGGCTAATATACATATATACGAAAAAAAAAAGCCAGCAACAAAAACAATAAACAACAAACGAAAAACAAATAATAATACGAATGGGATAAACTTTAAATGGGTGTTAAATAGGGTGGCGCGGCATGTATTTGGTATGATTTTTTATTTTTAAGTTTAATAAAAACAAAAACATAACAAAAAAATTTATTGACAGAGACGGATTACGGTTATTAGATTTTCTTCCTCTTTTTTGAATTCATTTAAAAACAAAATCGGATTACAAAAATCACATTTCATATTCTGTGTTTTTTTTTTTCTTTTAATTGTCTCTAGCCTTTACAAATATTTTTAAAGCTTTTATGCAATTATTATTGTTTTCTTTTTTTTTCATTATTTCCGCCTAGAAAATTTAATGAAAAGAGGAGCAAATGACAAAACAAAAAACAACAACAACAGCAATGTCAACAAGCTAAAATGACTAAGAATTAAACTGAATAGAGTAAGCAATCCATATCCAGTAGTAGATTCAACATGTAAATGACCCAGGTTTATGGTGATTTTTTTTAATTTTTTGTTTTTTTCAATTTCATCCCTTTTTTTTTTCTTTTTTTTTTTTGCATCCTTGTGATAATTTATTGTCGTTTCAATAAATACAGAAGGAAAAAGAAAGGAAAGCAAATTGCTGAATATAACCAAAAAACATATAACGACGACGTCAACATTTCAACATCCCACCCACCCACGATTTATTTGTTATTTTTATATTTTTCTTTTTTCTATGCAATATTTTACTCGACTTTTTCGTGAATATTTACTTTTGTAAACGCTAAAGTTCTCTGCACATTTTGAATGATGGTGTATTCTAGTTGTAAGCTTTTATTTTATTTTATTTTTTTCGAACTGACGATGACTATTTATGATTTATGCTTGGCCCATTGAATTCAAGTTTGTTTTTTTTTCACTATTTTTTTGTTTTCCTAGTTTCTGGCTATTAGTTTACACATTTTCATTTCTCTTCTTTTTTTTTTCTACTACCATAACACATAATATGTACTCGATTTGTGTGATACTTTTGTATAAAAAACTAAAACGAAAACAATAAAAAAAAAAAAAACTCCCCCAGTATAATCTCTGTAGTAAATCTCCAAACTTTAATTTAAATAAACAGATGACGGAAAATAAAGACCAGAGAGAGTACACCGAAGCGAACTGTTATTTATTTTTCATTTACACAAAAACGAAAAAAAAAAAAAAAAAATGTTTACACTGCGCTTGATAGAGATGACAACCAGGTGGAGGAGAATTAGAATTTTTTTTTTTTTTTTTTTCATTAAAAAACTATTTGTTTTTCTCTCTGTTTAAAGCATGAAATAATAATAATAATAGCAGAACATCATAATCATAATAATTTTTTATGTAATTCAGGTCAAGATGTTTTTCTATTATTTGGAAAATCTTAAAAAAAAAAAAAAAGAAGAAATCGGTGGAAAATTTTCTCTTTTTAATTTTATTTTTAAAAAAATCAATAATTTTTTTTTAGTTTTCTGTTATTTTGTAGGCGTCATCGTCATTATTACTGAATTACTGAAAATAATTATTATTTTGGCAAATGAAATGAATAAAGGATTACATTTAGAGTAACACATGTGTGTAGACTTTGCGTGTTTTTTTTTTTTTTTTTTAAATAAACATTATCGCGTAAAGCATCATGATGATGAGAAAAATTCATTTTTCATTTCATTAAGTTTCAGAAAGAAATTGTGTTATTATTTTGCGAATTGATTTAGTTGCTATTTGTTTTTGTTTTTATAGAAATTATGCAAAAAGACATTTTATTTTAATTTAAATTTTTCTTTGTTTTTGTTGATAATACAAAATGTTAATAAAGAAAAAAAAAAAGACATTAGAGGACAAGTGTGTCTTGTTAGTAATTTTAAATAATATTTCCACAAGCATATGGCATTAGAAAAAGAAAATTAAAAAAATACAAAAAAGCAATAAAATAACAAAAAAAAAAAATTCCATTAACCGATTATGCAAATCCGTTTTGGTTACAAAACGAAGTCTTATAACCGCCTCTAGTCGCCATAATGTCGTTATACCGGAGTAACTAACTTATATAACCGATATTTATGTTCTTATTTTTCTGCTGCTTTTACTGGAATATTGATTAATTTTATTTGACCTTTTTATTAACATTTTTTTTTTATCTTTACAGCCTTTATCTAATACAGCTTGATGGATTTTCATTAGTAAAAAACAAAACAAAAAAAAAAAAAATATGTGAAAAAAGCTTCACTTTTACATCTAATGAAAATTAATCATTTTGTAATAATTTTTTAACATTTTTTTTTTGTGTTACTTGTTAAAGGATTAAAAGGAATTAACATAATGTAAACGAAAAAAGGGACACAAATAACAAAGTTAAATAAAATTGTATAAAAGAAAATTCTTTTGATAATAAAACAGAAAAAATTCAAAATCATCTCTGTAAAGACTCTGTATTTAATTTTCATCTCATCAAAGTATATTTATGATTTTCCTTCAATTTAAAAAAAAAAAAAAGCAAAAAGGAATAATAACACAGAAAATAAATTAAATAACTTTCAAAATACAATTTCCTGCCCTAATTAAAAAATTCAAGGATTCACTAATATGTTAAAATAGAAAAATCTTAAAAAAAAACAAATTCTTCATATAAAATAAATAAATAAAAAAACATTTTATAAATAACTTTTCGGTATGAGCAATAAAAATTTATTATTTTTGTACAATTAAATACGAAAAATTGACAATAAAAACTAAAAACCGAAAAAATTGTTTTTTTTTTCTTTTTCCATCTAAATAAATAAACAATAAAAATACCAAGGTACTTGAGATTTTTAATTAATAAATCCGATACAAATCAGGGCTCTGAATCAATTTCATTTCTAATAAAATCAATAAAAAAAAAAAAATTGTTCAATAGTAAACCCTCCAAAAAAAAAAAGAAAAAATAAAACAAATTCATCGAAAATTTACATCAACAAAACCATTAAAACCACAACGAAAGGCATCGCTTAATTTAAAAGTTGATCATAAAAACCCGAAAAATGTTTTAATTATTATTAAAAACAAACAAATTTATTGAAAATACTTGAGAAATAATCGAAATTATCATGAAAATATTTTTCAACAATAATATTTCACTTGACGATCTGGTCATTAGAAGTAATAAAAAAAAAATTCGTTCAAATTTCGCTATGTCGTGTGTTTTTGTTAAATTAAAACTTCATCATCGACATTATTTTATTTTTTCCATCTTGTCTCCTACATAATAATATTCAAAAAAAAAAATCACACAACATATGTGTGACTATGTATAGAGAAGCAGCATTCATAATACATCACAAACCAAACCAAACCAAAAAAAAAATCATTTTGCAACAAAACGCAAATGAATGAAAAAGCAGAAAAAAAAAATTGTTTCCACGCCTGAAAAATATTTTTTTTTTTGGCAAATATCCAATTTGTATGAATTAAAATTTATAAAATTAAATTAAAAAAAAAAAAGAAAAAAATAATATAGCAAAAGAAAATTTCGCCCACATACTCCTCCAACAAAAAGAAGGAAAAAATAATTATTGTTTTTTTTTCTTCTCATTTCTTCAACTTTCCACATAATAATTTTTTCATATTGTGTGTATCGTGTTTGTGTATTTTAGGAGGCAAAAAAAAATGAAATATTTAAATAAATAAACCATAAACTTATATATTGTGCGTTTGGTAGATTATTTATTTTATTTATTCGCGAATAAATAAAATAATTAAATAAAAAAACACAAAAAAAAAAAAAATAATAATTTGTGTCAAACCAAAGAAGAAATTTCCGTGAATTTTTGTTTGTTACACACAAATCCAAGGAAGAATTTTTTAGTTTAGTTTAGTTTTTTTTTTTTTAATAAAATAGAGAACAACAAAGTAAACAAGATTAATTATTTAAAAAAAAAATAATAATAATTTTTAATTTATTATCTAATAAATGTCATTTATTTTAGCTGAGGTTAGAGAATTAAAACAAAAAAATAATTAAATTAGTGATACACAAACGTTCACAATAACCTAAACAAACATATTTTGCTTTGTAACTAAAAATGAGTAAAATATTCAATTTAAATCAATTTTAGTGGTAAATAAATATAAATCAAATAAATAAAACACAAGGTAAATAGAAAAACAATTATTAATATAAATAGGGGATGGATGGATGGATGAAAATAAAAAAAAAAGAAAAGTTTTATTAAAAAAAAAATTAATAAATGTCAAGTTGTGTGCGTGGGTGTGTGTTTGTATAAATTAAAAAGACGTTGAAGATATGTCGTATATTAAAGAAAAGGGGGGCCGCAACAATATATGTATATAAAAACAATCTAATGTTTATTATGAAAAAAGTTTAGTGATGAACAGAAATAAATATAAAAATAAAATTAGATGAAGAGAAGCTGCTGCTGACGGTTTTTCTTTTCTTTCTTTCTTTCTTTTTGTTATTTTCTATTCATCTTTCCTCCTATTCTTTAAGAGAAATATATAAATTTTGTAACCGAGCCACATACAAAATACTTATATGTATACCACATAAAGCAACAGAGCACACAAAAAAAAAAAAAAAAAAAACAAACAAACATATTTATATCTTAATTTAATACCTTAATTTATAGTCTATGTAAGTACATGTTTATCATTCATTTGGTGTTAAGAGTTAATGCTATTTCTACCTTCTTTAAAAACAATAACAACACCTAGAAAGAAACCCTAGCTTCTTTACACATTTTATATCTTAACTAAACTAAACAAAAACTAAATGATAACAAACACAATACGGTATTTACGTATACGTTAAAAATACGATAAACACCGCATTATTTAGGTAGACAAAAATTGATATAATTCCAAAGTTATATAATTTTACTACAAGATTGTTGATGATGTTATTTAGACAATTGATTTTTGAGTTGTAAAACTGGGTTTAAAATAACATAAGTTGCATAAACAGTATATATATATATATATATATATATATATATATAAAACATTTATGTAATAATAGATATTAGTTTGGCATATTCATTTCGTATGACTAAAGTTTAAGTTTACTATACATATATATATATATACACAATAAACGTTAAAGTAGTTAGAACAAGTGATGATTAATGTGAAATTTGTCAACATCATTATATTTTGTGTAATATTTTAATTGGGGTCGATTTTTAGGTTTTCATAAGTTTATAGATTTTTTCATACCAAAAAAATAATCAATCTGTTGCTAAAGGTTCAAAGGGTCACATTTAATATTAGGTCAATATTTCAGTATTATTGGCAAACATTATTGTAAAAAAAAAATATTATTTTTTTTCACTTATTTATCGTCTTTTTCAGATGGTTTTTCATTGATAACAAAAAAAAAAAAAAAAAACATTTTTATTAAAGCACTTCTTAAAGTTTATTAAACGTCTCTATTACTACTATCGATTAAAATCTGTAGCGCAGCAACAGAATAACGTAAAATACCGATTCAACGTAACGTTTTGGTTTTATTTAATTTTGTGCCAAGTAAATAATTAAATAAATCAAAAGAAAAAAGATAGAAGAAAGATAAATAAATTAAAAACAAAAAAAAAAAAAAAAAAAAACCCATCCCCTATTTATTCTAATTCGCAATTTATTTTACACAAAAAACAATTAATATTCGTTCAACATAATTTTATAGATAATGTTTAGAGATTTAACTTAACTTTATTTATGTTTTTACGGTAACTGTTAGTATTATTTAAATTTATTCATAATATTTTTATTTTTTATCTACATTTATTATTAAAACAATAAGACAATTAACAGATAATTTTATTTAAATAACAAAAATAAAAAAAAATATCCATTAAGTAAATAGAGTAAATAATATTACAAAGTCATGCCAAACACAATTGATTAAAATTTATTTCATTTCCTTTTTTAGTTAATAATTTTTATAACAAAACAATACTTTTATTATTGGAAAGAAGGTATAATTATAATTGTGCTTTAGTTCTTGTATATATTGTTGTTATTATAATTATAATTATAGTTATAGTATTTTATAAATAAATACAAATAATAACCATTAGTACAATCATCTGAATAATTTATTATTAACATTATTTTCTATTATAATAAATATTTTAATGTATATAAATACATATACAAGGTAAAAATCAAATAAAAGACAAACAAAAAAATAAATAAATAATAAGAAAATAATTGAAAACAATAAAAGTGGATGTTAATGGCATTATTAAAAGTAAATTAGCAATAAAGGGGATCGGAAACAAAAAAAAAACAATAACAACGGATAAGCAAGTTTAGCTCACACTATCTCACACTAAACAGGTGTAAACTACTTTTCACCTATAAATACAAAAAGAAAAAAAAAAAGCCCAAAACACCATCACGGGTCATTACATAATTATTACTTTGCCTAAGATTAGTGGAAATAAAAAAAAATTATTACACCAATAATCTGTGTCAATTAAAACCTTTTTTTTTTATCACACCCACAATCAACATTTTTTTTTTCATTAATAAATCAGTAAAACGACATCAATAAAGTGTTTTCTTCCAAACTATTATTACTTTGAACTTTTAAACTTAAAAAAAAAAAAAAAAAACATGAGACAATAAACTTGTTATACAAGTTTAAAAATAATCTTCAATAATTGCAAAAAGTAAAAAATATATGGGAAAAACTATTTTCAAAACTAGTCAAAGTAAACAAGAGAATAAAAAAAAAAAAAATTGTATAAAAGCTCAATAAATAATGAAAAAAGTTGTCATCAATATTGTAAGAAATAATTTTTATTTTTCTTCGTATTAATAATGTTATTAACAAGAAATCGATATTTTTTAATTTAATAATAAAATAAAATAAAAGAGAACAACAAAAATGTAAGTAGCAATCATTTTCTAGTGATTATTGATTGATTAAATATTATTTAAAAGAATAAAAAAAATGCATAAAACAAACTGTTTCTATTTCAAATTAAAATAATTTCACAAATAACTCACAAAGATATTAAATAACAAACTGTATGTTTATCTTATTCCAACTATATTTGTATGATAAAAATATAATTAAATTAAGTTTTTTACTTCAAATTACTTTTATCGATAATAAACTAATCAAAAAAATTTGTTATAAGATACATGAAATTTTATCCAAAATTTTGTTATTATACAAATTGAAATAACAACAATAGTATATATCAAAAAAGTATAAAACAATGAGTAAAGTAGCATAGAGAAATGTTGTGCACGCAAATAACTATTCTAAAAATAATAATTATAATAAAGAAAAATAAACGTCAATTACAAATGTGCTAAATTTAACAAAATAATACAAAAGATATGAAATTGAGTGAAAGAACCATAATATAAGAAACATTTAACAAGAATTATACCCACGAGAAAAAAAAAAAAAAACCATACAAGTAATAATCAACCAAGTAACCAACCAACCAACCAAGCAAAAGAATGAACAAAAAAAACCTCCAACAATATCACAAAGCATCACAATCATAAATAAACAAAACAAATTTTTTTATATATATAAAAATAAAAATTACGTGGGAAATTCTCAATTTTAAATACAAAAAAAAAAAAAAATTATAACTAGAAAATCCTCTGTAATGTTACGTTGCGTTGGGTTGAATTTTTATAAAGTTGACTGCGTTTTATCTGTCGTTTTATTTTTATAATAATAATTTTACATTAAAAACTTTTACAATTTTTTTTTTTTTTTTTTTTAATAAAGTCACGTAACTAAAAAAAAAAAATAAAAAAATAAAATAAAACTGGTAATGTGCTGCGGAAGCATTATGGAAAGCAGAAGTAGTGACAGCAGTTTAAAATAAACAGCAACAGCATGGATAAAATTGCATTATTTTTTTTTTTTAACAACAACAACAACAACAGCATTATAGGGACACATTATGGTTTTAAAAATATTTTTACTTTATTTTATATGTATAATATGTGGTTACATTACAACTCCATTAATTGTCACGCACTTATAAACATTACAACAAATTTTAAACATTAATAAAACATTATAAAATGGGCAATTGTGAGAACAATTTTTATTCATATTGTAATCGAAACAGCACGCGATTCTAATTTCTATTTTTTTTTAATCATTTATTTGATTAATTTGTATTTTGTATACAAAACGTCGTGGGGATAAAAATTACTTCATTTCCAAATGCCAAACAAAAAATTACATTTCAATGTGTACCAAAAACAACAAAGGAGCTTAAACCATACATTTTTTTTTATAACAAACATAATAACCAAAATGACTATATATAGATCTGCAATAACGACAAAATAAGAAGAGAATAATATTACTTTAACTAAAGACCAAAATCCATATAAAATGATGCAAAAAATAAAAAAAATAACCGAAATTGTATTGTCTATATATAAACTAAACTGGGTAGTAGTAGTAGTAGCCAGTAACCATTTATAAAAGTTGTATTTATATATCAGAGAAACATAAAAAGCCGATTACATGAATGAAATAAAAAAAAAAAAAAGGGCTAAAGGAAACATGTATAATCGCTGCTTCATACAATACACCATCTAACCATACAACTGTACTGTTTTTCTTTTTTTTTATAGAAGGAAAATACAAGAAATACAAAAACTATATAATAAGCAACATTATCTTCAACATTTTCACATTTAACTATATATACATAAGTAATCAAAAATGTGTTGTATGGCTTGACCACCATTTCCTGATAAAAACCAATTTTTATAACAAGACTTTTCTCTATCATTTCATTACTTTACAACATTATTTAGAAAGAATATTATTAAACATTTAACTAAATACTATATGTAGTAGGGGTATATAATAGTTATATACACACACACACACGTACCAATCAAAGAAAACAACCCCCTGATTAGTAATGCTTACAACATAATATTACAATTTCTTCATTATATAGGATAAATGATTCATTAGAAATTTGATGCTAATACCAATAAATTTAATATAAAAAGAAATTTATTATCTACTTATTTAATAATTTTTTTTTATTTTATTTTATCAATTATCAATTACTAGTAGTTTATAGTAAATAATTAATAAAATATTAATTTAACTGATCATACGTTAGAATTAAGTCAAACACACATACAAATAATAAATTGGTGGAAACTAAAAATTATTTTCTTTCTTATATATAAAGTGCGTTTTAAGTGTATTAATTCACATTATAAAGTGTTAAATAAAAATTTAGTGAAAATTTAGTGGTCATCAAATGGGAAACAATATGATGATTTTGTATGATTTTAGAGTTTTAAAAAAATAATTTGTGTTGTACACGAGAAAAATGCTGGCAAAATGTTTACAGTTGAATTTTCGCTATAACAATACCAAAAGAAATTTAGTTTTTTCTTTTTTTTTTGTATTGATATAATGATATAAAAAAGACAGGCAGCAGATACAGAAAAATACAAAAAGCACATTAAATATATATAAAATATAATAAATATTAAAGCTTTATATAGTTTGTTCGTGCTAATAGGACTGTTAAAAGAAATATGTTGCCATTGGCACAATAATGATTGTCCATCGATGATGGTTGGCGATATAATAATGTACATGTGGATCAAATGATCACACATCTGTTAGAAAATACAATAATAACACACACCCTTAACAACAGGAAACAACTGTAGAACAGAAGAAAAAAAAAAAAAAAACAAAGGGGAGAAAAGAAATGCTTTGAAAATACATCAATTTGTACATTTCTCTGTTCAATTTTATTACATTTTGGTGACCTAAACCGCGAGCTTTACTTTTTCATGAAAACTAATTAAGGTATCTGTTGCCTATTCAGCACAAATACCACACACTAAAGATAGAATTTTTTTTTTTTTTTTTTTTTTTTTGTTTAACCATTTAACGTTTATTAGACAGACTTTTACCACAATATTTAGCAGCCACTCATTATGTTATTTTTTGATCTTGGCATTTTTATAACTTTTCTACCGCTAGGCAAAAGTAAATAGAATTTTTCGATTTTATTCGTTTTATTATTTTTTCAACATCATGTGTGCTCTTGTGTTAACTTTTTCTATCCTTAAGAATATATTCTTATTTTGTTGCTGCTGTTATCTTTAACCAATGATAATTTCTTTCGCTTTTTTTTTTATTGTATTTGGTTTTGTATTCGTTTGAAACGATGTAACAGATGTCGATTGTATTTTATATTTTCTTTTATAATTATATAAAATTATGTTTGCTTATCATTTAGTAAAATCATTAACAGTTGTTCATTTATATTATGTTGGTTAAAGGGTTTATTTTATTTATTTGCCTCAAATTTAAGTACATTTTTAACCAGAAATACCGATAAAATAGTCACAAAATGTAATAAAGATAAAATTAATTAAAAAAAAGGAAGAAAAATGACGAAAGTAAACATAAATGATGATAAAATCAACGGTCAACATAATTTAAAAATCATTCAATACGGTAATCAATGTTTGTATATAGCTTTACAGAATTGTCTCACATTTAACAAGCAACAAACCAAACAAATTCTCACTCTTATCGTGTTGGTAACATATTTGGCACTTAACACACACAAAAAAGATAATAATAATAAAAAAAGAAACAGAAGAGGGACATAAAAAAATTAAAATCAAGGTAATTACAATTTCTCTCTCGTAATTATACAAAAAAAAAAAAAAAAACATCAACGAAATCACGTTGTCCATGCATCTATAAAATATTATTATATAAAATCCATAGCAATAAATATATTTATAAAATAACCACAAAAATAAATACATTTGCAAACTGATAAAATAAAGTGAACAAATTGTGGTCAACAAAAAAAAAAAATTTTTTTTAATGAAAATTTAATGAGAGATATTTTTTTTGAAAGCATAGAAACTAGACAGGTTGTAGGTAAATTTTAAATGATAGACAAAAAACCGTGTGTACAACAAATACGAGTATGAGAACTTTAATTTTAATTTTTTCTTCTTTTTGTTTTGTCGCTGAATTTCACCTGTTTATATCCCACGCTATTATATTCCTTCGTTATTATTACATTTACAAATATTTTATATTTTTTTTTATTCATCGACTTCTTCTTCTTCGTCTTTTGGTTGTTGTTGTTGTTCTTGTGCTTTTTTTTATTCCTTTTATTTTATTAAAACACTACAACAAGTCGGTATGTTTATTAAACAAAACGAAAAATAATTTAAATGATGTTCAGTCAATTGTAACGCGTGAGTTTTTTTTTTCTTTTATCAAAAGATGTACAGAACACGAATAAAAGAAATGCTAATAATTACATTAGACACAACAGAAATAATAATAATAATAATAAAAACGAGGAAAATATAATTATAATCATAATTAAAGGAACAATTAAATTAAAATAGCATATGTATGAGTTTATATAATTAGCTTATATATAACAAAAATTATGTTTAAATAAAAATTCAGTATATATTGCGAGCTTTTTGTTTCGCTTCTTTTTTTTTTTTTGTTTTTGCACCAACATCAATAAAAGTGTCGTCAACGACATCACTTAATCACGTTTACTCATAATTTAATTTAACAACGCAAACAAAAAAAAAAGAAATTTTTTTTTTGTTTAATTAAGATATATGAAATTTTAATTTATTTTTTGTTTACGTCATTAAATTTTTTATTAGTCAAAAGCTAGTGAAATAAATTAGCAGCTTTTCAATGGAATATTATTTATTTTTTCTTGGTAATTATTTAAAACATTCTTAAGTATGCTGCTGCTGCTGCTGTTTTTCTTTGTGATTAATTTATGTCCTTTAAAAAATTATTATTAATTTATTATTTATTTATTTTTAATTAATTTATTATTATTAATTATTAATATTTTATATGCTTTAAAAAAAAAAATTAAATATTTAAATAATTCTCATCGACGCTAGTTTTTAAGCAATATTTTATTTTTTTGTGTGTTCTTTAAAAATAAATTATTTAAGTACACAAAACTCTCTCCTTATAAACACAATAAATGTAAGTTTATGTTTTATTAAAAATTATGAAAACATAAAAATGTGAGGGTAACCAACCAACATTAATAATTAAAATTAATTTTATAACAACGATAATAACAGCATAAATAATAAATTTAATAAAAAATGTAAAAAATCTCAATTTACAATAGAGACAGAAGAAATACACAGAAAAATGTAATAAAAAGAAAGAAAAAAAAACTGTCGTCTGAAGAGGTGAATCCTGATTTAACAAAAAAAACAAAAGATAATAAAAAAAAAAAAATTTCTTCCGGTGTTATATATCCATCAAATATTACCCCCTTCCAAGCATACCGTAACACTATAATATTAAATACAGCGCAAAGTATAGTTGGAAGGTACAGGAAAACTTAATCCTTTATATAAAATGAGCAATATTATTATGATTATTATTTTTCTATTTTATTTTTATACCTTTTGTCATCATATTTTACCTGTGTGTACCTGTGTATAATACAAGAAACAGAAACAAGAGCAACCATATAAAGAAAAATACACACCGACAAACCAAACATTTCAATTTAAATCCAATTCATTTTAACCTGACCTATTCTTCCCTTTTTTTTTCTTTCTTTTTCTTCTGTATTCCTTTTATACGTTTATTTCCTTTATTTCGTTTCCCCTTTTTTTTATTATTATTTAATGAAAAAATTATTAAGAAACCTCTCAAGCGAAACAAGAACAATTTTTATTTTATTAAAAAATAAAATAAAAATTAATTCACGAATAGAGGGGAAGAAAATGTTTAATCTTTATTCCCTGATGTTCGTTGTTCGTTGTTCATTAGAATTTCTTTATTTTTTTCTTTAAATAAATTCACAAATAATCGTTTCGGATATTAAACAGTAATAATAAAGGATGAGAACTCTTTCAAACACAAAATTATTTATTCCACAAATAACAACTCAAAATAAAATAAAAATTAATTAATTCTGTAACATAGATATATGTATGTATGATTAAATTAAATTTATCATACATTTGAAAATATATTTATTTAATTATCTTATAAAATATAGAAATATTTATTAATTTAATATTAAATTAAATTTATAGATTTATGGTTTTTGATTTAATTTTTAAAATTCCCTAGGCATCATGTTTATCTTATAAAACCGAATAATATTTGTTAATTTAAAAGACAGTTTTCAAGGAGTAAAATTACTTATTCACATTACTATCATTATCGTCATCATACGATATCATGTTAAAAATAAAAAAATATATTATTTTAATTAAATTAACACGATTTTGTTTCAATGTTTCATGTGACTTAGTTGGTTTTTGAATGAAACAAACGAGAATTTCTATCAAAGGCATAGTTTCCTGTTAATTTAAAGATAAATAGATATGATGAGCTTTTAGTTACTGTGGTTTGTCTTAATTCTATGAATTTAATTAAATAAGAACAGATGAGTTTTGATTTTCTTTACTAAGTGAGTGTCAACTAATTTGGCTTGTAGAAATCGTACTGGTGTAAATTACACCGCCTTGCACCACAAATCAATCAAAAAAGAAATAATTTTTTTTATTTAATCCTTTTTGTTTTATATCAAGATCAATTAGCTTTTTGTAACTGGCAATTTTAATCATAAACTAAATAATGTATTTACAAGAATTATTAATCTTGTAGTTATTTCTGAATAAGTTCAATAAAATGCGGTTTATTAATCTGTGTGTCTTCTTAGCATCTTAGCTACACATAGCTTTTTCTTGGAACATAAATGATTATACAGATTATGCTTGTAAAGAAAATCAATGAAATGTTGACTAATTTACCTAAAAAGCACATTCACACAAAGGTCATTTATTTTATTATCTCATTAACTATTATACACATTTTTTTTTTATTACTTTAAAAAAAGCATATAAACGTCGTTATGCTTAATTAAAAAAACAAAAAAACTTCTCTTCACACATAAATTTATTTAAAAATTTATTTTTACAAGTAAAAAAGCAAGAAAAAAAAATGCATTTAAAATTTCTATGAATAAAAGTTAAATATTGGCTTAACAATTGTGGGTGAGAGTTTGATGGTAAACACAAAATATAATTTATTTATTTTTCCCTTTTAACTTATGTAAAGACAATAGAATTAAATACGATGAATGAATACGATAAATTCCTTTTTATATTCTTATTTATTTAACTACTTTTTTTTTTTTTATTTTGCTCTTGCTTTACATTTTTATCCATTAAAAGATAAAAAAAAAAACAAGAAAATTAAGTAAAGAAACAGCGAAAAAAAAAATGAAAGAAAATCACAAATTCCATCATCATTTATTTATAAAAAGAGAGAAAAACAACGAAAACAGTGAAAGAAAAATTATTACCACCCTCAAGTCATTAAATATTTTCTTCGTTTAATTTTTTTTTTTTTTTTTTATTTATTTATTTAATGCTTGTTAAATATTATTACAATCATTTCTAGAGTTTTTTTTTTTTTTTTTTACTGTCATTACAATATTTTTTCTATCATATTTTGTCTGCTTTAATTTTCATCAAACATTTATTTGTTAAATTAATAAAAAAAAAAAAAAAAACCAACGTAAATGAACTTTTTATGATTGTTTGTTTGTTTGTTTGTCTGTGATTCTGCATTTATGTTCTTTTAACAATTTTTTGCTTAATTTATTTAAAATTTATTTTTTTCTTACTTTAATGCTGCGTTCTTTCAAGTTTTTTGTTTTTGCATTTTTTTTTTTTATTATTAATAATCGTAAATTAAATCGTAAAGAGAAGTAAAATAATAAAAAAAAAAAATAATAATAATAATCAAAATATACGTAATAATACGTAATAATCATAAATAATAAAAAAGGCAACAGAACAAAACTATAATAAATACAATTATATCGTGTGAATTTTCACATCATTTTATTGTGGTAAAACAAAATGAATGTTTTCTTTTTCTTTTTTTTATCCAATTTAATTGAATTAAATAAAACGAATAAATAATATAAAAAAAAAAAATGTTTGTTCTTAATTAATGTGAATTAAGTTTTGTTGAACTGATTTACTTTTCTATAAATTTTTTATTTTTTTTTTTTGATTAAAATCAAGTTAATTCATCTCTCTTATAATCAATTAACAAAACAAAGTTTTTCTTTTCTTTCTGTGCAATAATAAATTAATTAAGGTAAATATTTATAATTAAATTACTTTACAAAAAAAAAAAATGTCGTACGTTTGTGTGATTTTTTTTTTTAAACACCAATCTCTTGAATTACACTTCGAAAAAGTAAATGAAAATAATAATTTTAGCGTTTGTAATATTTATGACAGTTACACACAACACACAGTTACACACAACACACAGTTACAAGACTTTTCTTAAGTTGTGCTTTACAAATAATAAAGAAAATTATAAAAAAAATAATAAATAAACTTTTTTTTTTCTTTATTTGTTTAACGAAAATATTTTTTACACAGAATGCAAGAGAGAATTTAATTTAAATTAAATTAAATGAAAAAAAAAAAAAATAAACTTTTTCTTTCACGTTAACTTTTATTAATTTGTTCAAATAAAACAGAGAATAAAACGTTTTTTTCGTTTTTTGTTTCTTGTTAACAAGATAAAATTTAATTTGATTTTAATAATAATAATAATATTTGAAAACGGTAGTTGTGTTAATAAAAAAAAAAAAAGTATTTATAGTGATTTTCCAGTAATTAAACGCTAATAAAATATTTAATTTCTATGTTAAAAGCTTTCATTAATCATAGGATTTATGTTTTGAATGCAACACACAAAACACTTAGTTTTGATTTAAAAACAAATTTTTTACCGACACGCATATGTTTGTTAAACTCCACGTAATGTGCTTTTAAAAAAGTGATTACAAGATCACCTAGAGTAGGTGAAATTTATTTAAATACCAAGAAAACGATTTTTTTTTTTTTTTTTTTTTTTGTATAATTTCACCAACCATTTGTTGAAAATAAAAATAAAAAACTAAGTAACAAAGCGATAAAATGACAAAAAACAAATTTTCTTTTCGTTATAACGTCCCATATGCAAATGTTAATATCTTTAACTCTCGGCACTGTTTCCATCAACACATTTAACCATTAAATTTCTTTTTTTTTTTAAAGCACAAAACACAACAACACATACAATACAAAAAAAAAAAAAAAAAATAATTTTATAAAAGTCAAGTAATAAAATAGCAACAGCAACAGCAGCAAAAGAACAAACATAAAAATATAAATAAATAATAAAGAAAAGAAAAATTATAATAATTTGACTGCGAAAAATCTAAAAAAAATCTAAAAAAAAATAATAATAATAATAAAAAACCACCATCCACCCACACCTACACCTATAAGCTAAGTAACGTTACGAAAAATAATTTAATTTTTTTTTTTGCTGTTATGTCGTTATTATTCTACTTTCTGTGTTATTTTTATTATATTGTGCGTGTGTAATTTCTGTTAAACAAAAAAACATTACGCATCATGTTACAACGTATATAGAAACGAAAAATTAAATAATAAAGAAACAAAAAAAAAAGCATTACACATGTGAACACACACATCACAAATATTTATTCAACGTTATATGTCGCGGCGTCCTTCGTTTTTTTTATATACATATATATTTTTTTTATTATTATTACTGCTTTTGTTGTTGTTGCCATTTCTCTATCCTTATTTTAACGTTTTTTTTTTCTTTTTTTCACTCATTTAAATAATGAAAAATGAAATAAAAAAGAAAAAAAGAAAAACAAACACAAGAGGAGAAAGATGGTTGTGGGTGGTTTTTATCTAGCCGCACACATAAAAAAAAAATTAAAAAAATAAAACCGAGTTAAAATTATTAAATTTATTTATTTAATTTTAATTTAATTTAAACAAACATTTTTTTTTTTAATAAAAAGACAAGAGAGATTTTTAACATTGCATGTTCTGTGTTAGTTTTAATAACAAAAAAACTAACAAACATTAAAAAATAATAAACAGTTGATTATGATCACCCTATATTTACTAGGTAACCACCAACATAGAAATTACTAAATTATTAAATCAGTTTTTTTTTTCTATTCAATAAATTCATTAATTAATTAATTAATTAAAATTACTATAGAAACGATTAAGATTTCTAATACATACTTCAAATAAATCATTAAGATTTTAAAGGGATTATTGTTTAACATTAGCATAAACATTAACTTAATAATGAATTTATATATACATACATACGCAACATGTAATGTTATTTAACTAATATTATATTATCTTATCAATAGTGGATTAATTATTAATTACTTGATGACCTGTATAATTAATTATAAACACAAAACATATTTATTTATTTATAAATTTTGTTAAAAAAAAAAAAAAAAAATACAACCATCAATCAATCAAATCATAAAAAAGGAGAAAAATATTTCTTTTTTTTAAATTAATCAATTAATTAGTTGTTAATTTCCTTAACAACACACCTTTTTTTTTGTTTTGAATACATATGTATGCTTATTTGTAATTATTATTATTTTTTTTTTTTTTTAGTTAACTAATTGACTAAAATTTCGACGGCACTAATTACTATTACAAAAAATTCTTTTTTATTTAATTTCAGTTAAAAAATATACTAGTGTGGTGTGTGTTCTGTTTTTTTAAAGTAATAAAAATTTCCACAGGATATTTAAACTGTTCGCTGTTTATTACCAAAAAAAACTGAATTAACAACAACTGAATGCATTTTATTATTTTTTTTTAAATCTCTTTCAAACTCCCGTCAATGTTTATTTAAAATATTCCCCATTTTCTTTTCGTTTCTATTTATTTGTTGATAATAATTATATTTTAAATAAATAAAATTCTATATACATATTTTTATCTATTACTTACTAGTAACTAGTGATAATATAAACTAAACAAAAAAAATAAATTTTTTAGTCGATGATGTAAATAAAACATAAAACAGACAACACACAATGAATAAAGGAATAATAATGTAAAATTAAATACAAGAAAAAGAAAACAGCCAACAAGCCCATGTATATAATATGTTTATAAATAAATATGTACAATTTATAAAAGCATTCATTTACATTTAATCCATTAATGATAAAAATGTATACACATACATATATATTTATTGATATTTTATAAACATAAAAACATACAAAAAATTATGTATTTACGTTTAATAAAATATTTAAAGAGTAGAGGAATAACCGATTATTATTCGATAAAAAAAAAAAAAAAGGATTATTAGAAAAATGAAACAAATTTATTGTAAACGAAATAATCACAGGTTCAAAATCTGATTAAATAATAAAAAAATAAATATACATATCAGTATTTAAATCATATGGATACTTAAACAAGGATGATTTAGTAAATGAATTAGAATAACAAAAAAATGTATACAAATCAATCCATCCAAGGATTTAAAGGTAATAATAATTCCTGACTTTTATACGTAATTTCTATTACCATTTAATCTATGTTAAAGATTTTTTTTTTTTTTGGTTAAACTAATTAATTAAAAATTGCATAATTTACACATTTTTTTTTTTTTTTTTTTTGCAATACGTCGCCGCCTTTATACCAAACTTGTGTTGTTTTAATGAACATAATCGGATCCGTTTTTCGTCTATAAATTTTATTATATCGCTTTACAAATAGCATAAACATAATCAAAATGTCTGATTAATTAATTATGGGGGGTGGAAAAAATAAATAAATTTAAAATTCAAATTTATTTTTTGTGCAATCCAATTAAAAATTACAAAAACTTTGAAAATATTAATTAAAAAAAATTTAACGAAAAACTGCTACGAAAAAACTTATTGAAAGTAATCTGATAAAATTTATTACATTTTTTTTAAACCTGATTAATAATAATAATTCTCTGTGTAACACCTTTATAATAAATTTTATTTTTCCCTTGAATTTTTTTTTTTTAATTAAAAGTCTGCAGTCAAAACCCCATTAAAAAAAAAAACAGAGGAAAACAATAAACAGTAAACACTGCCAATTACCCAAAAAAAAAAAAGAAAAAAAGCGATTAAATGGTAAATGGAATGATTGCATATTTAACAAATAATAAATAATAAAGGATTAAAAAATTTATTATAAATTTCATTTGATAATTATGCTGAATACACAAAGTAATTTAAGATAAGGTAACGACAACAAACAAATAAAAATCGCATGTAATAAAATACGTTAGACGTTAAATAATTTCCAGTCAACCATTACAATTAACTTCCTGTCCTGCTGCACATACATTTATATTTTTATCGCCTAATAAAATTATTATTATTTTTTAAAATAAATATTTGTAATAAAAACTAGCAACAACTGCATTAACGTCCAAAAAAAAAAAAAAAAACACTTTAAGCCAACATGAACCAGCTACGTGTGTGTTTGCTACTTTTTTTCTTTTTTTTTTTTTTACTTATATCCCTATTCATTTGCTTTGCCATTAAATAAATATTATGATAATACTTATAAAGACGGATTTAAAACTAAAAATACCAAGTCACCAAATGGTAATAGAAACCACCTTATCCTTCTTACAATCACATGACGAAATACAAAGACAAAAAATAAAATTCACGTCATCACGCTTCAAGTATTTTTATAACAAAAAAAACTACATATGGTGTCTTCTTTGCATATTTTAATTAATTATGCTTAAAAATAAATTTATTGTGGGTTTTTTCAATTCATTGTGTTCTCTTATTAATTCTCTTTCCCTGTTCTTAACACCCCTTTTCCATACTACACGTCCGTACACTTGGCGTTTTTTTTATTTTTTTTATCATTATTTTGTTGTGGTTACGTTCCGCATCGTTTCTTTCTTTCACATAATGTGTCACAAATTTTTATTTTCTATAAATTTTTAATTAATTTACCTGTTTATAAATTTAACCAAAAAAAAAAATGTTGTATTTTTTTATCATTTTCGTACAAAAAAAAAAAAACCAACCGAAATTTATTATTGTTTGTGGCTTTAGTTTTATAAATTTTTGAACAGGCTCTGATTCTGTTTCTGTTCCACTTGCAACGAATTAATTTTTTATTATGCTAAGAAATTTTATTTTTAATAATTAAAAAAAATTTCGTTTATTTAAGTAAATTATTTAAAATATTGCAAGATAATTATTTTTTGGGTATCTATATTGCATATAGAATTAAAGGAGAAGGAAATGTTTTTTAACTCTTTTTAACAAATATAGTAAAACAGAAAATATTTTTAATTAAAAAAAAAAAAACTCACCATCAATACAATTATATCCATTTAATAATAATAATAAAAAAATTGTTGTTATCCACAATTTACACATTGTTTAATTATTTTTTGATTTTTAATTAATTTTTTTTTATCAAGAAATCACTTTTTTTTTCTTTTTTTTTAAACTCACAACAAAACCAACCAAAAATTAAAAAAAAATCACATGGAAAAAACACTTTAGTTTTCCTTCTTTTCTATTTCTATTTTTTTTTTTTTTACTACACTAATAACCAACAACAATAACGAAAAAAAAAAATAAATTAATTAATTAAAATTTCACTAATTTTCTCTTGATTTAATTAATTAAAAAAAAAAAAATTATAATTTTCTTTCTTATTTTTTATTGTAGCATGATCTCTTGTTTTCACTTAATTTTTATTTCATTGTTTCTATTACAATTCCAATAGAATCTTTGGCTTATGTTTCAAGATTGCATTTTTAATTAAAAAAAAAAAAAGGAAAACCAAAAATTCTCCTTTCTTTTATAAAATAATATTTCTGTTAAAACAAAAAAGAAAATTTCTAATTAATAAAAAAAAAAACTTAACAACAATCACTGTTAATAAATTAAAATGTAAGGAACAAACATCACTAAAATAAAATTAAAACAGAAAAAAAAAAATAAAATAATAAAATTTTCACTCGTTTCAAGTCGTAGTCGATATATCTCACAAATCTGCAATTAAATAGAGAAGAAGAAAACAAACAAACAAAACGTTAATTAAAATTTTTAATAAAAAAAAAAAAAAAAAGTAAATAATTATCGTTAAAAAAATTAGTAAAAAATAAATTCACAAACACATTTAATTAATTAATTAATTAATTAATTTTGCACAAAATAAAATTTGATAGAAAAAAAATTTCCTTACACATTCAACACCGCACAGACCGGACCGAACGAACAAATTTAACTCAGAAGAATTTTTTTTTTTAATTTTTTTTAAAAATGATTTTTTTTTTTTTTTAATTAAATGATCTGTCTCCGTTCGGTGCTGGCTGATTCTAATTTTATTTTTATTAAAAGCAATGAAAAACACACAACCGACAACAGAGCATACAAACACACATACACACACAGAATATAATAATAAAAAATAAATTTCTGCTTCTTCTGCTTCTACTTTTTAGTAAATTGTTGTAAGAAAGAAAGAAAGAAAAAGGAAAAGTAAACTACCGCACGCTCTCGATGAATGTGAGTGCAATAATAGGCGGCACAGTAACAATAAGCAATAATAGCGGTAGGCAACTTGTACAGGAGTTTTAATAAAAATAACGACAAACAACCGACCATTTAGCCAGCAAGTAAGCAAGTAACCAAAAAATTATAAACAAATTAAAAAATAAAGAAAATGAAATAGTTTTTTATACGAAATTATAAGAGCAGACAGTGACGACGACGACGACTGTGAAAATTAGATAAAAATTATTTTTTTGTGTATTGTGAAAATTATTATTATTATTATTATTATTATGCGATGATGAGAATCCGCAGAATAGATATAAAAAGAAAAAAAAATACTTTTGTCTTTGTATAATCTTTATACGCTTACTACTCTTTGCTTACTTATGATGAAAAATCCATCGGATTTTATTTTTAGAGATGTTTTATTCGTAATCGTGCTAAAAAAAAAAAAAAAAAAAAAAATTCAAATAGAAATTAAATAGGAAATGAGAAAATGTAATATTCTAGTTATTACAAATGATTTCCGTACATTTTTCCATAACAAAAATGAAAATAAGAGAAAGGAAAACCGAAAACAGAAAAAAAAAGAAAAAAAGGAAAATGACATTGCATATATGTGGCGTTGTCGTCGTTGCCGTTGTTGTCGTTATGTATTCTCTAGTGATATTTTGTTTCGATATTCATCACAACCCCCCACATCACACACACATTTAAATACATAAATATTCCTTCATTTCATTATTTCTTTATTTACAAATTAATGTATTTAGAAAATGACTTAATAGATTACAGAAAATGATTTATATATTTATCACGTTAAAAAATTGTATAAACTAAAAATTTCATTAACTTAATGACACGTTATCCATTACAATGTCTTAAATTAATGCTTAAAAAGCACATGATTTAAATATTTTATACATATGAGACTGATATTCAGAGTAATCCAACATAAAATTAAGGCAACTAAGTCACCATGACACGCATTGTCACATTTTAAACATATTTTAAACACATGCAATGGAATTCACTGAATTAACACAATTATACAAATATAAAACAACAAACGAAACCAAAAGATTATAATTACATAATTATTTAAGAAAATTAGTTAAAGACAAATTTCTATTTATTTTTTACAAAAAAATTTGTTTTATTTTTATCCGCAGCAACATAGAATTTACATATAAACGGTATAATGATTCACGCATGCAAATGATATTCTACTCAAAATAATTAAAAATCACTCATAACATAAACTGTGCGCACTGTACAACATTAGCGCCAGGTTAAAATCTTCAAATCAATTTTGTTATTCAATTAATTAAAAAATAATTGATACGGAAATAATAGAAAATTTTGCTTCGCTTAAACACCAATGATGGATTTTACAATTATTATTTTTTTTTTTTTTTATAAATATAGCTTCGGGTACTGCTCAAAGGAGGTTTCGGATAGGTTACGGATTATGCGTTCACGTGAAAACCGATAATTAGTGCAATAATTGCATATAACAGGAACGATCAAAATAGACATAGAAATATTAAAATGAATTTTTCAATTCATCCACGATAAAATCCAAATTTAATATTAAAATCCTTTAAAACAAATGTCCCGCAAATACTTAGATTTAAGATCCTTTTAATTGGCATGATCATGCTTTGCTATTCATAGTTTATAATATTTAAACATGTCAATCCTACACATAAACACAAAAAACTTAAAAACTAGTGATGAAATTTTCTTCTTAATATTAAATATATAATAATAAAATTTAAAAAGAAAATATGAAAATAAACTAAATAATATTTAATATTAATAAAAATGACATAATTTTGTATATTTTTAATTAAATTTATCATCGAACGGACAGATAGATGTTGAAGTTGAAAAACAGACATACAAATAAAATTATTATTTTTTTTTTTTTTTTGTTTTCGTAGATTAATAAATAAATAAACGAATGAATTATAACCGGTTGGAAATGTTATGTTTTGCGGTAAAATCAATAATTATTTTAATTTAAATAAAAAAAAAAAAAACCTTTTTCATTTTATTTTTTCACTATAAAAATATTATTTTTATTTAATGTAAATATAAATAATTATTCTCCTATACATAATACATAATCATACAGAAAAAAATTATAATTTTTTAATTGTATTCATCGCATTTTATTTATTTATTTATTTATTTATATATTTTTTGCGTTTTTTTTTATCAAATAATTAATTTAATTTTTTATTTTTAAAAATATGATAATTATTATTTCAATATTTTTTTTTTTTTTTTTTTTTTTTTTTTTCATTCTTTCATTACTAAAATTTATTAATTATAAAATTTTTAATTTTTAATTGTGTTATAATTTTTAATTAATTTTTTTTTTTTTTAATTTAAATCAATTAATCAGATTAAATAGGTTTGTTAATACAGTTCTTCATCAAATTGTATTGATTTTTAATTATATATTGTTAATTATAATTATAATTAAAAAATTTTTTTTTGTTTTTTAACATAATTTTGGGTAAAATATTAAGATTTTATTCAAATGATAAATAAACAAATCAATGTGATTATTAAAAATATTTTGGTTTGTTTTTTTTATATATAAACGTTTACCCTACAGCCATATATTTAATATACATACATATAAATCAAATACATATCAATGTTATGTATTTAAAACCGCACAACAACAGAGCATAATAAATGATTTTTTTGTAATAAATAATTAATACAAAATTTCAATTGCAATAATAAAAAAAAAAAAAAACTTTTTCTCGTACTGTCATTTATTAATGATTATCAATCGTAATTAAAGTAAAATAAAACAAAAAAAAAATAAATAAATAAATAAAATCAAAAACCACCTACACGACAATATTTAAATTTTTCATTATTTCATTTTTGAGTTTTTCATATTCTTTTTCATTATTTCGTTTGATAAAAGCTTTACTAAGCTTAAAAAAAAGGCATAGCAAAGAGGTTCCTTATTTTTTGTCTTAGATTTATTCCTTAAACTACTTAAGGTATAACGAAATATCAAATTTTAGACGCCTAGTTTCAATAATCATTTTCTTTTCCTTTGTTCGTGATATAGTTTATCGTTCAGATGATTTAGCGTCAGCGGATAATTTTATCGCATCAATTTATTAGAGGATTGGGTAGAAAATTGAATAAAACCACGCTTCACCACCACAATTGCAAAAGCCTAGGATCGCCCGAAGCTCTAGAAACTTATAATAATGCATTCATTAAAGTTCTCATACTTAAACATTGTTATATTAGCGAAATTATATTAAATCCGTCAAAAGTTCAATAAAATTTTATTAAACATTTCTAATTATTTATCAATTTTAATATCGATATTGATAAATATAGAGAGATATTAATTGAGAATAATAAATAATATTTTACCATTAATGTGTAAATATTCTAAATATTCTTGTATACACAAATCAAGTGTTATTATAGTGCGACGCAAAAACTACAATAAAAACAAATAAATTTTCAGGAAATATTGTTTTTTTTTTATCTAACTTTAAATAGCAAACAAACAAACAAACAACAATACTGGATAAACAACACAGGGCAAAAACAATATTAATGCAACAAAAAAAAAAGAAAGAAAAAAATCATTTTTACATAATTAGTTTGGCTAGGATTTGTGTAATTATTTTTTGTGGTTTTAATGAATTTTTATTTTTGTTATTTTGTTATCCTTGTTGTTATTTGGAAAACAAATATAATTTTATTATAATAAAAATAAAAATGGTCTAATGAGAATTTTTATTTATATACTAAAAATGGAGTGAATATTAATGATATGTGGTTATACAGATTGGCAGGATAAATTTATATTTTTTTATTTTTATATATGCACAACAACAAAGTAATTTGTCCTAGTTTCTCCTGTACACCGACAAAACAACTTTATAGAAATAAATTAATAAACAGATTTACATAAGCATGTTAATTAATATAGCTAGACGGTTTACATAGTTAGATGGACAGTAGATAGAAAAATGTGACAACAGAAGAATAATGAATGAAAAAAATAAATTCAGATTTGTTAAAATAATCAACGAATCAAAAGAACAAACAACCAATTTTACGGTGTAAAATTATAATTTAAGTCTCCCATAAAGCTCTGCAATTATTATTTATTACTTTAAATCCTTACTTGAAATAAGAAAAAAAAAAAACTCAACTCGACTCTAATTAACCACAAACAACAACAACAACAAAAAAAATTGCTCAAAAGCGCAATAATAAATTTGTATTGTGGTATTTTATAAACCTACAATTGTAAGAAAACTTTATCCTCAAGTGTATGATCATTTATTAGATAATATTCTTCTTAAGTTTCTATTTAAAAAAAAAACATGTTAACAAACCGCCACACTCAACTAAATTTTCATACAAACAGGTAACCAAAAAAAAAAAAAACCAAAATAAAAATAATGTTTATTCAATTAAGGGAATTAATTAAAAATCCTCTTTATCAACACACAACACCATAACTAGGATTAATCATATAAAATTCTTGAACAATTCAAAATTTTCTATGTAACACAATACAATAAAAAAATGTTTTACTTCTAAAAATCCCATAATTAATCATTTATATTTAATTAATTTTCAATTAAAAATTAATAATAAAAAATATATATATTTTACCAATTATATTTGTTGATAGACACAAAGTAGAAATTAAAAAAATAAATAAAAGTGTTAATTGAAAAATTATTTAAAAAAAAAGTTTAAATTAAATTACTTTAATTAAAACCGACAATTAAAAAATTTTTTTTTTTTATATATTTTACTTAATTAGATAAATTGATAAAAGGATATACGGAAAAAAAATACAATCCACACATAATAATTGATAGAGTAATAATTAATAACTATTTGGAATATCTATATAATTATAAATGACAATTTAAATTTATTTCACACGTAAAACGTTTCACCTGTTACCGGGGAAATTGTTCAACAGAAGATATAAATAATGATAATATGGGAGAAGAACACAGATTTTTTTTTTTTGTTTTTAATTTATTATATTTTTCATCATGTAATTATAAATGAAATTAAATATCAAAGTAATTTACAAACGTTTATAGTAATATTTGTGTGTTAGTTTGAGTACGTGAGAATGAGAACAAGTGAACATATTTTTATTGAATTACAATTTTTTTTTTTGCATTGTTTATTATTTAAATTTCTATTTTATTTTTTGTGAGCTTTTATTATTTCAATTTAAAATATTCAAACCAACAAACAAATATGCAAAAAAGTAGTTCTATAGAAAATAAAACTAAAACTAAAACGAAAATAAAAAAAAAAAAAGTTTTTAAACAAAAACCTAATAACTGTCGAAAATTTAATGAATTTTTTTTTTTAATTTTTTAGTTTAGTTTTTTTTTGTCCACTATAGAAATGAAAAATTAAAAATTGTTTGTATTAAAATTGCTTTAATAATCTATAATTCGATTTAAAATGATTTTTTCATTTAAAATTACATTCGTAAAAGTTCATAAAAATAAATGAAAAAAAAAAAATTTGTTTGCTCTTAAATAGGAAAAATTAAACTTTTAAGTGAAGGCATACTTGGTGAATCACAGCTTGGCGACCGATCATCAATTAACTATTTGCTAAAAGAGGAGGAAAAATTAATATTAAAAAAAAAACGTTTTAAGTGGTGCTCCGTTGCCAGTGTAAATAAAACGATTAAAATGTAATTTACAGAGCAAAAATGATGGGGAAAAAATATAATAAACATTCAAAAAAAAAAAAAAAAGCCCGCATAATAATAATTTTTACTTTTCTTCTATACAAATAAAAAGAAAATGAAAAAAAAAAAAATAGAAACAAGAAGAACGAACATGAGAAAAGACGTAATTCTAAAAGTAAAAAGAAAAATTAAAATTATTTATAAAAACGAATTAAATGTGGATAAAATATGTAGAGAGCAATCTACATGCATACATATCGTTATAATAAAATATATTTTGTCTTTTAGATTCCATGAAGTCACCTAATTAAAAATATAAAATAGAAAATGTATTATAATTAAGAAATATTATGATTCAGACGACGTTTTTATATATTTATGCATATATGAATTCTATGTGTATAAATAAACATAAAATCGTACATTATAATATTAAATTTTGCGCGTTTATTTTAAATCATCATTTTCATTTATTCAATTTAATTTATTTATTTATACAAATATACAGTGGAGACGCCACAATTTAAACATTATATTGATGTTGGTATTGGTATTGGTCAAACAGAAAAACACTAATGTTACTCGTTCCGTTATAAAGTAATCTGCGTTACAGTCACGTTATGTCACGGTATTGTAACGATATAATTTACGTTACTTTTCATTATAACGTTACTTTCTGTAATTTTTCTTCTCAAAATCTTATATAAATTTAGTTTTTAAAAAATTTATGAATAAATTTCGACACAAATGAGTTCAAATTGTAAACGATTGCAACGTCTTTAACAACAATTTTCATCACTTTTATATAAAAACATGACCTAGTAGTACTGTATAATCTTTAAAACAAAACAAAAAAAAAAAAATAAATTTTGAATCTAAAGAAAAGTGAATAAAATACACAAAACAAAAAAAGTCTTTAGTTAATGAAAAAACGAAATAAATAAAATAAAATAAAAAATCGTCTGAATGTATTAACAAATAATTTTTTTTTTTGTTTTAAAAATAAACTCTGATTTCATTTATAAAATATATTATATATATTATTATTATTATTATTATTATTATTACTTAAACGTTAAGTTAAGTTAAGTCAGCAAATTGTTGGCATTCTAATACAAAATTGTTTAATTGATTAATTTTTTATTTATGTTTATTTATTTTAATTGATCTTTTTCATTTAGTCACTTCTAGCTAGACTAAAATATTTATTTATTTAATTAAATAACGAAAAACAATTTTTTGTTTTCATTTAAATAGCGATGACACATAAATAGTAATGTGAACAAACTAAAACCTTGCACCATTGAGGTTTATTTTATTTTTTGTATTTTTATCCTTCGTATAATAATAATAATTATTATTATTATTCTTTGTTTTATTATTAATTAAAACATTAAATTAGTTTATCAGTTAGTGTATTTCAGTTTTAAATATTTTTCATTCAAATAAAAACATCTGTTGAAGTGATGTTTCTACTATTTTTACTCTTCATGTGTTCCTAATGTTTTTTTTTTTTTTTACGTTTTCTTTTTTCATTCGTTAATGACTGTAAATTACAGAAAATTCATATATTTGCTTTTTAATAATTATATGAATACATTATATACGATAGCCTAAGTAAGATTTTTTTTTTTTTTTCTACAAAAAAATGTGTCATTGATAAATGTCTAAGTTGAAAACCTCAAACGATTTAATGCCGTCAGAATTTTGACGGATGTTACTATTTAGTTTCATTTATTATTTCTATTCATTTAAAAATTTATTATACCGATTCTTACAAGATAAATAGAAAGTGAGCTGATCTAATGTTATAAAGAAAAATCCTAAACAAAGATAAGTGGTAAAGAGACAGAGATGATAATCAATTTTTAATCGCATATAAATTAAAGTAAAGTGAAAAATAAAGAACAATAAAAAAAAAACGTAATTAATGTGGAAGAAACAATGTAAAAAAAAAAAAAAAAAAATTTCCACCTACTTATACAACCACTTGAGCATTTTTTAAATAATAAAATAGAGCAACGATACAGAAATATACATCAAAAAAAAAAAAAAAAAAAAAAAAAAATAATGAAGAAAAAACGATGACAACTTTTGTATTACAAATCAGCGAAATATACCTTTTGAACTTTACTCAAGCAAAATATATATGCATGGAAAAATTAAATTTTCCTTTACATTTTCTCCTGTTTTTTCCTGTTAAAAGCAAAACGGTTTTTTTTATAATTTAATGCAAAAAAATAAAAACCAGCTTTTGAACATATAATAAGACGGAAAACAGAAAAAAATTAAAATTAAACAATAAAAAAAAAAAAAGTCTTAGAGGTAGCCAAAAAAAAAAAAAAAACAAGAATTTTATAAATTAAAAATTCTGTATCACATCAATGAACCTTAATAATATTTATTAAAACCTTAAAAATAGACAATAAATAAAACTGAGGGCACCTTGTCTTATTTTAAAGTAAAAAAGGAAAAAAAAACCGAAATTTTTAAGAAGGAAGAAAAGCTTTCCATTGCTACATGCACACAACATGAGATTTTCACATTTTTCACATTTCTAATCATTTTAAAAGATTATTATTTTGTTTTTAAATACATAAAATTTAGCATAAAAACACCTGTGCAAAAAATACGGGTACACCTGACAAAACATTCTCAATTCAATTGATATTTTATATTAATTTTTGTATTGCATTCATTACAAAATCCTATTTTATACTGAAACAAAACAAAATTTAATAATAAAAACATAAATGCAATACAAACTCATAATAATAATAATAACGTGAAAATACATTAAAATCGAAAATATTTATATGACAAGCAAACATAGCATAGCACAATCGGTGTCACAACAAAAAAAAAAAAAACAAAAATATTTTTTACAACAAATTTAATCATTAAAAACGCGTGACCTTTCGCTTATCCGTAAAGTTAAATTTAAAAGAAAAAATTCTTTATCATCATAACCAATAACAACCTTATGGTAGCGATTTTTCCAACGACCCCCATTTTCTTTATTTAATTTTTAATTTTTTTTTTTTCTTTTCTTCTTTTCAAATCGTTGGAGATGCTGGTTGCGATGTACCTAAGATGGTGGTGGTGGTGTCAATAATTGAATTAAATTCACTTCTAATAATATCAATGATGAGATGAGATGTAGTGAAATAAGACCAGATGGGATGTTGTAAAATTGTACACGGGAGATATGTGCTACGAATTGAAATCAAATCAAAAGAAATCAATCGACCGTAATACACCAATATTATTAATGTTGAGGGTAAAAAAAAATTATAACCAGCATACCACTATAGAACGATACACAGCATCAACAGCAAAATATCTTATAATAAAGTTAAAAAATAAATAAATAAAGAAAGAAAGGAAAAGAAATTATTTTATAAAAGAATTCAATTTGTGAAAAATTCTAAAAATAATTTTGCTGTTTCATTTTTATTATTATTATTATTATTATTATTATTTGCTGGTTGTTTTCTTGCTGGGTTTCTGCTTCTGCTTCTTCTACTCCTCTATCTCTCTATTATAAACATTTATCATTTTTTTACTTTCTTCTAATTTTCACATTCAATGTATGATATATTTATTATTTTTATTCTTTACAATTGATTTCTCTTTATATTCTCTGTGTCTTATCATTCGGTTTTAACATTTTTAATTTTCCATAAAATATGTTTTATATTTTCGACATTCTTTATTCTTTTTAAATTACTTGAATAATTTCGTTCTACACATTTATTTTATCGTCTAGAAAATTTTTATAATTTATTCAAAAATTCAGTAATTTGTTAATTAATATCTGATTTAAACGTTGTTATAGTTTAGTTAGTTCACTTTTATACTCAAATGTACTTAAAAATATGTTCAGCGATGGGCTTTTTTTTTATTATTATTTAACAATTTTTAAACCACACCACACTATTTTATTTTCTATTTAATTTTTAATTTACAAGTTTTAGTTCCTCTCAATTATAATTAGACATTGTGTGTCTGATGCCTGTAATTTTTAGTTTTAGTTTTAACAAACATTTTTCACTCAATCAAAATAAAATTTTTTGTATTAACTAAAACCAAATAAAAAACTGTCTGCAACACACCCTGATAATAAAATTATATATATATATTTTTTTTATAACCACCCCTAACATTAACATTAGTTTGTTATGATTTTATTAAATTTTTAATGCAAAGTGAAGATAAATATTAATAATTTTTTTTTTTGTGCTTTTTGCACTTTTTTGTTGAAGAGAATTTTTTTTTTTTTTATGATTTAACAGGAAAAAATTACAAAAATTTCTGATTCTTTATACCATATCACCACCACCAACACCACCACACGGTAACTTTGTTTGTTTTTATTAAAATATGTTTCATGGAATATTTTTAAATATTTTTTTTTTTTTTACAAAAAAAACGACCAACCATGTCCACATAAATTTTAATTTTTTTTTTATTTGGATATAAATTCGCTTTAAGCTAAATTCGTTTTTATAACAGAGAAATGTATAAATTTTATTAAAACAAATGTTTGTAACTGATAGACTGACTAGTACTCTGTTTCATTATTTAATAATTTTTACTATGAAATTTTTAGTAAATTATTTTTAATTTAAATAAATTATGAATACGAAGAAAAATAATTTGTAGAATGGAGAAACAAGGGTAAACAAAAATTGATGAACAGTTTTATAAAGTTTACAATAACCGCGAATACTTGTTTCATACATTCCCACTGTAATGTTAAAATTACTTTACTATCGCCTGTTATTTATCATCAACATTATTTTTAATACCCATTTAAGCAATATCTTAAACAGCTAGAAAGTATTACATGTTAAACACGGTTTGACTTGACTTTACATCGTAAATCCTAAATATGTCAATTATAAAAAAAAAATAAATAGAAGAAAAATTTTAAATAACAAACCCTTGGAATAACTTTAAAGAATTTCGTTGTTAAAATTACTTAACTATGCCACCATTCAAATGTCTATCGATACAGTTTAACATTTAACTGTTTTCTAAATCAAATCACCGGTTTAAAACAAAAAAAAAAGTTTTTTTTTTTAACAAACTTCCTGTTTTCAAGCACCGAATATTTTTTTTTTTTTTAAATAAAATCTCATAAATAATACGCCAAAAAGTCTAATATTGAAATTTTTAATAAACTTTTCTTTCTATCCAATAAATTTTATTCCCTTCCATTACAAACACCACTTATACTTTAATAATAATTTTTACTTAATTTAGTTAATAATTTTATTGCGCAAAAATTATTGCATTTTTTTTTTTATTAATTAATTAATTAATTAATTAATTAACGTGCTGTGTGTAATCTAAACAAGGAAGCAGTAACGAACCAAATAAATAAATTTTATTTTGTTAGTTTATTTAGTTATTAAGTTAGTTAACATAACATATGTGTTATATGTTTTAAAATATATTTTGTGTTAATAATAATGTCTATAGCATTTACATATTTACTAACACAAACAGCTCTCTACTGGAGACAGTAGCTTTCAACATTTCACTTCTAATTATATTAATTGATTAAAATAATTCATCTTAACCACTACCAAATATTTATTATTATTATTATTATTTCTATAAACTTAAATATTTAATTAATTAAATAAATTTTTTATTCATTTTTAAAGTTAAAAAAAAAAAAATAAATAAATTTATTTCTTTTTTTAACTCAAAAATAAACTTATTTTAAACTATAATTAAAACAAAGTAAATTTATGGTTTAAAAGTTTAACGCCTTTAGGGTTTATAGACTATGTAACTTTATTTCTTACTACTTTACTTATACATATTCAAAGCATCAAGCCTTTCTTTAACATTATATAATAGAAAGAAAAAACAAGAAGTGTTTCAAAAAGTGTTAAGTATTATAAAAAAAAAATTCCTCACTCTTTTATTACATTTATTTTCACCGATAATCTAGGGTTTTTATTAACAAATATTGGAATGAGTTTTGTTTTAAATTTACTTAGTGCACAAAACAAATTTTTTATTTAATTTCACCTGAGGAAACAATTATTTTTATTTTTTAAATTAATTATTTAATGATAATAATAAAGCAAATATAAATACTTAATGAAAAACTATGTATTAAACTCTTGGTTTACCGAGTTTTGCATACATTTTTTATATCTTAATTAGAAATTTTCAATGTAATTAACATCACGCAACATTACTTAAACAATAATTATATCATCTAACAGTATATTAAAGTAAAAAACTTCGATAATAAGGAGGCAAAAAATGCTCTTAATTTCCGCTGAATTACAATCAATTTTTGGTAAAAAAAAAAAAAACAAACAATTTTTTTAATTAATAATACGTACTATGTAAACTATATTACAGTAATGTTAAGTAAAGTAAAGAAAGGACTTTTACCCGTTAAATTTATAAAAAGCATAAAATTGCTCATAATATTAAAGCTAGTTGAGAATTTTTCTGTTTCTTTGTATCTTTAGCGAAAAATCAGACTCAGTGAAATGGACGATTAAAAAAAAAGAGAAGAAGAAGTTTAAAAGCTCACTCCTTTGCTATCCATTAATAGCAGAAAAGAAAGAACATATATCAAGGGGATAAATTATATATATATATATATTTATTTATACTTGCCTTGTTGCCTGCCTAGCTATTTAGCCTATGTGTAGCAACATTATATATATATACAATATATATTTAAAAAGAGCTTAGAATAATTGTTACCATGCTTTTAGAATAATAATAATAATAATAATAAAATTATATAAAATATGATATAATTAAGCATAGCCCGCCAAATGAATTAAAGTCAAGACTTGAAAAGCCTAGCCCAGCTTGTTAAAAAAAAAATAATAATAATAATAAAAAACAGACGAAAAACAAGACAGGGAAAATTATTTTTATTTTACTTTACTGTGTTTAATACACGTTTTGCCAGCTATTAGTTAAAAGCTTTCCAAATAAAAAAAAAATAAACAATAATTAAACACCCAGCGGGAAAAGGATAGCATAATTAAAAATTCTGTATGAAATAATATTTTACAAAAATATATATATATATGTATATAGAAAATACCCAATTGAATTAACAAAAAAAAAAAAAAACAACGAAAAAAAAATCCTTCATAGAAAAATCACCCAGGAAATGGGTGGTAGAAAAGTCAAAAATGAAAAAAAAAAAATTATAAAAATCTGCACACATGAAAATGACACAATTTATTTGCACAAATTTTTTATTACCACCAATACCACCATTAACACCACCCCCTGATATTTTTATTAATATTTCAATAAGTATGAAATGTGAATTTTTTTTTTGAAAATAAATAAAAGCTTTTTATATAAATAAAAGTTTCACAATTTCATATCAAAAGTCAATAGAAAGGTACAAAAAAAAAAATTAATAAAGCAAAAAAAAAAAAAAGGATTAATTTCTGGTTATAGTACTTTGTCGAATTATTAGTCAGAACGCCTTTTAAAAGATAAATTGCACTCAAGCCAATTGTATTATCATTGAGTAACATTAAAGCAAAGTGAAAAAAATTTAAAAAAAATATTTTTCTCAATTAAAATTTTAATTTTTCAGATTAAAATTCCACCCGTTTGAAAGGGCATTGGAATTAAATATCAGAATTTCATTATTCGTTTCATTTCTCTTTTTAACTTGTGATTCTTACGTGGGCGCTAAAGGCGGGAATATTTTTGTTTAAAATTAGTTTCTGAAACTCCTTGAGAAGCTGCAAAGAAGCTACTTTTAGTAGCCTAAAAGTTCGGTAATTTTTTCGTAGCGATTATAGTTTATCGTGCTGTATATTAACTAACAAAATCACTTTAATATATTTGTAGGAGAGGCGAAAATTGGATAAAACGTCGTTTTATACAATAGCAAGATAACCTGAGATCGAACCTCAAGCTCAAGCGCATTATAATCATTCGTGTTTCCATCCAGTTTAAGTTTAAAGCAAAACTTTATTTATTGCAGATATTAAATATATATACTATATATATATATATATTTCAAAACTACCATAACCAACTAACAAAAAGAAAACCGGAAGTACAGCATGCAAGACTTTCCTTCCAGTGATAAAAGCATTTTTAATTTATATATTTTTCAACTTTAAATTTTATTCTTTTTCATCATCACAATACAATAGAAGATTATCAAATTCTTAAGTATTAAATATTTTGGTGTTACTTCGCTTTTGTTGAATTTACTTTTTTTTACACTTTTATTTTTCTACTTAATTCTATATTTAATTCTACTTAAATTATTAAAACTAAGTTGAAATAATTTATAACTCAAATTACAAATATTTTTATTTTTTTTTATTTATTTATATCATATCGTTTAACAAAAAGGGAAATACGAAACAACGATTTAAAAAAGTATTTCTTATTATTTGTTTACTTTAAAGTAAAAACAAAACAAAACAGAAAAAGAAAACGAAAAAGAAAACAGAAAACAGAAAAAGAGCAAACATTACGCTTAGGATTGTTTTTTTTTTTATAAATACTTTCCGAATTACTAGAGCTTCTGTTACTTTCGCTCGTCCGCCTTTTCTTTTTTTTTTTTCTTCATCAACCATCGTTACGTAAACTTTGTTTGTTTTTATTTATTTATTTCTCAATTTATGTTGAAAATGTGACAAAAGAATATAAAACGTTGACGTCGTCCTCGTTTTAATTTTAAAAAAAGAAAAAAGAAATTAAAAATAAAGAAACGAAGAAAAATAACAAGTGGCAACAAAATCATTTTGCTTCTTTAAATTTTTTTCGTTTTCTTTTTATCGTTTTGACAAGATTTCGCAATGAAAAACGAGAAGAAAAAGAAAGAAAAAAAAAAAACCTTTTCTTCTGGCAAAAAATCTTTCACAACTTTTAAAACATTGAGAATCAACTGAAAAGAAAATGAAAAGAAAATGAACTAATGAATTTCTTTTTAATTAAAATTAAAAAAGAAAAAAAAAATGTTTTTGTATGCTTAGATTAAAAGAAAGGCAACGTCAGTAGGGGTGTACAAGACTAGTCACATTTTAGATTTTGTAAATGTATCGAAAAGTATTATATAAACTACTTATCATGGCTTGGTTTTATTTTAAGAAGGACACCAACAGCAGTAGCAGCAGCAGCAATTTAAAGAAAAAAAATTTCTTTTTTATAAAAAAAATTATGAAATAACGAAAGAAATGTAAATAATCAACATGAAAAGGTTAAAATTAAATTCTACAAAGAAAAATGAAATGAAATTAAATCAAATTACCAGCATAATATAAATAGGTGTAGGGGGTGGTGTTTGTTTGTGGATAAATAAATAAAAAAAAATTCCAGTAGTTGTGTATAGCTGTGTAGCATTTTATCGTTTTATGTTCCTTTCTCTGACATTTAATTTCTATGAATTTATCAAATAAAGGACATTTCTTCACCAGTAATACACATTGTAAAACAAATTACTATTGTCTCTACAGCAAATAATAATAATAATATTAATCAAATAGAAAAGAAAATTAATTAAGGTTTTATAGATAAATTGATAAAAAAATTTTTTTTTTTATTTTAAATTTTCAATCAAAATACAAAACAAATAAAATCTCATCTACGTGTGTAAGTAAAAACAGGAAATAGAAAATTTAAAACAATTGTCATTAATTTATTTGTGAAACTAAATCAATGTGAAAATTGTTTTCAATTCATTATTAACCGAAAAATAAGGAAAGCAAAGCCTTGGAAAGAAAAAAACATTTTATTTTGATTAAAAATTAATTCGAATACAAAAAAAAAAAAAAATTAAAATTAAATTAATTTCACTTCCCAGAATTTATTGCTTTATTGATTTTTTTCTTTCTATTTTTCTTGTAAGATTATTAAGCTTTTTTACAAAAATACCAACAACAAAAAATAATAAAAAAAAACACATCACCATGAGTTTGTATTAAAAAATAAAAGCTAAAAAAAGAAATTTTTGTTTTTTTCCGTCACTTTTTCCATCTAAATCCCAATAATCACATGGGAATTAAAACATTGAAAAATAATTAAATATATAATAAACTCATCTTTAAGGATAACAAGACACATATAAACAAGAAAAATTCCAAAGAATTTTCAATTAATAAAAACAAAAGTAAACTTTGTATCGTTATTTGCTGTTTCGATTGGCGATTTTAATAGCTTTGTTAACAAAAAACAAAAAAAAAAATATAATAATAAAAATAGCGAAGAAGCTTTTTTCTTCTACTTTAAACTTACTTTATTACTATATAAACGATTTATAAAAATTGTCTATTCCACACGAGAACTTTTCTTTTACTAGCTAAATAAAAAATATATTTATTTCTATTGTTTTTATCTGCAGTTTAGCAACGAATACTACAAACTATTCAGGTCTTTCTTTTTAAAGAAATTTATTTCTAATACGTTTACTGCTTACATGTTTGAAATATAAGCAATAACGAAAGAAATAAAAAAAACAGTAGCACCAGCAGCAGCAAATACAATGAACAAGAAAAATCTGCAGCATAAGTGGTAAAAAGGCAAAAAAAAAAAAAAAATTTTTTTTTTTAATGAACTTTTGAATAGTTAAAGTTAAAAAAGAAAAAAAAAAGCACACACAACGAGAATGAAAAAATTTCTGTATTCGTTTTTAATAGAGTAAATTTGGTTGTTTTTTTTTTTTTTTTAGAATAGAAAACACTACATCAGCAACAACAGCGAAAAAAACAACATTAAAAGCCAAAAAAAAAGTTAAAAAAAAAAGAGAAAAGTTAAAAAAAAAAAAAACTCTTCCACTGATGATAGCTGCCTGGAAGGAAAACTATTAATGATACTTTTGAAATACATTAAAAAAAAAAATTTTAACTAATGAAAAAAAAAAAAAGGTTTACAGTGTGTGTGTGTGTGTGTATAAAAATAGAAAAAGTTTTGTTGAGAAAAAACACAACGTTGAAGGTTGGAATTTTTTTTTTTTTATCTTTTCTATTCTATTTGCTTTTTACTTTCTTTGTTACTTAAAATATACTCAGTGGATGTGCCTTCGGGAGTTTTTTTTTTTTTTTCCACGTTTCATTCCTTTTACGATAACAATTACCATCTTTATAAACGTATTTAACATATTATTAAGTATTTATTCGTTATAATTTGAATTTAATTTAACATTTAAAAAACAATTTCTGCTTAGTAGAACACATTTATAAACAAATTAATTAGTTTCAGTTAGAAATTCCATTTTTGAAAGGTAACTGAACTGCAGCCTACACCTCAGTTTACTAATTACTAATTAAGTCTTTTTTAAAACCATGTAAAAAATTTACTTACGGAAATACATTTTAGTTTTATTAAAATGTTTCTATCAAGAGTTTTTTTTTTTAATCAATTGCAATTTATAATATTATAATGTAAATACCAGAGATTCTTCTATTAAATTAAGTTAAAGAAATTTTAAATATTATAGTAATACCTGAAGAGATAAAGAGAGAGAGAGATTAAAATTATTTTTCAAGTGTTTTACTACAATCTACCTGTATTTTAATCAAGTAAAATATAAGTTTTATAACATTATTCTTGGACAGTTTTTAAACAATATTCAATGGAAATAAACATGAAATGAACTAAAGAGTTTCTATTTTACCATTTAATGAGATCCTCAAGTCATAAACATTACTGTTTTTTACATTTATTAAATGAAGAAACAACATTAAAACATAGAAAAAGTTAGTTAAAATTGTAAATACAACAAAAAAAAAAAAAAAAAAGCAAAAATAAATTATTAAATAAACATTATATGATAGAATTTTTTCTTTTTTATTTGTTGTTACAACATAAAAGTTTTAATTTGTATTTCTCCAAAGAAAAGCTTACAGAATTAAATTAAAAAAAAAAAACTAAATGTGGTTGAATTAAATAGAAAAATAATTTTTTATCTTCTTTGTTTAATAATATAATCAATGAGGAAAATACTTAAAACTCTTGTAAAATAATAACAAAATTTACCTTTAGTTTTACATGTTAATAGGAAATATGATTTTATTTTGTGAAATGAATGAATAATGAGTAAATAGTATTGATATTAAGTAAAAGAATTATTTCATTGATATTATTATTTACCATTTATATCAATCGTGTAATATTTGCATAATAGAAATACTGAAAATACCGACTGTACCGATTGTAGAATTTGGTATAAATTGAAAGGAATTAAAAAATTGTACAGAAAATCGACAAGCGGGAAAACCATTTAAACATATTTAGACTCTCAAGACGTTCTAAAGGGTGGATTTTGGTATCATTTGAAAGGTAATAAAAACTAAACTGAAAATCGTTTTATATATGGCTCAATAAAAAATTTAGATTACTTTTCCGGCCTTCGGAAAAACCACTTTAATTGCAAAACTTGAATTTTACCATATTAAACTAATTATCCAGTAAAAAAAACAGCGAAAAAAAATTTAATGAAATGAACGATAGTCTAATTAAAAATTTGTGATTAAAAATTTTCCTATTTTCTAGTGGCGGCTTACAATTGATTTGGTTTTACCGATTGGGAGTACTGATTTACTATTAAAGTACCAAGGTTTCCACTACATTTTTAATACCTATCAAAACTCCACCCTCTATTTATTACAGATCGTCTTGAGAGCCTTTGTCTGTTTTGCTGAAAAACCTTAAATCTATTGCAATTTAAATGTCATCAAGCTTAACCACCAATCAGTATTTTACAATTAAATCAAAAAAAAAAAAAATGTAAAGCAATGTTTATCCAAAAATAGTAATAATATGTGACATCCTTTTGAACAAAATTTTTTTTTCTAAGCAAAAATCTTTTAAAATAACATTAACCGAAAAATGTAACCCAAAATTTGTGTATTTATATTAGGCTAAGAAATATTCTATGTTCACGATTAAAGGAAATAAATAAAAAAAAAAAAAACATTATTTTATTTTTACATATTTTACTCAAAAGAAATAACTAGAGAAAAAAATAAGAAAAACATTTTTTGGGTTAAAAGAGTTGGAAAAAAAAAAATCTTGTACTTGGATGACTATGTTATGGTTTTTTTTTTTCCTTCTTCTTTTTATTTTCGTATGCGAAAATATTCAAATGAGACAAGACGAATAGAGATGCTGACGTTACTATACTTCAACTATAGTTGTATACGGTACAAAACAATAATTCAGCATCTAACGTAGCATAAATATAAAAAGAAAAAAAAAGTAAAATGACAAAAACAGTCTTCTGACATTGATGCAAATAAACGAAACACTGAAAATGTATTTATTTTTTTCTGTCATTGATGGTGGTGGCTGGTATGTATAGATGTTATTGTTACCATTGTGTCGTCGCCTTATGTTCTGGGTGTTTACATTAATATTAAAGCAAACAATATGTAATTGAATGTAAAATAAGACATTTTGATGATATTTAGACTGTTGCCATGATTATGTTGTAAAAATAATAATAATAAAATAAATTAATATTTTTGGTGGTTCCATTCATTCTTTCTTTTTTTTGGTATCACCTCACCTATTGCGGGTGGTTAAATTTGTTTCACTAATAATAGTAACTTTTATACTATACCCCAACAAATGTTTTCTATATTATGATTATTATTTTACTTCTTCTTATTTAGTTTTATTTTTAAATTACGTGACAAAATCTACATTCATGTTGAAAAAATAATATGTTTTTTTTGTTGTTTTGTAAATGAATAAAAGCCAACATCCATAGATTAGAATTTAATGGAAAATATCTGTAATATATTCATATATATATATATATCTAAAAATTCTAAATAACCAAACTATAAATGTAATATCGTCTAAAACATCTTTTACTCACTTGTATATAATACAAATTTATAAGCAAAGAAAATTTATTTCAATTTCACTATACACATTTTCTTTAAATTAAAAATTATTTAAGAAAACGATACGGAAAAAAAAATACTGTAATACGGAACCATTCCCTCAGTTATTTCTATTTTCATGTAAAATTATTATAATAAAAGAGAGGAAAACGGAATAAAGGATAAAAAGGATGTAAAAAACAGAGATTGTTTACAATTTATTTATTTATTTTTTTTTTTGCTAATATTTTCTAATCACAATAAAATTAATTAATCGAAATAATAAATAATGAAATTTTCACTTAAAATAATAATTTTTTTTTTTAGAAATTTATTAACAAAACTCAACGTTTAAAGGTCTTTAAAAAAAAAAATTCGATACGAAAATATGAAAATAAACATAGAAAATAATAGAAAAAACCAACGAAAAAGGTTAACAATCACTGTCATAGAATGTAATAAGTAATATTAAAGGAAAACAAAAACTTCATGTATCTAGGGTATATGCATATATATATATATAACGTACCAAGACGTATCTTAACAAAAAAAAAAAAAAAAGCATAAAAGTTTCATCTTAACTCTTCACAAAAACATTTCTCATATGTTGACTAAAAAACATAAACATTTACATAAATGTTTTTAGTTAAACTTATCATCATCATCATCATCATCATCATCTTTGTATCAACAGTAGCAACAATAATAAACCCATCCACCCACCTAAAAAAGCGTAACTTTTAACAAATAAAAAAAATAAAAAAAAGAAAAAGGATAATAAGTAATACCAACAACAGCACAATATACAACGCATATAACAAACAACAACTAAAAATGACAACAAAATCATTGCATGTAACTTGTCATTCATATAAAAAAAAAAAATATAACTTTCATCACAATCTACATTATTATTTCCATCTTATACCCATATATACACCATCATTTACAATTGTAATAAAAATACGATAAAATATTTATTATTAAAAATGACGAAAAACACAAAAATCAACAACAATTCACACATTATTCTACTTTTTATTTTCTATTTATCTACATATGTTACACTACTACTGTGTAGAAAAGTGTTAAATTTGTTTTTTGTTGTTGTTGTTGACTCTTTTGCTGTTCATTCCTAACGTACGCTGGTTGACTCTTTGTGTAAATAGTATTCTGTTAAACTTTCAACATAACACATATTTTCTTCAATTTATTTTTCTATCTGCTTTTCTTTTTTCCTTTTTTCAATTTATTTATTATGCATGAGATGTGAAAAATATAGAAAAATACCTAAAGTTGTAGAATTGTGACTAATATACAAAACTGGTATACAGAACCAAAAACAAATCATATAATCAATGATATTCTAAATATGTTTAAAAAGTTTTCTTGCTTAAATCATATAAAGCTTTTATATAAAAAAAAAAAAAAAAAAAAATTCTCCTTTTCATAACTTATTTATTTGTTTTCTTAAAACCATGATTTTTTAACAACGTTATTGAATAGAAAATAAATAAATTTACTTTCACATAACCAACTGAATTAGTGGGTTGAATAAAAATGAAAACTTATAGAGAGAAAAAAAAAACCAGGTGAAAAAAAACACACAAAAATAATGGTAAAGAAAGAATGGAAACCAAACTGAATTGGATTTGTTAACAAATTTTATTATAAACTAAAAATGTTTACAAAAATACAGAAAAAATAAAAAAATTGTGTTTAACACATTTATAGAGAAAATGAAAACGTTATTTTCCATTTGTTAATATAAATTCATAGGAATATAGAGTGGAGAAGACGTATAGTGAAATAAAGTGGTATAAAAGTTCAAGACAGCAAATTGTTGCATTTCTAGCCCGATTTACTTCATTTCACCACCCCCACATTATACTACTGAAAAGCTATGAAATAATATTTTCTTTTCTTACAATTTATATTTTTTTATGCATTTTTATTTCTTCCCTTACTTACAATTTTTTTTTTTTTTCAATATAACATTTATTGTTTTTTAATGTCTTTTTTTTCACATTTTTTTTTATTTTTATTGTATTTAACCACTGCATATCACCTGTTCACATTTTAAAGGATTTTCTTTTTTATTATTATTGAATAACCATTATCATGTAGCAGTACTATGATATTTAAAAAAAAAATTATTACAAAACTATAAGCATCGAGCAACAACCCCTACCAACATCTAAATATAGTTATAAAAGATTTATGTTGAGAGAAAAAAATGTTTCTATAATCATTTTTTATTTCTTTTTTTTTTTTTTATTGATAATTTTTCTTCAACATTTATGTGATTGATTAAAATTTACACAACAATGTACATAGAGGAATAAATTTAAAAAAATATATATTCATCTTAAAATAATGAAAATTTTAGTTTGATAATCAACAAATATAATACACCCATGCTGCATAAAATAAAAATTCATTTAATAATAAACAAAAAAAAAAAAATTAAAAAAAAATTAAATTTTTAAAATGAATAAACATTAATAAATGTTAAATATAAAACAGATAATAAAATCAAATATTATAATAAAAAAAAAGAAAAAAAAACAAAAAGAAGAAAAACATATAAATATGTACAGTGAAATGTGAAAGTTAAACAAACCATAAATAATTATAAATTAAAAAATAATAAATCGATTCATTGCACCACATTATACAGCCACAAAACAATCAATATAGTGTATATAAAATAAAATATACCTTTAATATTTTATAGAATTTAGTAATGAAATTTAAAAGTTTTACTGCGTAACGTTATTGTAATGTATTTAAATTATAACGTTATTGAAATAAGAAAAAACAATTTTTAATTCTAAAATAACAATATTTGTGACATTATTGTGCTTTTTTATTATCAGTACTTCGTTCTATTCGATAAATTATTTTGAAACGCAAAGAATATGAAATTACTTCTGTAAATTTGAATTTTTCATATACCTTCAACAGAACATTAAAAAATTTTACTAACTTGAACCCATTTGTTCTGATCCCTTTGTAGGTTCTGAATTTTAAAGTGAATTATATGTGATTTTGAGTAAATTCACTTAATATAAGTGAAATCAACGTTATATTATTTCGTTATTGTAGAATAACAGAACAATAACGTAACTGTTACAGGAACCATTAATAAATAACGGAACAGTAACGTAATTTGTATTTGTAACGTAACGAATGGAATTACTGACTTAAAGTTATGCAAAGATAAAAGCTCAGCCAACAGAAATAAATGGAAAAAAAAAAAATTAAATATGTACGGATGGAGTCAAACATTTTTCGTTATGTCACATATGACCTTCTACCTATATTATTATTATTATTATTATTATCTTTTCCATGTAATTTTTATGTATTTATATTACAGTTTATTGTTGTTTGTATTCACATTTCCAATTATTATTATATTTTTATTATTTTTATAAATATAATTTACATTTAATGACGCCACACGCATTTTAATTTAACCAGAAAAAAAAATTCTATCACGCTTCTATCGATGACATGAAAATGTAAAAAAAAAAACATATTTTTGCTCCTGATATTTTTATTTAGCTTGTTGTTTTTTATATTTTTATTTTTTTTTTTTTTTTAATATAAGCACACATATTATGTGATATATATTGTACGTACTCCCATTACGTATATTTAATTTAATTTTTTATTATTTTACAACAAGAGAATAACAAATAATAATAATAATAATAAAAAAAAAAAATAAGCGAAAAGACAACAAAATAAAGGAAGAATAAAAAAAAAGTTGTGAATAATGTTATTTTTAAATTATAAACATAAGATTATATAATAACAAGATTATTTTCTTATAAATTAAATTAAATTACAATGTTTTTGCTAGTTATATTCATTCATAATAGCATAACAAGCTGTTCTGTATTAACATAACGTAACGTAACGTAACAAAATTAATAAAAAAAAAAAGAAAAAATTCTCTATAACAACAAAATAAATTCAATAACGATAAAATAATTAATTAAAAATATTATTAAAGGTTTTAGTAAAATAATAAATCCCATGTATTGGTAGTACAAGTAGCATGATAATTAAAAATAAATATCAACGTAAGTAGAATATTGTGTGCATAATTTACCAAGAAATTGACAAAATTTATAATACAAAATTATAAATGTAAAAATTAATTAATTAATTTCATTTGTATATCTTGTGTATTTAAGTTACTAAATTCAAATATACACACACAAAAAGACATCCACAGTTTGTGTAAATAAATATCATTAAAGCAAAAAAAAATAAATATATAAATACAAATACAAATAAAACAAAAAAGTAAATAAATAAAAAAATTGTTTGAAAAATTATAATCATTAAAGAATAAAAAACAAAAAAAAAAAAGGAAAATTATTATAAGCACAACGTAACAATATTTACACACATTTATCTACAACATTTTCATTATATTAAAGGACCCTTAATGTTTTATTTTTTTAAATAATAAATATAATAATGAAAAAAAAAAACACAAAAAATTTTACAACAGATTTATTAAATTATATACAACTAGGGAAAACTAAGCAAAGTTCCAGAAATTTTCTACAAAAAAAATTATTATTAATAATAATAATAAATGTTTAAGAACGTTTTCCATGATTATTATTTATTTATTTTTGTTATTTGCTTACTTTTTTTTTAATTTATTTATTTATTTTTTTTTTTTTTTGTAGGTTTATTTGTAGTAAAAACAAAGCAAACCAACAATTTAATTTTTTGTATTTCTGTGTTAAAATTTATTACCAAATTGAGGGCTCCACACACCCAAGTAGTAACAAATGTTGTGATAATAATTTCATGATAAAATCGCGTAAACAAAATAAAACAAAAATTCACCGCACATTATCCAACCATGTAATAATATTATAACTAGAACCACATAGTATAAAATAAAGTAACAAAAAAAAAATAAAATTATTACTTATTTTTTTGACTAAAAATTCATCAAAGGAAATAATAAAAACAATGAAAATGCTGTTGTACATTAAAATACCACAAAATCATTAAATGATAATTGATAATTATATTAATAATAATTAAAAAAAAAAAAAAAACATAAATGTGAGTATTTTACAAATGTAAAATACTTAAAATATAATTTAAAAAGCATTTATAGAAATTATATTAAATTTATTATTAATAATTATAAAAAAAAAAACAAATCTATCTTGTTGATTGCATTGATAATTTATTTAGAATTTCTATTTTATTACATACGACAGGTGTTCAATTACCTTTCGCTCAATACATTTATAAATTATCAATAAGATAATAATATTAAATCGTAATTCATGTAGAAAAGAAAATGTTTGCTAATATTCGCATAGTTTAATAATCATGCCATTGGCATACTAATAACATATAAAAATTAAAGCATAAGCTTTATTATGCTTGCATATAAATGAAGGAAGAAGAAATGAAAAAAAAAAAAAAAAAAAAAACCACAGATGTTTGCATTTCATGTATGCCAAACACAACATAATCTAACAAAAAAAAAAATATATATATATATATATAAATAAAACACCAAATACAATTCCTATTAAGGGGCGTATAGACGTGACCAATTTACTAGTTTTATACAACATCACCACCTTCCATCTCCCATCTAAGAATAATAACAACAATAAACTGCACTATTTTATACTTATAAAATGAAATTTAATTAAACAATAAAACAAAAACAAAAACAAAAAACATAAATAATCCGATGACACTATTAAAGCTGTATAACCCTAAATACTGACAAAGCTTTTATAGTAATGAGATTACAATGAAGTCTAAAATAAAAATAAAAATAAAAATTGACTAAGCTTAACACAAAAAATAACAATAAATATGTTTATAACTGGGTGTACTATCCACCCACCCCTTTTTATATCAATTTTTCTGGACTTAATTTTCATATTTTATATCTCCACACGAAAAAAAAAAAAAATTCTCTCTATTCTTTTCTTTTTCACCTTTTTTATTGCATAATTTTTGCTTTTTCTATTGTTATAAAAAGCCAAAAAAAAAAAAAAAAAAAAACCGAAGCAAACATAAAAATAACACACAAAGAAAAAGGTAAAAATAATAGTAATAATAATAATTTTTGATATATTTTTCTGTGTCCTTTTAATACAAAATAACAACAGCAATAGAACAAGGACTAACAAAAAAAAAAAACTCTTCAACACACTACATCACATCGCTTTATATTAATTTTTGTATTTTTTGTATTTTTATTATTTTATTTCTATAGAAAAATATATTTCCTTCCTTCCTGCTGTTCAGCAAGCCTTTAAAGCAGCAGCAGCAGCAGCAACAGTAGCACCACAAGTAGAGAACAACAACCCTAATTCTCCTACTATATTAAATATTATGTTGAAAAGAAAAGTAAAAAAAAAAAAAATTAAATAAATAAAACGTAAAGTATATAAACGACCCATTTCAATTTTTATTCATACTTTAATAACCTCAAATCACGACACATGTGTATAGATGGATGGATAGATGGATATATATATAAGAGATGGGATATGTTTTTTGTTTTTAAAGAATTTTTTACAATCCTTAAAATTCTAAATTCTTAAAAATCCTTTTTTATACAATAAAGGAACGAAAAAATAAAACAAAATAATTTTTTTTTTTATTTATTAATAATAATAATAATAATAATAATAACAATGTAACAACAACACATTGGGGTTTCATGGTGGGGTACCATGCTTAAGTAAATACAAAAAAAAATTATATTTTGGGGGGTTGTTTTAATAATATTACACTGTGTCACTCATTTAGTCAATTTAAATATTATAAATATGAGATAAGTTAAGTAGATATAAAAACCAAAAAGTTTCAATAAAAAAAAAAAAAAAATACAGGAAAAAAGTTTCATATTTAATGTCATTTTAACCGACTTAGAGAATATATATATATTTAGCACATATGAAAGCTTATTTAATAAACAAAAAAAAAACAAAACATGTCAACACAGGAAGTAATATTAAAAAGAAAACAAAAATGAAAGAATAGGAAAGGATAAAAAAAAAAACATTTCTACACAGATTTTTAAAGCTTAGTAAGTAGTTTAAACACTTTTTTTCTACTTGCCTACTTTGCGTTTTTAATTTATTAATTTACAAAAAAAAAAAAAAATCCTTGTATGCTTTTATACCATTAAAGCTTACAAAGTTTGATTTAAAACTTTTTGCGAAAAGCTTTTTTTCAAGTCTTTGTATTTCTGAAAAATTTATTAAACTAACTCTGTCGTTCATTCTGAATTGTTTTTGGTCAATAATTAACAGAATATGAGGTTAAAGAATGTTATTTGGTATTTATATTGATAATAATTATTGCAAAAAGGGAAACTATTAACAGTTTATAAAGAATTCTTATAGACTTGTAAAGTTATTTTGAAACTTTCACATAAAAAAAAAAAAAAACTAAAACTAATTATTACAAATCTATCATCATCACAATGGAATTCTGGTTATGTTCAAATACCAAAATCAATTACATATTTCCCTTGTGAATTTAAGAATAAAAAATTTCTCTGTGATAACATCGACAAATTGATTAGTGTTGAATAATTAATTGAGATAGTAGTAAGGTAAAGGATAGGAAATTAAAATTTATACTTTTTTTTTTAATTATTAATTATGAATAACTAAACAAATGATTAATTAATTATTTAAATCAATTATAGCTAAAAAAAAGAAAATACAAAAAAGGAGAATTTCACTAAATTATTAATTAATGATAAAGTTAAATGGATAAATGCATAATGTGCTTTAAAAGTAGCATAAAAGTTAAACAAACGAAATAAAAAAACTAAAAAAATATTTCTAACATACATAAAAAGGATTTTAAAACAGCGAAATCATCAACAAGCCGATTGTAGGAACTACTAAATATGCCATAACAAATCCTTAAGACCCTTTATTGTATGTTTTTTGTTGTCTTAAAGCTCAACCATATACTATCTACATTTCTACAGTCATAAAAATTGTACAAAACAAACAAAATAAAATAATGAAAAACCAAAAAGAAAATCCCAATATTGGTTTCTTTTTTTTTTTTTTTTTCAAAAAGAAAAAAAAAATTTCTTCATCTGTACGCTAAAACAAATCGTGTGACAAACAAACATATGAAGCGATACAATTTTTTTTTTTCTTCTGTTCTTTTTTCCTTATTTTTTATTATCCTTTATGTTATTCTATGTTGTTGGTTTTCTACTTTAATACTTGTTTTTACTTTCACATATCACCATTTTTTTATATATATAAAAAAAGGGGATAAAAGGTGGACGACAATATGAAACACAAAGCAACTTGCACAGTGCAAACTAATAAAAATATAAAAACATGAAAAAAGAAGAAGAAGAAAGAACAAAAAAGCTTTCTTTCCACTCAAAATATAATATAAAAATATTTTCGATTTATATTTTTTTATTGTTTTTATTGTTTTTATTTATTTATTTTATTTCATTTTTTTTTGTAGAATTTTTATAGAACAACAAACAAGAAGTTAACGTGAACAGAAAAAAAAACGATACGAAACGAAAAGAAAAGCTTAGTTTACTAGAAAGTAAATAAAATTTGTAAAATAAAGCTTTAACAAAAAAATAAAAACGAATCTTCTATATTCCAGTGCTTATTTTATTAAACTTTTTTTGTTTAAAGAGAGAACTTTCTATGAAACAAACATTACAAAGTAATTTAAGATCTTTAAAAAGCTAAGCATAGTGTTTTATTGATGTAGCTTATTCTTTCTATTTTTTTTTTTTTTTTACAAGCGTAATTATTTTATTTTTGTTTACAATATATAGGGCCAATATAAATGTTGAAATATAAAAATCATCAGCATATTGCCTGTGTAAAGTAATATTTATAAACCGGTAGCATAGTAAAAAATTATGTTAAATAAGATTAAAAGACTCAAATAACCTTGTGAATAAGAAGACACAAAAAATTATTTTACCATAAAGAACCATAAATAATAAAATAAAAAAAAAATCTATCTCAAGAAATGAACTCAAGTGTATCAATTGAAGGGTTTGGTATTTTATTGTGCGTGTGTTGTGTGTCCAAAGTAAAAATTTAACAGAATAATGTGATTCATTTTTCTCTCATCTTTCGCAACAACACACAAAACACAATAAAGAAAAGAAAACGAAAACGCAAACGAAAAAAAAAAAATCCTAAATTTGACTAAAAATAAATGAAGAATAAAAAAAAAAGAAAGAAGGAAAAAAATGATACTCAAGCAGCTTAACTGAACTGAAAATATAAAAAAAAAAAAAAAAAATCAAAATGAATTCAATTTATCTTTTTCGCTTTTCTATTATACATGAAGAACCTTTTATTGCAGGTCGTTGTTGCGTTATCATTATGGTAAATCCGAGTTACAGCAAAAAAAAGGGAAAAAAAGTTTTTTGTTTGGGAGTAAGGTAAGGAGTTCAAGTTACTCAAGTAATTTGTACTGACACAACCTATCCTATTTACTATACCACCTGAAACAGTATTATTATTAAAAAAAAAAAAGAATAAAAGAAAAAATTGTCATTTTCTACCTGTTACACCCAATTACACGGTGCCCCTTTTTATATTACTTATAAACATTAGAATCACACACAGATATTTTATATAAAACAAAAATTTTTTTTAATCGAAATAACATGCAAATGACCTGAAATATGTAAACGCGACAAATATTATTTTAACGCAGAATATTTTGTGGTTTATTATTATTATTAATATTTCTTCTTTTTTTTGGTTATAATTATAAAAGTAAAAGGTTTTTTCATGTGGGTGGGTGGGTGTTTAGGTGTATTTATTATATTCAACTATTATTCTTGTTAATTACAAGATTTTTGTTCTTTTTTTATTATTATTTTCTATAAGCGCGACCCGCAACAAATATATATACTTATATACATATGCATATATATATATTTTACCTTGTTAAATATAAACACGCACTCAAATAAAATAAGTAAATAATAACGCGTAAAGCGTGACATTTAAGGGTAAAATGTATAACATGAAATAAATATTTTCTTAAAATAATAATAAAAAAAAATAAATGAAATTTTCTAGTAAATTATTCAATATTAATACAGAAAATAAAAAAAATCATTTTAAAAATAAACAAAGCAAAAAAATTATTTTCAAAAGCGATAGATATAATAAATGAAAAGCTTTTTTTGAATAAAGTTTTTATTTTTATTTGAAAATTTCCGTATTAAATTGTCATTTATGAATTAAAAAAAAAAAAAAAACCAAAATACTAATAATTTTACACCATAGAAATCAAGAAAATAACTTTAACGATAAGAAAACATTTCGTAAACATTATTATCACTGGTTATGGGTGGCTTATAAAATTAATTCTTAAAAATAAATTGATTAGCTTTAGAAATTGGGTTAATAAATATTTTCTAATTATAAGTCGATTTAGGTTATTAATTATATGTATTAATCAATTTTATAGATTAAATAATTAAGATAAAGCGATTTAAAGTGAATATTCCCTAACAAAAAAATAAAAAAAATTTGCGAAGAAAATGCTAATAGCTAATACCGAATTGACCTAACTAATCAAATGGTTACAATTTTGTTCATATTCTTATTTTCCAACAAATAATTTCACAACATCAAAACCTCAAATTTAATTATAAACAAAAAAAAAAAAAGGAAAAAACAATTAATCAGCCATATGTAACCTTCATGGAAAAATCAGTAAATAAATTCACTCAATAAATAAGAAAATGAACTACACTAACTATTTTTCATCACTAAATTTTTTTTTTCCTTCTTTCGGTAACCCAAATCCATCATTCATGAAAATATTTCATTTTATTTTATAATTTCATTAATTTAACTTAACTAAAAATAACACAAACTAATAATTCAATTAATATTAATCTAAAAAAAAGCGTAACATCAATGATAGATAAACAATGTGGTGTTATTTCGTGGAAAAAACCAAAAAAAAAAAAAAAATCTCCGACCTTCACGATTATTATAAATTATTACATAATTATCAAAAAAAAAAAAATAAACATAGAAAAAAATGTAACACAAAAATCTGTTATATAATTTTTGTTGAAACAAACACAAAAAAAAAAAAAAATGAAAATTTATGAAAATCTATATTACGTAGCACATATACGTAAGAAAATTAAGTCTATACAGAGTGAAAAATAATAATAAGAATAAGAATAAAGAGATTATGGATGGAAAAAAAAAATCTATTTCAGTTGTAGAGAACATTTTTATGCTTTATGTTTTAACAAAACAAGTCAGACTTTTCAATTTATTTAATCTTGAATTTATTTGTTTATTTCTTGTAATATTTTTAACCTAAATTTTGATTTTATAATTTTTTTAATGAAATAATTATATTATTTATAGAATTTTATGTGTGTTAGTTAGTTTTATAAAATAAAGAAATGATCGCAGAAAAACTTATTTTTTAAATATTCAAATAGTAATAATGTAGCAAACCTCTGAACAATAATTTCAATGATATTATAGTTTTGTTGTGTTGTATTCAGTAGTACCGCTGTTTAGTTTGTCCTTAGGGATTTACACAATTTAACCATATAAAATAACCGTAATAACCACACAAAACGAAACAGACAAAAAAAAAATGAAAAAAAAATACCCCGTGTAGCCTATAAAAGTTCAACTTTTTGTTACAAAATTGTATTAAAAAATAAAAGAAAAAAAAAGTAAGAAACAGATTGTAGGAAAAAAAAAAAATCTCATTTGTGATAAATGGATATTTCTTTTATACCCAACCCAACCGAAGCCAGCCAACAAACCAACCAACCAACCATCTACATCTAGACGATCCATTTGCATCAAAAATATTAATATCACAACAACACAAACAAAAACTCTTAGACCATCGTTGAATAAAAGGAAAAACGAGCACAAAAAAAAAATGAAAGAAAATCATCCGATAAATCCAACAGGTCGTCAAGGCCAGTTAATATAAAAATAAAAATAAAATTTCTTAAAACAACCATCATGAAGCAACACAAAATGATGAAAAATAGTTTAAAAAAAGAAAAGACAAAACTCACAAGAATATTTATTATAAATAAAATGGAAAAATAAATGATAGATGCGAGAATTAATATTGGTTATAAGAACGGTAGACAGACAAACGAATTAACCATAAAACGACAATAGCTTGTATATAGAGAAACTTTCAACAGCGTTTTTTTCTGGTTTTTTTTTTTTGGAACGTTGCTACAAATTTCCACAGTAGAAGGAGATATTGAAAAAAAAGTAAACACCAGGTGTATGATAACAAAAAAAAAAATAAGAAAATTCTTTAATGAATTAAAGATAAAATATGCGAAATGCATAACAAAACATTATGTATTATACTCTATAGTGAATAATAAAATTTAAATAATTATCTCATGTAAATAATCTTTAATAAACAAATTGCAACAAAGCAACTGATGTTGCTCTTGTGAAAAAAAATAAATATTTTTTATGTTATCAAAAGTACTATGGAACCAAAAAAAATTCCAACATTATCTGAGCACAACTAATGCAAATCACTAGAGAATAAATGACAAAATAAAATTATATAGTGAATATAAAAAAAATAGTTAAAATACCAAGAAAAATAAAATAATGAAAAAAAAAAAAGAATTTATCGACCAAAAAGGAGTAATAAAAAATTAATAGAAAATTAATCTCAAAAAGTATTTTTTTTTAAAAGAGAAATAAAAAAATTAATTCACAACATCAACATAAAAAAAAAAAAATAAATAAAATAAACGAAAAAAACTTATTGTTTATGATTATTTTATCTTGATTTATCACGTAAACGTCTCGTCACTATTCTTTTAAACGATGATTAACATTAGGCGGAACAATATAACCAAAAAACAAATTAGGTCAGACGACGGACGACGTTACTAATTAATAATTTTTTCTTTTTTTTCATTTTCTTTTCTTTTAAGTTAAGTTTAAGCAAATAAATAGTTTTTTTTTTTTATTATAACAACTAATTATAGAAATACATAAATAATAATTAATAATAAGTAAGGTTTAATGAAATAAAAGCTTCTTAGAGAATAAGCTTTTAATTTAATAGAACAATGTATACAGTGCATAGCAATTGTATTAATAATAATTATAATAAAAATTATATACTTTCAAGTCATATTATTATTATTATTAATAATAATAATAATAATAAATGTAAATATTAAAAAAGAAACAGCCAACAGCAACCAAACACAGTGAACTTTATAGAAAATTTAATGATTTATCGTTTATTTATTTTATTATCATATTATTATTTTTATATTTCTTTAAAATTAAACATTACCGGAAAAATAAAGAAAAGGCAAAAGGCAAAAAAAAAACAAAAAAAAAAATACATCTCAATAATAAAGCAACAGAAAACAACACCCACCCACTAACATATAATTTTACTCCTTTAATATAAATATTTATTGTGAAAATTCTCTTATAAATTATTCACAATACTCACTCAATTTATTCTTCATTTTTTTTTTTTTTTTTTGTTTATTTTAATACATTTTTTATTTCTTTTATATATAATAATAAAGTATATTATATACATTTATCTTTATAGATACATAGATATATTTATATATAATAATTGGTTTTAAAATACAATAGAAAATAGAGGAAACTTTTCTTCTTTTTTATTTTTTTCTTCATATTTTATTGATAGAGAGTCAATGGTTTAAGGTTAATTTATTGATCCCTTTTTATTAACAGGGGACCATCAAACCTTATTGTTTGCTTTTATTCATTACAAAATTTTCAATATTTAAATTCCATATTATATATAATGAATAAAATTTTATTATACGATTATTAATCATAATTAACAAAGATTAGATATAATTCTAAAACTGTTTACTTATATAAATGGACACGATTTGATAATAATTTTGTGCTTTTATATAATACATATTTACGGCACATTAAACATTTTATTATTAATCATTCAAAATAACAATAATTTTTATATCTTAGTTAATAAAATCTAATCAAAACGGATAAAATTTCAATTTAATTAAAAATCAAAATAAATGAAAAAATGTTTATAAAACAACAACAACAACAACAACAACAACAACAACAACAACAATCAAAAGTGTGGCGTCTGTTCTATTGATGCTGATTTCATTGTGCCGCATTAATATTTATAAAAAAGCAAAAATAAAAAATAAAATTCTTTTTCTCATTCTGCCTTAATAAAAATGAAAGAATTTCTTTTTTTTTTCTAAAAATAAAATAAACCGTAGACACACTTTGTGATTTTTGGTTAGAAAAATGAATGTAAAAATAAAATTTTATGTCTATCGAAAAACACTTTTTTAACGAAATAAACTGAAAATAAATTTTGACCGAGTTTCTTCTCTACATTTGATATTTTAATTGTCTTGACAGCGTTATGTGAAAATTATTAAGTTTTAGTAAATGTTTAGCATAAAGTAACAAGCGAATTATTTGTTATTTTAATAGCATTGCAAATTGAAAGGTTTTAATAATTATTAATAAGAATCCTAAAAACCTACGTTTAAAAAATTCAGCCCTCCAATTAACTCCATAGCGAAAACTCCTAATCATTTTTTTTATTGACAAGTTTTATTATCTTACGAAAAACATCAACAAGATACCGAACGACCGTAAGAAAAAAAATTAAAAAAACCAAAATTACGCTGGTTTGATCACAGAAATAAAATAAAAAACAAATCGCAGTGTATCATGTGTTTTACCAAAATAAATAATTAATTTTTCTACTTTTTCTACTTCTTCTTCTCCTCTTTTTTCCTCATTTTTATATTTATTTGTAGAAGAGTAATAATACATAAATAACAAGACAACAAATACTAAACAACAAGAATAAAAATCAAAATAAACGATCTTTAACGATCTTGTGTCTGCGTTGTTATAATTTTTTTTTTTTTTTCGTTCAGGAAAATACATAAAATTGGTTGAAAACAATAAAAAAAAAAATGTAAAATTCATGATTTCTGTGTTAAGAATAAAAACAATTTTGTAGAAGAAAAAAAAAACAAAAAGGAAAAAACAATTACACTCAGTTAGGTAAAAAAAAAAAAAATTTCTTGTTTTTAAACATTAAATAAATTCACCTTTTATTCACCACCCAACGCCATTACCATTCCAACACCCACCCTTTAAAAAAAATAAATATTTGACTTTATATCTTTCAACAAATACTTTTATTATTTTCATCAAATCTAAATTTGAGTGGGAAAGAATAATCTAAGAAAACATACCAAGAAACCTCATTTGAAAGCATCATTTTTGCTTTTTTCGGGTAAGAATTTATTCTTTACATTTTTGCCCCTTTTATTTAGAAAATTTTTTTCGCGAAAAATATAAAGAAAAAAAATAAAAAAGAAAACATTTTTAACAGATTGAATTTGAAGAAAAAAAAAATATTTCTAGCAATTGAATTTTCATCCATTTTCCATCACTTACAGTGTTGGCCATAACTAAGGGAACTGAAAAAGCGAGTGCACAATTGTTTGTGTAAATAATAGAAATGCTTAGAAAATACATTTTTTTTTATTCATATTATTAGGTACATTCTTAAGCTACAATAATAATAAAAAAATAATAATTTCTTACGAAAGTTAAAAAAATTATTGCAATTTTACCGTCACCACATCCATTATCGACTGGACAAAACTAAGGGAACTGAATTGCAATGTTCAGTTTTATTATCAATATCAATTATCAATATCAATATTTGGTTGAATATCATATATTTTTTTAAACTGCCATACATCTCCGAGGTATTGATGCCACTAGATTTTGAATTATAGTATTTGGAATACTTTTCCAAGCCACTTTAACTTGATTAAAAAGGTCGTCCTGAGTATTACAGTTTTCCCTTATTATTTTCCGATCCCATAAATTTTCTATGGGATTGAAATACGGGGACTGAGCTGGCCACTTAATAACGTCAATACAGTTTGTTTCCAACCACGTCTTCACTACATTTGACGTGTGTTCCGAATCATTGTCCTGTTGGAAAACCCACCTCAGAGACATTTCCTCTTCAGCATGTGGCAGCATATGGGATTCCAAAATATCCTTTTACACAAATCGATCCATGATATCCTCTACTCAACAAATGGTACCAATACCATGCTCAGAAGAACTCCCCCAAACAATTGTATTTCGTTTTCCGTATTTCATAGTTCCTTTTGTATACAAAAAATGGAGCCCTTGATTCAAAGTTGTCCTGACACGGTGGAATTCATCCGATCCTTTGATATTAAATTTGGAATCGTCGGAAAATAGTACTGATTTCCACTTTTCAATACTCCAATCAATGTAATTCATCGCAAATTTAATTCTGGCTTTCCTATTCTCCACTGATATAAATGTTTTTTTTACAATTTGAAATGAAGACAGCCCACCATCGACACCTCTTCGACGAATTGACCTGCATCTTCAAATTGTTTTTCAACTCACTTAAGGATATGAACAGATTTATTTTTATTGTCCGAATTATCATAATGTCATCATGGCTACTCGTGTTTCGTGGTCTGCCATCTCGATGCACAGTCTGAACCGAAATATTGGCTTTATAAAAGTTAATTATGTGGCATATCACCGATTTTGCCATTGAATATTTAATGCACAATAATTTTTGACTAATTCTACTTTTATAATCAATTAGTATTTTTCCTTTAAGTTCGATCGAATATTTGTTTCTAGCCATTTTACAAGAAAATGGTATTAAAATAACCAGAACTCATCTGCAGATAATTAACGCACAGCATCCTTGACTTTTGTCGATTAATTTGTTAAAAGACATGGTTACTGTGCTTAGTTACGATATATTCTGAAATTTGGTCAAAAATCTGATAATAAAACTGAACATTGCAATTCAGTTCCCTTAGTTTTGTCCAGTCGATAATGGATGTGGTTACGGTAAAATTGCAATAATTTTTTTAACTTTCATAAGAAATTATTATTTTTTTATTATTATTGTAGCTTAAGAATGTACCTAATAATATGAATAAAAAAAATTTTATTTTCTAAGCATTTCTATTATTTACACAAACAATTGTGCACTAGCTTTTTCAGTTCCCTTAGTTTTGGCCAACACTGTATATATTTTTATTTCTTTTATTTATTATTTTCTCTTTCTTTTTCTTTACTCTTTTTTTCTTTTTCTCTTTTTTTTTTTTAGTTTAAGAATCGAAGAAATGAATTGAATTTTTTATATATTTTAACAATTTTATTATTTTTTATTTTTATATTTTGGCACAATAAACACAAACACGATGAGGATGAATAATTTCTCTATGAACATTTATTTTCCAGATCCAATTTTAGCTCCTGATGATGATGATGATGATGATGATGCTGCTACTGTTTTTACTTGTGATGCTTGTGCACGGCCGTCCGAATATTTATTTATTTATTTAACAAAAAAAAAAAAAAAAAAATTTCTTCGTTTTGCATTAGCACTCGCTCGCTACAACCATACTATGCCAGGCTGCTGCTGTCCGATTGTTGTTTTTAACTTTAACAAAGTAAATGATCTTTTTGCTTTTTATTTCCAAGCAATTTTTTAATAAAAAATAAAAATGAAAAGAAAAGAAAAAACTGTTCTCTTGCATTCCATACAAAAAAAAAAAAAACGAATTTTCTTTCCTTATATACAAAATTAGCAGCAAAGAAAATCACGTTAAAATAAACAAAAAAAAATAATAAACGCGAAGAAAATAAATAAATTGAAAGAAACACAAATGAAAAAAATGAAAAAACGAAAAATTTTGTAAAAGTATGAAACAAACTCTGTGTGTTATAAAATTAGAACAGTGAAATATTTGTAATAAACAGAAAATTCGCTGAGCAAATAATATGCAGACTAAACATAGAATTGTTTTTGGTTTTTAAATTAATTTTTAGTGTCGACACATTAATTAGTGTAAACTCTTCGTTTACTTTTTACCATGTAAATATACAGTTTTTACCTTTTAAATGTGGTTAAAATGAACAACAAAAAAAAAATTTTTTTTTTTTTTTGTTTAAATAAGAGAAAAATTAAATAAAAGGAAAACACAGAATAAAAAACCGAAGGATTAAATGTTAAATCCAGGAAATAAGAAAAAAAATTTTTTTTTTTCCTTTTCTGACAAATCCTTACAAAACAAACTAAGCAACAATTAATAATTATAATAATTAATTAATATTCATTAAAATTGGTAGAAAAAAAATAAAAAAAACAACCACTTGGTGTTACTAAACAGATTAGTTTCAACAATATTCTATAATTACATTCAGTAATAATTCTTAAGGAAAAGAAAAAAAGTAAAAAAAATTCCGTGACAGCATCCAATAAAACCAACATGAAAAAAAGCATGAAATTAAAAGAAAACGTCTAAGCACAGTGGTAAAAATAAAAATAAAAAAAAAAAAATTACCAAAGGTAACATTGGCTACAGAATTCAACTCTAATTTCATATATGAGAGAGATGAGAAGACAGCTTATTTAATTAAACTTATGATCTTTAGTAAAACGAGTTAACGTTAAAATATGGCAGGACGATGACAACAGGAATATAAGATAAGAAAGTTAAAAAAAAAAAAAAAAAAAAAACCTAAGAAATGTAGAAAGATGTAATTAAGGTGTGTTTTACCCCATTTATGTCTCATGCAATTCTATTCCATATTATCCAAGCAATAAATTTTTCTCGACAACTTTATTATTATTACTATTTTTCTTCTATCTTTATAATAAATAAAAAATTGTTTTCGCTTTTATCCTTAACTTAAACTTAAACTCAACTTAAGCACAAAACTTTAAAAATAAAATAAAAAAGGATTACATCTTGTACAAAACAGTACACACCGTTCTACACAAAAGGGATAATAAATTATATTAATTTTTTAATTAAAAAAAAAAAATAAATAAATAAATAATAATAATTTTAAAGAAAGTTTCCTTATTTTTTCAAATTAGAGATGAACTTTGATGAAAAAAAAAAATTTATTAAAAGCAGAGGGAAACAAAACTTTATCTTAAGGTAAAAAATAAAATTAAAAAATAAAATCGTTTGAGTGATTTTCTATTTTTTACTTTTCAAAGTCGATTTGAGTGTTTTTTGTTTAAATAAAAAAAAAAAATTTTTTTAATTAAACGCAGCAACCGTGTTATTTTTTTTTTTTTTTTGTTTTAATAAATAACAAAATAAAATCAAACAAAATTTGACGTTAATTTTGATGAAAATTTGTTCTATTATAAAAGTACACAAAAAAAAAATAATTAATCTTTCAATTTCAATTAAAATCAACGTATATATAACATAGGAAATTCCAATTTTCAAAGCTTAAATCTTCTTCGACTAGCCACCTCCCTTAATCCTATCACACCTCTGTTTATGCTATACAATTATGTTGTGTGTTTATAGAAAACATGGAATTTCCCATCAATTTCGTTATTTTTTTGTATTAATTTCTTATATATTTTCAAATATCGTAAATTATGTCGAAAAAGCTGCTGTTTCGGTTAGAGAGTTATTGCTAATATTGTTCGAATAGTCCAACGCAATATTTATTACATAAAAACACAGACTAGACAAGGCAGACATGTATTTAACCCATGCCATAATATAAATAATAATAATAATAATAAAAAAAATAAATATTTTTTTGTTGTTTTTCCTTTTTCAATATCATTGATCCTTGTTGTTTATTTATTTATTTTATTTTTTTTTTTTATTATTATTATTTTCCTTTTTATTAGTATATCTTATTTAATCACACAAACAACAATCACTTTCTTTTATTAAAAAAAAATAAAATCACACAGGGAAACATTATTTACGTAAACAACAACATCAATAAAAAAAAAAAAAAAATTCCTTTAAGGTACGAATCAATCAATTTATATTTATAAAAAAATAATTATTATTAATATTAATAAAAAAAAAAAAAAAAAAAAACATTTAATTAAAATATAAAACAAAAAAAAAAAATTAATCACGTACAAATTAATTAAATATATTTTTTTTTTTCTCCCGTTTTCTTTAATTCTCTCTCCTTTTGATATAATTTTCTTGTTTTTTTTTCTTTCTTTCTATTAGTTATTAAATATCAAATTTTATTTTAATTTATTTTTTATTTTTAATTAATTTATAACAAATATTTTTTACTCTGATATGTGACCGAACTCATGGACGGCCGCGCGTGAACTAACTATGAAAATTTAACAATTTTCTCAACGGTAGAAAGCAGCAACAACATAAAATGACAACAAAAATACACAAGAAGAAGGCAAAAAAAGAAAATTGAAGTAAAAGAGTAGAAAAGAAAATTTCCCCCCAAATACATATCGTGGTAACAAAACAGAATAAAAATAAATAAATAAAAGTAAAAAAAGGGAAAAAGAAATTTCATTTCATCCTAAAATAAATACCCAAAATGGAAAAGAAAAGAATTTGAGTAGATTTTCTATTCATTTTGTTATAATTTTCGTTGTTATCCTATTCCTCTCGATCCTTTTTTTTATTATATTCCCGTGTTTTCCTAAAGCTTTTTTATTATATTTTCTTAATTTTGAGTATGTTTAATTGTATTGAGTACGATTGGTTTATAGGGTAAAATAGATGCGACGGCGCATATCTTTTATAAACAAAACATAAAAGCACTAAATGTGGGTGGATATGGGTGTACACAAGCAGCATACTCATTACAAATTTAATGTTATTAAGTAGCTAACTAGTTAAATAAAGATGGCGTCGCAAGTCACAATGAATGATTTTTTTATTTAAGATTTTATTCGGGTAAGACAAGCAAACAAGCAAAAAAAAAAGTCTTTACCACGTTAAAAAATTTCGCTAAACTTTTCTTCTTCTTCTTCTTTATTTTTTGTAATATTCTGATTTTAATTTTTGATTATAATAATGTTAGCATTAATGTTTTCTTAACTGAATATAAGTATTTTAGTATACGCCAAAGGTGTCTTAAGGTGCTCACCTTTGGATCCGTTTTTTTTTTTTTTTTTAATTTTTCACATGATTTTCATTTCACTGCTACTTATTCTTATATTTAATAAGAAAAGTAAAAAAAAAAAAAGTGAAATTTTAACGAAAATTACATGTAATGTTAGCCAAGTGTATTACAGTGGAAAAAAAAACAATTGTAAGCAATTTAAGTAAATATTTAATGAAATTCAATAAAAGGCGAAAGTTTAGCAGGTAATAATCATTTTTTTTTTTTTTTGTTGTGAGCTTTATTTTATATTATTATTTTGTTTGTCTTTCGTAAAAAGGACGGTGATAAATATTTTACAAGCACACACACACTGCAAAACACAAACCATAACGGAAATAATATTTTCCATAATAATAAAAATAGTAATAAAAAAGCTTAGAAATAATTTTTTATTTATTTTTTTTTTTTTTTAATTAATTTATTATATGCTTGGGTTAGTTTTATCATTGATATTTATGCCATTAATTATTTTTAACAAAACGAATGTATCAGGTTTGGAATAAATTCAAACATACGACAATTGCACATCCATTCATTGACGTAAAAGTTTATTAATTTGAACAGGAACAAATGAAAAAAAATGATTTTTTTTTTTTTTTTTTTTTTATTTCATTTCTATGCAACTGAGATTATTTTAATCACAGAAAATCAAAAATAACACGTTTCTAATGTTTTATGTCCAATTAAAAACTTAAATCGTTTCGATCAACATTAACAGCAATAATACTATCAAACGTAGAGAACAACAAAAAATTCGAGGAGAATTAATTAAATTTCTTCTTTTTTGTTCTATTTATTTATTTATTTTTTTTTTTTGTGTAAAAACTAAAAATAAAAGTTTTGTATTTGAATTAAAAGTTTTTAATTTAATAAAGCTTTATCACGAAAAATATTAAAAAAAAAAAAAAAAAAAAAATACAAACGTACAAACCAACAAATAAGTAAGTAGTAATAAAAAAAAAATGTTTATCGTGTTATGAAATTACATAAATTATCATTTGATTTGTTTTGTTTTTAATTTATTTATTTTTTTTTTTTTTATTTACGTTAACTTCAAGTGTTTTGCGTAAGCCACAAACAAAAACAATAGAAAAAAAAAAAAAAAAAGATTTATCCATTGGTTACTTTAACAAAGATTCTTATTATTAGAAGAACTTGAACCAAATGGTGTTTAACCCTTAATAAAACTCTATACGTAAACATGACCTTTGATATAGGCAGACCCAGTATGGCTTGTTAACCACAATGACTACTGATTCCACTAGAAATTCCCATGCCTGTTTATTTATTTATTTATTTACTTTGTTAACCAAAATTATTCTAGATCAGGATTTTTATTACTTTTTTTGCTGGTGTTGTCCTTGTTGTTGTTTTTGTTGTTGATAATAACGAAGAAAACCAGAAAGAATACAAAAAAAAAACATTTTTATTCCAATTTTCCTTAAAACTAGAAGTGTGATTACATTTATTTGATTTTTATTTATTTATTTTTTGGTAAATTAAACGAAATAATGTAAAACACAATGTATACCGATATTATTTAAAGTTTAATAATAGTAATTAAAAACTTTATATAACTTATAATTATTGACAATTAACAATTAATTGACCTTAACAGAAAAAAAAACAATATTTTTTAAAATTCTCAACTTTAACACTTAATATAACAGTTTTATGAGGAAAAACTATTTACTTTACTTTACTTAACTTTACTTTACTTCTTTTACACTTCTTAATTAATATTTTTATTTTTTTCTTCTGGTTATTTTACAATCTTACATACAAACATACTTTAAACTATAATTTAATCCACTTGACCTAATTAAATCTTAAAAGATCATAAATTTGTATTTGAAGTAAAATCAATTAGATATTTCATGAAAATATCAAAATATTATTTAGAAAATATTTATCAGGGCCGTTGTAAATTTTAGTATAGATAGTAAATCGTTATCTCAAGATGCTCATGTCTCAAGATTTAATTATCACATGAATTCTTGTAATAAGAAAAAATCGCTGGATTATCTAATCATATAATAATGTTTCTACACTTCACTGGAGTTTTATAATTAACAACCAGTTTTACTGCATTAATTCTGATTTTAAGAGTTTTTCCTCAAAAATTTTTACAAACAATCCTACACTGAAATTTCAATTACCAACGGATTTTACTGCATTCTCTTCTGATTTTAAAAGTCTATCCACAAAAATTGGTATAAACATTAAACAATCCTACAATCCTACACTGATTTTCAGTAACCTACACAGAATTCACTGATTTTAAATAAACAACGGATTTTACTTCATTTTCTTCTGATTTTAAAAGTCTTTCCCCAAAAATGTTTGCAATCATATAAAAGAAAATGAATTTGCATCAAAAAACCTTTCGATTCCAAAAATAAGAATTCACAACCAACCGAACAGATTCAACATTTCTCCAATTCATCACTGCCTACTCCAAAGAAAAAAACCGCTTCCGGACATTTTAGTAGCAAAAAAAAAAAAAAAAGTGGCATCAAAGTGTTCTTGATGCCTCAGGTAACAAAACAACTCGCCATGTCTCTGATAAACTTAATTTTATTTAACATCGATATTAATAAATAGAAAATTTATTTAAACAAGTTTTTCTTGTGAAATATTAAGAATTTTCAAGAAACATGATTTTCTTAGATCAGTTAAACGGTATACATACATATATCCAAGTTTTTTGTATTACAAAATAAATAAATATCGAAGATTATTAATTTTATAATTTGATAGAAAATTTTCTAGACAAAACAAAGTGAATTAATAACACAAAAAAAATTTTACTTAAAAGCTTTCTTATGATAACAATAAGAGGGTGAATGTGATGGGTGGAAGTTTCTATAGACTTTTATTATATTTATAATAAAATGAAATCAATTTGTGGATATAAATTATAATAAAATGTAAAATTTGCACATATGAGCAAACACCGGGAACACATATGCGATACACTTGGAGACTAAAAATAAAACGAGATGTAAATCATTGAATACAAGAAATGTGAATGAAAACATTATCTATTTTTAGAAATATCATTCAGATTTTAGAAAATCATTTTATTATTATTATTATTATTTGTTTCTTCTTTATCCTATTTTATTTTCTAGTAATATTGATTTATTCCTGTATCATCGTACTATATTTGTATCAAAAACAACAATTTTACTCACAAAAAGCATCAGCAAAGTAATTTTTTTTTTTTTTTTTTTTTTGTTTTTTATTTAAATTTTGTTTATTGTGCGAAAATAGATTTATATCCGATTTGTTTTTTTTTTTTTTTTTTTTTTTTTTTTTAATACATTACCTATTCCCGTATTAATAACAAATAGTGAGATAAAAGTTAAACAATTGCGACATAGAATAGACAGTAATAAAAAAATAAATATATTGTATATATGGCTACAATTCTCTACTGGTCAAACATATATTTTCACGATGAAAAGTTAATTGGATATTTTTCTAAAGCTTTTTGATATACAATTTTTATTTATTTATTTTTTTTTTCTTTCAAATAACAATATTAAACTCCATATGGTACTATTAGAACTTATGCATGTTTATGGTTTAAAACATTGGAACAGAGGTTTTTAGTTATTTTTTTTTTAATAAACATAATTAATAATTTATTAAAGAAAATTATATCAATGTAGATGCATAAGTAAATTAAAAATTGTGATAAGTTTAGTTAAATATAATTATTTAAAAACTAGAAAGAACAAAATATTTATAAAATACGTAAAGATTTTATCGAAAACACGGCGAATAACGAATACAGCGTTAACTATTCACAAAATGTAGCAATACATCATTTTATCGTCTACGTCTTGAAAAATAATTTTGTTGCCACACAAAAATTCAGAACAAACTTTATTCAGTCTTTTATAATAAAAATCTCTATCAAAAGTTATTACAAATCCGAATAAGCATTAGAGCATTCCGTGCGTTACTGTTTCAAGCGGTAATCCAATTATTTTTTTGAAAACTATTGGAAATCAATCAAAACACGTGAAATAAGGGTTATTAGCTTAAAATCAACTTCCAAGAATACCAAATAACTATAATAAAAAATATTAATCAGTGTTATGGTTTAAGTTAATCCATTAAAATCTACCTATTTTTACCACCATTGATATACCAAAGCTTATTGCATTTTATTTGCAATGTTATTAAATAATTTTAATCACCAACTATTAACTGAGTTAATTAAACACAATTTCGTGTTATAGAAAAAAAAAAAAAAACTAAATTCACTAGAAACAAAGTACAACAAAATTTTATTTACTCATCAGGAAAAATATTGGCTTAAATTTGTGTGCATATGTGCTATATAAATATATTAAGTGTGGTAAAAGGATGTGTAAAAATCCATTGTTTACATCAATTAAAAATAAAAATAAAAATATATTAAAATGTTATCAATACAAACAAAATTCAATTAAGTAATTAATGAATTTTATATTTGTTTATCACTAATTCGCAAGATAATAATAATCCTTTTAATAAAAATGTTATTGGATGGATGTATGGATAGAGTTGTTTTTTCTGTTTTGTATTATTATCACACTAATCACTATTTATTTCCTCTTTTTACACTCTTATGTTATTTAAAAAAATTGATTTTTTATTCTCTTTACAAAAACTAATTGAAACCAGTTGAATTTTCATGTTTTTCTTTAAAAAAAAAAAAAAGGATAAACGATTAATTCCTTAAATAAAATGATACAAGTAAAAAATTAAATAAAACGAAAGAAAATAACGATTGAATATTATGTTATTGTAAATAAGGCTGTGAAATTACGAAACCAACATAAAAAGAAAACGAAGAGGAAAAAAAACAGCATTTTCCATATAAAATACAAACAAAGTGTGAGTATTTTGTGTGTCTTTAGTTAAATAAACAAACAAATAATATAAGGCATACAAATATATATATATATATATAAGAGACTACAAGGATGTTTATCTCCTTTATTAGCTAATTTGCATATAAAATAAACAACATCAGCATAAACCATTCTACCAAACAAAAGGAGAGAGAGCAAAGCAATTGAAAACCAAAAATTCTACTTTTTTTTTTTTGCCTTTTATGGTTTTCTTGTTTATTCGTTATCCTTTTTAGTATTTGTTTTTTATATATTTATTTATTTATTTATTTATATAAGGTTTGTATCCTTTTGTATAAAATAAAAAAAAAATATTGTAAAAACTATCGATATGTGTTTTTAGTAAAATTGCTTGTTATATTATTTTATGCTCATTTATATGGGAAAAATTCTATTTTTTTTTTGTTCTTTCTTTTTGTTGTTTAGTTGACTATTTCCAATGTTGTTCCTCCATTATAGGTATAAATATCCTTATTATACAATTTTCTTTTCAGTTTTTTTTTTCTTTTTATTATTATTATTATTTCTGCAACAATTTTAAAATACAGCGATAAGATTATTATTCTATGTATAAAAATGGAAAAACATAAAAAAAAAAAAAAAATTAAATTGAAATATTTTCTATGTTTATTTGTTGGTTAGATCGGTTGTACGGTTTGGTTGTTTTGGGAGTTATACTGATGGTTTAAGTACACGATATAAATATATATAAAATAACCACAATTTGTCAATACATTATTCATTTCTATCATATGAATTTATATATACATAGCCCAAAAAAACATATTCAATCCCTTTTTTAGTGAAATAATTTTAACTACAAACTAAACTTGACTATAGTTTTTACGCCCAAATCTTTTTTTTTCTATGCTCATTTTATGTATGCCTTGTGTATTTGTGAATTTACTTGACTACAGTACAGTACATAATATAAATAAAAAGTCTATCTACACTTGTGCTTTTAAAAGTTGTTTTTATTTATTTTATTTTTTTTTTCTAAACATTTTACAAGATGAACAAACTAAGTTTTTAGTCTATGTAGTTTGTTTATTCGTTAAAAATATGGTTCAAGGGTTTATGGGTGGCTCATCATTTTTTTTTTCTTTCGGTTGTTCCTTTCATCGTTTGGGAATTGCAAATTGAGGGTTCACTTAATTGTATATCAAGTGGTCGGTTATGTAGATAGTACACGTTATATATAAAATTTTATTTATTAAAAATAAAAGAATAAGGGGAGATAAAAACTAAATACTAAATACTAAATACACATAACTAAAGCATCATCAATGCAGGACAAACCAGACAAAAAAAAAAACTTGTTTCATATTAGATCAATGTTTTAAGATTTTCATATTTTATTTTGTTAACGAAATCATTAATTTAATCCAAACCAAGTATATTTCTACTGTAAATACGTATAGAACTTGATGAATTAAAAAAAATTATATAATAAAAAATCATTGAAATACCTTGTATACAAACAGAATGTTATCGATGATGTTTATATAAAAAAAAAAAATAAACGAGAATAATTTTCAATGTTTCTGTTTTTGATTATTTTCTACTTTATATTTTCAAAAAAAACGCAGTCAATGTTTTACAAAATTAACATGAAGTTTTGAATTATAAATAAATAATAACATAACATAACATAACGTAAAATCATGATCTTGTTATATCCTATTCATAAATTTTTTTAACTATACACTACCATACTATACTATATTAGTAACATTTATTAACTGAACAAACATTCAAACCATAACATGTTGAATTTATTTCTACTTAACGTATATTTATGCGTGGCATTACTAAATAAACAAATTTTAAATTAATTAATATTGATAAAAAAAAATTCTTATTTTGTGTACTTTTATAATCTTCCACCCCCTTTACCCTTTTAAAAACAAAAAAAAATATTAGAAATAGATTAGAAGTAACAAGAAAGAAAGAATAAAAAAAAAATTATATATCCGTCTGTAAATGTTATAAAATTAAAAATAATTTAAATGGATTTGAATGTCAAAAATAATTAATCAAAACAATTATTCTCAAACAGTTTATATAAAATAATAATTGGATTAAAAAAAAAATAATAATAATTGTATAATAAATGGAGAATGTTTTTGGCTAAGGTTGCTAATATCTGCATATATTTATTCAAAAGAATTATAGCACATATTCTAGATTAAACTTGAAAGGCATCGGCGTACATACATATAAAACATTTTTATCATTTTTTGTAGAAGTTTAGAAAATATAATCAGTAACCACAATACCTAATGATTTGGTTAACAAATTTATGTTTTTTTTTTTTTTTTTTTTTTTAACTTTAATGAATTCACTGCATGCGAAACATTTATTAATATTTCATTAGATTTTCATTATTAATCATGAAATTTATATACAAACCATTAAAAAAAAAAAAAAGAAAAGAAAGTAAGAAATGAAAAAGTATTAATTAAATTAAATTATAAATCAACCATATAATAAATGTATATGTTGTGTATTTGACAAAAACTATGAAAAAATTAATTTGAATACATAGTAATTTAAAACATCAAATATAAATTTTATGTTTCATTTATGAACAACTACAAAAAAAAACAACAACAACATAACGATGATGATGAAAATGTTTAAAAAGCATAAATTATTAGCATAGCTTAATTAAAAATTTTTTTTTTTGGTGAATATAAATTTAAGGCAAACATTAAAAGTTACTTTACATTACTTTAACATGAATAACATGTATACAAAACAATATCAACAGTTTATTAAAAAATATAATAAGAAAGTCAATAATACACACATCATACATTTAGTAACATAATTTAGAAATTAACATAAATTTTTTGATTGATCGATATAAATAATTTTAAAGTTAAATTGCTTTTTCTTTCTATTTACCTTTTATTTAACACAAGTTACACAAAAAAAAAATACAACAAAGCTTTTATCGTTTTATAAACCAAAAAATATTCATAAAATTTCATCGATGTACAAATTGTAATTTAATTTTTATTCTTTAGAAGACTTTTAATCAGTTAATAAATCATAAAATGAGAATTTTTTATTTAATGCTTAAAGCAATTCAATCAAAAACAAATGTTTGTAACGAGTTTTCTTTTTTTCGTTTTTTTTCTATTATTTAACAAACAAAGTGTTGGAGGTTTTATCCCAAGTGTCAACAAGGTGTATTTACTTTAGTGTATTTAGTGTACAATACACTAATCAGATTACAAATAAAAATTACGTGAAATTGACGAATAGATAAAACCAGTGTTAAACCTTATCCCTGACAAATACAGAAACTAAGATGAAGGAAGATAAAATTCGGTCCATTAACGCCAACAACCATTTAAGGAATTTCCAAATAATTTTATTTTTTTAAATCAATAAAATACGTTTTTAAGGGTGTTATCCCTAAACTTTATTAATGGAAATTATGTTATTTTACAAAAAAAAATTAAAATTTGTAATTAACAATACAACCGACTACAAAATTCATCATTGGAAAAGAAAAATAAAAACTCTCATAAAGCTACGATGATTCTCAGTTTTCTTATTAAAAAAAGAAGAAAAAAAGTTTTATAGAAGGATCATTGAAGGGTTGCTGAAAAATAATCAAGTAATATTGATAAAATATGTTTTAAAAAATGAGGAAGAAAGAAAGAAGAAGATTCTTAAAAAAAAAACCACCTACCTACCTACCACCTATCACACAGATATAATGGATTTCAGATCTTTTTTCGTTTTATTTTATTTTTTTTTTTATTCGATTTTATTTCATCTTTTACTTCTTGTTTTTTTTTTTTTTCGTTCTTTGCTTACTTTCTTTTCTGCTACAATTTATATACATATATATATAAAAAAAAAAAAAAAATTTATAGATATCGTGAAAAATTGATGTATCGAGATAGAATATTGTCTGTTGTGTTGTGTTATGTGATGTGAAAGGGAAAAAAATTATAAAAGGATGATAAAAAGTAAGAAAAAAAAAAAAAAAAAAATGAGAAATACATCAAAAACCATACACCAACCCCCTAAAATTCACCATTACCCCAACGTCAATTTAACAATTTTTATTATTTAATTTATAATTTTTTTTTTTTCTTTTTTTTTTTTTTTTTTTTCATTCTTCACATTTAACGTAAACACGTAAAATATTTTTCTTTTCTCTTTTCTCATTTCTTTAAAGCTTATAAAGGAAAATTATTTGCAACATTGTGTCCACAATTTAGTGGCTTTTTTCTTTTTTTTTTTTTTGCAACAATATTCACTCGATTTTTACGTACAATTTACGTCATAACATATTCTTTTTTTTTATTATTATTATTACATATAGAAATTAATTAAAAAAAATTATTATTTATAGAATATTTCATGTTGATTACATTTTTTTTGTTTAAATTTAGTTGGGTTCATATATGTTGATTTGGCTTACGGCATATTTAAATACAAACATGACTAAAATTAGATTGGAATGAAAAGATGAACGAACAGACAGTGCTTGTACTTATTTATCATCGTATTACGGTTAGGCAAAAAAGAAGGAAAAAAAAATTCAGACAAATTTTCTTTAACAACAAATAAAAACTTCATCAATAAACGAATCTGATTATGGTTTGATCTTATATAAGGCGTGATCAATATATTGTGAGCGATCCCATCCGATTCGGATATTTGTCAAATGCAACATCAAAATAATAACAATGAGTTGGTTGGTTTCTTTTCATTTTTTTCATTTTATTTTTCCACCCATTTATTTATTTATTTATTTTGTATAAAGAGGTTAGAATTGTGTACCAGCATCAATTCTCTACCCTAATCCAAACAAGCAATACATCAGCAATGAAATTTTTCGTTTTTATTCTCACCATTGACGAAGTTTTCGTTGTTATTTTGGAAAAAAAAAAGGATTATTCAATGTGTGATGTTATTTTCTACATACGATGATGACGTAATGCATTCCAAAAGGTTTCGGTACCAAAGAATTTTTTTTTTATAACCCTGAAGTGATTTGATTTTATTTAGTTTTTCTTTTGCTTTTTTTTTTATTTTTTATCCAATTTTACCATTGAAGATGAAGGTGATGTCGTTGTTGGTGCTGTCATCACATGTTGCTGTTGGCTACCCAAATGTACTCTAAATTGAATTGAATCTAGTCCCAATAGCAAAACAAAAATACTAGTAAAGTGTAAAATGCTATAGGTAGTGGTAAAATAAAAATAAATATAAACTGCTGCAAAAAAAAAAAAATAATAAAAAAAATTTTGCTAAAGAAACTTTATTGTTGAATTTGGTCGGTGGTAAGTCGTTTACTGTTTTTTTACTTTGCCTTTGGTTTTTCATTTTAGATTGTTGTAACCACCCACACACCAAAAGAAAAAAAAAAAGTATAAATATAAATATAAAACATAAATGAGGGTCGGTCAGTATAGAAAAAGTTTTTTTTACCTTAAGAATTTAATAAAAAAAAAAAAAAAAACGGAAAAAAAGTAAATAAACGAATAAGGCGCAACTGGTCGTTGTTACTTTCCATGGCCATAGTGTCAATTTAGCCCTTATCATCACCACTAAAAAAAAAAAAATGTATCCAACTCCTTATCCATTCTATACACGATTTATTACCACCTATCTCATACTAAATAAGTAATAAAATTTTATTTCTTTTTTAGTTTTTATTTATTTTATTTTTCTTGGTGCTTCTAAAAAAAAAAATTTTAGAACAAAAAGCAAAGATCAAAAATACCCAAAATCTAACAAGAGTAAAAACACAGAGAGAAAATAAAAATATTGACCAGAACATAGATAGCATTTTTAGTGATGATCTTTAAAAAAAAAAAAAAAAAATTGCTATCTGGAAATGGATATGAAATTGCAACCAAAACCAAAACAATTTTAGTTGGTAAAATGAAAGCAAGAACAACAACAGTAACAGTAATAGCAATAGCATCACAACGAGAAGACCATCATAAATTTTAACGTTTTCTTCTACATTCGTCTTTTATTATATAATATACATATATATATTTTTTTTCTAATTTTACGCCTCAATACCATTATCTTTACAGAGAAATTCAATAGAAAAATACAAACAAGAATGAAGAATACTGGAAATAAAAATAATTTTTTTTTTTTTTATTGAATCGCTGACCTCATCGTAATGAAAAATGTGAAAAAAAAAAAAAGTTGAAAAATTAAATGAAAAGCTCAATAAATTTTAAGTAGAAATAAAAGTTATATACAAAAAATGGGAAAAAAAAGATGAAAATAATAACATAAATTGGGAGTCGAATTAAAAGCGATGTAACATTTAATTTGTCTAAAATTCACTCAAAATTTAATAAAAAGAAGAATTTTTTTTTATTTATTTACACAAAAAAAAAAAAATTAAACAAAATTGAGCACCTAAACCCATTAAAATGTTTTAAACATACTAACTGCTATCAATTTTATTGTTTAAAAAAAAAAACTTTTTTTATTTTTGCACCGACTTTTATCGCTAGTTAACTTTTTTTTCTTTTTTTTTTGAAATATTAAACTTAAAAGCTTTCACCAGCGATGTAAACGTTTTTTTTTTTTTGTTTTGATAGTACTTGTTAACGCTTAATGAATATATTCTGATTTAAAAAGCATTTACCATAGTTAAGATTCCATCTCTGGATGACTTTATGCAAAACGAAACAAAAAATGAAAAATATGAAAAAAAAAAAAATAATAAAATATATATTGAAAGATGTATTGAAATTGGCACAATTGTTGTAGAAAATAGATTTTTAATAACTTGGACGACATTATGTCGGCGACAACATCAATTATTGTTATTTTAAAAACAAAAAAAAAAAAAAAAAATCCCTATTAGTTTATTATTTTTCATGTAATCATTTTTTATACGAATATTTTTATTTGGCAATAGCCTGTAGTAGTTACTGATAAAAACAGACTAAATATTATTGATAATAATAATAATAATAATAAATATAAATATATAAAAGGGTGGATTAATTTTGTGAGTAGGCAGGGTATCCCTTAAATACACACACACACAATTGACTCGTCTCTTAAAAGCATTACAAATAATTTACCAAAAAATAAAAAAAAAAACAATCAGTAAAATTGTGTAAAGAAATAAGAAATTCGTAAAGCTGACAAACAAAATCACCTAACGACCTCAGACCTAGTAAATGCTACTTATTTGTTTGTTTGTTTGTTTATTAAAGGCAACAAGCATTTTTCCGGGCTAAACACAAACAAAACAAAGAGAAATGAAGTTTTTTGTTTTTGTTTTTTTTTATCATCTATTGTTAACTTTGATTTGTTTCTTTCCCTAGCCGACATTTCAGCGTTACAAAAAAAAAAAAAAATAAAACAGAATAAAAATATATTTCCACTGTTTTGTTTAACTTTGTCGAGTTAAGTTTGGTTAACTTTATTTCCTTCTATGTGTTAGCACCCTTTATACGCCAACAACAAAAAACAACAACAATGAAAAATTCCGACTTTTTTTATTTCATACTTTCCATTTTATATTTCACATTTTTTATTGTTAAAAAATAAAAATATACAGAAGAGTAAAAACGGTTTTTGTTTATTTATCTGCTAACATCCTCTAATTGAGTTCAATTTGTGTATAAATTCTCTGTAAACTTTCCCAACCGTTTAAACTTTAAAAATTTATTTGTAATTAAAACACAGAAAAATAATGAAAAGCTACACTGAAAAACTACAACTTTCACTTGTTTTATTTAATTTAAACAAAAAAAAAACAAAAATTTCTTTCCATCTACAAATAAAGCTTTTGTTGTGTTATTCAAAAAATAAAATAAAATTAATTACATTAAAATGAAAAAAAAAGAAAATTCAAATACAAGCTTTAAGATTTATTTCAATTTTTTTTTTATGTTTTTATTTCATACCTTCGTCTCTTCCTTTTATTAAAAAAAAAGTAGGAAAATTAAATTAAATTGTTTAATACAAGCATAACTAAAAACTAAAGCCTTTTCCAACATGAAATAAACACAATAATGACATTTTTTTTTCTTCACCCATTTACTCTTTATCCTTTTGTTTGCAATAAAAAATAAGAAAGGATAGAAGAAAAGAATTCTTTTTTAATAAAAGTTTCATTCAACGTCATATTAATTATTAAGTGGAAACAAGAAATGGCGGGCTAAAGTTCATTAGTCAGACAAGAAATATAATAATATAAATAGAATATTGTATATATAGTCAGCCAAGCCACCTACATTGTACACCTTTTTTTTTTTAACTCTTTTTCACATAAAGCATCAGTTTTTGATGACAAAAAGTATGAAAGAAATTCTTCTTTTTAAATGAAAATATTTTTTAAAAATTTCCTAATTGCTCTGTCGACCCATGAACTCGTCTCCTTTTCTCCATTAAATATTTATTTATAATTTATAAATAAAAAAAAAATGTATTATCATTTTTTGTATTTTAAAATTTTCCAGTGAAACAGGGAGTACAAAAAAAAAAAAGAAAAAAAAGACAAAAATTAAGTAAAAGCTTTCGAATAAAGTAATTTGATTTAATCAAATTATAAAAAATTCATAAAAAAAAAAATATGAGATAAAACGATGATAATAAAACAAAAATAAAGAAAGTTTAATGTCAATCCCTAATGCTTCCTAATTTTTTAAAGATTAAATCCTTTTTTCCGTTTTCATGAAATTTTTATGAAAAAATAAATATTTTTTTTTTTTTGCATTGTGAATAACGCGATAGTAGAGTATTTTGTCTCTATGGAAATTTTTTTTATCGTCTCTACAGTTTTGATTTTAGCTTACTTAACATCATTTCTATTATATGTTATCCGTAAATCTTTTACATCTTATTTACTCAGCATGCATGCTGTTCTCGTATTCTGCTGCAAATGCAACATTTTCTTTTTTCTTTCTATTTTAATGTGGTCTTAATATTCTTCTTAACAAATTTATTTTTATTTTTTTCCATTTCTAATCTTTTGACGACGTTACAACTATCTGATACAACGTATCGTTAAAAATAACAACAGCAAACCAAAATAACAAAAAAAAAAAAAAAATGCTTAATGAAAAGTATTCAATTTTGACACTGTCGTGTTATTAATAAATAAATATTGCTGCATTGCTAAGTAATACAGCAGCATACAAAGTATAAAATATTTTTTCGTTAAAATTAATTTCTTCTTTTTTTTTTCATTAAGCTTTAAAAGTTATGTTTGAAACGATATCAAACGTAAAAGTAAGGAATGAAATACACAAAAAAAAAAAAAAAAAAGAACATTTTCTATTTTTCCCACGAATATCAATATTTAAGCATGAAAATTTACTTTGAAAAAAGGGAAGAAAAAAAATTCATTCTTCTATCATTTATCGTTGAGTGGTTTTCTTTTCATTTTTAAACTTTTTTTTTAATATAAAACATGAACAAACAGCTTTTTGTTAGCCAAATCATATTTATATCATACAAAAAAAAAATAAAATTGTATACTGGTATGACACAAGCTAAGAAGAATTAGGTGCGATATGATGTTGTGATGTTGAAATAAAAATAAAAATAAAAAAATAATAGAAAAGATTTTTATGAAAATAACTTTGAATGTTAGAACTTGATATAAAACAAACTTGAAATTTGATTTGAATAAAGTATGAGAAAAATCTAACGAATAATCTAAAGGAGAGGATGTTAAATAAAAGGAGAAAAATAATGTCATCACCTTTTTGATTTTTTTTTTTGTTCCTTTATTTTCTATTTTTTATTTTTTATCAATTTTACTCTTACTTAGTTTGTTAATATTTGACAAGCAGCACGTCATGAAAAAGCACTTAAGCTTTCCCCCTTTTTTTTTTTATTTATTTCATATACATATAGCTTATATATAATTTTAAAATATTTATCATAGATTAAATTTTATTTTGACAAAAAAAAAAAAAAAGACAAGCTTAAATTACGCCCTAATATTTAATATTCAATATAAAAGTTTCACTCATCAAAAACAAAGTTAACACGAGTGGAGGCGCCTGGTTTGAGTAGATTTTTTCTTTTTTCTTGTTTGTTTTTTCATTTATTCACCACATTAGGATAGATTTGTGGTAGTAAAATAAAATTTTATAATAAAAATAGTTATTATATTTTATAAATATGTAATTTATTATAATAACAATTGAAACCATTTAATAGAAAATAGTTTTTAATTGTTAAATTCGATAAAACATAAAAAAAAAAACAAAAAATAATTCATTTATTTACTATTTTAGATTTAATTGTTTTATGTTTAAATTTAATATGTGTTAACAATATAAAAGGGTTAAATAATAATAGTTTTGTTATTGTTTTAATAATAAACAATAATAATAATAACAAAAATTATTGGTTTTAAGAGATAAATACATACTATATGTATATATTTTATCAACAAATTATTGATAAAATTTTCATAAAATACACAATAGTGTTTGCAAATTGTTTCCTATTTAATATTATTATTATTATTATTAATAATAATTATTATATAATTATATAGTAATATTTTATTATTATTAAATATAGTTTATTTTAATAATTTTTAAACTTGATGTCAACACAACAATAAAGAAGAATATAAATAGATATATTATTAAAAACTATTGATTACAATTACATACGTTAAATAAATGTAATTTTTTTTTCATAAATTCATATTTACATTACATTTAAACCTTCTAAAGACAATTTTATATTATTAAAGGATATAGAATTAATCGAAAAAAATTCTCTGTTATTTTCTATATTAGTTTTATAATGTTCATATAAAATGTTTAATGTTTAATTAAATTTAATTAATAATTAATTGAAAAATGAAAAAAAAAAAAAAAAAATGTTTTGTTTAACGATTATAGTTTAAAATAAGCTTAATATGTTTTCGTTTTATTATTTTAAGCTCAGCCTTTCCCTTTAAAGTTCAAGGAAACATTTTATTTATAACTTATTTAAAGTGTTTTCGTACATGCAAATTGGTATTTTTCTTCCCCTTTTCCTTTTCCTTTTCCCTTTTTTTTTTTTTTTTGTTATTTTATTGTAGTTGTTCTATATAAACCAGCATAACAAACCCATTAAAATAATAAACAATCAAAAAAAAAATTAAAATCTTTCCTATGGTCTGTTTAATAAATAAAAGCAGTAAAAACAGCATAAAAAAAAATAAATTAAATTTTATACACAAATCAATTGAATGCTGATTAATTAAATATTCATTGAATATTCCCCCCTTTTTTTTTACATACTTTTCTTTTTAATTAGTAATAATGAACAAACAAAAAAGAGTAAAATAAAAAAAACGGATAAAATTATATAAACAATATATGATTTCATGTAAAATTAAATTTACCACAAAAATCATTTTGCTGTCTGCTTATTAAATGAATATTTTAAAGTAAACATGAAATGGAAAAAAGGAAAATAAATTCTATCCTCACTCAGCCCTGTCCACTCATGTGTACCAGAAAAAAAAAATTGAAAAACGACATACAAAAAAAAAACAAATTTCTAACCACAACTCAATTTTTAAACAATTTTCTTTCTATTATCTCCTCAGTCAAATATATATTTTACCTTTGGTTAGTCTTCTGCTTTTATTTCATTTTTTTTTTTTACTCTAATAAATTTTCGCTTCGTTACTCACCCATTGGATATTTTTTTTTTTTTTTTTCTCAGTTTATTTTCTTTTACGTTTTTTTATATTCAAACTTTTTCTTTTTCATATTCTCGATTTCTATTGTAAATATAATTTTTATACATAATTGCACCTTAAAGATATTTTATCCAATTTTTGTTGTTTTAAAAAGAAAAAACGAAAAATTATTCAATTCACGAAAAAAAAAATGCTTTTAACAAGCTTAAATGTAACTACTGCCATCTGTGTAAGAAAAGTAATATAATAAAAGGATGTAAAATAAAAATAAAAATCCTTTTTGATTTTCCCCTTTAATCTTTATTACAGAAATGTTTATCAGTGAGCACTGGATTGAATATTTTCTACGTACATATTCAACATAGCCTTGTTTTTCGTTATCTGAATTCAGTTGATTCAAAAATGTTGAACATGGAAAGTGTTTTGCATTTCTTTTTTTTTTTTTTTTTAATACGTAAATAAAGCATTAAAGCTTTAATAAAAAAAAAAAAAAAACAGCTGACGTAAAGTTAAATTACGTTGATACCTCGTCCCCTCATTTTTTTTATAAATTTAAATTAAAGATTTCGTTTCTTTACAATCAATCAGTTGATTTGATTTGATTTGTCTCGATTTAATCGCATTTTCAAGATTCTATTTTTCTTCTTCTTCGTCTTTTTTTTTTTAATATTGTAAAATAAATAAAAACTTTGCATAATTTTCGTTTTCAATCATTATTTTTGTGTGTCTAAATAAACGACACATTTATTCCAATTTTTTTCTTAGTCCTGGACAATATGATTCATGCTTTGTCTTTTTTCGTTGATTATTTTAATTTTTTTTTTTTTTTGGTTGTTTTTTTTTTTTATTAAGCATTTATTAAAGTGACAGTGCATAATTTTGCCATCGATTTTTATTTATTTATCGAGCAATAAACTTTTTATCGTTGACAAAAAAGAAAAAAAAAAAAAAAAAAAGGTATAAAAGTGGACAACATTAATATGTCCGTCAAAATTCAAACGGCTTTATTTCACTATTTTCCCCATGTCGTTTTTTATACAAAAAAAATATTTTTCATAATTTTTTTTTTTGTTACTTTTTTACATATTGATCTAAAGGAATAAAATATAAATTTTATTTGATTGATTGATTATATAAATAAATAAAAAAAAAATACAGAATATGAATATCAAAAATAAATAAAATAAACAAATTACGTGTCATTTAAATTCAATGAAAATTTACTTTCTTTCATTTATTTTTACTTTTAATATAATTTTACTCAATTGTGTGTAGTTTATATGTTCGAAGAAAAAAAAAACACTCAACGATTCAACATGAAACACCACTTATAACGTTTCTTCTTTTTTTTTCATCGATAGTAATAATTTTTATCAATTAAGTAAGAAAACAAACAATAAAAAAGAAAAATAACAAATTCAATGATTGATTTATTATAAATTAATAAAGAATTGTTAATAAATGATAAATGCGATAAATAAAATATAATTATTTGTAAGTTGAGCTTTTTATTATTGTTTTTAACATAGGGGAAATATTAACGTTGATTTCGTTATATTAAAAAATATGACCTAACCATGTATAATGTTGTTGTGATGGGAAAAGGTCTCAATGTGACAACACCCTCAGTTCAAGTGTTATCCTATCTGGAGGCTATAAGTTTTTTTTTTTTTTTTTGAATGAAATTATCCGTCCAGTGCAAACATAAAAGTATATACAGATTAAATTCATGTAAGAAAAGTAACAAAACATTAAAATGTTTTTTCTCCACGTTTTTAACGTTCTTAGAAATACAAACAGCATAAAATTAACGAAATGAATAAGTAAATGAAAGAGAAAAATTATAACCCGTAAATAAAGTACCAAAGAACAGAGCAAAAAAAATTTTTAAATAACTGTAACAATAGACGAAAATCTAAATAATATTTCACGTTTACAATTGAAATAAAATAAATTTTTAATTAATTTCCTTATCAAGTCATGTTGTTTAAAAAAAAAAAACATTGGCCAGCGTGGAATATAAATAAATGAAATTTTATTTAATAAAAAAAAAAAGAAGGAAAATACATCCTGTATTAAGATGAATAGAGATGATTAATGTAAAAAATGTACAAAAATACTTTGCAGAAACATTTTTGAATGCAGTTGAAAATCGAAAAAATAATTCTTACCTCTTATCGTATTATGTATTATGTTTTGTAAAATAATAATAATAATAATAATAATAATAATAATCCCTTACAGAAATCATAGTTCAGTAAACGTTGAAAGCTTCCTTATATATTCATTAGTAAAAATCAATTTTCTAATTTACTTTACATACATAGTAAATATATACGACTTTTAAGCTCTCTTAATTAATAGTGTTTCATTTATAATTTAATCATTTTATTTTTAATTAAAAAACAAAAAAAAAAAACAAAAAATAAATTAATTTTATGTAAATTAATTCATTTAGATAAAAATAAAAATTATTATAATAATGTTTTTGGTTGTTTGTTTATTTTTGTTTGTTTGTTTGTTTGTTTGTTTGTTTGTTAATTAAAATTTGCATAAATTTTCTTCTTTTTTTTTATTTTTATTTTTTTTTTTTTGTTACATTTATGATGAAGTATATAAATATTGTTTACATTAAGCAAATATAATTTTTTAATTTATTATTATTATTATTATTATTTGGCTTCTTTTATGTATTATCATTTTTTTTTTTTTTTTTTATTTTGTTGTGTTTTATGCGATCAGTGAATTTTTATATTAAAAAAAATTTCCGTCAAATATTTATGCAATGGATAAATAACAAAAAAAAAACTGCATGCATTATGTACTTTACAGTATGCATTACTGTGCAACATACAGAAATACCGGAATGTACCTAAATTCTAATAATAATAATAACCAGATTCAAAAAATATATTTTTATGTTAAAGCACTGTGTATCCAGTCTTTATATAATGATGAAATGTTTTAATATGTTAAAAAAAAAAAAAAAAAGAAACAAATCATTTATTGTTCACCACCCCAAACATTCACGTTTTGTAATAGAAGAATTTTTGTGATTACAATTAAAGCAAAATCGTGTACAGTAATTTTATTATAATTTTCTGTAGAGAAATTCTATTTTCAATCAAATATACCGGTACTAAAATACCTTGCATTACTGGTAAACAAAAAAAAAAAAGGAGATTTTTTTAAGGAAATAGACCGTTCTATTTCTATTTCTATTTCAATTTTTTTTCTTATTAATTTGAAGACAAAAAAAAAACGTTTATCGTTTTACTAAAATTCATTTATTCAAATATCATGACTGTGATAACTGTTCTAAATAAACATAACTTAAAATAACAATAATAATGCAAATGATAATAGAAGAATAATTTGTTAGGTACTCAGTAATTATTATACATTTATATACCAAGTATGAATAAATTACATAAAAATAGATAAAAAGTAAAAAAAAAATAATAATAATAATAAATAAATAAATAAAACCACTAAAATATGAATTACATTAATAAAATATATCTGTATTCTCTATAACAAAAAGATAAAGAAAGAAAAACCCAAATTAAAACCGCATAAAAACCCTAAAATAAAAAAAAATAAAATAAAATCATCTTCACTTGCTTCTCATTAAACATAAACCAAACACAGAACATAGAAAGGAAATAAATTTAAAAGACAAATAAAATAGGATAAATATAAATATTTTATAATTTTATCTACAGAAAAATATTATATGCGTCAGCTAAATTTATTAAGCTTAGAATTTATTTAGAGAACAATAATACTAATAATAATAATAATAATAATAATTAAAAAGCGATGAAATATTAAATGTTTGTCTTAATTAATTAATGTTTGTTTTTTTTTTTACATATTATTTCCTTAATACATAAAATCTCTTTATTTACTTTTAATTATTATTTTTATTTATATAATTTTTATTAACATATTTCTATGTACAACAATCTGAATAGAGTTTTTATTCAGAGAATAATTCATTCTTCTCTATACTAATAATAATAATAATAATAATTTTAATTTTATTTTCCTGCTTTACAAATGCAATTAAATTTTATTTCCTAATTGATATTGAATATAACAATAATTATTATATATTAATTAAATTTTATAAGTAAAATATAAAATATATAATAAGTAAAATATATATATATACATATATTTTAAATAGAAATATTGAGTGGTTTTATGTATCTTGTTATTTGTTATAAGAATATAGCATCCACAAATTATAACAAACATCAAATAACAAACTTTGTTATTTAAACGATAAATAAGTAAATAAATAAACATATAAATAAACAAGCAAACAAGTATACCAATCAATATAAGATAACTTGTAACCAAGTATATTGTACAAAAACATTTTGAGGTATAAATGTAACATTGACGTTATATAATTGCATCCACTTTAGATATTATTGACATGGAAATCATCAGTTAACTTAAAATTAACAACATTATGCTGAGGTTTTACGGTTTTCCTTTATCATTTTTTTCTTTTTATGTTAGTAAATATTTAAATAATAAGACTTTTTATATGGTAAATATTTCATAATAATTTTTGTTTTGTCATTTCGCTTTCTTTTTTCTTTTATTTTTAATATAATTGGCTTGAGATTAAAGTTCCAATACAAAATGTAGTAAGACAATGATCCAGTCTTTTCATGTTAAAAAGTTTTTCAACTTAAAACTATAAATCACCTACTAAATATCTCTAGCAGATGCTACAGTACGTAATTAAAACTAACTAAACACTGTGCCTTAATCTACCTAGTTGCAACACTGGTAAAAAATTTAATATAAAACTAGAAAAGCTACTCAAAAAGCAATGATTTTATTTCACTTTTTCTTTTTTTTTTTTTTTTTTAATTAAAATCTCTACGAAACACTTAGTTCGATTTTATTATTATTATTTTATTATTTTTTGCTATTTTTATTAGAAAAAAAATTCTTTTCTTTTTGTTTTTTTTTTTTAATTATTTTAAAGTTTGTTTACTTCCCCATTTTATGCCAAACCTAAAAAATCACAACCAATATTGAAACAAAATTAATTATATTATTTTTTTTTTGGTTTATTTTCAATGTAAATCGATTTTTATTTTGTCAACATAGAAATGAAATGTCGTAAAAAATGGAAAAAAAATTTAAGCGCGCACACAATATTGTGTCCCGTATGAGCATTAAAATTTTGTTATGAAAAAAAAAAAAAATTTTTTTTTTTTTTTTGTTCAAATTTATGACAGATTGAAATTCCATAGAGTCTAAAAAAAAAAGTAAATAAATAAATAAAAAAAAAAAAAAAAACCTCATCCGGTTGTTGCCAGAATGAAATACATCCACATACTGTTGACCCCAATAACAGGAACAAAGTAGCAACAAATTGTTTTGTACCGTCCAATTGTTGTTGTCGCATATTTTTTCCTTTCTTTTTTATATTTATTTGTAGCCTGATGTAATTTTAATCACATTTTTTTTTATTACTTTTGCGTTGTGTTTAGTCGTTTCATTTCATTTTTAAGGTAGGTTTACAAAACAAAATACGTTTTCACGGATAAATAACGAAACAAAAAAAAAAAAAAAAGAAACAACAAAATTGCAGTTAAATGCTTTTAAAACTCAGTTTATACTACTGTTAAATTTCGTTCGGTTGGTTAAAAGGTAATTGTCGATCCTTGAAAAATATGAAAACCCCAAAAATGCAAGGGGGTGTGAGCGAAATTAAACAAACAAAATTATAACACAGGAAACGTTGAGTATGTGTATACCTTAACACACTTTTTGTTTAGACTTCTGAATTCCTACTATTTCGGTTTATTGTTGCCTTTGCAACCTTTTTTTGTTGCCGCTTTTTTTTTTTTTGTTTTCCAGATTAGTGTTATAAAAAATCGTTTTTTTTTTTTTTTAATAATTTTAATTAGTTGAAACTTTTTACCATGATGAAATTAAAATTAAAACAGCGAAAATAAATAAAAAAAAAAAGGCAACAACGAAATAAGTAAGGTAGGAAATACACTCAGCAAAACATGGTTTATTTATTCACTTGATATTATGATGGTTATAATGATGATCATTATCATGATGATTATTATTATTATTATTAATACTAAAAACAACAAGCGTTTTTTCATTCTTTTATTACGAAATGATTTCTATACAAAAAAAGAAAAAAAAAAGTCTAGAAACAATAAAAAACCACAAACCCTGACAAGTCAAGTGGCGAAGATAATTTTTTTTTTATTCCATAACAAAAATTAATTTTTATTGTTCTGAATTAAGGACGGGAAAAAATTCATCAAACTATTAGACTAATGATGACTCATAAGCCATCACAATTGAATCTACTCTCATACAATTGAAATACGAGGAAATAAAAAAAAGGAATCGTAGACAAAGTTTAAAACAGACGAGAAATTTACTCAGACCAATATTTAAATGAATGGAAAAGTGAGGAAATTCAATAAAATTATAACAATTCGCTTATTCAATTCTTTTCCTTTTGATTGCAATAAAAAAAAAAAAAATTTTTTATCTAATCGACGTCCTTGTTTCCGATTGATAAAGTTTTTATTTCATCACCTTTTTTGTTTTTCGTTTTTCTCTTCTTCAGCATGTTCTCCGCTTTTAACAATGGTAATTCATGTTTGATGAGTTAAATTTTATTGAATTTTAAGTGAAATTATTTTTGTTTTTCTTTCTTTCTTAAAATTCACTTGAAGATCTTCCTTTTTTTTATTTGCATAATAATAATTAAAAAGCAAAAGCAACAATTTCAAGTATTATCAATTAAAATAAAATATTATTTCATTGCCAGTTAATACTTAATTAAATTTAATTAATCAAATTTAATTATAATAAAGAAAGGAGAGTATAGTAGCACTATGAACACATTTTGTTATCACATATGTTACGTAATTATTTAGAAAGGAGAAACAAAGAAAAAAATTCCTTTAAATGATATTTTGTTTGCGTTAAGAAAACAATAACATGAAATTATGTGGGAGCGACGAATTGAATGTTTTCTTTTTTTTTTTTCTTTAGTTCTAAACGAAAACAATAATCATAAAGAACTAGAAAGTAGCAAAACAGAGTAGTATACAAATGCGAAAACTATAATTCTCTAATCAATTTTTGTTTAACCATATGTTACAGCTGATTTATAAATTAAATAACAATAATATATATAATTAATATTATAATTCAAATAAAATGAAATATTTGTTCGCATACACTTTACCACTTTCTGTATAAACTCTGCTGCCTTGTTTCTACGAATTTTATTTTTTTAAAAAGCATAAAATCAATTACTAGCTGCTACCTGATACCTGGTATTCATTTCATAAAATTTAAATGCCTTAATATATAGAAGAAAAACAACAAATAAATTTAATCTCACAAAATGTTTTAATCATTTTCTTTTCATTTATTAATCGTTTTATTATAAACGCTTATTTCAACAATTAAACAAAAATTGTTCAAATTCTTTTTAAAAACAATTTTTGTTTTCTATTTTCTTACATCTAATTAATAATTTATTTAATAGAAAATTATTTCTAAGATTTCTCAGAAAACTTATTATTAATATTATTGATAATCAAGAATGCTTGATTGCCAATATCTGTTGCTTTATAAATTAAAAAACAAAAAACAAAATATAAAGCTTTTAATTAAAAAATTACAATGAAATCTCTGTAATTCGGAATCTTTGGTAAAAAAAAAAAAAAAAGGAATGAAAAAAAGGGAAAAAATTCCGATTTACGAATCATTTTAATATTTTTGTTGGGAATTACTAACTTTGACTTTTAGGACGTCTGAATAGTTTGGTTGAGTATAGATTTTATGTAATTTAATAGCACGGCAGGATTGAGGGTAACACGACTGATAACAAAATGCTAGAGCTGATGTGGTTCAATCACAATCTAATCAAATCCTCCAATAAATTGAAGTAATGTAGATATCGTTGAAAGCTTTTTTAGTGAAACTGGTTATTAATACAAAATATTTTTGAGTGAATATTTTACTTAATTATTAAGTTAACATGAACAGCCCAAAAGGCTTACATTGAAAATGGTTCACAATTCTACCTCTTCTAGAACACCGTAGTAGTGGCAATTTCATGAAACTCAATTTCTCTTTATGCACTTTTATTAGAAGTATTGTTATTCCCTCTACTATCGAATGATCTTTTAGTCAGAAACTAGACCTTAGCTTTAAAAAAGTATTTTTCTTCTTATTTATATTTACAAAAAACAACAACGTAAAACACATTGGTATGAGTTAAATACACAACATAATTATTAATTAAAAAATAAATTATCAATTAACAGTAGCAGCAGCTACAATAAAATATGTCATCTAAGAAACGAACAAATTTAGTCATTTTTTAAATAAGAAATAAAATTCTTAAACGTGTTTAATGTGAAAAAGTTTACACCAAACAAAAATGTTAAAAATGAAGATCATTTACCACAAACATTTTGCCACATACCGAAAATAACTGGCAGCAACAAAAAAAAAAACAAAAAAAAAAATTTCTTTACAAATGAATTTCGTCTCGACATTGTCTTTTGGTTTTTCTTTGCGTTTTATTTGTTTTGTTTTCCTTAATTTCCACAACAAAACACAAAAAGGTGTCATCATTTGTGTTTTTATTTTTAATTATCTCAAACCCAGGTTTTATTGTGTCGTATTTTCTGTAAGAAAAAGTGAATTTCGGTTTGTTTTTTTTTTTTTTTTTTTTTTTATTTATCGCTGAACAACGTGTATGTGGCTTTTATTTCACTCTGCCACTCTCACTGCATTTATTATCATCACGTCTTGTTATTGTTTCTTTTCTTTTATATTCTTTTACACTGTTTTACACCCCCAAGTGTCACATTTACACCCAAATTTTTCTGTTTTTCTCTAATTTTCTTTATTTACCTTTACCGAGTTTTATTTTACTTTTCTCTTATTTCCATTCGCTATGTCATCAATATACCAAAGTTCATATCGCATAATAATCACACAGAAAAAGAAAAAATCCCCACCAACTACTATTGGAAACAAATTAAATAAAACAATAAAACGTACTTTTTACTTTGTCTAAAGACAAGAACAACAATTACAAAAGTATTAACATTTGGAAAATAAATGCAAACAAAGAAATATAATGATAATTCTAAACGGAAATGTTTTTTATTTTTATTTTTATTTATTTTTATTTTTTTTTTTTTCTACTTCTATCATTCTTCATCGTATTATTGTGTGACAAAAATCCGTCATCACATTCCCCCACATCCCATAAAAATGGATTTATTATGCGAAAACGACTTTTACAGCAAACATAAACAACATTTAAATGAGTTTGCTTGTTTGTTTCTTTATTTACTTGTTTGTATTCTTGGTTTGTCATTTTATTATTTTTTCCTTTGGTTATTTTATTTTTTTTTTTTTAACCATAAGAAAAACCACCTCAGTCTCCACATTTTTATTTTTTTTCTGCATAAAGAGAAGCAAAAAAAAAAAAAACCCTAAAACAACCCATCATCATTGTTGTCACATCAAATTCCTTTACTTTTCCCTTCTTTATCAATATTTTTGTTTATTTTTCTATATATTTTTCATAGACTTTATTGTTGTATTTCCATTTTAAAAAAATTTTTTTTTTTTTTGTTTTTCATTTTGCAAAAAAAAAAAAAAAAATCATCATTGGCGCGTTATAGAATTTCACTTCGTTTTACTATGGTAAAAAGATCGACGCCATCAAACTGACTATATGCCAAGCAAATATTATTATTTCTTTGTAGGAGAAAAGATAAAAAAAATAAAATAAATAAATTTATTGAAATGAAGTTGTTTATGCATATTTTACAAAGCTAATTTTACATTTATTTTGTCTGTGTTTCATTGTATAGGGTGGTGTTGGGTGATTTCCTTTTTCTTTTCCGTTTTTTTTTTCATTATAGGATGTTAATGTTATTATTACAAAAAACCATCAAAATTAGTTAAAATCATAAAGATGAGGTGCGTTATTTATAATATAAACAAATTAATGCATTAAAATTTTTTCCATTTTTCCATTTATTTATAATAGAAAAAAAAATTAAAAAAAAACATTTTTCTTTGTTTTTTTCATTTTTGCATCTTTTTACGTTGTTATAAAATGTTAATAATATTTTATAATCATTTATTTATATAAACAAAGCATCAAATAAATATAATAAAATAAAATGAAATGTAAAATTAACACAAATAAGAAAGGTCACAAAATAATATTGTTTGTACAAAATCTGAAACCTTTTTCCTATAGCTTTAAATATAGAAAATTCGTCTTTGGAAATGTATTTAAAAATTGTAAAAAAAAGAAAAAAAATCACTCATAAAACACTCTTAATTTCCTTAACAACCAAAAAAAAAATTTTCTTTAATGAGAAATAATCACCAACAATCAATTAAAAAAAAAGAAATAAAGAAAAAAAAACATTTTTTCACCACAGTAAAGCAAAAAAAAAAAAAAACTTTTAATCAGATTATTTCATTAAAAGCAGTAAAAGAAAATAATAATTAAGGACAATTTACGTTTTGGTTTACATTTTTTAATTTATTTAAATTAAGAAGAACCGAACCACATAAACAAAAAAAAAATAAAAATATAATTAAAAGTTTATTTAATTGTTGGGTTTCAGTAATTTGATTTATTTCTATAGACCCCCATTACACCTTACCTTACTTTACTTTACTTCATTTAATTTTCTCATAACTTACGTTAAATTAAAATGTAAAGATAAACGATTAGTATTGGTTTCACCAAAGGTCTGTGTAGAAAATTTCGCAAACAAATTTATTGTAAAATTTTATTCTATAATTTTTGGTTGTTTATTAACAAAAAAAAAAAACTTTTTTTGACGTTATTATATTTAGTAATGGTAAAGTATAAAAATAAATAAGATATTTTCATTATAAGGCACGTCTCGTGGGGGCCACATAAAAATAATGCACCATCTTCAAACATATTTATAACAATAACTATAACTGGTATAATAAAAATAAAAACAGCAGCAACGGCATAAGCAACATTCTACAAGCAACAGCATCAAATAACAATACCAAGAAATGCATACAAAAAACCTTTATTATATAACAAAATAATAATGATAATAATAACGTGAATTGTCGTCTTATTACATGAATTCACTTCATATATGTGTATATAAAGAATATTTGGCTTGAACTTACTCTATCCATTCATACTCTACTTCTATTATTTAAATGTTGGCATAGTCTCGTTACATAAAATCAAATTTCATTGTTTTTCTTATTTAACTTATTATGTGTGTGTGTGTGTGTGTGTGTGCTTTTTATTCTATCTTCTTGTTGAAGCATTTAAAAAATAAAAAAAAAATAATAATTCAATTGAATTTGTTAGATTATCCTTTAACACTTTGTCAACACTGATGACAAATAATACAAAAAAAAAAAACTTTTATGGTGTTTTACAAAAATTTACAATAGATTTGGTTTAGTGAAGAACCAAAATAGATAAAATACTTAAAGCTCTTTACAATAGCTTATTTTTTAATTAATTAATAATTAAATTGTTAATCATAATAAATAAAACAAATTTATTTGTTACAAAACTAAACAAATAAATTTATATATTTTTGTTGTTTACTGTTAACAAATATTTGTAAATATTATATTTACAAAAAAGCTTACAGAATGTAAAAGTTTTACATTAAAGCTTTTCAACAGAAATTATATTTTAATGACTTCAAACCTGTCACTGTTTTATTGGCATGATTGTCGTGTAGATAATTTTATTTTATTTTATTTTATTTTATATTTTCTAAACTTCTGCACAAATTGACTAAATAAATAATAATAAAAAAAAAATATAATAAAAGCACGACAGAAACACATTTTTTAATAAATATAACTACAGCCGACAACAAGTTAAAATATTAATAATATTTATTTTTATATTTATTATTATTATTATTATTATTATTATTATTATTATTATTATTATTATTATTATTATTATTATTATTATTATTATTATTATTATTATTATTATTATTATTATTATTATTATTATTATTATTATTATTATTATTATTATTATTATTATTATTATTATTATTATTATTATTATTATTATTATTATTATTATTATTATTATTATTATTATTATTATTATTATTATTATTATTATTATTATTATTATTATTATTATTATTATTATTATTTCTTTTTTATTACATTTTACTTTAAATAAATTCAATTCTTATTCTTCTTCTATTTGTATTTTTTAGTGTTAAACAATAACAATAAAAATGTTTTAATGGGTGAAAAATTAAATACATCGAAAAAGGCTTTAGTATTAAATGGAGGCGCCTGGTGTTTTTCATAAAAACCACTCACAAAAAAATAATCGAAATAAATAATTTCTACATAAAAAAAAGAAATATGTATAAATATAAATATAAATAAATATTTATCACACCTGGTGCTTATATTAATAACAAAGAAATAAAACAACGATGACAAATAATAATAATAAATTAGTTTTCTACGAAAACATGAATAAAACGGTCTATTTCTATTTGACAAAGATTAGCGTGTAAATAACACCCCCAAAAATAAATAAAATAAATAAAATCAGTAGAAAATTGATTAAAAATAATTTTGTGATATTAATCTTACCAATTTTCTGTATGGATTTGTTTTTATTTTCTATGTATTGTGACACAATACTAATATGTAGTTATTTTCAAGTAAATCTATGCTAATGTTTAGTACCACGTATCTGAGTTTCATGACAAGATATTTTTTATTTCTTAATGGGGAATTAAAGTCTGATCTTTTCTCAATCTTAATTTAGCGAAACATTAAATATTCAAATATTAAAAATCAAATTTGTTTTATTATTTAATCAAAACTCTATGCTAATTTTTATTTTTATGCAAATTTTAATATATTTTTTCTTATAATCTATTATGTAGGAGCAGCTATAATCTAATTAATTAAACGTTTGCATATTTTTAATTATAATTAATTTATGCAATATTAAAACAAAAATTTCTATTTTTATTATAAAAGTCATAAAAATTATCTTCTATGTTTCTAGTTATGTAATTCGATGATATTTTATTCATTAAACTTCATAATATTTTTATTTTTTTTTTTCAGACATTATTGAGATGTTTGGTTTTTCGTTTTCTATGTTTTTTTTTTTAATAATATTATCAAAAACAAAAATAAAGAAAACAAAAATATTAATAAACGAAGTTCAACAAACATTTTCATTCAAATAAGCAAATAAGAAGAGAAAAAAGTTACATCAAGTAGAAAATTTGTATTAAATGAAAAATAAAGTAAAAAAAAAAAAATAATAATAATGATAGAAAAGAATATGGTATGAGAGATGGTTTTTTGTTATAAGAAATTACCGAGTTTACCGACAACTTAAACTTATAAAAATATTTTGATGATGATGAGACAATGACAAAAAATGCAAATGAATTTTTTCTTATTTTTAACCTCAACTTTAAAGTTATAAAAATATGTTAAAAGCACTAATACACTTGGAAAATAAATACAATAACAATAACAACGAATAATTGAACTGTTTATGCAAACCTCTAACATTAATTAATAATAATAATAATAATAATAAACCATCTTGTTGTTACCACGAATGTTAAAAGTTTCAAAAAAAAAAAAGATTTTTTTTGTATTTTAGAAATGTTGTAAATAAAAATAAAAAAACATGTTGGTAGCACCTTAATTTTGATATAAATACGATAAATTTTATAAAAAAGTCAACAAAGTCATCTGGATAAATATTATTTTTATTTTTGTATATTTCATTTATCATTTTAGCTATTTGCTTAAATTAATTATAAGATTTGTTTTGACATGAAAACTTTAAGCTTTAATAAGAAAACATGATAACGATAATTATGTTTATCATTATTATTATTATTATTATTAATATTAATATTAATATTTACCTTGGTTTATTTTTTAAGATGTATAAGACAACAATAAACAGTCAAGTTTCGTAAAATTTTCTAAACAAAATATTATTATTATAATTATTGTTGTTGTGATTACTTGTAGATTGTAAATATTAAGTTTCTTTTTCTATCTCTCATTTTATATTCTAGATAATTTTATACGATATTATAGTACCACACCTGATGAATAATCTTCCTTTATAATTAAAATAATAAAAATTGTTCAATCTATCACAAATACAATTATTGTAATAATCAAATTTCTTTATCAATGTTTATTTATTTTATTTTTTTTTTTTTTATGTATATCATTTCGTGGAATTTCTTTGCCTCAGGATTGTCATTATTATTCTTTATTTTTCTATTTTTGATTATATAAGAAATATAAAATAGAATAAAAAAAAAAAAAATCATATTAATATGACAAAAAAAAAAAATTTTTTTTTCCTTTCCTTTCCGATAGATAATATTAAAAGTATTCTGAATAATAAAAATATAAAGAAAAGGATGGAATAAAGAATAATGCAAAAAAAGGAAAAAAAATCCTAAACGAAACCAAACTAAATCGCCTGAAGTAAGATATTCATATAACAATGCGAATATCGTCTATTCAGACAAGGCTTTATTATAGACAAAACAATATAATGCCATTGGACATAGCAGTGAATATCTTGTTTAAGATTTCATGTAAAATAAGGAAAATTGAATAGAGCAGTGTGAAAACAGATTACTGAAACTTAATAAAAATAATAATAATAATAATAATATAAAATTAAAGATAAAATGTGATCACGAGATGATTGTATTCGGTTGTTTTTTTTTTTCTCGCTTTATTAGATATCTTGTCTTGATATTTATCGATTGGCTAATAATCAACTATCATTTGCGCTGTTTTTTTTTTTATTTTTCTTATTGTTATTAACTCAGGATCCTTAATACAAACTATATACATACATCGGTTCATATATTTTTCTGGGGTCAATGAAACTGAATAAAATTCGATTGCATCCAATTGTTTATGTTCTATGGTTGTATATTGTGTTGTAAATGTCTCAAGAAAATGAAATTTCTATTATAATAAAGAAAAAAAAATAACGTATAAACAAACAAATAATGGTCACCTTAACGTTGATGATGACGACAAATGTATAAAAGTAATACAGTAGTTGAAGTGGAGACAAATACTCATCCTGTCATCTCGAACAAATGGTCATTTTCTATTGTACATAAAAAAAAAAAAAAATAAAAAAACTTCTATAACTATTGTCCGCTGATTTGATGTTACTTTTTCTTTTTATCACATTTCTATTATTATTGACTTTATATTTTTTTTCTTCTTTTTATCTCATTTGACCAACCCCTTGACCAATATTTCAAGCTGAAAATAAAAAATATAAAAAGAAAAAAAAAATCATGAAATGAACAATAATGAAGACACAATTTTACTGTAAACAATTCATAGAGTTTTACAAGAGGAATAAAATTGTACAAAAAATAATACGATTGGAGAGGAAATGTTTCCATTTCTATTTAGGAATATTGTTTAAATAGTACTAACGCCAGTATTAAAAATCAATGGAAATGGTAAAAATCATAATAATAATAATAATAATTCAGTGCAAATGGATATGGAAGGCTCAACAATCCAATTCAATTCAATACAATTGAAATCATTCAACAGTGACATAAAACTGATTGTTCATCAATAATTGTCTCTATAGATTCTCTTCTTTTTTCATTTTATTATTATTTCTTTTATTCTATTCTTTTCGCTCCTATATATAAAAGCACAGTAGTTTAGGGTTTTTTTTTTTTTTTTTTTTTCTTTTCTTAATCATTTTACTTTTTAATTTAACACTCAGTTAGTTAATTATATAGAAGGTGACACAATATATGACAGAATATAATACATAAAAAAAAAACTAGAGCTAACCAATTGTCTATAACTCAAATTACATGTTTAATTGAGCTTACAATGGGGCGGCAACAACCATAAACTAGCATTTAATGTAAAATAATGAAAGGAAAAAAGAAAATAAATAAAGAATAATAAAAATAATAGAAAAACCAAGACACGATGAATAATTACCAACTATTTATTTAATGAATCAACATTTTATGTTAAATTTTTATTTAATTTTCTATAGTAAATTCATGTATGCATATTATAAAAGCTTAACAATAAAGCTTTAAGCAGTTTTCCTTTCTATGTATTAATATACAATTTTTTTTATTTATTTATTTATTTACCTTACTTACATTTAAGTTAACTTAAACGTGATACAATACAATAGAAGCTTTCTGCTTTTAATTTTAATAAACAAAAATACATGCAAAGGAATTACTTTGCTTTAGTTCATTACGAAAAAAAAAAAAATACCTATGCTACACGGTAACTTAAACATAATATTGTAGCATAGAATGAGACACTAATTGCAATAAAATTATTAAATAACCAAGCAAAAATGGATAACAATTAATACATTTATTAATTATTAGATATTAGATATTTATCCTTAAATAACTTTAATTACATTATATCACAATTCTATAAATTTTTTTTTTATAATTTTTATTTATATTTCTATGAATGATGTGTTATGACATTTTCATATTATTATTATTATTTAAAATTATTGTAAATAGATTAATATCTAAATTATCAAGTTAATTACAAGTTGAATATTTAATTTAATATTATTAATATGTTTTATAATAAAAATAATTAATATATTATAATTAACCCAACCACCCGTCAATATATAAATATCCACACTGATATCTAATCATAGAAAATCATTTGTTTATTATATATTTACGATAAACACAACACTCAAAGACATATTCAAAACACGTTACTTTAGTTTAAATAATCCTTTTGTATACACAAAAACTAATTAAATACCTATAAGGAGTTTATTTTTAATTGAAAATTTAATTTAAAATTTAAATATCCGGTAAATTAGTTTAATTATTAAATTAGTTTTACGTTACATAATTAATTAATATTGATTATAATAAATAAATTAAAAGAGTTAAAAAAAAAAAAAAAAATCTACTTTACAGCGAGAGTAGGAATATGCTAAAGACAAGTAGTAAAACATTTATTAACTGAATTTCCCCAAATACAATTATTGATTTTCATTGTAGTTTATGTTAAACAAAAAATAATTTCCGGGCTTATATAATCAAAAAAAATATATATATATATTTAAATAAAACTTTGATTAATTCTTTAAGCTTTTTCTATGTAAAATTTATTTATTTATTAATAATTTACTAAAATGATTAATAAACTTATGAAAATATTCCATTTTCATTAAGATTTACAAATAAAATCATTATGTATCTAAATACTCTTAGAATCCTTAAACTTAAATTAATAGAAAAATCGTTAGAATCTTATAGATAGAATTCTTAAAACTTTATTTATTGTAAAATTTCTCGAAAATATATTTTCTAATTATTTTTTTTTTTTTATAGTAAAACAATATGATGGATGATGGTAAAAATAAAACAAAATTATAACTAAACATAGTTTAACGTTATTTTATAGATAAAATTAAATTAAGTTTGGAAAAATGTTTTTATTTTTCTTTTTTTTTTTTGATGTATTTTTTGAAAATAAACATAGAAGAGAACCTTTACCATTTTGTATATGGTATTGGACGTATGTGATTAATTATTAAAAATCAAAAAGCATGTAAAGGGATATTTAATGAAGCTTTTTTTAATATTACCAACGAAAAAAAAATTGATGATAAAGCTGTAAATAAGTAAAAGAAAAAAAAAGGGTGCCTCAATTATACAGACTTACATCCCTGTTTACAACTATTTTAATTTCATTTATTTTATTCATTCAAAATATTTTATCTAGCTTTTAGAAAAACAAGAAAATATTAAATAGAAAAGAAAAAAACAATAAATACTGAAAACTCTACTGATTATATTTTCATATCGTTGTGCTGTCTATCTTAAAAATAACTTAGATATTTTATACATAAATAATAATAATAATAATAATAATAAGAAAATACATCATCATAACGTGACATCAGTAAACATGATTTGATTTAAATAATTCTCATAACATAAATAAGTTTAAAGATTAAAAAAAAAAAAATAATAAAAATGCAATAAGCTCCAAATAATAATTTTATTTCTATTCTTTTCATTTCTACTTTTTTTTTTCTTTTTTCAATCAAATAAAATATTCTAGTTGGGTGTGGCATTCTTACTCAATTTTAAAAATACGAATAATAATATAAATACATATATATGTATGTATATAAATTTTTACAACGTTTTAAATAAAGTTATTCAGTTTAAGTAGATTAACTATTCAAACAAAATGATAAAAACAACTAAAACAGAAGGAACAAAAGCACCAGCAGCAACAGCAGCAGCCAACAACCAGTTACAATGTCAACGATTGTTGATAAGAAAAAAAAAGGAAAGAAGAGAAAAAATCTTTTAATAGTCTTAAAAACAAGCAAACAGAAAATTCCAAAATTATATAAATCTCCCAGCACACGACAAGATGTTTCTTTAATAAAAAAAAAAAAAAAAAAAAAAAAAAAAAAACTTAACAGTTTTTAGACCTTTAATGCAGTTTATCCAACGTAAATGGTTACGCGAGTTCATTCGTAAAAGCAAAAATATTAAAAAAAACAACGATGGGGTAAGTAATTGACTTTATTTATTATTTCAAATGTATAATGAATTAACAATGTACAACCAAACAAAAAAAAAAACAAAAAAAAAAAAAAACTTTTTGCTTGCCAATTCGATTAAAATTGTAAAATTTGTTGAACAGAAAAAAAAAAATGATAAAACGTAAAACGAAAACAAGAAACAAAAAAATGGGATGGAGAAAAAATTATTTTTAAAAAAAATGAAAAGGTCACGTCAACTGTATTAATACTAAAAACCAAAACCAACAGAATTTTTTTTTTTTTTTTTATATATCTCTTGAATTTAAGATTAATAACAAACATGACGACACAAACCATAATTTGAGATAAGCGAAATAGGAGCAAAACAAAAACAAAAAAAAAAAAAAATCAAAATAAATTTTGTGTTGATGATGTTGATTTTGATTATCATTTCAATTTTTCATTAGTAAGTTCTTGTTTATTATTTGTTTCAATATAAATTTTACCTGTCCTTATATGAAATCCTATTTGCCTTAAGGTTTTTTTTTTTTTTTTTTAAAGATATAAACCTATCTTACTGGATAAATAGTAATGACAATAAAGTTCCAGTTTGTAAAACCAAAGTAAAAATACAATAAATTTTTTTTTTATTTCCTCCTATTTTAACATTAGTTTATCATTTATATTTGCTTCTATTTTTTTTTTATTGTTATTATTATATTAGGAAGACAGTATTTCTAGCAAACAGAATAAGTGGTTTTGTTGGTAGAAAGCTTATCATCTTTAAAAAAAAAAAAAAAAAGAAGGAAAATAGGGAGAAAAGAGTAACTTATTTGTATTGACATATGATTATAGTTTTCTACATTTCCTATACATATTTTCCCTTTATTTCTTTTTAAACTTACAATAAGAATAACAAAAAAAAAAAAAAACCAATTCAAGTGAGCCAATCTTAGATATAAACGTCCGATAAGGTACAAAAAAAAAAAAAATATAATAAAAACGAGACTCAAGACAAACAAAACAAAAAAATAAGAAAAAGAGAAGAGGAATCAGTTTAAATATTAAGATAGGATTTTCTTGAATTATTCCAGATGATTAAATTTTTTTTTTTCATTTTCTATCAAATTGTTGTAAAGAAATGGGATTTGCGGCCAAAGAAAAAATTTAACTGCAATCTAAAGGCAAAACAACAAGCAAAAATAGTAATGAAATAAATTAAACAAATGTGAATTGAGTTAAGCTTTTGTAAAAAAAAAACTTTGCTTTCCTATTAATAATTAATAATGTTTGATACTTTGCCAGGATTAACTATTTAAATAACTAATTTTCATTTTCTTTCAACAATGGCAATTAAAACTGCGCTTTCAAATGACAATTTAATTTTTTTTTTAAGTGAATGGATAAGCCCGGCCTTAAATAATCCAATAAAAAATTTAAATAAATTATGTAAAATATTTCCGCTAGAACACTTAGATTTGTATAATAATAAATAAAACAAATTTCAGTGATTAATTAAATAAAACCACAAAAAGCACTATAAAATGCGTTAGTTAAGAAACTGCAAAATAAAGCTCTAGCCACCTCACAAAAAAATTCAATAATAAACAATCTTTAAACCATCAGCATTACAACAATATTCCCCAATAGAACCTCAAAATAAAATTATTATTGAATAAAAAAAAATTAATTTTGAATTATAATTCAGGAAAATCGATAATTTTAAGCTTGCAAAAAAGCTTCTATTTTTATTTTTATTTAATACGCATTACAGTAAAAGCAAAAGTATTTTTTTTCATATAAATAATAAAACAAAGTTTCTTCTTTTAAAAGCTTTAATATAAAATAACTGGTAATAAAGTTTAAAAGAATTAAATTTTTTTATTTGTTTGTTTGTTTGTTAATAATGAAAAAAAAAAAATAATTATTTAAGCTTTATAGCTTTAACATTGAGAAATTAATTTAATTTTTTTTTTTTTTTTTCATATTTTGTAAACGGAACAGCATTTTAACAGTAAGCTTTCATTTGTGGGATTATTTGTTCTTTTCGAAGGCAATTCAATCAATAATGTAGCAAAAAGAAAAAAAAACTATTTTGTATCCCTATTGCCCTAGTTTAAAAATTATTCTTACCTTTTTTTTTTGTAAAACGTAAAAACCGTAATGTAACCCTCGAAATGTAATTAAAATTTCACTTGACCTTAAACCACGCACCAAAAATCCCTAACCTGTTATTTATTTCGGTCGTTTTTAACTTCTTTAAATTACATCCTTGGTTATACGCGTTTTAGTTTTTATTATTTTTTTTTTTTTTCAGTTACGTTACGTTTCGTTACGTTATATTTTATTTATTTTTATGTTCTGCTGCTGTTAACTTTTTTTTTTTGGTAAATTCCTTAAACCATGTGCTATGTTTCGCATAAAAACAAATATTTGAAGTAAAAAAAAAAAAAGAAAAAGATTTAAAATCAGACACCAGTTTTATGTATATTTTTTAATCTTCATTTGGAGCTTAACGTTTATGCGTTTATAAAAACAACAATGGAAATGGCAAGTGTAACGAAAACAAATATTAACGCAAAATAGATGACACGCGCCATTACCAATGTGTACAAGGTTGTATGTGTGTGTGTGTGTGTGTTGGTGGGATTTTATGTTTTTCAATAATACGAATCCATTCTTTATGGGGTTCATTTTGTGTGTTTGTTTGTGGAGTTTTAATGCTCAGTGACGGTGGCAAATGATGGTTGGTTCGATTACGCGTCATAGCAAAGATACAGTACAAGAGCAACATCACTGACCTCAAACCGTTTTTATAGTCAATATAATATAATAAACCTACCTCAGCCTTTGTAGCACCCTTAAAAAAAGTGTGATATTGTCTCGCAAATGTCATGCGTGACAAATAAAAAAAAAAAAGGCAAAGAAAAAGTGTAAAGCGAAACTCTATTGGAATTGGAGAAGATATTCGCTGTAACTTGTTTCGTGGTGACTAAGTTTGAGTACTAGAAGAAGCTATACTCGATTATCTACAAGCAGAAAAGAAAAAAAAGGATCAGACAATGGTTTACGACAGTTTTATGTGTAACACTCAAGATTGAAAAGAAATAAAGAGCAAACAAGAACAGGAGAAACAAGGAATCTGAACAAAAATAATGTTAAAATCGAAGGCTGGCAAAGAAAAAAAATGTAATAAAATAAAATAAAATCGTTAGATGTTATGACAATGTTTGAATACATCAAAAATACTAACGTGAAACCAGAAAAACACCGAAGATTACAAAGTGCTCACACCATACGTATAGGCATAAAACATGCATACACAAAATAAAAAAAAAATTATAATAATATAAAACCTAAGTAGTTAGATATTCTCTGACAACAGATGCTAAGCATCTCATGTAGAAGGGTTCAATAATATTTATTTATTTATTTCAACTTTCATAACGATAACCGGATTGGTGCCTTAGTCAAAAAATAAAATAAAAATATCATCGCAACAGAAATGCAATATCGCGTTTAGAAAAGTACCAAACGTTATTTAGTTATCTGCTTTACTTGAATTTATTATTCTATCGTCATTGTATTAAATAAAAGCTAATAAAAGCAAAACTGAATCATATTGCAGGATAAAGAGTTTACACTAAAAAATAAAAAAAATAAAAAAAATTCTAAACAAGCACATGCTAAGACGCAGCTTTTGGTGGCGTTCAAATGGAATAAGATAAACCAAAACAGTAGACAGCTTGGAAAAGGAAACGATTTTTCGGTTTTTATGATTTGTGAAATAAAAGAAGTTCTCATGAATAATTTTTATAGGCTTTTTCGCATGTTTTTGATAACGTAAAAAAGCTCACTTGGATAGATAAAATAAGAAAAAAAAAGAAGAATATAATAATAATAATAATAATAATAAAAGAAATGGGAAAAAAAACTCCATTTTCATCCTTTATTTCTATTCGTTTCTTTTCTTTTCTTTTTTTTCTCTCTTTTTTTTATATCATTTTGAGTTATTGGATTTTTCTTATTTATTTATGTATTCTTAAACAACAAGGGCAAAAAAAAAAAAAAAAAAACAGCATCAGAAGCAACATAAAAATCAATCAGCTTTTCCGTATTTTTTAAGTAATAAAACGAAAGAGAAAAAAAGAAAATCACTCACCGACAACGACAAACTATTTACAATTATTTTCCCTCATTTCGTCTGCTCTTTTCGTTTTCTTTTTTTTGTATTTATATTTTACGATTTTTAGTGGGCGAATAAAAAAAAAAAAAAAAAAAAAAAAAAAAAAAAAAAAGGTTAATATGTATTCGTTTTTCATCTTAGTTTTGATGCTTTTTTTTTATATTTTAGTGCTTTTTTATAGCTTTATTTTATCTTTAATCAGCGAAAAAAAAAATTCATTTTTTTTTCACTCTTTCTTTATAAAACTAAATTTTGATTACATAATTTCTTCGCATAATGTTTTCGTCTTGATGATTTTATTAACAGAAAATACAAGAATTAGTTTCCAGGGAGTTTTTTTTTTTATTTTTCGTTTAAAGATTTACAACTACTCTACAGTTATTTCAAAATGGGAATTCAAACAGTTTTCTAAAGATAAGTAATAAAAGTAAAGTTTGCTACTATACTTGATGCTTCAATTCAATTAAAATATTCTAAAAGCAACAAGCGAATATTACTAATTCAACCAAATCACGTTTCTTCGTTTAAAAACTTTACAACAACATCACCAAAAGTTTATATAAATTAATCAGTGGGAGCAAATAAACAAAAAAAAACGGCCCCTAAGCCACCACCTTAAAAAAATATTAAAGCTAAATTGGTCACTCAACTGTTACTTAGCTTTAAAAAAAAAACAATTTCTTTTTTTTTTTTTTGTTTGGGAATAAAATTATAAAATTTTGTTGTAGATAAAATAAATTGAAGGAAACGAGTTAACTTTGGCTAGATGGTTCACAGGTTGGCATACAAACAACCATATAATATTTATTTAACTGTTTTTTAAATAGTACAGAAATTAGGCATTCACAGCCAAAGTAGTTTTGTTAAGTTACGTTAACTTTTGTACCATTTTAATGATTTTCTACATTTTCATCTTGTCTGAAGATTCCAATCTTGTGATTGTATATAGCAAAAAAAAAAAAAAAAAAAAAAAAACATAAACTAGCATTGTTAGCCCCAACTAGAGAAGATACAGGTCTGCTTTAACCTTTTCATAAAACAGAAACACAAATTCAAATTAATTCATTTTTCTATTATTTCTATATTTCTAGAGAGGAAGAAAAAATAAATTCTGTTAGATATGTTTATTTATAAATTTTATCTTTTTTAAAAAAAAAAATAATTCCTATGAACAAAAATATCCTCTTTTTTTTCTCTAGCTCTCATATCCTTTAGATAATAAACTTGGAAAGTCAAACAAAACTTTGCATATCTTCATTTTTTTTTTATGTTTCTTTCTTGTTTTTATCCCTCTCAGTTATGTTATAAAAGGAAAAGAAATTGCGTACAGCATTCTGTTGCTCAAATGAACTTTTATTTTTATAACATATAATTGATAAAAAAAAAAGAATAACTATTTTTAGTTATATTGAATTATAACGTATATATGTTCGGTTTGTGTATTTATTTTTTATTATTAGAAGAAAAAAAATAATTTTCTAGTAATAATAACGAACAGCTGTGGAAAGTTTTCTATAAGAGTTTAACAACACTAGTGTGTTAAAATTAATAAAAATCTCTGTCACTTAACGTTGATAAAACTTCTCATATTCAATAAAATAAAAACATTTCTTTCCCCTTTTCATATTCACTTTATTCATTATTGTTTTTATACTTTATAATCATATGTAACCCGGTGTTTTAAGATATTATTGTGATGTCTGAACATGTAAAAAAAAAAAAAACTAACTAACTCTGTTCACATATATTAAAAGCTAAACTCAATGTCGTAAAATAAACGTAAAAATGATTTGATTTAATTGAATTTTTAAAGTCAAGAAACTTAACGGTGTGTAAACATTAAATGATAACACACAGAAACACAAAAAAAAAATGTATAAGTTAAAGAAACAGCACAATCTAAATAAAGGATACGATCAAATATTATCTCTTTATATTATTTTATCATTTTATTAGCAAGGAACCACAAAAACATAAACGCAAAAATTGTTAAACGAAAATATTCAATATTTTTTAAACGATTTTTTTTTATTTTTGCTTTTTCTTTTTTTTAATATTATTATTTTTATTATCTTTGTTATAAAAAAAGGATACAAATAATATAAAATTATAGCATAGAGTATATATAAAAAAAAAAGAAATGTAAAAGAAAATAAAAAAACTTTTCTTCTAGTTTTCATTTATTTAAGCACAACTTTACCATAATTAATAAACTTAATATTTTTTAATAAACAAACAAAAGGAAAAAAAACAATTTTTACAAAATTGCGAGCACAGAGATAGGATATAATAAAAATAATTATGAATTTAATTTATAACAGCGTATTCCGTATTTAATTAAAATATAATGCGAGACTATAACGATTCAAGCACAATGAACGTAACGTTGTCATAAGAACTGTCACTTTGAAGTTTGTTAAATGAAATCACATAAAATTATATTAATAAATTTTAAGGATGTTTAGTTTTATTTAAGATAAATCTTCTTAAGTAACCCTTACTTCAATTGTGATGAAATCATAAAGATTATTCTAAATCTGATAATTTAAGATTAAACCATGAAGAGTAATGCAACTGTTGATGACTAACTAAATTACGGTTAACCACCTCTTGATCGAAATTATCGATATTTAGTCCTTTTATTATTATTTCTCTTTAAAAACCATAAGAATTCTTCATCTACTAAAACAAATTACCATACACAAAAAGTGTTGCATTAACGTTAAACACCTGGTTTCTTTAAAACTTTAATAAAAAAAAGTTAAATGAAAATACAGAATCCTTAACAGATTAGTCAAAAACAAAAAAAAAATTATTATTAAAATTAAAAAAAACAAACTTAAAATTAAAGCTTACACCTTTAAAGACCACCATAATCAAATCATGTAATTAAAAGAGAAAGAAATTTTTTTTGCCACTGTCTTAAAAAACCAATTGGATAATTGGATAAGCTCTGAGTCACAAAATTACCTAATTAAGAAATGCTAAATAAACACTAGAAAAGAATGAATAAACATCTAGAAGCATCTTGTTGAGTATTTTTACTTTATAATTATAAAACGCGGGTAGTGTTAAAAATAATTTTATTTTTTTTTTTTTGTATCTCCTTGGATACCAGCACACCCTTTCATGTGTAAGTGCTATAAATTTTTTAATTTTTTTTTTTTTTCTTTTTGTATCATAGAGAGAAATTTCTTGTTATAAATATTGCATAGCTTGAGATACACAAACCAAGCTAACTATGAAGATGAACATTATTTTTCTATATTATCTCTGGTTAAAATATATGAATTTAAATTAAATATGTATATTTGTTGGTATTTAGTGACATAAAACTGGTCAAAAATAAATTTAAAAAAATATAAAAGCAGGTTGACCACCAACTACTTCACAAATTACACAGTACAACTGAGATCAAAACGATGGCATGCATACACACAAATGTAGTATTAAAAGCACAAATATTACCCTTCATCCAATTAAACGTTAAAAAAAAAAAAGAAAAAGAAAGAAAAATCGTTACATAGTCCAGTTTTAGTACAGTATGTTGTTAACAAATTTCACTCATATATTTTCTTGTTTAATTAAATACAATTAAAAGATGAACATTTTATTAAACAAACAAAGTAAGTAAGCAAATAAATAAATAAATAAACAAACAAAAACACCAAGAAATAGAGAATGAAAACAAATATCCTATACAAACTAAACCATTATGCCCCTTTTTCCACTTATTTTAATTAATTTTTTGGTTACGTTTTTTTTTTTATTTTTTTTTTACTCATATTTCCCATTGCTTTAAATTTTATTTTTGCAAAGGTTTTTTTTTCTTCTATTTATTTATTATTCTTATTAGCTTTTTAGCATAATCAACATTGACATTTTGGGACGAATTTAAGCCACAAGTGTATTTTTTTTTTCTTTTTCGGTTTTGCTATTTAAATTCTAGGTACAGGACGTGTAAAAAAAAAAAAATGTGAAAAAAAAAAAGATTATCTGATTACTACTCTAGTATATTACTAGTTAATTTATTAAATAAATAATTATTTTTAATTAATATAATCAACACGTAGAATGCAATTACAAATTTAATTTCAACTGGTATGTTACTAATCAGTTTTCTTAATATACTCGTGCTACTAAAGATCATTTATTGAATTTCTTTACCTTTTTTCACTAATTTTTAACCATAATTACTTAATATTTTTTTCATTTTTAATTATAAATCATTGCTAATAACATTTTATTAGTGTAACATTAATTTAATTAATTAATACAGATTTCTGTATGTAACAAAGTAGATGAACAGCTTTATATCCTTTAGTAAAATTAATCGATTATCCGTTATTATGTATTCAATATCAAAAGGATGTTAAAATGTATTTTTTCACAATTTTTACTATAGATGCAAAGAAACACGCGACACAGATGCACTTTTACTAATGGATTCCATCTAATGTTATTAACACTTAACATAGTGTCTATGAAATTTTGTAACACTATGTAAAAAATATAAATTAATTATCTATTGCAATTTAAAAGAAGTATTTTGATGTATCTAAAGTTTTTTTTTTTTTTTTTTTTTTTTTTTACCAACTTTATTTCATTTACAAAAACAGCATGTTACCATGGAAGTTCGTTTGTATTTACTTACCAATCATTTACTGAATTCTTAAATAAAAAATAAAAAAAAATATTAATATTTCGTTATATTTCTAATAGAATTAATTTATTGATACATTTAAAAATGAATAAATTTGACTAAAATTTGACGCCCAAAAACTTTCTCTAAATGAATAAATCAAATAAACACAAGAGAAAATTATTAAATTAGATTTCCACATTCATTTAATTCTCTTAAAGTTGAAAATTTTGTTTTTTTTTATTTTTTTTTATAATAAATAATAATATTTTATCGTTTTAGTTTTCTAGTTTTTAACTTATATATGAATTTACTCAACCATTAACTTCTCTACATAATATTATTTTCTATGTTTATATAAAATATAAGAAAAATGATTTATATGTATGTTAAAAATAAAAAAAAAAAAAACACAGTAAAGGCTCATTTATACGGTTGATTATATTTATTATTGACTTTAGTTACATCTAACAAGTTAAAGTTTTTTGCTTTACATATCAAATCAAAATAATAATTTAATCATAAATCAAAATAACTATCTCTCTATACCAGTGCTCCGTAACCTTTTTCCTAACACGACACATCAACGATTTATCAAAAATTTTACGGGATACAATTAGTTAAAATATTAACAGAAATTTATTCTTTTTTATAGAATAACATTTAGGCATTATTATTTTGGAATAATTAGTATTTTTTGAAGATTAACCGTAAAGTGTTGGTGAACTGACAATTAAACGAATTTACATTAAATTCCTTTAAATCTATGTTTATTCAATAGTCAGTTTAACAAAATGCACCGCAAACATTGAGGTAATTATAATATTATTATATTTTTGTAATTCACCGCGTAACACCAAGCACCATCTCACTTCACACCGGTCACAGAACTCTGGTCTATACTGTAGAAAACTAAAACTACAAAAAAAAAAAATTTGTTTTTTTGAACTTCCATAATGGTATAGAAGAAAAATGAGGAAAAATAAAAAAAAATATATTTTGTTTACTTTTTTATCATGTCGTTCACATTAGTGGGTGATAAGTTCTCTAGTCAAATTATCTATTATATATAAACAAAATTTGCATAAAAGGCAAAACAAACAAACAAACAAACAAACATACAAACACGACAAAAAAAAAAGAATAAAATAAAGAATAAACCAGAGACTTTAATTTAATAAAGCATTCATAAAAAGTAGCTTTAAGTAACGATTAACAGAAATAAAAAAATAAAAAAAAAAAAAAAAACGACGACAAAATCATTAATATTTCTCTTTAGCAAAAACAACTTTAACCAACCGAAACTAACCAACAAACAAACTGAAAATACATTTTAATAAAAAATGTAAGAATGAAAGAAACTACTTAAGAAAAGCTACATGTAAATACAAAAAAAAAAAAATATTCTTATTCAAAAGTTTAAAGAAAGGAATAGAACGTAGAGAATACAACAGAAAAGCTGCAGAAAGCTTTTTATTTCATTCAACCAAAAGAAGTGAACACAAGAAAAAAAACTTTTCTTGTTTCCTGAAATATTGTTCAATTTTTCTCTTCTTTTTAGTTCTTAAAGTTTTGTTTTTTTTTTTTTTATCTTTTGCATAATTCTTATGTTTGTTTAAATTCAATAAAACTATATTTACATTGTAGCATTTTTAACTAATTTAATATGTACTTACAATGATAGCTTTAAAGATGCCTTCCAGTCAATAAAATTGAAGAAACAAATAAAAAAAAAAAACAAAAAAATAACATTTTCCTATAGCTTTCTTAACATCAGTTATAGGAAACTGGTGGCTTTTTTTTCTCTTGTAGATTATATTTGGCTGTCCTTTTACTGTCATTTTATCATTTCAAAATTGAAAGGATTCTTCTTTATGGTTTTTTCTTTTCTTTATTATTATTATTATTAAAAAAATACCAAAAATTATCCGCTAGCGTAGCCGTAAGCAATCTTTACAGTGATTGAAATTTAGGATTTTGACAACATCAAAGGTAATGCAAAACGTATCAATGTTTGTTAGATTAAGAATAAATATAATTTAATTAATAGTATTAATTAATATTTAAATTAAATTTAAACATTTTATACGTTTATAATATGTAATTAAGGTTATTCGTCTGGTCGGGATGGTGGTTAAACAGATAGACAAAGATTTATATTTTACCTTTGATTATCGTTTACAGTTGCGTCTTTTCTATTCAAGTTAGATATCTTCAAAATAAATTTATAATTAGCGGAAATTGTTACTAATGCATTGAATCGTGTATTACAGGCATTTGGTTAATTTTTTAAAGGTTTTATTACTTAGAAACTACCTTAGGCTAAGCACACATGACATTTCAAAGGTTTTTAAGGTACTTGGGAACATAACTAAATATCTATTATAGTACATCCAGAAAATCTAAGTCGGTATAGCTAAGGATTTGATATTAAATTTAGGAGATAAAACGACTGATGGTTAACATTTAAATTCAGTTTACCAATCGTGGAGGCTCAAATAAAAAGTAGCTTTAATATTTCGCGCTATGTCCTTATCTATCTATCTATTTAGCTGGGTATAACTCTTTCAGCCCCAGTAACGCTTAGTCGATTTTTTAAAACATAATTTTTACACAGCTAAGTATAATTATTTATTAATTAAGTACCAATTTGTTTTATATTTGATTATACATTTTATCAGTTATGAATAAATTAATTTAAACGGTGTCTGTACATAACGTAAAATGAAACATTTGATTATAAATGCTTATCAAAAGGGATACGTTTTGCGTATGACATTATAATTGTAACAAGGCAATTATATTCATATAATAATCATTAATTGCCAATATAGTTTGAATGGTTGAATTGCATACAATATTTTTCCATTTATAAAATTTCCCATATTTTAACGCATGTTTAATTATTTTTGATAATAAATTTTTTAACAATTTCATTTATATTATTATATCATCACATGGAATATTTGTAACATTTAATAATAATTTTTTTTTTTTTTATTATTATTATTTCTTTTTTTTTTTTTGTTAATGGTACAATCAAATAATTGATTCAATTTATTTAATTAAAAACTTTATTTTCAGTGGGTTTTTTTTTTATGTTTTTCGTTATTTTTAATTTCCCTCCCTTTTATCACCTATTTGCCAATTTTTTTTTTTATTTATCTGTTTTATTCTATTGAAATCCATTTGGGATTCATTTATTCTTTTAACAAAAAAAATAAATTGTATAAACGCGACAATACTGTATAACCTAGTTATAGAAATGAACAAAACGAATAAATTCTAATTAAAATAAAAATAAAAATAAAAATTTTTTTATTCATCTGTGACGAATTAATGTATTATTTTGTTTGTTTGTTTCTCTGTTTGTATTTCTCTATAATAAAAGGTGAAATATTAGATTAGATTTTTTTTATGTAATGAATGTTTATTGTAGCGTTTTTTTTTTTTTTTTTGTGTCAAATGTGAATAAGTCACGTCATTTAGTTTATGTAAAGTCACAAAAAAATTATTAATTAAAGTAAAAATAGAAAGAAAAAAGAAAAAAACACTGTCAACGTATTAAAAGCTCTAAACATCAACACGATTAAAAAATATATAATGAGCGATGATGTTAAAAAATTATCTTGTTGACAACATAATGGCATAACACTAGATAACAAATGTCCAACAAATGTTTTATAAAATTAAGGTTTTTGATAAAAAAAAATGCGTTAATATAGCAAGAAGAGAAATTAATCTATCTTAATATTAAATAAAATAATTAAAAAAAAAAAACAACCATAACCACCCATTAAAATGTTCATCCAGTAGAAAACACACAACAACAAAAACACCAACACCAAAAAAAGGAAGAAGAAAATGCTTTTTATAGAAAAGTTTACTAAACAACATGAGCAATAATAATAATAATAATAATATCAGTATGATGGGTGTAAATACCATCTAACCACAAAAAGCTAATAAGAAAGCAAAAAATAAATAATAATAATAATAAATAATCTGTATAGAAAGTTCTGTCTTAATATAGAAAATTTAAATTTAATACTTTTACGTTGAGTGAAAAATATGTAAGACTTATAACTCAGAATGTAATTGAATAGGAGGTAAAAAAAAAAAAAAAAAAAAATATTTGTTCGACCCATCTCTATTTACGTAGCATAAATGCATTATATAAACTTTTATATAGTTACTTGTTATTGAAACACTTGTTACATGAAATTTAACTTGTTTTAAATAATGATTTGTAGCATTAAATTTCAACAGTAAATATTAAGAAATTGATAATATATAATCAATAACTAATACGTAAAATGGTATCCTATTTGATTTTAATTAATTAATATTTAAATCAAATAAAAAGTATGTGAATACAGTGCAGGTACTACAATTTCTACTGTATATTTTGTTCTAATAATTAATTAACATTCTAAAATTTAATGAAAATTTTTTTTATTTTTATTTACAAATAAGCTTTTATACTAATAATAATAATAATAAATGTTGTAATAACAAATATGTTTTATACATTTATAACTTTAGCTTATAAAATAAAATATAATTAAAAATTGTTTTCATCAACTTTTTTCATATCTTTTTCAATTATTTTTACCATAAATATTTTGAATAATAACTAAATTAACGTTTCTATTTTTTTTTATTAATAAACAGAATTTTGCATACAAATCGATTTTTAATTATTTTTTATTTTATTTTTAATTAACTCATGTTAATTATTATTATTTTTTTTTTTTTTAAGTATAGAACGTGACATTTTTAGAATTTATAAGTTAAAGTTTACCTTTGAATAGCATAAGCTACCATATGAATTAAAAGGATTGGATTTTTGGTATTTAAGGACGTTAGTTATAAAGGATTGGATATTAAATTTGGAGAAAGACGTTTCATTTTATTGCGGTTTGATTGAAAAACCCGATTTAATATTTCGCGGTTCGTAACTTGTCTATTTTGACCGTTCTGCAATGTACAGTTGTTACAACCATTAAGGCAAGATTTTAGCAAACTCCTTTAAACAGACCCCAAAGCTATATTTATAAAACAATGTAAGATATGCCACGTCGCGTCCGAGTTTAAGCGAAGTTTAGAGCTTTTTTTCTAGCAATTTGACACAGCTCCCCAAACATGGCAACAACATTCCATACACTAAAATTAGACCAACTTATACCAAAATTACAAAAAAAAACCAGATTAGATTAAATTTTCTTAATTTTTTATCGTAAAATTAACTCACTTAATTAGTGATGATAAAGATATAATCTATCTGATTACTTATTATAAACAAAAACATAAACCTGATGAACATACAAATTTATAGTTTTCGTTGGCTTCGTTGGCTGACTATAAAAATTAAATTTAAAAAAAATAAATAAATTCCCATACCTTAATAAAGTAAATAAAATTTTTTTCTAGTTAAATTTTATACAAATATTTAATCAAATATTATTCAAACAATTAAATGCGATAGCTATTTTGTGTGTGTTTATTTTTATTTCTGGTTAAAAATTGTTAGTAAAACTCTTCAATATAAATTTTATTTAAAAAAAAAAATTTATTTGTTGAAATTTAATTTGGAATAAAACAATTTAGATTAAATTTACAACCGTTGTTCAACCGTGGATAAAAATTATGAAATCACATTATTTACGTGCAATATAGTTAAAATTATATATTGTGGATTGTTGTTTAACTCCACTAATATAGTCTCTTAAGCACGTTTGTCCCTTTTATTCCTCATCATTATCATAAAAATTATAGCGAATCGTTGACAATTTATTTCTATTTTTCTTCATCTTCTTGTTTTTTTTTTTTTGCTTGTCTCATTTTTATTAATATTATTATTATTATTATTATTATATTTCTATTGTTAACAAAACAGAAAAAACCATTTTCTAAATCTAATAGAGAAAAAAAGCTTAAATAAAAGCCATAAAACCAAGCCAAAAATAAAAAAAAAAACACAAGTTCATCATCCTTGTGTTTCCTTTCTAGAAACCATGAATTAATGTTTTACCATTATTTCGTTTCATTCATTTCATTTAATTTTCGTTTCATTTTTTTTTATATTGTGCTTTTCATTAAATTTTCTTCACTTTGAATGATACAAAGAAATCAAATTTTATGTTTTTTGTCCTTTACATTGTAGTTGCTTAAACATTTTATTACCTTTGCTACTTTTTTTTCATTCTTTCTTTCTTTATTTATTTCTATCTTTTTTCTGACATTCTTTATTAAATCTACTACTTTCTACAGGTTTTTTTCAGACTTTTTCTAGTGTTCTTTGGTTTATTAATCAAAATAATAATAATAATAATAAAACGAAGCTTTTTACGTATTATTACTGAGAATGTACCAATAAGAAACAGCTTCACAACAATCAAGTCTAGTCTAGTCAGTTATTTAGTATCGTGACATTTCATTTATCATTTATTTTAGAATAATAAATTTCATTGAATATTTTCCATGGAGATTATAATAAAATTTAACTATTCATAATTAATATTTAGAAGATTTTCTTTTAATATTTTTTTATAAGCTTATTACGTTGGAAAAATATAAAAATGTAAAAACTACAGAGAAAACACTTTTCTTGGAAAAGTAGCGACATTTAAAGTTATTTACCCATAACGTTACTTCTTTCGTTACATTACAAATAAAATCTTCGTTACTGTTCCGTTATTCATTACTGTAACGAAATAGTATTACGTTACTGTCATTTATGTTAATTCTCAATCACATATAATTCACATAAAATTTTGTTATTTTTGTTTAAATATAATTTTTAAAGAATTATTGAATGCTCTGTTTTAGGTATTGGTAATTATTAATCAAATTTTACAGAAGAAATATTTCTTTTAACCGTTGAACAAAGGTTTTATCGAATGAAACGAACTACCGAAATAATAATAATAAAAAGGAGAATAACATCACAACTTTCGCTTCTTTAGAGTTGAAATAATTTTGTGACGTTTAATTTAATTTTTACCAATAACTTTATTATTTAGTTACGTTACAGTGACATTTCGCAATACTGTTTCTAGTAGATTAGTAACTAAAAATCGGAAACATATTGTAAATGGAATCCACATAGAGAGAAAAAAAATACCCTCAATAAAGGGTTTAACTAGCTTTTAATAACAGCATAACCTAATAAAAATTTAATTTTCATAGTAATAATAATAATAAAGGATTATTAATTTGTAGCAATTTCCGTTTTATTTAAACAACAAGCATAAAAGTATATTTTTGCTTTTTTTACTATCATTATAACAACCCTGTAATAAAAATCAGAATCAGAATTACGCCAACAAATCGAAGAAAAAAAAAATATATTTTTTATTTTATTGGAGAAGATTAGACAAACTTCATAAAATCAGATAATAAAAAAAAAAAAAAAAACACCAGCAACATTTATACTAATAATAAAAATGTAAAAACATCCGGTTACAAGCACTGATTATATGAAAATTAAAATTTTTTTTTTTTAATTTTACCAAAAAAAAAAAACTAATACAGAATCAACAATTTAAAATAAAAACCAAACATCCACCAACTGAACGAATAATTTAGGAAGAAGAAAAAAGATTTGCAAAGATTTGTAAAAAGGATTAACCTTTAGTCATCCAACCAACACGATAACAAAAATAATCAGCAAAAGATCATTTGGCTATTCTTAACCAGTAAATAGAGATAGGAAAAAAAAAACATCATTAAAGAACAGAAAATAACCAGAAAAAAAAAATGTAGAAAAATTTAAAAGAAAAGTTTATTGAAAGAGGAAATAAATTTTTTTTTTATTTGTGTCCAAGCGATAATAAAATTCATAATAAGTGGAAACAGTGAAGTAAGGTTGAAGCAAACACAACAACAAAAGTGTTAATACTTTCATCGAGTCTTAGAAATAAGTTTTTTTTAAGTATAAATTTATTTAAATATTAACAGTTGATGCTGCTGATAGTGATGCGGTATTACCTTAAAAAATTCACGAAAAGTAAAGCCACAGTTAAACTTGATAACATTTAAAAACCAAAGAAGAAATTGTTTAGAACACAACAGCAAAAAAAAGAAAAGAAAAAGCTTATTTAAAGCTTTACAAGAAGCTTCCTTTTGTCATTACCTTCGACAATTTTGTTTTTCTGTGCTATTTTCGTATTAATTTTCTTAAATGGTAACAATTTATTCGCTATTTAATACCACATTTAATGTCTATTATATTTTATTTATGTTCCTTTTACACACAATTTATTTTATTTTATTATATTGTAACAACTGGATTCTATTAACATATTAATCAGTGGTAACTGGTAATGTAATATTGTTTACTCTTGTTGTAAATACTGCAAATTTAGCTTTTTTTTATTTATGGTTTTGATTCTCTTTTATCTTTAAAACTAATTTCTCATTCATTTTAACATAAAATCCAGATAATGATTTAAATTGTTGGTTTGATTTTTTATTTTATTATTTTTTTTTTTTTTTGTTATATAGAATCAAACAATAATAATTTTATACGAAAATATCATTATAACCATTTCTAGCCATTTGAACTTCAAGCATTAATAAACTATTTCTAATTAAAATTTAATTAGAAAATCATAATTAAAAATTTAATTTTATGGTTGACATAATATTATATAATTTTGATTATTAATTAATTTAAATCATAATTTATTATATTACATTTAGAAATTACATTGATCATAAAATATCCAATTTTACATGAATTATACATAATTTATCAAATGACAATCATTCGTTATGTTATATACGTATCGCATCTTAGTTCAAATAAATAGAAATCGATAAATTTTATGTAACATTTGGTGTTTTCTTTTCTTTTTTTCTTTTCTCATAAAACTTAATAACAATAACAAATCAGTTTAACTATAGAGTTAAATAAAGTGAAATTATTAAATTAATAAACTTTAACCCACTTACTGTTTTAATATAAAAATCCTTGCAACAAAAAAAAAAAAAAAAAGAAAGAGAAATCAAACAACCTGCCATAGAAATAAAAAAAAAAATATGCAAGATAAGTAAAATGTTTATGTCAAAAACACTAAACGTATATAAAAAATAGCGAAAATTATAAATAAATAAACCAACCAGCGCCAACACAAAAATATTTATCCATCCCCCAGAAGAAAAAAAACAACGAAAAATAATTTTAAAACAATCAACGTTGTGTATTTTATTCTATAAACTCTTCATAGAATGTAACAACATTTATTACATTTTATTTACATACAAAACAAAAAAAAAAACCCAAACAAACCACCAAAGTAAAACTCTTACTACTCCAAATGCTTAACACCCAACAATAAACTCTATAACGTAACAGAAAGCAAAGCCAAAAGAAATGAAAAAAAAATAAAAATTTCCGCATACGAGTGAAAATTTTAAAGTCAAACAATAAACACATATTGTAACTAAAAAAAAAAAAAAAAAAAAAAAACACAAACAGGGAAAAAAGCACAGACACAATTTTATATAATAATGTTGGCTGCTGGTGGAGTGTTTAAGTATTCGTGATACTGAGCTGATATGTTAAAGAATTTTAACCAAAAAAGTAAATTTATCATCATCATAAACAAAAAAAAAAAAAAAAAAAAAACAAAAATGTAAATAACTAGAAAAGAAGACAAAAATACAGCCATCCAAAGTGAAACTGTTAAAGATAGCAAAACACCAAACCACCCTTAGTGCTTAGTTGTGATGAGAATAAAGTTGGTTGACTTAATAATATGTGTGATGTGAATTAAATTGAAGTAAAATTTATAGCTGACTCTTAAACATTGTCTTCTGTTACAACATTTACTATTTTTACTGCTCATTATCATTAAAATTACTGTTGTGTTTCCCTATATCAAGGACTATATACTGTATATGTGTGCGACATATATATAAACACTTAACGATTACACAGATACACGTTACAAATAGATATAAATAAAAATCCGTTAAAAATGTTTTTTTTTTTTTTCTTTTTTATAAATCAATTCAAGAAACAAAAGAAGTTTTGTTTTATTTTGTGTAAAATTTTAATTAAAAAAAAAAAGAAAAGAAAATTAAATTTTTTAACACCCACCTGACACATCAGTTTTTATCAATTTTCCAAAAATGCAACTTTTTTTTCCTATTTAATTCTTTATTTTAGTTGATCAGTTTTTATTCAATGGGTTTACTTTTTTTTTTGTTTTTCTATTCATTAGACTACACACCTTTGTCCTTTTAATTAATTTTCATTCACTTTTTTGTTTGTTTTTCGTTTCTTTTTCTTTTTCTTTTTTTTTTTTTTTAAACTTTAATTCAATTATAAAATTAAATAAAATACATTTTGTAACCTTTTTTTATATCCAGATTAAAGCATGAAAAACTCTCTATAATGATAAAAGTAAATTATTTTCGGTTATTTAATTTATTTTCGGTTATTTTATTTATTTTTTGTTTTGTCATAAATAACTGATCAAATTGTATTCAAATAAATAATTAAAATAAAATTAAGCTGTTTGTGTGGGATATGGTAAATTTTATCAGTGATTACAAAATTAAAAAAAAAAAATAAAATAATAATAAACTACTGAACACCTGTCAATCGTCGAGAAATAATCTTTATTTAATCAGAATAAAGTTATAAATTTGTGATTATTAAGCATCCACTTCAAAAGTTACTTTTTTTTTTTTATTCATTAAATTTGTATAAAAGTTTTCGCGGTATTAGTCGATACTTCAACCACGAAATAATTTTTCGTTTTTTAACAATAACAAAAAAAAAGTTAAATCAAAGGAAGAAAAATTTTGTTTGTTTTTTTTTTATAATGAATAATAACTGACTTACACAAATTAGTTCCTTTTGAATATATTTATTAGAAATAGAAAAAAAAAAAAAAAAAAAAAAAAAATTTTTTATCTACTTTCTTAAAACTTATTTTCACTAACCTCACAGTTCACAATTGGGGTAAAAAGTTTTTTTTTTGTTTAAAAGTATTTTCTATTGGTTTTTTTTTTATTGTTATTCTATCCTTTCTTCCTTTTTGGTACAACTAAATGGTAGAACTTTTTCAATAAAGAATCTTGAATAAAATTTTTATCTTTTTTTTTTTGTACAAAAGCACAATAAAGCACCAAGTAATGTTTTAGTTCGTTTACAAACATATAATTCAACTACTTATGCGACTACATTTTTTTTCCTTTCCTTCTTTTTTCCCTTATCTTCCTTGTTTAAATTTGTATTTGTAAATAAAATGTTGTTTATAAAAATAAAAAGAAAAGAAATTTTACAGACAAAAATGTCATCACCATCCCATTTCTGTTTTATTTAATTTAAATAAACAATGATTGAAAGCAGTAATCATGTAATCAGTTTATGATTTGAGAATAAATTTAATTTAAAAGCGAAGCGAATAAAACAATAGAATTTTCACGATAAATCTAGTGACAGGAATTATGCAGTCAAAACAAGAATATAAGAATATTTATTCGTTTTTTTAATTTAAACAAATCCATTAATAACTTAATTAAACTTATTTTCTTTTAAGAAATTTGTTTTATTTAAATATAAATATATATCGTTATTAATCCTAAACTCCTAAAATATATAAAGCAAAAATAAATCTGCTATTACTTAAAAGATGGTGCTAGTTATGGTGTTATCTAAATCTTTCTAAATAAATTTCATATGTATTATGCCATTAATTTTACACTTAATCAATTAATTAATATTAGCTAATTAATCAATTATCAAATTTTTAATTCTACGTATTATAAAACAATAAATTTATTTTTTTATAAATATTTTTATTTGTTTTTGTTGTTTTGGCTGTTGTTGTTTACAATACATAACACATAAGACATAAAACAGAAAATCAAATAAATAAATAATTTCACGATTAAAAATATAATCAAACTATAAATGTGTAAAACATTTATAATTACTATTTTTCAATTAAATTTGATAGAATATAATAAAACGTTATGTAAACAGGGAGGCACAATAATAAAAACTAATTTCAATAACACAATTCCATATATAAAATACATAAATCAAAAACATTCTAATCATCTTCTTAGGTATGTGATTGTATTTCGATAATCTTCTCTCAAATACAATTAAGATTTACATTTAAACCAAATAACATCTGTAGAAAATACATTTAACTCTTAATCTTAATGTTAAAGGAAATTAAATAAATATATTTATTAAATCAGAAAAGACAGAACTTATGATAGGTTAAAACGGTCATTAGATTAGTTATAAAAATATTTTTTTTTTTTTTAATCGCAGTTTCTGTAGCATATATAGGAAGCAAAATTTTATTCTCTCTAGCATGCATCAATCCCAAAAATCTTCAATTTTCCTTTCTATGCTGCTCCGGTTACACCAAAATAATTTAATTTCCTTCATTTACAGATTTTATTAAATTCACATTTCCTTTGTTTAATACAAACTAAAATTTATTTATTCTTCATTTTATTACTAAATTAAATGTAAACAATTAAAAGAGAAAGTTTTTTTTTTTTATTTTACCATAAGTAATTTTTTTTTTTTTTTTATTTCAATTTCTTCTTATTTTTGTGTTTTTTTAAATTCAATTCAATAAAAATTAATAAATAATATATGAAAGATACAAAATAAAAAATAATAATAAAGAAATAATTGACTTGAAATTACTTTGAACAAAAAAAAATATAATATATTTTTATATCTATAGATATAATAATTAATTAATTAAATAAATGTATAAAAAGAATATAAACTAATTAATATTACAAAGTAGATAAATTGTTGTAACAACGACAACATAGTACACTATTATGATTATTATAATTATTATAATTGAAAGTTGAAAACTGTTTACCTTTATTAGGGCATTAGAAAACAGTTTTACACAAACATTAAAACCAATCAGTTTAATTATTTCTTTTTAAGGACATTCATATTTTATACATATATAAATACATTAAATATGTCAAAAATTAATCATTTTCAATTAAATTAAATTTTTTAATTTCATCTTCTTGTTTTTTTTTTAACCTGGACGTTGTATATTAATTCTATCATTATTATTGTCTTATAAAATATTTTTTTATCAATATCTACTTATATTATAATAAATAAATTTAATGTTTCTCATCTTAAAATAAAAAATTTAAATTAAAACAAAAGCAAAAAAAAAAAAAATTATCGTTTTTCATTCTCATCATTTTTATGGCGTTGTCTATGTTTAGTTAAATATATAATTTAATCAATTAGGATTAATAATTAATTTAAATATTATCATAATCTTCATCCATTTCGATTATATGTGGTTTTATATCATTTATTAATTTGATTGTTTCAACTGGTTGTGTTTCTTGTAATTTAATAAATTTCGATGTTGATGGTAAAGTATTATTTGAAGCACTGTCATCACTGTCTTCATCATCGTCCTCATTAATATTATTATTATTATTATTATTATTATTATTATTATTATTATTATTATTATTATTAATATTATTATTATTATTATTATTATTATTATTATTATTATTATTATTATTAACTTTTATATTATTTTGTAAACTATCATTACTTGTTATATTTGGAAATTTTCTTTTACTTATATTTTTATTTAAATCATTGAACATTTGTGTTGGCATTGTTTCTGGTTTTGGTGTTGGTATTAATGTTGTTGTTGTAGTTGTTATTTTTGGTGGTAACTTAAGATTACTATAATCAATTTTAACAATTGGTTGATTACACACATCCATTTTAATAATTAAAGGTGATAATAATTTATTTGTATTTGTTATATCTTTGGATGTTGAAGGTATTGGATGCTGATATAATAATTTCTGTTGTTGTTGTTGATGTTGATAATCTAAATGTTGTTTTGGTTGCATTAATGATGTTTGTCTTTTATAATCTTTCTTTTTTATTTTATCATAATTATTTGTATTATTATTTGTTATATTACTCTTACTTAAATCAATAAATAATTTATTACTTTTTGGATTATTTAAACTGTATAAATTACCAGGTGCTGATTCTAACCTAGATAGTTTCTTCATGTTTTTATTAGTATTATTGTTATTATTATTATTATTATTGTTATTATTATTATTATTATTATTATTATTATTTGTATTAAAATTACTGTCGAAGCTTAAATGTTTTGTTTTAGTTAAATTTAATGTATTTTCACATGATGATGATGAGGATGTTGATGCTTCTTTATAAAAATTAGCTGCAAATGACATTGTTGTTGGCATTATTGATGTCCCTGTAAGTATTGATGAATTTATAGGTAATGAAATTGTTGCATTTATTTGATTAGATAATGTTGATATTCCTCTTGTATCCTTATTATTATTATTATTATTTATATTAAAACTATTTTTATAACCGTTAATATTATTATCATTACATTCATCATCATCATCATCCTCATCTTCTTCATCATCATCATCATCTTCAATATTATCATTTGTAGATAATTGTGTTGATGATGGTTCCACACCCATTTCATCAATTAAATTTATATCCGGTACATTTTTAACTAATTCTCTTAGGAAATCAAAACGATTTTCTGACATAATACATTGCTTCATATGCGATGGTGATAATGTTTTAGCATTTCTTGCATTTGTTATACGTAATGTCTTTTTTAATAAGGACTCTACAAATAATTCTAATGTTCTAGGTAAACATCATAATATAATGCAGAAGAAAAAAAAACATTAATTTAACAATTAAGGAAAATAAACAAAATGTTTTCACATAAAAAAGAAAAACATAACCTAAAAATGAATCAAATAGGTTAAATTATTATAAATTATTAAATTTTTTAATTTTAATAATATATAAATATGTTATTATTATAAAAGGATATAAATTATGATTGGAACTGCTTGTGCTACTTTGCCCACTTCCTCATCAGTTTGCATAATTTTCTTGATTCTTCCCTAAAATAATAATAATAAAAAAAAAATTAATTATTATTGCAATCTGTCATTTTATTTTTATTATTTTTTTTGCATGACTTTCTCTTGATAAATTTGATACAACAATCAAAAATAGATATCAAAAACAAAATTATTTTATTAATAAAACGAAACAAAAAAATTATATAAATTAAGGGAAAGTATATAATTATTTAATATAATTAATCAAAAAAAAAAAATTAAAAGTTTTTACCGCTGGAAATCTTGCATTATATTTTTTCTTTTTTGATGGCATTATTAATTAATTTTTTATTATATTTTAATTTATTTTATTACACTAAACAACACTTTTTAATATATTAATTGTTTTTAATTGTTTAAACAATTATTATTTGGCTTTTATATACTTTTAACAAAAACAGTAGAAAATCGACATTTTATACATAGAAATGAATTTTTTTTTTCCTTTTTCTTTTCTTTTTTTTACTAGTCAACCAGCAAAGCAACTATCGAAGTTTTGTTTTTTTTTTTTCTATTATTATTTTATAATTCGAGAATTACTGTATCGAAAATTCGAGATTTAGTATTTTATTTATGTAACAAAAATATTAAAAATTTCTTTTTTTTTTCCTTAATTAATGTTAAATTTATATTTTAAACAAATTTAATGAAATATTGATTATAAATTTAATTTGGTTATTTTTTATATTAGATTATTTACCTTTTGATATATTTCAATGGATAAACGATTGGTCTAATCGATTATAAATATTTTCTACATAACATATTTTATGCAACCATAGTAAGCATATCATTCCAAGTACATGTGCTTGCAAAAATCAAATAAAATTTGCCAGATGATTGACATTTAAAAAAAAAGATAGACAAAATAAGTAAATATAATTATTATTAACAATTAGATTTGAATAAATAAATGTTATGAACTTACCAAAAGCTGCTAAAATTGGTCTTGGCTGGTAAACCATATTACAGAAGAAAATTTCTATATTGTTAAGGTTAGAGTGAAATTAATCAATAATTTTTTTATAAATTATCTTTCAGGACATTTATAACTGTGGTCGGCGTTTATTCATTTATTTGGGCAAAAAATTCAATTGACCGAAAACGTTATGATAATATGAAAATAAGAGAACGTATGCGAAAATCAAATTACGGAGAATATTCAGAAACAGCAGATAGAAGATTTGATGCATAATTAAAGTCTTTTAAATATAATTATAAAAATTCAAAGTGTATTAGTGGATTAAGAAAGGATATTTAAATATAAACAATAATAAATAAATAAATAAAATAATTACAAACAAAAATGGCTGCACAACAAATGAATATTGCTGAACAAGCAAAATTACAATTAATGCAAGAAATGGAAATTGAAATGATGTCAGATTTATATAATCGAATGACAGCAGCTTGCCACAAAAAATGTATACCCCCAAAGTATGGTGATGCTGAATTAGGTACATAATTGAAAATATACAATAAGTAAAAATAAAATTTTATTTAACAATATTTCATTACTTTAAAGGTAAAGGTGAATCTGTATGCTTGGACAGATGTGTAGCAAAATATTTAGATATTCATGAAAGAATTGGCAAAAAATTAACAGCGTTATCAATGCAGGATGAGGATTTATTAAAAAAAATGGGTGGTGAAGCTAAATAGTAGTCAAATTTTCATTAAAATAATTATTTAAATAAAAATAAATTTGTTTTGTTTTAAAAGAGAATTAATAACAAGAAGAAAAAAAAATTAATAGTGTTTAGTTGTATAATGAGTTTAATAAAAAAAATTATAAAAATTTAATTCATTTTGTTACAATTGTGATTTGTTATTATTTTTTATAATAAACAAAATGAATTAATTATGTAACTTTCTTTCTTTTAAAAAGTATATTATTATTATCATTTAATCAAACATCCTTAACAAGCTGTTGTTGTGTTATGGTCTAATCAAAGGTAGCAATAAATCTTGATAGTTCTGGTAGCATAATTGTTATATCCTGTAAATAAATTTAAAATATTCATATTATAGAAAATATTACATGCAATAACACAAACCTCATTATCTATTTCATTGCCACTATCATCTGTTGAATCAATTTCACTTGTCGGTACACTATGTTCCCAATCCTCGGCACTTGAATCATCATCCTCGTCATTATCATCAGATTGTTCATGTACTGCATTACTATTATATATTATGTACGGATATAATTTCACAAATGCCTCAAAATTATCATTTAAAATCACATTATGACTTAAATCAAATATTTTTATATAACTTATTTTAATTAAATCATCTAAATTAATTGTTGTTATATTGTTATTGTTTAAGAAACAGTAACGTAAATTCTTATTATTTAATATTTCTGTTATAGACGTTAAATTATTATTCCTTATATTGAAATGTATCAATGATTTTAGATTAATAAAATTTGTAGGTAATTTATCTATATGATTGTTTTCTAGAGTTAACCATCTATGAAATGGGATATAATAAGTAAATATTTCTATTCATTTTCGTTTATATAAAGGGTAACCTCAATTTTTCTAGCATGCCAAAAGTTTCCGGTAATTCTTTTAATAAGTTTCCTCGGGCACCAAATGTATCCAATTGTTGACAATTAACTATTTCATTTGGTATTTTCTCTAATCCTGTATTATTACACCAAAACACTTCTAATTTTGATAAATCACCTATTTCCGGTGGTATTTCTTTTATTTTATTACAACTCACATTTAAATTTATTAAATCAGATAATTTACATAAAACAACGGGAAATTCCTCTAATCGATTATAATCAAGTGTTAATGTATTCAAATTAGATAATTCAATAAAATTATCGGAAAGCTAAAAAAGACAATGAAAAGGGAAAATTATTTTATTTTTTATTTTATTTAATTTATATTTACCTTTTTTATTGAATTATTATGTAAATATAATTTAAGTAATGTTAAACATTTATATAATATTTCTGGTATCTCATTTATTTCATAATTAGCTATATTCAATGTAAATTGTTTCTTAGTCGATGCAAATTCAATTATTGCTAATAAATGATTTTCACGTAAAAAATTATAAAAGTTATTCATACTATTTAATTAATTGTTTATATATATATATATATATATATATATATAAATCAATTTTAAAAATTAATTTGAAATTTTAATAAATTAATGACGACGGAATATATTTACAACAAAAAAAAAATTAAATTCTTAAGACGTTTATTTTCCTACTACAAATTTTATCAATGTGTTGCTTAATATATATATATTTTTTTAATTTTCCTATATTTTCCTACATAAACATAAACAAATTAATATTAAATATGTATACAAAATAAAAATACAAAAAAAATAAAAAATAATAATAAACTAGTGCCAAAAATAATTAAAAAATATTTTATTTTTGTTTTTATATTAAATATTTATTTTATTTTTTTTTTTTAAACGTATTATTTGAATTTTCACAAACATTTTTTATATTCATTTTTTTAATGGTAATAATATGTTAATTTTATTTAATCAAATACAAAAAAAAAGAAGAAAAACACTTTTCATTTTATAAAAATATAATAATTGTTTTAATTAATTAAAAATTGAATTAAAATTACAAATATATAAACAAATTAATAATAATAAATAAATAAGACAATTCTGTAATTTTTATATTCGATCGAATGATATTTTTCCTTTAATTATAAATTATACTGTATTCGCTACAAGAATCTAGAGGTCACGATGTGTAAAATAAAGCCAAAAATAAGTAGCAAATAATGTTGGTAAAAGAGCTATACCGACTTAGGCTCTCACGACGATCTAGAAGAAATAGATAGTGGAATTTAGTATCAATTGAAAGATATTTAAAAAATTGTTACGAAAATTCAATTTCCATTACTTTTCCGGCAATCGGAAAAAACATTTTTTTTGTAAGGCTTTGGAAAAATCCATATTAAAATAATAATTATGTTAAAAATTTACGATAAATAAAATTAATTAATTAAAGGATAGTCTAATTAATAAATTGTGATTAAAAATTTTCCAATTTTCTTATTATTTTCCTCACAATAAATTTTTAAAAAGATGTACATGTAGAAATTTTTATGTTTATAGGTGAAAAAAAGTTTTTTAAAATTGAACCGGTAAAAATAAACCTTTTGGGTAAACTTGGATTCTATAGTTCATCAGATTTAATGAAACGTCAAATTAAATTTGGTTTTATAAATCTTGACCAACTTCAAGCATATTTTTGTGCAAATTTCTTCTTGTTGATACATTTTTATATAAATATTTTGTTGTATTTGTGGTGAGATTATTGTACAAATTTATAGATTTTGTTAAATATTAAATAAATAAAAAATACATTTCAATTGCAAGATAATATAATCGATCATCTTGCATAAAAGTAAAGAATATTTTTAAAGAAAAAGTAGTTTATTGATATAATAAATCATGAATGGTGCTTTGGGGCTTATTGTGTCGGGTAGATTGGTAAGATTTTTTCTATTATACTTAGAGGTTATAATGAAACAGAATTGATTATTTTATAAAATTTATTAAATTATTTTACAATTTTCTAATTAAAACTTATTTTATTTATAGGCGCAGACCAATTTTCAACAAGTAGGTAATACACAATTTTTAATGAATATTGCCGATGCAGATAATATAAATCATGTTGTGGTTTTTTTAACTGGTGCTTGGCCAATGCCAGAGGGTACTGTGGGAGCCGGTATTTATTTCTCTATAAAAAAATAAAAATTGTTATATTAAAACAAAGAATTTAACTATTTATTATGGAAATTAGTTTATTTTAGCTGGCCTGATCCAAATGCACCACCAAATTGGCAGTATCTTGGATATATATCAAACAACAAGCCATCAGCTATTTATAAAATATCCCAATTAAAGAAATTACATGAAATGGATAATAGTTCACAGGATATATCAAGTATTTTTGGTTCGCAACCAATATCACATATTGCACAAATTGGAGTATCTGTTGAACCAGAATCATCTGCTTTGCAACAAACACCGGCTACAGTAAGTTTTCACATATCATAATTATGCTTATTCAAACAATTAAATGACATTATTTTTAATTATTAGACAACAGCCTCGACGTATTTTCAATTTGGACAAAAAATGTTAGAAAATTTTTTCAATTTTGCATCAAGTTTTGCTGTAACACAAGGACAAATGGTACCAAATCCATCAGAGACATTTGTACCATTATCAACATTGCAAACATGGTTTACTAATTTTCAACGGAGATTACAACAAAATCCAAATTTCTGGAAATTGTAAATTAAATTTTCTTTTATTTGTTTACAAAATTGAAAACATATTAAGATGAAACAGGAATAACCATAAATACATTTAAATTAAAATACAATATAATTAAAAAAAAAATACAAAAAAAAGTGTAAGAGCATGTAATAAACATTCAACTATGAGTAAAGAAACCGCCGGTGCCGTTAAATATTGTTTTATTATCAATATATTTCATACAATAAGCTTGTCATTAAATTTCTTCTTTTAATAAATAAAAATGCTAATTTTAATTTAATATTTTGTTTCCATTTTATTTGTGGGAACAGTGACATCTTACATTTTTTTTTTGAAAGTAAGAAACGTCAATTTGTTTACATTTTTTTGTTTTTGTTTAGATATGTCATTAAAATCGTTTAAAAATAGTGAAATAAATGATAATTGGTCAAAATATGCAAAAATTTATGATCCTATAAAAGTAGGATCAATTGATGGTACTATTTTTAATATTACTTTTATAAAAAAATAAATAAATTTTCTATTTAAAAATATTTTAGGTACTGATACTGTGGCACACGATAAAGGTATAATTCGAGCATGTCAATCAATATATAAACCAAATAAAAAAGTACTTGGTGATCCAAAAACTACAGTATTTATAGGACGTTTACATAATAAAACAAATGAGGTAATTAAAATTTAATAAAATATCAATTAGCAAATATAAATTCAATGTTTTATTTTAGCAAACTTTAAAAGAAAATTTCAACAAATTTGGTAGTATAAAAAATTGCCGGATTGTACGTGATATAATAACAGGAGCATCGAAATGTTACGGTTTCATTGAATACAATGACAAGGGATCTGCAAATGATGCTGCGATCGATATGCATAACCAATATTTAGATAATTGTCAAATTATTGTCGATTTTGAATTTGAGAGATTGATGAAAGGATGGAAACCAAGACGTTTAGGCGGTGGATTTGGTGGTAAAAAGGAATCGGGACAGCTACGCTTTGGTTGTCGTGTGCGCCCATATCAAAAACCAATTCAATTCAATAATCAAAATTTGTCAAATAATAATTTAAAAGATATATTCCGGTTGACGAAACATAAATGAACCATTCAATTTTATAAAACAGAAAGTATTTTATTTTTTTTTAATTTAAAAGGGAAATAAACATTTTAATATTTGTGATATTTATTAAAGTAGAATTTACAAAATTGCTGCATTTGCTGCAATACTGGGATTATTAATAATTTCACCAAGGCTTTCCAATAATTCTTTACGATAGTCATCGAACCCGCCGTCAATCTGAAATTTGAAAGTTGAAAATGAATTACAACCACATGATGCATTCATTTTATATGAAATATTTACCTCATTTATAGTTTGATCCTCAATAACATATAATGAACAGTCCGTTTCACGTATTAATCGTTCGTCGTGAGAAACTATTATAACACCACCTTTATATTCATTAATGGCCTCAGCTAATGCATCAATCGATTCAATATCTAAATTATTGGTAGGTTCATCTAAAATTAAAACATCGGGCGCACTTAAACATAACTCGGCTAATGCGACACGGGCTTTTTGACCACCAGATAAATCTTTCATTTTTATTGTATGGGCATGACTAATTAAACCAAAAGAGCCTAATGCTTTACGTGCTTTTTCATGTTGTAAATCAAATAGACGTTGTAAGTATTCCGCAGCACTCTCCTCAGCTGTTAAATGTTCTCCAGAATGCTGATCAAAGCGTCCAATGTGCTACAATTAATAAATACAGATAAATATATATCAAGCATTATAGATAGATATGTAACAAAGAAAAATTACCAAACGATGATTTTTTCTAACTTCACCAATTTTAGCATTCAAATCACCGCATAATAATTTTAAAAAGGTTGATTTGCCAACACCGTTTGGTCCAACAATTGCGATCCGACTGTTTAAGTCAATACCAAAGTCAGCTTTAATGAATAACGGCTTTTGTCCTTCGAAATTAAAGTACACATTATGGAGACCAAGAATTGGTGGTTGTAATGGTGGAGGATCTGGGAAACGAAATTTAACAACATAATCTCTCGGTTTCGTCAGTAACTCTACGGGACCCTCATCTTCATCAGCCTTTTGAACCTTCGTACGATTCTTCTCTTGTTTCCTAGTTAGCACATCTTTTTGTTTTTTCTCTGCAGATTTCTTTGACTGACCATGTGCCTTTAAATCTTTTATTTTCTTTTCTTGTTTCTCAAATTCTTTAACCATTTCTTTACGTTTTTGTACAAACATTTTTTTAAACATTGTATAATTTCCTTTGTAATAATATAATTTTTTATTATCCAAATGAATAACCTCGTTACATACATTATCCAAGAAACTTTGATCGTGAGAAACAATTAATAAAGTTTTCTTCCAACCTTGTAAATAACTAAAAATAAAATTGTCTTTTATATATAAAATTATATTTTGAAAAAAGCACCAAGAAACATACTTGTCAAGCCAAATAACAGCATTTAAATCTAAATGATTTGTAGGTTCATCAAGTAGCAATAATGTGGGCTCTAAATACAAAGCACGACCTAATGAGACACGCATTCTCCAACCACCAGAGAAATTTTTCGTTGCTCTGTCTTGCATTTCTTTTGAGAATCCTAAACCGGCTAAAATTCTCCTAGCTCTTGGCTCTGCAGAGTCAGCACCAATTGCTTTTAATTCTACATAAACATCATTTAATTCTTCTTGTACAGTTAGATCACCTCCTTCCGCCTTCTTTTCTAACTCTTTACAAATATTCATTAGTTTTGTTCTTTTAACATCTGCCATTAATATTGTTGCAACAGCTGTATGATCATCAGCTACTACTTCTTGTTCACATAAGAGTACATCAATGTTTGGAGGAATAGCAAACGCTCTAGTCGCAATATGCCTTAAAAGTGTCGTTTTGCCATGACTAAAAATAAAATTTAAATTAACTTTAACCCTTATTAATGGTAAAACAAATTAATTTACCCATTTGGACCAACGAGACCGTAACGTCTTCCTTGTGCAATTAATAAATTTGCATTAACAAATAAATCATTGCCTCTAGCTGAGATGGTAAAATTTTCTATTTTAATATCGACGGCATGTTCTAAGGCTGCTTTCTGGCCTGCACTTTTCTGTACTTGAGACATTGTAAAATTACTATCTAAATCAGAATGCCCTTGGCCACCCTTTCTTGTCATTGCTTCCATTTGATTGTCATACTCTTGTTGCTTTTTTAACTTTTTTTTTTCTTTGTGTGTAAGTTTTTTCTCTTGCGTCACTTTTATTTCTTCCTTTTCCATCTCTGACTCAATAACTTGATCTTCATTAGGCTCCTCCACATCATTTACATCCTCAGTAGCCAACTGTTCCTTTTCCTTGGATTCAGTAATGGCGATGTCGGCTACTTTTTCTATCGTTTCTTCTAAATCTACTTTCATATCTTTTTCTATAATTGTGTTTTGATTTTCAAGAGTGGATTCAGCTTCTTCATCGTCAATTTCCTCTTCACCTAAACTTTCATCCTGTTGTTCAACTATGGTTGTTTTTTTAATTTTTTGTTTATCTTTCTTTGATACTGGTTTAGCAGCATAAATTTCTTCTTCATTTTCAGAGCCTAAATCCATTTCATCATCATTATCTGATAAATGTTCATTTTTCGTTTTGCCGATGGGCATTTTATTATCAACCTTATCGTCGTCCGACCAATTATCATTTTTCTTTGCTTTCTTTCCTTTTTTCTTGACCACTTTATTGCTAATTGACGGTATGCTTTCATCATCTGATGCAATTTGTAATTCTTTATCACTGTCATTATCGGACCAATCATCTTTTTTACCCTTTTTACCTTTTTTCTTAACAACCGGCTTACTTTTATTTTCAGGAATACTTTCATCGTTTGAATTATCATCGTCTACCTTTTTACTCTTTGTTTTTTTTGGGGCCTTTTTTCCTGTACTCTTTGATTTAGCAAATTCCTCATCTGATGCATTTGTGGCAAACTTCTTTTCAGTTTCATTATCACTGTCGTCGTCACCTTTACCTTTCTTTCCCTTTTTTCCAGGTTTGCCTTTCTGTTTTGTTCCAGCATCTGTAAGAGTAGCACCAATTTTTTCCTCAACGTCATCATCAAAGTCTTGATTTTTCTTATTGCCACGTTTTTTTGACATTTTGTGGTTATTACTATTATCTGATGTTAATAAACTTCAATTACAAAAATAAATAAATTATTTCACTAAATACAAATTGATAATAAAAATATATAATTAAAAAAGAAACTTTTGTTTTCCTAATGAAATATAATATTCTTGAAAATAATTTTTTTTTAATAATTTGCAAAGTTTACTTTCAATTCACGGGTAAAAAAATTTTGTAGGTTATAGCCATAAAAATTGTGCAATAAGCTTCAACTTCACTTATCTATAAAAATTTGATCATTCCGTCATTACATTTTGCAATACAACCGAACTGTCACTTTTAGCTGTCATTCTACATCTTGCATTCATTCATATTTCTACTATATATTCATTTTCATTTTTCATTCTGATTCAATCATTCAATGACAGCTGACTAAAACGACAAAAGAGAAACCACAAACGTAACGAATTGAAAAACGTAACAAGAAGTGAAGTTTAGTGTGTTTTTTAATTGTTAATTTCTCTATTAATTACGTTTTGTTATATATAATACAATTTGTGAAAAAAATAAATAATTAAATGCTTGTATAATTTAAAAATAAAACCAAATTAAATTAAGTGACGACTGTTTTAAAAATAACAATAATAAAAGACATAACCTCAACTATGTGATTATTAATTTCTTTTTAACCTTTCAACTTTACATATTAATTTTTTGCTTTTTTGAATAATTATTTATACGAAGATTATACTTTAAAAAAATGTTAAGAGAATTAATTGCCTGGGTGCTTAATAATTATCTTGGAAAATATGTAGAAAATCTTAATACAGCCCAATTGACTGTAGCTCTTCTTTCTGGTAAGAAATATTTTCATTTAATAAACGATTACGAAATCTTACTAATGTTTATATTTAAAAGTGTTTACATTAAATATTAATTATATAGTTATATTAATTGACAAAAACTAATATAAATAAACAATAAATATTATAGTTTAATTAAGTATAATTTATTATTATGTATACAAATAAATTTTTGTGTGTTGCGTAATTACTTATTGTTATTGTATGCAAAGACTTTTGTCTAATTTTGGCAATGTATTTAATTGAAATTATTTTACAGGCGAAGTGGAATTAGAAAATTTGCCATTACGACGTGATGCATTACAAAGTTTAGGTTTACCATTAGAAGCCTTAAGTGGTGTTATTGGTAAAATTAAACTTCAAGTGCCTGTTAGACAATTTCGTACAGCACCATGGTGTATATTTATAGAAAATATTTATATTGTCGTTGGTCCAACAAATCTTAATGAAGTTTGTTTATTTAAAAAAAAATAAAATTATTAATTACTTAATGCGCATTTTTTAAAACATTTCATTTCATTTGTTTATTTTTAAGTGGGATAATGAAAAAGAAGAACAAATTGAATTAGATTATAAGTTATCAAAACTTCATAGAAATGAAGCACAATGGCGAGCTGAAAAAGAGACATCAACGGAGTCAAGTTATTATGCCTCATCATATACTGGTTGGCTAAATTATGGAACATCATTAATAACAAATGTTATGGAAAATTTACAATTGAAAATAAATGATGTACATATTAGATATGAGGACACAATTACTGTTTTAAACCATCGTTTTGCTTGTGGTATAACAATTGATTCTTTGTCAGCACAAAGTTGTGATTCAAATTGGTTATCTGGTTACACAACAAATTGGAACAACAATACTGCATCATTTAAATTGATTGAATTACAATCATTTAGTTTTTATTGGGATTTATTAAATAACGATGAAACTTTTGGAAATATTGAATCAAGTGAATTAGTTGTAAGTATTTTACTTCATTTATATATCTATATACTATAATTTTTCTATTTTTATTTGTTTTTCCCAGAATGCTATTCAATCAAATAATAGTAAATGGTCACATCAGTATATTATAAATCCAGTTAGTGCCCAAGCACAATTAAAAAGAGATCGTTGCGAAACTCCTCTGCGAACACGTAGCCGACCGCGTCTTGTCTGTGATTTAACTTTAAATGAAATTTTATTAAACGTTTGTGATGTAAGATTAACTAAGTTTTTTTTTTTTTTTTAATTTTATTTATAACTGAGATAAGAAATTTATTTTAATTCTTTTAACTTATCTTTTTATTTTTTTATAATTATTATGTATTATCAGTGGCAATACAATCAAATGGCAGAATGTACAAAACAGTTAGAAGAAATAAGTAAATATAAAAAATATCGTTTGCTACGACCAAATAAAACAGTAAAGGATAATCCAAAATTATGGTGGCTCTATGCACTAAAATGCCATGGTATCAAATATTCATCAAAAATTTATAAATTTAATATAGCCAAAGAAAATATAAAATATATAAATATTTATAAAAAAATATTATTTAATCCTAATGAACCATTATCAATCGACGATAAAGAACTTAAAGATAAGGTAGAAAAATTTCGGACATATGATGAGTTGAAATTATTACAGGAAATATGTATGAGACAATTACCAATAATTAATACAAAAAATAATAGTGCTAATCAAGGTCGTAGTGTATTATTACAATGGTTTCCCCAGTGGTGGGGCTGGTATAATAATACAACTACCACAACAAATAATGAAATAATACAAGAAAATGTTGACGGTCAAGAAATAAAGGAACAAATACAATTGGAAGATGAATTACTAAATGCATTATCAGATACTGTTGAAAATAATTCATTATTAAAACGTGACACCGTATTTGGAAAATTTAATTTTACATTGTCTGAAGGCACATTAAACTTATGCACTGGATCTCCTGGTGATAAAAATTCTTTAATGATACAATTACAATTTGAAAATTTAATATTAGACATAGAATCACGTCCAAGATCAGATTCATATTTTATAGGCTTATCATTAGGTTCAATGTATTTAAAGGATAGAATTACAGTTAATACTGAGTTTCCGGATTTATTGAAACCACAAGTAATTTAATTAGATTTTTTTTTAAATAAATAATTTTTTTTTATGGATTTTTTTTTTATTTTTTAGACCAAAGATGATAATTCTTCATTATTTCAATCACAAAAATCCCGTATTGGTTCTTTATTTTCATTAAATTCAACAGTTATAAATGATCCATTGTTTGAATTACATTATGAAAGACGACCATTATCCTATCATGCTGATTATCGTTTATATATACGTTCAAAATCATTAGATATTGTTTATAATATGGATGCAATTAAATGGTTATTTGATTTCTTTTTAAAACCATATCAAATTATTAATACAAAAAAGAAAATTGAAGTAATGAAACATAAAACAAAAATGGAATTATTTAAAAATTGGGAAAATATACTTGAAGGAGATTTGGTAATAATAAATTTTATTTTTAAATCTACTACTAGATGATTATAGTAAATGATTTTTATTTAATTATAGACAAAAAGAAAGGTGTGGGCATTAGAAATAGATATATCAGCACCACGTATAATTTTCGCTGAAAATTTATCAGATTTAAATGGTTCAATAATATTAATAGATTTTGGTCGTTTTCAATTAACAAATGATTGTGATAAAAAAGAATTAAAAAATAATCAAAATCAAAATAATTCTGATAATGTTGATTATGATAGCGAGAATGATGATGAATTTATGACACCGTGCTCAACACCGCCCGGTTCTAAGGCAAGTACAGATGACTCAATAACACTATGTACTGCCTTATCAGAATTAGCAGAATCATCAAGTGTAAACACATTAAATGAATGTCTATTAAAAAATAAATTTTATGATCATTTTAATTTAAATTTAACTGATTTACAAATATTAATTTGTAAAGCTAAAGAAAAATGGAGCTTTGCTAGTGCTAAAGGAACGTCCTCACTTCATATCCTAGATAGATTTAACATTGCTTTAGAAGTTTGTTTATTTTATTAATTTTTTTTTAAACATTTTGTAACATTTATTGTATTTTAAGATTGACCGTCGTATTATACCGACAACAGATCCACAATATCCTAATTTGACATTATCAGGCACATTACCTAAATTGGTTGCACACATTAATGAATATAAGATTGGTACAATTGTGACTATATTAAATATATTGTCGAAAAAATCATATTATTCATCTCCGACAACTGATGATAATTGTTTTATTAATGATAATGTAGAAAATACAATATTAACAAATAATGATGAAGAACTAATTAAAGATGCATCGAAGCAAATTATATTACAATTTGCTATTGATCAAATTGCATTAGAAGTTCAATCAAGATCTAGAAGTGTTGCTGAATTACAAGTAACTGGCGTTAAAGTTGGTTTTAGTAAAAGATCTGTTGATACAAATATTACATTATCAGTGCATAGTTTATTATTAGTTGATGCAATACAATCATTTGGACCTGATTTTGAATTATTAATAGCGAGTCATCGACATGTTGGGTTAGTAATTGATTGAATTCATTGTAAAATAAATTAAAAAAAAATGTTTTATTAAATATATATACATTTTTTAGAATGGATAGTGTTTCTGGCAGTTTAAAACAAAGTGAACCATGTTCACCAATATCACCAGGATCTCCTGATCCATCACAAGATTATCGCCGTCCAACTAGCCCTCATACAATTTCAAGAGCTTTAAGTTCACTGCAAAGAGGTATTATTTTCTTATTTCATTAATTTTATATTTATTTGTTTTACTTTTTTATTTATTTTTTTATTCTTTGTTTATGTTTATTTTTTTGGTTTTTGTTATTATTATTATTGTTTATTTTAATAATAAAATATTAGCAACATCACTTAATAATTCTACTTCTGGTGATTTAGATGCATTAATAACAGTCGAAATATTATTTGTTACGCCTGAAAAAGAAGATGAAAAATTACAAATAGCCAATATTCAATTTAACAATTTAGATATTATTGGTAATATAAAAATTTATTTTAATACTTATTTATGCAATTATGATTAACTTTTTCTTTTATAGCCAATCAAGAAACAATTGTAGAATTGATAGGTTTTGCAAAGCGTGTTATGCCAAGAAAAAGGAAATCAATAAGTAGTAAAGAGAAATTTGTAGAAGGTCTAAATCAACAATCATTAGATGAGAATACAAATGTATCAACAATAAAAACTGAAATTCAATTTGATTTTCATCGATTAAACGTACTTGTGTTGCGTGCGATAATGCGTGACAATTATTTAGTTGGTAGAAAAGTGGGAACATTTACAATGAGCGAAGCTAGAATAAATGCAACATTAGGATCTTCAATTACCGTTGAAGGTTCTTTAGGTGGTTTACAAGTACTAAATTTAACACCGGAGGGTGTTAATCATCAGCGAATATTATCAGTTGGTAAAGATCCATTAACAGAACCTCAATCAATGGTTCATGATTTATTACATTCATTATCACAAGAAGTTTATGCAATGGGACAAAATAAAATAAATCAGCATTCCTATGATGAATTAAAACAAGCGTTGTCATTTTCTGTAACACGAAATTTAAGTGCTCATGTTGATATTAAAATACGAATGGCATCTGTTTGGTACACACATTGTGCACGATTTATGCAAGAACTAAATTGGTGTGCAACGGAGTTTAAACATTACTTAAAGTTTGTAGTTTCATAATAATAAATTATTTTATCAAATAATGGAATTGAAATAATTTTATCTTTATTTACAGAAATTTAGCAAAATCAATACGTGATAAAGCAACCGATATGGCTTTAGGCTTAGTACAGCCACGTTATGAAATGACAAAACCTGTAACACAATCTTTTGAATATGATTCACCACGTCAATCAGCGTTTCCAATAATTTCGACGCCAACATCAAATAAACTATTTTTACCAAAAGGACCAACCAAACCTATTGATATACGTTTAGATATTGTTTTACAAACCCCCGTTTTAGTAATACCACGATCTAGTTCCAGTTCACAAGTTTTAGTAGCACATTTAGGAAAAATTTCAATAAATAATTATCAAGAATATAACGATTTAAAAGATATTGAGAATAAAATATTTACAATAAATGAAGATTATGATATTATTGATGATATAACTAATTTAAATGATTCAACTGTAAATAATTATGACACATATATGATTGATATTAGAAATATGAACATGTTTTCATTGGATACGAATAATCGAAAAGGTTTTCGATTTTCCGCATTACCAAGAGCTGAAGAATTTTATTCATGTGATCAGGATGCTGTTGCAATATTACATGACACTGCTGTACAATTAAAAATAACAAGAATAACAGAAAAATCTATGAATATATTTCCAGACATAAATCTGAATAATTTAAAAAATTTAATACAAATAAATGGTTCGGTTGTAACACCATTACAATTATCATTATCACGTCAGCAATACGAACAACTATTAGAAACTGTTGAAAATATATTTAAAATACCGACAGATATAGTAAGACCGCCAACAGATATCCAAATGAAGCAACAACAGCATTCAAAGGACATTGACGAAATTAAGCAAAATGATTTGTTTGAAGTTAACAATAAATTTAAAAAGAACTTATTTCCAAATGCAAGTGTAGATACTTCAAATTTTCTTGAAATAAAAACATCATTTGATTTACCGAATTTTATAATACAATTAAAAAATGACACAAATAATCCATTAATTGAAATATCATTTAGAGATTTTAACGTAAATTATGATAAAAGTAGTCAGTATGAAACGAATATTCAAGTATCATTAAGATCTGTACAAATGGAAGATTTATTACGGCCTGTCGAATCTAAACATCGAATAATGGTTATATCATCGTCACCGAAATCAAATATAACAAAACCACAAAATGCTTTTGTATCTACATCATGTCCGAATTTATGTCGTTTACCAAATGATGAGTTAAATATAACGGGTTCGTTACCCGAAAACTTAGAAAGTGAAATTGACTATCTTATGAGCCAATGCAATAATAATACTGGTAATTATAATCACAATCACAAAACTAGCAATAATAAAACAATGTGTCCAGATACGCCACCACCATCTCCACAAAGGAAGCGACAAGATAATTTAGTTCTATATTCATCTTTAATTGTTGATCCCGATTGTCCAACATTTGAAACACAGTACAAATCAATTAGACAATCAAGTTCAATTGATTTTAATTGTTTAGACTTGATTATATCATTGGATAGTTGGTTCATTTTATTGAATTTTTTCGGACTTCTATCTGATGATATTGATGAAAAATTAGAAAATAAAGTAGTTGAAGCACCAAAAGATATGGAACTAAATGTTGGGTATTCAGAAATGGAAATATCTGTCAGATCATTAACAGTTGTATTGACAAAAACTAATTATGATATTGCTAAAGCAAATGTATCCAAAGCATATTTTATGATATCAAAACATGGCGTTACTAAAACCGTTGAAGGTAAATTGGGTTCAATATCACTAATTGATTTAACAACGCATGGAACATTATATCGAGAGAAATTTTTAACAAGTGGTAATGAGGCATTGAGTTTTATTTATTTACGAGAAAAAGTTCACTCAAATGTTAGAAGTTTAACAGAAGATTCTAAATTAAAAATTCAAATGTCCACAGTTCGATTAGTTTACACAAAACGTTTCATAACTGAAATTCAGGATTTCTTTAAAAAGTTCTCACAATTACAAACTGTAAGTTAATAACTTCTATCGATTTTTTATATAATTTTTATCAGTTTTTAATTTATTTATTTTTTAGCCGGTTATGCGAAAAATAAAATCATCAGAGTCACAGAATCAATTTGGTGCTCAAAAGCCAATACAAATAAATTTGGAAATAAATGCAGAATCACCAATTATATTATTGCCAATGAGTTCAAAAAGTGATAAATTATTATATGCAGATTTTGGTAAATTTTCAATAAAAAATAGTTTTCACTTTACAAATGAAATAAATATAATTAGTAAAAAAACGGATATAAATCAAATTGATGATTTAATTATTGATAAAATATTTGCAAATTTAATAAATACTGATATTTATACTGGTATACGATTAAATTATAGTGATAATTTAAATAATACAATTGATAATTATTTAAATATGGGCAGTTATATTGTTATAAAAAAGGATAAAAGTTTATTAAAACATAAATGTCAATTAAAATTACAAATTGAAAGAAATATGGATACGTGGAAATCTCATAATGGTAAATTGTCGGTTCTTGTTTTTTCAATATTTCTATTAATTTTATTTTTATATAATACACAGTACCTGATATAAGTGTGCAAGGAACATTATCACGCTTAGAAATTGTATTAAATTTACAAGATTATATGTTAATCCGTGGATTCTTATCATATAATATAGGTGAACCACTTGATGACTTATATATTGATCAAATGAATTTAGATTTTGATCAGAATGATGGTTTAAATGATGTAATTTATAGTTTTTTTTTTTTTGTTATTATTTTATTAGAGAAAATAATTAATATTTTTATTGTTTTATAGGAACAAAAAAATCAACAAAATCAAGTATGGGCAAATACATCAATAACACTAGATTTACAAGATGTTTCATTACGTTTGGAAATACCAAATAATTTAGATATTGAACAAATAAAAGATTTAAATTATTATTTACTAGAAAAATCAATAAATAATCTAAATAATAATAATATATTATTAGCGTGTATTAATTTTATAAAATCATCATTAAAAATTGATACATTTAGTGATGGTACCCAAGATATTGATTTAGTATCACAAGAAATTATTGTTAAAGATACACGTTTTATAGATAATAATATAAATGAACAGATGAATGTTTTCACAAATATATTACAATCAATTAATAATTATAATAATAATTTAAATAAAATTGTTATAAATGATGATACACAACAAACAAGCACTGTACAAGCAGAAATACATGCACGTAAGAGACATGATATAACAAAATATACAATATTATTAAATAATATGCGTTTAATGGTTATACTTGATTGGTTAGAGATAATAAGAGATTTTTTACAACAATCTGATGAATGTATAACAACAAATTTAGTACAAAAAGTAATTATAAATGATACAAATAATCAACAAGAAAATCCAATTGAAGTGATATTATTTATAACCGATACAGAATTTGTATTTGTTGAAAAAACAAATCAATTGGATACAAATGCAATTATATTAAAAAGTACAACAGTTATATCATATCGTCCATCGAATTTAGATAAAGTAATGTCAATAAATTTAAATAATTTAGAAGTATTCTCATGTATATTAGGATCAGAAGAAGCAACCGCATTATCTATTATTGATCCAGTTACAATTCACTTAGATATTAAACAAGGTGTATTAGACGTATGTATTAATACTTTTATAATATTTATTAAATAATTAATTATTTTATATTTTTTTAGGTACAATTAGAAAAACAATTGTGTATTCGTTTATCATATTCTGATATGAAATTATTTTTACAAATGTTAGAATCGTTGCCGAAACAACGAAAAACACCAGTAAATAGAAATATATCAGTTCATAGTAGTAAATATAAATAATAAAATTTTATTTTAATTAATTATTTAATGACTAATTTTTTTTTATTTTTTAGAATCATTAAATAAATTATCAGCACTTGGTTTTAAACAAAATGATTGTGAAAAAGCATTGACTATATGTAATCAACAATTAGACGAAGCTGCATTGTGGTTAACGCAAAATGCTGAACCATTAAAACATTTTCAACAAACAACGGATAAAGCTTTATACATTTATGCAATTGAAATTCATGCAAATTGTATATCAATATGTGTTATAGACGATTGTCGAGATGCTGATGTACCTTTCTTAGAGATATCATTGTCACAATTAGACTTACGTCAAGAATTAGATGTTCCACCGGATGTAAATCGTTTAAATGAATTAGCAATGATTGACCATAGTGGATTATCACCAAGTGGTTGTGTAAGAACGGGTCATTTAAAAGCAATTTTTGGAAGTGATTATTATAACCGTGCATTAAGTGGTTGGGAACCATTAATTGAACCATGGAAATGTGAATCATATTGGGATTACAGTATAAGCCCTAGAGAGTTGCAAGCAAATCGTTTGCACATAAACTTTTTAAGTGATGATCAGTTAAAGCTAAATATAACTAGTGATGTGTTAAATTTATTCAAATTAGTTCATGACAATTGGATTCAAGATTATTATGGAAATAATAATTTAAATCAACAAAATCCAGTAAATCAGTCGTATAGACGACGTACCCCATTTATACCATTTGCATTAAAAAATGAGACCGGCGTTAAATTATGGTTCACAACGTTAGTGTCTTCGCCAGGAGGTATTTCCCGAAACGAAATGTTAAGTGCATATAAATCTGAGAATAGCAAAAGTACGTGGAAATCAGTTGAGTCCGGTGAAGTTATATCTTTTTCATTTGATTTACCAAATAAACAAAGACATCAAGATTCGCATAAATTAAATTTACATCAGATACGTGTACGTATTGATGGTTGGGATGAGGTTGGTCCAGTTGCTGTGGATAAAGTTGGTACATACTTTCGTCATACCTTATACGAAACAATTAGTCAATTTTCACAATTGAGACGTGCTCGGATTGTTTTTGCTGTTACATTAGAAGGTTCTGCTAGAAAATTAATAACAGTGCGTTCTGCATTACAAGTATCAAATCGATTAGATTGTCCGATTTTATTGAAAATGGAACATGTATTTGGTCATTTAAATATCATGACGTGGCCAGATACAAAAACAACAATTATTAATTCAAATGAAATATATAACGTACCATTAAGTCATGTCCATTCATTTCTATATGTTCGTCCACACAATATTAATTATGAAAATAGTAAATTAGTACAAGCCAATAGTAATGATAAAAATAAAATGAATGGTAATGATTATTGGACAAAATATGATTGTTATAATAATAATAATAATAATAAAAGTAATTTATTAAAACAAACGTCAACGACAACATCCTCGACAACGATATTAAACGGTAATCATTATCAATACTGTGATAAAAGTATACATTGGAAAGATGGCAATGATACAAATGTGATAAATACCGATATGCGTACATGCAAAAGTAATAATAATAAGAATTTTCGTATATTTATAACAATAAAAAGGAATAATTATCCAATAAATGAAACAAATTTGTTACCCGGACATATAATATCATTATGGCCACCATTAAGATTAGTTAATTTATTACCATGTGATTTATTATATTGTTTACCAAGTGATATACAGGGTAGAGTATTAACAACAGAAACAGCAAATATATATGATATTGATTTTGATGATCAATCATCACAATTAATTATTGCAATTGATAATTACCCTGGAAAAGGTATAATTAAAATACCGTGTGGTTATAACAGTTCAATGGATTTAAGACTTAAATTAACTGATACAAATAATAGAATATTAAACTTAATAGCCACATTGCAATTTGATAAAGGATCGGGCTTACAAATATTTATTAGTTCACCGTTTTGGTTAGTTAATCGTACTGGTTTACCATTAATATTTCGACAGGAGGGTGTTGCGACTGAAAGTTCAGGTCAATTTACAGAAAATGAACAAGCACGTTTAGTGTCTCCATTAATGTTTTCATATGCTGATCCAGATGCTCCACCAACGTTAATATGCCGTTTAGGCAAACGTTATGGTAGCAATCCACCGGTATGTTATTAAATACTTATATTATAAGTTCTTCAATGTTATTTAGTTTAATTACATTTTTTTCTAGTGTTGTCAACCATTTAATTTAGATAAAGATTTATCCTATCGTCAATTAAAGTCTGGAAATACAAATGAAACATTTGTTATTGGTATTGAAATACAACGTGGACGAGGATTATATGCGAAGACAACAACAGTTATATTTTCACCTCGTTTTCAATTGTATAATCGTAGCTCACATAAATTACAATTCACACAAAAATATTTTACCACAATTATGACAGATAAATCAGGTCAATTGACATATATGGAAGCTATACCTGGATGTCACATTCCATTTCATTGGCCACGATTAGATAAAGAACAAGAAATATGCATACGGTTGCCGGATGTACAGGATTGTTTATGGTCTGGGAGTGTACCAATACAGGAGACACAATCTTTATATATTAATATAAGGTAGACTTTTATTTATAATTTTAATATTTTTTTTATTATTTATCTACTTTTTTGTTTACCTTATAGAAATACCAATGGCGATATGCACTTCTTACGATTAGAAATTATTTTACAAGGTGCAACTTATTACTTATTATTTGGTGATGCTCAAACATTACCACCACCAATACGTATTGATAATTATTCCGAGGTTCCAATGAAATTTTATCAACCCGATTGTAGAAATCAATGGCGTACAATTGTTAAGCCGCATTCATCAATTGCTTATGCGTTAGATGAGCCAATGGGTAGTCAATCACTACAAATTGAAGCACCGGGTGGTGTTACACATTTGTACAATTTTAAAGATCTTGGCATGTCATATAATTTAACATATGAAAATTTTATTTATATTGCATTTACGGGTACTTTTAAGTTAATGCAAGACAATAATAAGAAAAATATTGACATTGAGCAACAACAATTGGTTTTGGGTGTTATAAATAATCGTGTTGTGCTAACGAGAAAGCAAACTGGTGATCGATCACAATTATGGCGTATGAATCAAGATAAACAGTTAGAGCATGAAGGTTCTTCACCACCTGTTGAGCCTGGTAAAAAGCCTATAAACTCTTTGCGTTATGTGTTAGATATAGAAAAACCACCACAACCAATGAATTACACAAACTTAGTCGTACGGCCAGCAAATAAACAGAGAAAATCCACTCAAACATGGCATTTCACTGAAGAAGGGAGACTTATGTGTGAACACTCCAATATGTGTGTACAAGCTCGAGGTGGATTTTTCGGATTACGTCCAGGATCGGATGCCGTACTTGGCATGACCACATCAGAAACTCATATGATAACTAAAAATCTAATTCCAATCGAACAAGCAATCGAAAGACAAAAATTACGACCTGGTTCTGGTTGTATTTCTGTATCTGTTAATATGGATGGACCGATTAAAACGATTCAAGTAAAAGATATAAAATATTTAACGAATAAAGTGTTAGCGATTGATCCGAAATGGAAGCATGTGTCACATATGTCATCACAACAAAATGACGTAGAATTAAATTCGAGCAACAGTACTGAAAAGTTAAATCATCGGAAATTTATTGGAGAATATCATGTTAGCAAAATTAAATTATTTTTTATACAACATAAAATTTTTTATTATTATTACTTTTTAGATTGTTACGAAAATAAAACGAGGACTGGGCATATCATTAGTGTCACGTAATCCATCTGAGGAATTAGCATTTATTACATTGGAGAGTATTTTAATGGAAACAATAATAACAAAGCATATACGTGCAATAGATTTAAGTATAGGCGATATGCAAATTGATAATCAATTATTTGAAACGCCATGCAGTGTTATGTTGTATACAATAAAAACTGAACACAATGAAAATAATACATCAAGTAGCAATAGTACTCGTACAAAATTATCAGCATTACAATTAAATGTGAAAATGTTACCAAGTCCAAATGAGAATGCCATTATTTTTGAGGTAGATACATTTAAATTTTACTTTCTTATATCACCTTGTTATAGTTAATTAAAACAATTTTTTATATTTTTTGTAGCATTTTATTTTAAGTTTACGACCAATCGCAATAAATATTGAGGAACGTTTATTACTACGTTTAGTTGATTTTTTCGGTTTAGTTAAAATACAATATAATCAAAATAATACAAAAAATTTATTATTAATTGATAATGATAATTATATAGATGAACAACAAATTATCACAAATATATTATCATCAAATGTAAAACGTTATTATTTTGGTGATTTACAATTAATACCAAGTCAAATACGTTTAAGTGTATTGACAGCAAGTAAATTAACAACATATTTAAGTGCAATTAAAAAATGTTTAGGTTTAACATTAATTAAGTTTGAAGATGCAATTATAGATTTTGAAAAATTTGTTGATAAACATCATTTTGAGACATTAGATGTATATACAAATGCAATTAAAAATCATTATAAAAAGGAGTTAAAATGGCAAGCAGGATCAATATTGGGTAGCGTTGACTTTTTGGGTAATCCATTAGGTTTAGCTAATGATTTATCAGAAGGTGTATCCGGTTTATTATTTGAAGGTTCAGTTACATCATTATTGAAAAATGTAACTCATGGCATATCAAATTCAACGGCAAAATTAACCGAAACTTTATCACACGGTTTGGGAAAAGTGGTACTCGATGAACAGGATACAGAGACAAGACAAAAAATTTTACAAGTACCTGATGGTACAAATACGACTAGTGATCACTTGATGGCTGGTTTAAAAGGTTTTGGCTTTGGTTTATTAGGCGGTGTTACAAGTATTGTTAAGCATACATACTCTGGTGCTCAGAGTGATGGTTTGCATGGATTATTATCTGGTTTAGGTCTTGGGTTAATTGGTACAGTAACCAAACCAGTTATTGGTGTCTTGGATTTAGCATCAGAAACAGCTAATGCTGTTAAAGAGACGAGTAAAAGTTCTAATCGTTTACTACCGGAACGAAAACGTTTACCACGTTGTGTTATAAGTGCGCCCAGCAATTTATTACCACAATATTCATTTAAACAAAGTAAGGGACAACAACATCTCTTTATTATAAATAAGAGAAATTACACAGAACAATTTATGGCATATGAACCACATTTATTTGATGTAAAAAATTCAAAATTACGCTTACTTGTATCAAATGAACATGTATGGATATTTTCACTAACCGAAGACTCAACAACAATTGTCTTATCGTATCACTTAAGGTAAATTATTTTCTATACATACAAAAAAAAAAAAACAGGAATTTGAATGTTGGGAATTATATTAATAAATTTATTTATTTTCAGTGAAATGGTATCATGTCATGCTGTTAGTGTTAATAGTTATCATTGTAATAATAATAATAATAATAATGATGTAAACAATACAATAGCATTAGTGGGAAGTAGTCGACAACAACAACAGCAGCAACAGCAAATGCAACAACAATCAGAAAGGAATTCCAAAAAAATCAATCACTACATTGAATTATGTTTAATGTTAAATTCATCAAATAAATCTTTACAAAATTCAGAGCAGGAAGTCGTTAAGCGGCCTCGTGTTCGTTGTCAAACAGAGGAAATGGCACAAAAAGCTTCTTATCATGTAAGAAAAAAAAATTATTTCTTTGTATTATTATTTAATGAATTTTCTTCTTTTTTTTTTTTGTTGTTGTTGTAGATAAATTATGCCAAAGGAATTTACGATCAACGTAAACAAACATTAAATTTTGATTCTGTGATGGAATAATAATAATAATTTGTAAACAAATATTTTCTTTTGTTTTCTTTATATTTTTTAAAATAAATTATAATTTATTTTTAAGTTAAAGAGAAAAGAAAAAATTATCAAAAGAAAAGCATGGCTTTTTGTTTTTATTGATTAAGTTTTTATCAGGATTTAATTCTTAAGTGGTTTTTAGTTTTGGTTCTATTTATTAATTTTTTTTTCTTCTTTCTTTTGTTACTCCTACTATTTAGGTTGTTTTTATAAAACCAAAAAAATATAAATTAAATTAAATTAAAAAATAATTATTTATATATATAAATTTAATAAATGAAAAAGACAAATAATTAATAAAAAAAAAAAAAATATTTAAAAATAAATCAAAATGCAGTTTTATTTTTCACACCTGGTTTTATTAACAAATATAAAGAATTTCTTTCTGTAAACAATAAATAAATATATTTTTATTTTTTCTGTTATTCACACAATGGATTTTTAATAAATAATAACACAAGTTACCATGATTTTTTTTTTTAATAATTAATTAAAATTAAAGTTACAAAAAAAATGAATATTTTTCATTTTTAATCCTATAAATTAAAAAAAAAAACGTAATTTGCAACCGATTAAAAACAAACAATTGATTAATTAATTAAAATTTAAATTTAAATAATATTATGGTAAATAAAGGAAGAATGAATGAATTTCTATTTAAATATACAATAATAAAAATAAAATTACTAATTAAGTTTACAACATAATGGAATTTTTTTTTTTTAATTTATTCTTTGATAAATGGAAATTTACTGATTTTTTACTTATCACAAAAGGTAATTTAAATTAAATAATATTTATTTTATTTTTTTTTATGTGATTAAATCTATTTCTGTTTAACAATTACTTAAGTTAATTTTTGACACTGTTTTTGTTTTTAAGGAAGACTTAAATTAGTTTTGAATTTAATTAATCAACAATTAGAGGATATTTTATGGAAATAACATTGTTTTTGTTTTACTATTATTTAAAAAAATGTCTCATTATTGTTTTATTTTTTTCTTTTATATAACAATAATCATTATTATTAATTATATTTAATTAACAAACAAATCAATAATAATAATATATAAATAAATTTTTAGCAAAATAAATATTTTTTTTTTATAATCAAAAACAAAGTAATTGTCACGGCTACTATAATAACAAAATATATATATATATATATATATATATTTACAATACATTCACATTTTGGTTTGTTTCTTTACTATATTACATTTTTTTTTTTTACATTCAATTTTAAAATTTTCTATTTCTTTTATAAATAATATAATTATAAATCATCAATTAAAAAACCATTAAAAATTAGACCAAAAATTATAAACAATTATTAACATTATTATTATTATTATTAAAAACCGTAAAATTATTATGTAAATTTGTTGATAAGCTACGTTGTAATTTTACAGTACCATTATTTACATTATCCTGCTGTTGTTGTTGTTGCTGTTCTTGATGATGATTATTATTATTATTATTTTTATTTATTTTATTTTGATTATATAATAATAAATTTGTATTTGTATTTATAGTTGTATATAATTCTAACCATATAGGTAAATAATTAGAACATGCACCACCCCATGACCAACCATTTGGTATTGACATATGACATAAACCATCATTAATTAAACCATAATTACCAGTTAATTTAATTGAATTATTACAACTATTTATATTATTTGTGTTATTATAAAAATTATATGTATTATTATTATTATTAATTAAAGGCACTGTATTTATTATTGCATCATTATTATTTATTGTTGGTGTACTACGATTATTCGATGTTCCTGCCACTGTCATTGTTGATGATGACACTGTTGTTGTCGTACCTGATGTTATTGTTGTTGACGTTATTGATTTTGAACGATTTAATTTATGCTTATTTATATAATCATTTTGATTAAATTTTATTGGTATTTTATCACGTAAAAATATATTATTATCAATATAATTATTTATTAAATTTGAATAACCCAAACTAGTTATATCAATAGAATCAATATTATCATTATTATAATAATATTTAAAATCACCACATAATAAATATATATCATTTATATTTATTTTATTATTATTATTATTATTATTATTATTATTATTATTATTATTATTATTATTAATCACAGTTTTTGTATTTTTCCTATTTAATTCTAATGATTTTTCAATTAAATTTATTATATTATTTGTTTTATTATTTATTGTTAATTCTCTTATATAACAATTTAATATATAACATGTCCAATCATTTAATTTAAATGCACCTAAGTATCCAATTGGATATTTGTCATCTTTATCATCCTATAAAGAAATTAAATAAATGTAATTTACATTGCAATTATATTTAAAATATTTATTTATTAATTTTTTTTATTACCTGTTCAATATCAATTAACATCGATTCATTATTTAGAAATAAACACTTTTCCTGATCATATATAAAACCATAATTATATTTATTATAAAAATATAACCATTTTTTACAATTATTTGGCCAATCAATAATACGCTTTAATTTTGGTTTATTTAATTCATTGCATAATATTTTTAATGAGTTTTCATCATTTATTTCTTGTAAGCATATCTGTAAAAAAAAAAAAATTAGTAAATAAACGTTAAACTAAATTCTAAGATATCAGATAAGAAAAACTCTTATCGCATCCTATAAAATAAACAACACAAAATATTATAAAAAAAAAAAACTTAAACATAGATAACTTATATCCACAAGTCGCATTAATAAAACAAATATTAAATACAAAAACTTACTATTGATAAATTATTTTCTAATATAGTTCTGCATATGACTTCTTTAACGCCTAAATTTTCTGCCTTTTCTTTACACATTTTATCTAAATTCCATGATGCAATACGTATACGATTTTTTTGTAATCTAAAATTTATTAATTAATTCAATTAATGAATTTGTTAATAAAATAAATAAAATAAAAATTACTTTGAATTATTTTCAACAACTGGACGTGGTGAATATGCACATAATAATTCAAATATATCATTAATTGGTACATTTTTAAATTGTTCATTATTATTATAATTATTAACAAGTATTGTTGGATTGAAACAATTATTATTTATTGATTTTCTTGGTGTTTGCCAATTAAATGATGCAGCAGAATGATGTCTTATATGTGTATATGAAGAATTTATATGATGATTTGGCGTTAATGTAGTCAATAAATTATTATTGTTATTATTATTGTTAATACTATTATTATTTACAAAGCCATTACGACGTTTATCACTTGGTATTTGTGGCGGAAGATTTATTGGTGATGTGTTTGTTGTTGCATCTTAAAATAAAATAAAAAAAAAAACAAACAATTAGCATGTATTAATAAAAAAAAAAAAAAGAAAACAATTTTTTTTTTAAATATTTACCATCATCAGTTACACATAAATACATTCTTATCGCACCCAATCTAGCTGGTGTCATACGTTTAACTTTTATTAAATCATCTAATTTTTTAAATAAACCTTTTTTATTACGATAATCAACAACATTTGCTGCTAATTCTTGATTCATACCATTTATTTGTTGCAATTGAAATATATTTGCTTTATTTATATTTATTATAATTGGTTTAACTTGATTATTATTATTATTATTATTATTGTTATTATAAGAATTATTTATATTTAAATTTGTTTGTATTTCTTTATTGAATATATTATCCGAAAATATTGAATCTAATGATGATGTACGGGAACTAACTGATGAACTGAAAACAAGTAAAAAAAAAAAAAATCATTTGATTAAGGAAGAAATGAATAGAAATTTTTTTTTAATGTTTAAAAATCATACTTTTGCATTGAATTATTACAATTGACCGTTTTTCTTTTGGCACATATTTCTGGTCTTATTTTTTCTAATTTTTCAGCACCCATACCCGATACTAATGCTAAATCATCGATTTTTTGAAATCTACCACCAATTAAATTACGATGATCAACAATACTTTGTGCTAATTTACGTGTTATACCTGGTAATGTCATTAACTAAAATTATAAATAAATAAACATTATAATCAAATAATAATAAATTTATTAATTAATTTACCTGTTCAACAGTTGCTGTATTTATATTCAATGTTTCAATATTATATTCCATCGGTGCTGTAAATGTTGCACTCATTGAATGCTGTTTATACGATTTTTTACGTCTTAAAAATGGTGAACGTAATAACATTGATTTTCTTCTAATTGATGATTTATTATTAAAATTTGTATTATTTAATTGTGTTGTTATACCTGTTAAACCATTAACATTGTTATCATTATCATAACACACAATATCACCATTCATATAATTTATTGATGTTGACTGTGATTTATTTAATTTTTTACCATTCATACTTGAATGACTCGGATTCTGTCCCATTTCTTATTCTTATTATTTTAATTAAAAAAAATAATAAAAATAATTCTTCCTGCTTTTCTATTTCTGATAAAAAAAAAAAAAATAAAAAGCCACAAATAAATAAAACGAACAATTTACAATTTACTTATAAAAAATCAAATTAGATTTTTTTTATGACTAATTTAAAATGGTTAATTAGATAGAGTGTGCTTACGAGTGTGTGTAGTAACACACATACGTAATTATTCTGTATAAATTAAATTATTATTTTAATTTGAATTAATTTTTGAGATTAAATATCTATACGACTTATAGTCAGTCAGTCTTATAGGAAAGTTTATCCTTGAAATTGGTTATTTAAAATCAAAATTATTCCATTGAAAATATATTTTGATTTTTCTTTTTCTGTTTCTGTTTTTAATTGACGACACAATTTAAAAATATTAAGTCACAGTCACAGTTTTTTTTTTTCATTTTTCTATTTATTGAATTATATTTTTATTTTTTTATTACATATTTCAAGGGCGCCCTATTTATAACATTGAATTTTTTTTTATATGTAAAACTATTAATATAATTAAATAAAATAATAAAAAAACGTTACATAAATTTTTTTTTATATTAATAAAAAAAAAATAAAATGTTTTTGTTGCAAAATAAATAAAATAAAATAAAAAAATTAATTTAATTAACGGAAACTAATATGTATTTGTTGATAGCAGCGGACAATAACAGCAGTAACAACAACAACAACAGTAAAGAAATAAAAAATAAAACTAAAATTCAATCATAAATAAATAAATAAATTAATGAACTTTGTACATGAATTAAATATAAATTTAATCAAAAAAAGTTTAATAAAAAAAAAAAAGAAAAAAAAAACTTTTGATAAGAATTTAATAAAAGAAAAAAATATATTTAAATGCAGTAGAAACACCTGAACAAGACAACTTAAATATATAAAAAAAAAAACTTATAATTAATCAAATAATTATTATTTCTTTATGAATTTTCCACATTATAAAATATAAAATCAAATATTTTCTATGCTTTTAGTTAAGTGATAAAAATTATAATTTTTTTTATCACGAATAATAATCGACTTTTAAGTGCACCAACCACACCAAAACACCTTTTGTCAGTACGTTTTGCTTTATTTTTCATATTAATACAAATATAAATAAAAAAAAAAAACTTAATAGAAATTTTTTTTTATGCCAAATATATATGTATAAAAAATAATTAAAACGTGCTTTAAAAGGAAACGATAAAATTTAATAAAATAATTAATTTTCTTTCATTAATTTTTTTTTTTTGCCACTTACTTGTATTATGGTATTTTTTTTTTTCGTTTTAATTTTCACGCACTAGCACAAATATTGTTTTTATTTTAATGTATTGAATTATTTTATTTTCTTTTTTTTTTTTTTGATAAATAATTATAATTAAAATACAATATTGTAAATTATATATATTTTTATTATAATTTAATTATTTTTTTCTTATTATTTTCACATTACTCATTTCTGATTATGACATATGATTTGACATAGATGACAGTTTTACAAAAAAAAAAAAAAATATTTTAAATACATTTATTTTTTGACAGTTCATTTCTGAACTGTTGAAATTTTATATATTTTTCAATGATTTCATTTTTTTTTATATTTTCGGAACATGTGAAAAATAGAACTACAATAAAAATGACTGGAAAGGAGAAAAACTACATTTGAATAAATATAACGGATTAAAAAAACACATGACTGAGAAAAAAATTATTTTATAGAAAAAGCAGCAAAAACATTTATAAGTGCTGATACAGATGAATTTTTACCATACATTTGATCTTCAGATAATTTAAATTGTAACAGTACAATTAGATATGTTGCTATTGCAGATACAATACCTGTACCAATTGATAAATCAATTGGAAAATAACCAACAGCATCAAATTGTAAACGTCGATTTATCATCCATTTTGTTAAATCATTAATATTATCTTTAATATCCTTATCAGTTACTTTTATTTTATAATATAGTAATAAACTTATCATATTTGTCCACTAAAAATGAATAATACATTTATAATTGATATAATTATTAAAATTAATTATAAAAAAAAAAACCTTTTCTTTGATTAGGGAGCCTGATCCATATACAATCCAAAACTCAACAATATGTATTATAATTATATTAATTGTACATATTCCAATTAGATTAATGTAATATGAGTTTAATAATAAACGGAATATATTAATTAAATGATATAATTGCACCGTGACGCATATAAATGCAGACAATAAAATTAAAACCATCTGAAAAGAGGGTAAAGAAGGTAAAACTAATTATTAAAAAATCAATGAACAAAAACAGAAAATATAAAAATAGAATTATTACCTGTTTTCCAAAATATACATTTATTTTCTCAGCAATTTCTTGTAATAATTCAATTACCTCTGTTAATCCTTGTATCGAATTTTTAACACTAGGTAATCGCATTTTAATATTTGTTAATGTATTTTTCGTTTTTAATAACTCATTTTTATTATTAATCGTTCTCAATTCAACGTAATTTGTCGATTCATTTAAATGCAGACTATAAAAAATATATTTATCAATAACCGATATTAACGAATAAGAATTTGTGTTATAAATACTTGATTGCTGACTGAATAAGATCGATTCTGTCAATTAACATTTTAATTAAGCCACCAAATTGAAAATTAACCAGTAATAATGTAAACTAAAATAAAGAAATGAATAAAAACTGAAAATTAAATAAACCCAGTGCAAAAAATAAACGAATTAAGGCAGAGTGATTTCAAAAAAATTTTTAACTTACTTTTGGTAAGCAAAATGCAAACCAGTAAAGTACTGATCGTACTTCATTAACATTAACGGTTAATGAAAAGTTAATACTCGCAAAAATAACATTTAATACAATTGCGGCTAAAAATAAAATTAAAAAAAAAAAAAACTTATATTAAATTATATAGAAACAAAATTCAGGAGAAAAACAAAAAAAATTTGAGACAATCAATGAATTTATTATCACCCAGACTTCTCTTTCCAATGAAATAATAAATTTTCTGTATTACACAGGGATATTAATAAAAAAAAAAATAATAATAACAATAACATGGAATGAGTCACATGAATGGTGGATGGTCAACATTATCCTTGTTTTTTTTTTTATAATTTAATATCGATAATTATGATGAAACATTTTTTAATCGTGTGACCAATTTCATTCAACGATTTTATCGAATAATTTTTATCAATTACACTGCTTATTAATTAGTTAATTAGAAAACTTATATATTTTTTGTTGTTGTTATTATTTGTAGTTTGAAACTAATATAATTTATGGTTAGAATATTGATTAATCATTATGTACCACCCTTAAGTAATAATTTAAAAGTGTATTAACCCTGGTTAGCACTGAATACAAATTTTACCTTTATCCCATTATTTTTGAATCCGTTAAATGTAAATAATAAATCTTAAGGATATTTATTCGTGACTAAACATCATTATTTAATTAAATATAAGAAATATAAATAAAATTTACAAAAAAAAAAAAAAGAAGTAAACTTACCTATACACGTTAATATAGATCTCGATAACATTTGATTATTAATCCCATTAAATGATATAAAAAAATAATTTTGTAATTTCTCATCACATTGTTGTAGTTTAATTAAAATATGTTTTAATAATTCACGCTTATTTAATGCATATGTTAATGCTAATAAATATGCTAATGAATTTGGTATAAACTATAATTTATTATTATTATTATTATTATTTATTTAATTAAATGAATCTGTGTGTCTTACCTGTATTAAATTTGCGGTAACCGTTATCTCTGATTTATTATCATTTTTATAAAAAACACTTGTTAAACATATTATATATAATATAAGTAGAAATATTGTTGGTATATAATCAATATATTCGTTCATGCTATGTTTTTTTGTTAAATTTTTCATTGTTAACGGGCATATACCACTTAATTTACTTAAATTATAAAATGATGTGATACGATTATAATCCATTTTTTTTTTTTTTTTTTCAATAATATAACAAGACAATTGCGATCTAAATGACAGAATTTTAGAAGAATATCAGGTAAAGACAAACCTTGGAATGTTTTGTTCGTTAATAATAATAATAATAATTTATTAACACATGATTATAATATTTATTTTTTATTAGTATAATAATATATTTTTAATTAAGTTACATTTATGACATTTATTATTAATCATTATTTATAGATTAAGAAATTTTCTTTTATTCTATTTAATTCAAAAATAATTTCTCTTGACTTTTATTATTCAAAAAAGAAAAAAAAAAAAAAAAAATTAATTAATTATAAAGAAAATATTTAAAAATGTGTAAAATAGAAAAAAAAATTTAATCACAATTATTGAATAAGTTAAATAATTGAATAGCAAAAAAAAAAAAAAAAAATTCTATTAAGCGATAAAATATTTAAAACTGATTACATTCGTGATTTACTACTAGATGAATATGTGACCGTTTTAATTGTCATATTTTTACCATTAATCTGATCTTCAGATATTTGAAATTGGACAAGAACAATTAAATATGTTGCTATTGATGATGCAATCTGTTAACATAAACATTAGAATTAAATGAGAATAAATTTATTTTAGACTTTGAATGAATACCCCAGTTCCAATAGATAGATCAATTGGAAAATAACCAACAGCATCAAATTCAATACGTTTACTTGACATCCATGTGATAATATTATTTATTTTATTTCGTAAATTCTCATCAATCGCCTTCAACTTAAAACAATGCAATGAATTTATAACGTTTGTCCACTAAAAAAAAATTAAAAAAAAAAATTTTATCTCTATAAAAACATAACCAAACTAAACAATTAACTTTTTGTTTAATCAATGATCCAGCATTATAAACCGCCCAGAATTCAATTGTGTGTATTAGTATTAACATTATATTAATCATTGCCACTAATTCCGAATCAACAGCTTCAAATGAGTAACGTATATGATTAATTAAATGATATAATTGCACTGTAACACATATAAATGCTGATAATAATATTAAAACCATCTAAAAAAAAAGAAAAAAAAACAAAAACAACAACAACAAAATGAATGAAATGATAAAACTAATTAATTAATCTATTAAAAAAAAAATTCAACTTGTTTTCCATAATATAAATTTATATTTGATGCAATATCCTGTAATATTTCAATGATTTCCGTAAATGCTTGTAGCGATTCATTTGGGCTAGGTAAACGCATTTTTAAATTTGATAAAATATTTTTTGGTTTCATTAAATTATTACTTGAATTGTTTAAACTGTTATTTTCCGTTAATGTTTTTATTTGATATTTTGCTTCACTCAGTTGAAAACTAAAAAACGCAAAAAAAAAATTTCTATATAAGAAATCAATAAAAAAAAAAAAATTTATTTCATTACTTGATTGCTGTATGAAGTAGATCAACACGATCAATTATGAATTTAATTAGACCACCAAATTGAAAATTAACAAGTAATAATGTTAACTGTAATTAAATTTTAATTAATTAATTTAACAAATCAGTTTATTGTTTTAAATTTTACTTACCTTCGGTATGAAAAATGCTAACCAATATAAAAATGTTGATAAATCATTCCAATCAACTCTTATATAAAAATTAATACTTCCAAATATTGTTCCACATCCAATTGAAACTAAATTTAAAATTTAAGAAAAGGATTTCAATTAATAAATTAAATTAATAATAGAGAAGATAAAAAATATTTGTTTACTTATTGCTGCTAATAATGAACGAAATTTTATATTTTTATTAATTGTTGTCATTGATAAACTAAAATAATCTTTTATTTTCTCATCACAATTACCAATTTGTATAATTATTGTTTGTATTATTTTACGTTTTTTATATGCAAATAATAATGATACAATATATGCAACTGCATTTGGTATAAACTAGAAAAATAAATTAATTAAAATATTAAATAAAAATATTTATTGTAATCACTTGTATCCAATTTGCAGCTAATGATATATCTGATTGATTACTATTTTGATAAAAAATACTACTCAAACAAAATGTATAAATAGCTAATGCAATAAATGTTGGTAAACTATGCATTATATCAATAACACCACGATGTTGTGGTATTTTAGTTAATGAAAATGGACTTATACCAAATGTTTTTGTTAAATAATAAAATGATTTTGTATTATCCATTTATATTGTAAGACAACAATTGATATAATAATAATAATAATAATAATAATAAAATATATTATTTAATAATTCAACTAGGTCACACTATAAACGAATAGCTTTTCTAATAAAAGCTAACTAAAAATATAAAAAATCAAAATCGAAAAATTCAACCACTAAAAACATTTACTTTATGAAATAAGAAATGGTTTTTTTTTTTTAAATAAAAATTGATTTTAATTATATTAATGCTTACAATTTATTATCTATTGTGAAATGGATTTTTTTTTTTTTTTTATATTAAAAGTAATTTTCATATTATTATTCAATTTTCAAATTAAAATACAGAGACGGAACTAGTTATATGTTATTAAATAGGGATTAATATATAATTAACACTACAGACGTTAAATATGTTGAAAATCCATTAACATCTAATCATTTAAAACCAATGTCCATAAATACTTAAAATCCAATCCTTACCAATTACAATTGACATGTTAGCTTATGCTATTCATAGGTAAACATGTACATTTTTTCGTCATAAATATAAAAGAAGCATAATTAGTAACGTTTCAACAAGAAATATTCAATGATTTAAATCAATTACTGATCTGAAGCCTTCCAATTGATGTATTCTGTCTTGTAGGGCTATACAAATGTAGCAAAATGTCAATTAAAAAATGCAAATTTCAATTTCATTATTTCGACTCTGTTAAGCCATATAATAAATTAATTATTATTTTTTTTAAAATTAAAAAGTTTAAATTGACTGTTTTTTCTTTTCAAATCTAGTTTTATAATAAAATCAATTAAATTGCTTGTAATATAACGTAAAACAAAATATGATTAAATGTTTATTATAATTAGCCATAATAATGCTAATGTATTTTTTTTTTTTTTTTTGTGTTTTTGGGGCTGTTATTGCTTCATTTAATTATTTTTTACTCAAATTAACTCTCAAACACTGTATAAAATTAGTGTAATCATACTAAGCGAACGTGACGCCTCTACATCCATTAAATATTATTTCAATATATATATATATATATATGGCGTCTCCATCGAATAATATAAATATTATAAAAAGTGTTATTATGAAAATGTTTATATATACATAATATTAAAATAAATAAGAAATATAGGTAAATGAATAAAATTTGAATAAAATCTTTTTCTTTCTTTTTTTCTTTTTGTTTTTATTTATTTAATTTTCTTAATTTAAATATTACAAAGAAAAATAACTCAACTATGCAAAACCAATTGTGATTTTTTTTTTTTTTTTTTTACATTTATTCTTAAGCTAATTAACTTTTCTAATATTTTTTTGTTTTGTTTAATTTTAATTTATTTATTGCATTAATTTTGGTACAATATTATTAATAAATTCATATTTATTTAGTTTATTTGGTGTGTTTACATAAATATTAGTTGTTGTTGTTGTTGAATGTGACAAATAAATTAAAAGTTTATCGTAAATAAAATGTTTGAATTATTTAACAGTTACCACCACGGTGGTATGCGAGTGATAAAATAATATAAAGAAAAAAAAAAATTTCTTGTTAATTCTTGCTCATTTTTTTTTTTTTATTTGATTATTAACTAAAATTTATTTGCAATTTATTATTACATAAATACATAAAATTATTTATAAATAATAATAATAAAAATAATAATAATAATAATGAGAAAATGATCAAAATTTATGCTTCAATCTTAACATAAACTTTTTGTCGTGAAAATATTTTTATATTATTCTCTAATAAATTTAATTCCTTTTCAATTTCTATTTTACGATTTCGTATTTTCATTGTTTCAGCGGTCATTGGCATTTTATTTAATTCATCTACCAAATCTTTAAATTCTGTGCATATATAAAATTAAAATTAAATAAAAATAAATTAATAATAATAAAAATAATAATGATAAATAATAAATTAACTCTTTTTTGCAATTTTTAATGCCTCTTTACGGTCATGTTCTGATAGAACAACATGGCCATCTGGACAATCTTCTAGTTCTTTTTCCTTTTCTGCTATTTTTATCAATTCCTCCTTTCTAGTCCTTAAATATTTTGGTACTTTTCCAATACGATACGCTTAAACCAGAAATGAAATTTAAATAAAAATTACAGCAACGTAAAGAAAGTAAATAATTACATGGTGGTAACTCTAATTTCTGTTCCCTTTTCTTTAATTTTATATCTTTACTAATAATTGAACGATCCTCAAATGAATTTATATAATCTATATCATCTGTTGTATTTTTGTTATCATCATAATCATTATTATAATCATTTAAATTATTCGCAGCAGTTTCTAATGCATGATCATCATTAAATTCATCAGAATCATAATCAATGGTTGTATTTGGGAATTGTGTTAAATCTTCCGTAAGTGGTGTTTCAATAAATCTTTCCGATTTATTTTCATCAATTTGCTTAAATTAAATTTAATAAATTAATTTTATATTAAAATAATATATAAATATATTTATTGAACAATATCACGTTTAATTTATTTTTAAAATACATTATTAAATAAATAAATAAATAAATAAATAAAACCGAATACAATATAATTGAAACGAGATATTGTTTAATTAAATATCTAAATCATATTTATTCACAATTTTATTTAGTTTTATTTTATTGATTTTGTTAATTTTTCGTAGAAATTTCTTTTTTCCTTGTGGTGATTTTACAAAATTTTGCTTTATTACTTTTTTCTTAATTGTGCCAGTTTCTAAATATTCATTTAACTTGTTTATATTATCACTTACTAATTTGCTATGTGTATCATTTTGATTAATTGCATAGAAAGTTGTTTTATCACCACCACCGAATTCCTTAAAATTTAATGTTAATTCATTATCAAATTTTTTTGTTTTATTTGTTGCTGTTGTACGTCCAGAACGTATACTTTCAAGTACAACTGCTGATGGATACCTAAATAATAATAAAATTATTATTATTACTACACCAGATAGTTAATAAGAATTTTTTTTTTACTTTATAGTAACATCTTTTAAGAATAGGTCATCAGTCGTATCTACGGTTTGACAAGAGATATCACGATTTTTGGTTGCACTTAATTTCTTAATGTTGCTACTAAGAAGTAATGTTGATAGTGATGTTTCGCTTGGCATTTTTCGGAATTTTTGTGTAGGAGCTTTAATTGTTGTTAACACCTTTTTATTTGAATCACGACTTGTATTTTGTTCAGGTGATTCACGTAACACTGATGATCTTGTTGGTAGTCTTTGCCATCCTTTTAATGGTAATGGCCCTTTAACAATAGGAGGCACTACAGTTGTATTTGTTTTTGATAAATTTTGATTTTTTTTAATTAATTTTAAACGCATTACATTTTCTTTCAAAAAATCACGTTTTGGTGTTGCTTCTACGTGAAAAGAAAAAAATAGAAAAGAAAATTAAAATATATAAATATATGTTGTTGTGGTGACAACAATAAAAAAAATAGACAAATGTATATATAATTAATATTAAACAATAAAGCACACTCACTAGGGGTTGGAAATATGCCCTTTAATGTTTCCATTTTTATTAAATAATCCTTTCACAATAATAAATATGAATTTATTCCTTAACAAAAATAGTGCAATTATGTATTAAAATAATTACAATCCATTAATAAATTTCTATTTTAATTTAACGTTAATTGAGAAAAAAAATGAAGAGTAAAAAAAAAAAAAATAATTAAATAAAATAAAATTTACGTTTAAAAAAAAAAATTAAAACGAAAAACAAAACAATTCAATTCGGTTTATAAATTTTTTTCAATCTGTCGTCGTCGTTGTTTGTTTTTAAATTTGACTTTTTGAATAAATGATATCTGACTACAGCTGACAAAGTGTTTTTTTTTTTTTGCGGCTAGTATATAATCTTAGTACTAATGGTTGATATGGCAACTAATGTATATAAATTAAAATTATAATTTATTATATAGAATAATAAAAAAAATTTAAATAAAATGAAGGGGATAGAAATTATACGAATAAATGAATTATAAATTTTATATAAATTAAATAAATTATTTAAAAAATTAGAATTAATTTTTTTAAATAGTAAAATAATCTCAATTTGTTCATGGGTCCTGTGGCGCAATGGATAACGCGTCTGACTACGGATCAGAAGATTCCAGGTTCGACTCCTGGCAGGATCGAATTTTTTTCCATTTTGTTTTAGGTTCTTTGATTTTTTTTAATTATGCTACTGAGATTCAATTTTTTTTTAATTTCATTATTTTTTGCAAATTAAATTAAATAAAAAAAATGTCTGCACCACTGCGATCTTCAAAAACGACAAAACGTTCTAGTATTAAAAAAAGTGTTTCTCTTCTAAAGTAAGATTTATTATTTATATAACATATTTTTCTTTTTTTCATAAATTAACATATACATAAAATGTTTTTATTTCATATAATAAATAAGAGTGGAGCAGTATGAAATGGAACGTAATGAAATAATAACATACGTGATTGATGAACTAATAAACGATGTATCAGCATGTGGATGGAAAAAGTATCTGTACAAGGAGGTTGTAAAATTTAATGTTAAATGCTGTCACAAGGCATTATGTGATATTGTTGATTTATATCACATGCCTATAGACCGAGGTGATGATTATATTGACGAACAGTCATTGTGGAAAAATGATCTGGCAGTCAGTATTTCTAATAAGGATTGCACACAAGGACGTTGTGATAAAGAGTAAAATGGTAAATTACTCATAAATTTGGATGCCACTCATTTTCATTAAAATCAGGAAAGAACAATTTAATTTCATTAATCACTGATTCTGGCGAGTCTACAAATCAAAGAATTCATTTTAATGCACCATACAAATTTACATTAAACTGATAAATTAGTTTCTATACCAGAACCATGACATGCATTTCTAGTATCCGATAAACCAAATTGACCCCGTATTGTATCGGGATGTGTGAATATTGTTTTATAAACTTTTGTTGGTCCCATCAATTCTCGCCATTTAATTATTGCATTTTCTCTTGCCAATATATGAACTTCTGATATACCACTAAAAATTTAATCAAATCAGCATAATTTTTGTGTTTACATTAATTGATTTACTTACCTTGTCATAAAAGTTAAAAGTCGATTATAAAAGAATTTATTATTATGTTCATTATAAAATTCTTTACATAAATTATAATTAATTAATACTTCTTTACTTTTTATATATAAAAAATTATTAGATTTAATTATATTATGTATTTTATTTAATATTATTGGATTTTTAACTATATGCGGTTTAATAATAATAAATGTTAATTGCATTTTTCGTTTTTATTTTTTTACTTTATAATTAAGATCGTCTATAACCTAACTTTAAAAAGAATAATAATAATAATAATAATTTGCAAATCAAATATTGTGACATCTATTAAATAAAAATAAAAATCCTTATTCAAGATTTTGCGAAAGGTTTAAATACTTACTAATTGTTGCAAATAATTTTATAAAATTGTATAGCAATAAAAAACACATTTTAATTAATTAAACTTTCTTAATTTTATTTATCTTTAATTTATATATATAAAAAAAAAACATAATAAAATAATATTAATTTATAAATAAATAAAATAATATTAATGACAAACAAAAAATTTAAATTTAAAATAAAATAAGGAAAAAAATAAAAAAAAAAAGTTAAATACATAATTAAAAAATTTGTTATAATTAAATATTAATTAAAAAATAATTATTTATTTTTAGTTTACACATTGGAAAATTATTATTATAAAAGAAAATACAAAAAAATAATTAAATAACTATAATTAGAAGTTAAGGCACTTTTATCTTTTAATATTAATTAAACAACTCTTAATTAATGTTTTTTTTTTTTATTACTTTTCTTTATCTCATTTTCATCATTATATTTATTATTAATAATTAATTTATTTACATTATTGTTTTTTTTTCTTCTCTTTATTATTTGTAATAATGGACGTGTTTTTTTTTTTTTTTTGTTATTCCTTTAATCTTGATTTTACTCTATAAATAAAATCTTAAAAACGAACAAAAAAGAAAATAATAAATCAGTCTATTTTAAATTAGTTAATTAAGTAAATATATACGGATAATTCTTGTATAATATAGTACACATTGATAGAGAAATAATTGTTTCCTAGAAACTTTACATATCATTTTGTATAAAACAAGAATAATCTGTGCAAACATGAAAAATATTAAAACGAAGTTACTTTTGGCAGTTTTTTTTTTAGTTATTTAAATGAATAAATTTTTTTTATTTACTTCTAGATGATTTATAAATTTTCATTAATAACAATAATATTAATAAATTTTATAAAATAATAATTAATTTTGATAATTTCTAATAATAAAAAAAAAAAAAAAAGATTTAAAATTACCCAAAAAATTAATGAATTAACTTAAAAATTATTTAAACAAAACAAGAAAAAAAAAAAGGATAAATTCTCCACATTGGCTAGGTTTGCATGTGTTTTCAAAAGGCAAGATTATATATATTTAAAATGATTATTATTATTCAATCAATTTTATTTTATTTATTTATTTATTTGTCTAACAACTTAACTCAACTCATTACCCTCATATAAACTTTCACAGCTTTCCAGTAATCTTAATACTGGGGCTATATCATATGGATACAATGATTTTGATACAAGGCGACTTATTTGTAATCTTAAACGTATTAATACACTCATTGTTTGATCTAAACAATTATTATTATATTCATTACAATTAATTATAAACATTGTCCAATTTAATCGTATATATTTTAATAATCTTAATAAATATAATAGAAAACATGTTTCATTACTAACTAATAAATCCAATAGTAAATCTGATGAGTTTGTTATTAACTTTAAGAACTCAATAAATGTTAATAATGGATTTAATATTGTGATTAATTCTGGAAAGGCATTATTACGATATGATATACCAGAGATAACATCTAATGTGCATACCATTGCCTCAATTAAATAATCATCCTGATCCTCAAATAAATGTATTAAAATCTTACTAAAATGACTATCCGGATGAAATTCTAATTGATTTTTTATAAATAATTCTAATTTCTTTAATACATCTCTAATTGAGCGTTCTATTAATACCATATCATGAAATGTATCATAATCTTGACTATCAATTGATGAATCAGAAGAATCACTTCGTATTTCTTTAACAGTAATTGCTACAGATTTTAGAACTAATAATACCATCTTTTGTAATAATGTCTTATCCATGTCCATAATAGTATGATTATTTTCATCATCATCATTGGAATTATTATAAGCAATTGTATTTATATTTAATGTTTCGTTATCATAAATTATAGACACACCTTTATAGCCAATTAAACTAACTGGATTTTCTATGTGATATTTTGGTATTGAATCTAATATTCGAAAATCCTTTACATGTCTTACTATTTGATGGGCTAAATTACATGTTTCTTCTGGTAATAAATCTTGTAATGCTAAAGTACTACCATAACATAATGCCTCATTAAATAATGTTAACATTTGCTTATAAATTGTATTTGATAAATTTTGATTTAATAATAATAATTCAAATTTATCTAGTTGTGCATAAAATGGTAATGTCTCAACAACTGATAAATTTGCTTTTACACTTATAATGCATTCCCATAGGCATAAGAATTGAACAATACAACACTCAGCATAATTTATATCACGATGTGATAATATCAGTGTACTCATTATTTTTACTAGTGCTGGCCATTTATTTTCCAATATTTTTATTGTTAAACATTTTAGATGTGTTGTATCAAAACTTTCCGAATCTGTTAATGATATCATTTGACATTCGTTTGAGTTATTGCTTGTATTCACGATATTTGCTGGGTGTGATATTAATGAGATGTCTGGTGCGGTTATATGTGATGATGAAGATGATCCTACTGATAATGAAGATGAAGTTGTGGATTGTGTAGTATTAAGTCTTGACTGTCGTAAATTATTTCCTGAACTACAACCACTAGTACCGCTAGTAGTACCAGTACTACTACTACTTGCTGTTGCACTGGTATTACTAAAATGGGAATTATAATGTACAGCAAAATAATTACTTTCTATTGGAGGTGGTATTAATTGTCCATGAAATCTTCCCTCCACACTTCCATTACTTGTATTATCATTGTTTTGTTGTTGTATTTGCGTTCCATTATCAGCACCATATCCATCTAATAAATCCTCTAATGGATGCTGTTCTAAATCTTTCCATTCAACAATACGTTTTATTATATCTAAACTAAAATTAATTTTTCTAACCGCTATAAAATCAATATGCTCAAACATAAATAAATTATTAACAATTTTTTTTAACCAATTATTATCCATATTATCTTTAGCAATAATTAAGAAACTAGATAAAACTTTACCAGAAAGGAACGTCACATATTTATTATCATAATCACATAAATCAATTATTTCATCAATTAAATTGTGTTCATTACGTATTAATGCATCACATACATCCATTATTCTCGCACAAATCATCCCTTTTGCATTTTGTTTTAAATAAATATCAAATAATAATTGTATATTTGATAAAAATTGTATTAATTTTGGTTGTGGCCACTCATGTAATGCAGCTATACGTTTTGCACCATTATTATCTTCATTATAATGTCCTTGGAATGGTCTTCGTAAAATTCTTTCACTGACACCACACAAACATTGTTTAATTAAATAATTTTGAAATTGTTCCATATCATAATTATTATGTTGATGTTGTTGCTGTGACTGCTGTAGGTCACTATTTTTAATTAATGTATCTGAAATTGGTAATAAACACGAACTTGGCATTTGTTGAACATTATCCAATTCATCTTGGCTAATAATATCAGATTCATTATCTTTCACTGGTGAACTTGATATTGATGATGATGATTCGTCACTAGATGTTAACACCTCATCTGTTACATTTAAGTGATTCTCATTATGCTGTTGATTTTGATCACCTGTTGCTCCTGACGTTGTTTCAATTCTCTGTCGTTTTGTTACTGGCTGTTCGTTGGACATTGTATTATTGTAATTGTTTTTATTTATACTCCCTGCTTCTGGGGATAAATTATCTTTACGTAAAACCATTAAAAATGATTTTAAGGAACAATTAAGTTCTATATAAAAATTACACAATGTTCTGTTTTTCTTCTATATATCTATATAGATATATTTGTTGTATTATTAAACTAACTTTTTAACTTCATTATTACTATATTTCATATATTAGTATTAAATATGAAGAAAATTGATTTATATCTAAAAAAAAAAAAAAAAAAGAAAAATAAGAAAATTTAACTATATAAAAAATTTCTATGTAAACAATCAAAAGTAATTATAACCATTGTATAAAGAAAAATATTTTCATTATATTATTGAAAATTATTTAATAATTTCTTTAAATTATTATTTATCATTTAAAATAAAATAAAATACCTGAATTGAATTTTCATTTTCTTCTTATTAAACAATGTAAAAGTCTAAACAATTGACAAATGACAGGTAGCACTTCTGCACAAATTTATATTCTACCCACAAATGTATTTGTAGCTTCCGAATTTGTTTTCAATATTTTAATTAATACAATAATTGTATTTCACTAAACAAAAACTGTTACACAAAATCAATTCTTTTGTATTTTTATTGTAATATAATGTTAATGAGAATTTTATATTTCCTTACACAATAAATAAATAAATAAATTCACTTCATTTTTTAAAACACACACAAGCTGCTGTCGACCATTTTGGTTTAAGAAAAAATGTCCAATAATATGACGCTTTCTTGAGTCAATTGAGATTCTATTTTTATATTTTTCATATAAAAAATAAGAACATCAATATTTTAATTATGAAATAATTAATATTATAATTAATCATTTATTTTCGTTATTTTAGTTTTTTAAATTATTTTAAATAATATGTAATTAATGCGAATAAAGTAACGTCATTTGACTAAAAGGTTGAGAAATTCTTCGGAAAATTCAACAAATAATAGTTTTAGAATCGCTGCGATTCCTACTGGAATTTCGCAAATTGTTTATGTATTGGCAAATGTTTACAATAAATTAACAATGCAAATCATATATTTTAAATATTTAATTTATAAAAAGGTTCTATTTGATAAAAAGGTATATATTTATTAATATTAAGTTAATTTATGATTTTATAAAACATTTATTTATAATAATAAAAGTTTTATTGTAAACGTAATTCAGTAGCAAAAATTTCGTGGCAATAATGTAAACGTAGATAGATTCTTGTATTTTTATAGTATAAATTTATAGATTTAATTTATTTTTATAAATTGCACCAATTCAAAAATTAAAACAAATTATAATTTACCAGCAATTGTGTCATAGAGTAATATTTCTATACCATTTTTTTGTAATGTCTTTAAATTATTTTAATTGCATTATAATTTAACAGACATCAATTAATTTAAATATTATTGTATAAATAAAATGCAATGAATTGCGCAAACGCTATGTTTAAATGCAACGAATCCATTCCGAATAACTTTGCCTTCGAATGTTTTTCATTTGACATTGAAACCAATTTTTGAAGGCAAAAAGTAAACGGGGATAACAATTCAATTCCAGTCTTGAAGATCAAATAAATTGAAACAATCGGCTTTTAAACTTTTCGTTTGAATTAATTAAACAGTTTAGAAATATTTTTTAAAAAAGATAGAAGTTTTAAAACGTTCAGTTTAAATTGAATTTAATTTAAAAACTAAGTAATTATGTCTATTCCTCTTTTAACAAGTGAACCATCATGGCAAAAAATTCAAAATTATTTCAACGCTAATGGAAGCAAAATTAATATTAAACAATTATTCGAAAATGATTCTGCTCGTTTTGATAAATACAGGTATGTAATATTTATTTATTTAAAGTATACAAGTATAAAGTGTGTAAATAAATTTGTAGTTTAAAACTGTCTACACCAAATGATGGCGATATCTTGATTGATTATTCAAAAAATCGTATTACTGATGATGCCTGGAAACTATTATTAGAACTAGCAGAAGTTCGCCAATTGCCCAATGCTCGCACTGCAATGTTTGGTGGTGAACATATCAATATAACTGAAAATCGTGCTGTCCTTCATGTAGCATTACGTGATAGATCTGGTAATCCTGTTCTTGTTGACGGTGCCGATGTCATGCCAGAAGTACGTGCAGTTTTAGATCATATGAAAGAATTTACCAATTCCGTTGTATCTGGAGAATGGAAAGGTTTTACCGGCAAAAAAATTGAAAGTGTCGTTAATATTGGTATTGGTGGCTCTGATTTGGGACCATTAATGGTAACCGAAGCTTTAAAGCCATATTCAACTGGTTTGACTTCCTATTTTGTATCTAATATCGATGGTACACATATGGCTGAGACACTAAAAAAAATAAATCCTGAAACAACTTTGTTTATAATTGCGTCAAAAACATTTACAACACAAGAAACTATTACAAATGCAACCTCAGCTAAAACTTGGTTATTGGAAAAGTTGCACGACCCATCAGCTGTTGCTAAACATTTCGTAGCATTGTCTACAAATAAAGAAAAAGTCACTGAATTCGGTATCGATTCTAAGAACATGTTTGCCTTTTGGGATTGGGTAGGTGGACGTTACTCTTTATGGTCAGCTATTGGCCTTTCGATCTCATTATCAATTGGATTTGACAATTTTGAAACATTACTTGAAGGAGCTCATTATATGGATAATCATTTCAAAACTGCACCGCTTGATAAAAACGCCCCAGTTATTTTGGCTCTTTTAGGTGTCTGGTACTCGAACTTCTACGGTGCTGAGACACATGCTATGCTTCCATATGATCAGTATCTTCATCGTTTCGCTGCGTATTTCCAACAAGGTGATATGGAAAGTAATGGCAAAGGTGTAACTAAAGGAAGTGAACGTGTTACATATGGTACTGGTCCAATTGTTTGGGGAGAACCCGGCACTAATGGCCAACATGCATTTTATCAATTGATTCATCAAGTAAATACTGAAATAAAATTAAAATATATTTTTAATATAAATCCTTTATTTCAATAGGGCACAAGACTCATTCCATGCGATTTTATTGCGCCAGCACAAACTCACAATCCAATTGCAAATGGTGTACATCACAAAATCTTATTGGCAAATTTCCTAGCACAAACTGAGGCTTTAATGGCTGGTAAATCTCAAGATCAAGCAAAGGCAGAATTAGAAAAGGCTGGCATGAGTGGTGATAAATTAGCACAATTATTACCGCATAAAGTTTTCACTGGTAACCGACCAACAAATTCGATTGTTGTTAAAAAAGTGACGCCATTTATTTTGGGTGTTTTAATTGGTAATAAAATTTATTTAAATAAACTAATAATGAAATAATTTTTTCATTAACATAACTTTTATTTTTAGCTATGTATGAACATAAAATATTCACGCAAGGCATTATTTGGGATATAAATTCATTTGATCAATGGGGTGTTGAATTGGGTAAACAATTAGCTAAAGCAATTGAACCAGAATTAGCAAATTCCGATCCAGTTCAATCACATGATGGCTCTACTAATGGTTTAATTAATTTCATTAAATCCAATTGGTAAACATTCTATTTGAATTTATGAAATGCCCAACAAAAAAAAAATTGGAAATATTCTCTTATAGATTAAAAAGAAGAATTATAAAGTTTTTAAACATTTAATTGGCTTTAGTATATTATTATTTATTTGTCATATTTTTGTTATTTGATTTTATTTTATTTAAAAATTATATTATATATATATTGAGTGTTTTTTTTTTTTAAATTAATAATACAATTATTAACAAATACAAAATCTCAAGCATTAGAAAAAGAAAAAGAGAAATAAAAGTTTAGAAAAAATTATTAAAGGAAAAAAAAAGTTAATGCAAAAGTTTAATTACACAAAAAATAAAATTAATATATTTGTTGCTTAATAATTATTGATTGAAACAATAAACAAATATTCATTATTATTCAATTGGTTTTTATTTATTGAAAATTTTTTTTTTCGCTTTAGGTTTAAAATTATGTAGTAATATTGTGTAATTCAATATGATTTAGTTTCAGTATGTATTAATTTATGGTGTATTTAGAAATACAAGCGATATTTATAACAAAAAGAAAAAAAAAACATATAAAATTATTAATTATATTTTATTACTAACTTCTACAATTTGAAATAATTAAACAATTATTATTTTATGTTATTATAAAATTTAAATCCGTCTTCTTTTATTACTTTGTGATGTTGGCGGTGGTGTTGTTGACGGGCTATTCGATTCTAAAGACATCGAACCTCTGGTACGCTTCGGTGTACGTTTTGCCGTCTCTGATGATATTATTTTAGCAGCAACTTTTTTATCTAATTCTTTAATTTGAGATTGTTTTGTTGTTGTTGTTTGCTGTTGCCCTTGTTGTTTGCCTATAAAAATAATTAATAATAATAAAAAAAGAAAGATTATAATAACTGTAACAAGGTGACAATTATGATATATATGATTCATATATTTTGTATGAATGTCATAATGAATAAATTAAAGTTTATACTTGATTTGTTGTCTTTATTATCATTTTTAATATCAGTTGTTTTTTTATTCAGTTCTATTTTATTTAATTCCTCGATTTCTGATTCTTTTTTTTTCATAAGTATACTAAATTCATCTTCTGGCAAGAGAAATTCTTTCTGTTCATTTGGAAATGGTAATGGTTCTAGTTTATCTAGAACACTTAAATTATACATTGATTTTAAATGTGCCCAAATTGTATCTGAAGTTATATCACGATCTAATGCTTTGGTTAATCTTTCACATATAAATGCCATGTAAAAATTCTTATTTATTCCAACCGGCTTTTTACCGTCAAGTGCCAGAAATAATTGTACTTCATCTTCTGCAGTCCATTCAAACTCATCTGATTCTGATTTTTCTTTAACCGACATTACATTTGATTATTATTATTATTATTTACACATTAATTAAAATAATAACAATAATAATAGTGATGAAAATAAACAATAACTTTTAGGTTATAATGAAATTTGACATCTATCAGGTTGCGTTCTTTTTAATTTCCCTAAAATTTTATACCGTACATTAATGCTAGAAAACTACCCTTCCAAAATAAACTAAAAATGTAATGATCATTCAAAAAAATTATTGTTTTCAATTAAAATTTTATTTATTAGAGATACAATCCTATAGTGGATTTGTTGAAGACAATGAAGAAGTAATCTCATCATAACCGTATAAATATTTAATGATTTAAGTTCTCTTTTAGATCTCATATAAGAAAACACCCGTACTATATCAGTTATAAATATGTGCCTCTCATAATTAACAGACTCCCAAAGTTCATATAATGTTTTATTACCAAAATGAGATTCCTTAAGACGAAACTCATTTTTTATTCGTTTCCAATTGAAATTAGCTATTACGTCCGCTGCTTTAAAGGGATCATGCTAACAAATTTATTATGCTTGTATAGTGGATCAACACTAATAATATTCAATATGTGGATCAATACAAAGTAAATCAGTAAAACTATTTGTGGTTTTTGTTTTGTTAATTTAATTTTTTTTTTTAGTACATGTATTTTCATCATTAGCTACTATAACGGAATGAACTTTCATATGACTATTTAGAACACTTCGGTAAGCGAAATCCATTTCGCACAACATACATTTATAAGGCCTTTCTTTTGTATGAATTCTTCTATGGGTTGATAAATTACCAGAGCTTGTAAAACCTTTGGAACAGTATTCACATTGATACGGCTTTTCACCAGTATGTATTCTTTCGTGCTTTTTTAATCCATATCTATAATAAATACATTTAATTAATTTAAAAAAACGATTTGCTTTATTAAACGTTTAGTTATACTTTGTTAAAAATGGTTTGTCACAGAATTTGCAAACATGTTTTCTCTCCTGTGAATGGGTTCGTCTATGAGCGGCTAACGTGTGGGAATAACCAAAAGAATTTCCACATATTTCACAATGATAATTTTTTTCACCAGTATGCGTTACCATGTGGGATTTACGTGAATTTGGATCGCAAAATGTTTTCTTACATAACTCACATTTATATGGTTTATTTCCAGTATGTATGTTAACATGGTGATTGAAATTACCACGTTGTGTGAATCCCTTGCCACAATATGGGCATTTATGTTTCTTTTCACCAGTGTGCACTAGCATGTGTTGTCGTAAATTTTGCTGCATTTTACCACATATTTGACAAATGGCATGATATGTTATCTTCTTACCATTTACAATTTTGTATCTTTTCTCCAATGAATCACGCAGTTTTCGTTTTCTACGATCTCCTGAATGTGCCTTCTTTCGTGTCACATATTCAGTTACTTTATGAATATCGGTATCACTTAAACATTCTTCTTTTTCATCTTCATCTACAGCATCATCATTTTCATTCTCAATAAAATCTGCTTTTACTACATCTTTGCTTATGTCTTCAATTACATCTTCATCTAAATTATATAATATTTCCTCTTTGGTAAGTATTGGATATTCTTCTAATAATTTGTTTGAATTTTCTTCGTCACCTTTTGGCTTCCTAATTGACTTTAACTCTGGCTCGGCAGTCTCAATAAATAAAATATTTCTAATTTCATCTTCTAAAAGAGTTTGAGTACCTTTATCTAATTTATTTTCTATATCTGTATTACATGTTTCACTGTTAACATTTATAATATCTTTATATTGTTTATGCAGTAATTTATTTGTGCGAATACACTGGGTACGGAAATGATAAGCAATAATTAATTTTGATTTACAAAATTCACAAACATTACCAGGAATTCCATCAATATTAACAATCTGAAATGAATATATTTTGCAAGAGAAATTATAAAATAAGCTAATAAAGAATTTAGGCTTTATTTTCACTTATTAACTAACCTCAATCGATGTACACTCGTATATTTTATTTTTTAAACCATTACCATTACAATATATATCCTCCATATTACCTTCACTTGATAAACATAGTCTACAAATTATTTCCATGGGTGAATTGGCCATAGTTTTATTTATTTATGAAGAGATCTCAATCCATACAATTAAAATAAATAAATAAATTCTACTTGAAATGTCAAATTAATAGTAAATATACATGAAGTTAGCTAACAACAGAGTTATTTATTTTATTTTTTTTGTAAAATTATTACACTGTAAAAATACTAATGAAATATTTAAATAATTAATTATTCTATACGAAATTATCCATTTCAATATCATCTGGGCTCTCCATTTCAATTATATCATCAATTTTCTCAAATGATCCATGTATTATTTTTACATTAATTAGTTTATTATCTTTTTCATGAGTTTTCATATGTGATTTAAGATTACTATTTGATTTAAATTTACTAGAGCATTTTGTACAACTGAAAGGTCTTTCGCCAGTATGAACCCGGAGATGTTTTGTTAAAGATTGCCTGGAATATAATGTATCAATTATTGTGAACTATAATGGAAAATAAATCATAACATACTTTCTTAAAAATTTATATTGACATATATTGCATTTGTAGTTCCTTTCATCTGCATGTGAACGTCTATGTACTGCCAAACCATGTGAGAACCTAAAGAATTTATCACATTGGTTACATTTATATTTACTCTCAGTTGAATGTGAAATCTAAAACAAAAAATGAAAAATTCTTTAATATTTTATACTAAATATATGTTTAACTATTTTATATATGTACCATGTGTGAACTAAGTGAATTTGGACTAACAAATGAGGCATCACATTGTTTGCAAATAAATGGTTTCTCTCCAGTGTGGGTATTTATATGATAATTAAGTGCACCTTTTTGGGAAAACTTTTTCGTACAGTAACAACATTGGAATTTTTTCTCTCCATGCGACAGCATATGTTGACGTATTGATTTAACTACAGCACCGCATACTTGACAAACTTGTGTTCCTAACTTTTTTTGTGATTGGATAGTCGAATTTGTGGATTTCTTTTTTATCGTATGATTTTTTCGCTTTGCTAGAATTTTATTAACTTGTGGCTTTTTTGCTGCGGATTTCTTTTCATTATTTATATTTTCATTATTACTTAATGCATTATTTGTTTTTTGTTCAGTTTTGATTTTTGCATTTAAACGGTCACAAGTCCTTTGTACAACTTTTTCCTCACTGAATGTATCACTTTGTTTTTCATTAATTTCATTCGATTTTTTAATACCATTACTTCCGGTATATTCTTCGTCAATAATCTCTATTAACTCATCATCGATTTTATCTTGAATTTGAAAGTCTTCGTCTAATGTTTCAATTTCAAAATATTCCGTATCTTCTTTTTTTATATTTTTAGAGTTTGTTTCAATTTTTAGGATTTTCTTTCCTTGATCTAAAGGTATCTTTCCTGTATTTATCATATCCTTGTATTTTTGCATAAGTAACAAATGTGAATCGATACATTGCTTACGAAAACTATATGCTAAATTTAATTTGGATTTGCAAAAGTTACACACAGAAGTTGGTAGTCCCGTTAAATCTTCCATCTAATAATTAGATTTATTAATATACAAATAAAAATTTAAACAAAAATTCATAGTAAAACAACTAACCTCAATTGCAGTACATTCAAATATTTTTTCCGATATATTTTTATTCGTATTATCAAATATTGTTTCCATATTTCCTACAGTAGATAAACATAATCTACACATAAGTTCAGGAGAAACTTCCATTTTCCGAACACTTAACTAATATTGTATTAATCAAAAACAATAAACAGCAAAATGTATTAAATTCATTAGTTCTGAAATTCTAAACAAAACCAAATGTCACTTTGACGTTTCACCGAAAGCAAAAATGTATGTGTGCCTTTAAGTCTAAATTAAATATGTTTTATAGATACAAATCTGTATGCTTTTAAAAACAAATAAGTAAACTTACGATAAGAATGAGTAAAATAATAAGAATATACTGATTAAGTAATTTAATTTTATTAATTATTAGTATCACCATACAAATGCTTACATACATCAGATATATTTAAATCACTAACTGTTGGTACAGTTTGCCTATTACAAAGTATGTTTAGATAACGAGGATTATTATGAAGATGACATGTTTCTTTTTTAACGCAATCACAATAGTTAGTAACACGTAAATCCTCCTTCGTTATTTTGTTTATATTTTCTTCTTCATTTGTGGATGTTTGATGATTTGTACAGTATTTCGGAATATTCCATTCACATTTGTTTAATTCAATTTTCTTATCACACTTTATTTGGTTGATAAGATTAATATGTTGACAACGATATAAAGTGAATGAGTCCCTTATTGTGGTAATACTGTCAATATTATCTGTAATTGAAAGGTTCAACGATGGATATATAAAGAAGGCAAAAAACGCTACTGCAACTAATATTAGAATCGGCACATAAAGTGCAAAATATTTATCTGGAAGATAAGTAAGTCCGAGTTGTTCCTCAAGAAAACATTGTGGTATAAATGCCCATAAAACATATAATATAAATAATGATTTAAATAAGAGGAACATAGAAAAACCATAAACAGCTCTGGTAGGGGTTGGCGCTGGTGTGTGTTCTGGCATTTTGGAATCTTAATAATATTCGTATTTATCAGCTGGTGGGCCAAAGTCTCTCATTGTCTCACAAGATAATATAACACAGTCAAAAAATGCTGTCAATGCAACACGTACATTTTTTGATTGATCGCCAGCGAAAGTTCTGCAAATAAAACCATAGTTAAGAACAATTTTATATATAAAATTAATTTAAAAAAAAATTACGCAATCAATAAATTTTCTTCTTGTTCTAATGTTCTTTTAACTAAGCTTCTCTTTGGTTCAGCATCAACACGTAGTACGTTATATGCAATTTCTGCTTCACGCTTTGATGGGAATGGAATTTTAATATTACTACAAAAGAAAATTGTTTTTTTTTATTAATTTAAAATTATATAAAGAATTGTTATTTCATAATTAAAATGATAGTCACACTGTTAATGGTTTGGCATCATTTTCCATAATTAATTAGTTTATCTTTTTTATACAAAATAATGTTTAATAGAATTAAATATAATAATAATTAAACTAACCACACTTTTAGTTTTTTTGACATTAATTTAATAATATATTACGTAGCGCCATCTACTAATAATATACATTAGCATAAAGCTTGTTATCCCATTAGAAATTGTTTACTAAATTTTATACTTTATGTTGCAAGTTTTACATTTTTAGATAAAGTTGAAAAGTAAATGAACTAATTAAAAAAAAAAAATAACAATTTGTTTTTAATAGAAATGCATTTATTAAAATTTAATAAAAATATCAAATAAAAAAAAAAAAATTTTCCATCATTGATTCTATATAAAAAAAATTAGAAATTAAGAAAAAAAAAAATCTTTTTTTACTATCAAATAAAATTTATAAATTTTGTTATAACATAATATTACTTGTGAATAGTACGTTTATCAATAATCAATATATTCAATTAATAGAATGATTTGATCATTCAAGTATAGTTAAAATAAACAATTAAAAATGTCTTTAATTAAATCAGATCATTAGTGAGCATTTCATATATATATATTTAAATTTATATATAAAAATCAATAATGTTAAAAATTAAGATTAATTTACTATTAGAACAAATAACTTTTAATTAATTATTCTAATCCTAATACAAATTTCTTTAATTAAAATGTCAATGTAATTATAGAGAGTAAAAGTATACAAGTTCTGTGTTTTTTTCTTCTTCATCATCGTTTTTTCTTCAATTTTTGACTAATTTTAAATATATAATTGCAAAAAAAAAAATTAATTAATTATTTTTTAAAAATAATTGAAATTTAAGTTTTTTTTTTTTTAATGGAAACCATTTGTTTTCACAAAATGTACTACTAACTACATAAAACATAGAAAACAATATCAATACACATATTCTGTTTGATTAATTTTTTGTATATTATAAATCAGGTTCAACAAATGAGGCTGGAAATAGACCGGTTTTTCCTGTACGTTGATGTGTACCTTTGTACCAGCCATTATCCCGTTTTTTATGTACGAATACCAAATCTCCTATATGTAATTCTAATTCGTATTCACTATTTGGTGGATATGGTACAATACAACGAAACCTTTAAAAATGAAAACATGAAAATCTTTTTAAGATGATTTAAAATGTTTTATAAGAAATGTTTATGTTTTGTATTTTAATTACCTTTCTCTAACGTGAGACGAATGCGATTTATTTTTCATGTTACTATTATTAGTCACTGACAATTGTGTTGCCATTGTGGAAGCATCTAAACTTTGTGATTTACGATGATGCGATACCAATTGCTGAGTATTATTTGCAGTTCCATGACTTTGTGGATGATTATTGACGGCTGGCACTGGTTTTAATGAAGACGTTGCACTGCATTCATTTAAACGTACTCGATTATTATGCACATTTGTTTCTGCGTTGTTTCTTAAACTAAAAACGATTTTATTCATAATAAAAATAAAGAAAATCAAATTAATTTATTATACCCTTGTAACGAAGGCCTTTCTTTGTGTCCCTTTGTTCTTTGTGAGCCAAACAAATATGGATTTGATGAATCAATTGAACTTGGCCCACTATTGTCATGGGGTAAATTTTGTAATAACTGACTGGGACAAGAACCAGAACGTACATGAACAGGATGTGCTAATACATGTTTTCCTGATGTGGCTAATGCAGAAGAAGAATTATCCTCAAATACTGGATTATCCATAGAGTAATATGCATTTGTTGTTGTCATTGATGCTGTAGGTGATTTTGAGCGTTTTATATTCGTTAAACGCTTCATCAAACTAATGGCAGATGATGTTGACTCCTTTTTGTCTTTATTTCCAGACGATTGTGGTGTTGCAACTTTAGATGTAGATGTTTCACCTACAAAATAAATTTAAATAATTATTTATATTTATATTTATAAATTTATAATTTTTACCATTTTTAACTGGATTTGTATTAGTTGGTAATGCTTCCACTTTATTTGGCACTGGATTGATCCTTCTAGTTACAGACTTACTCCATATAGATGAAGATCCAGACGCCAAATTTCTTAACGGTAATTCAGGTGGAGGCATTACAATATTATTTGTTAGATTATGTTGTGGCTGAACAGCACCAGGATTACCAGCATTATTTTGAGGTGTACGATTAGTAACAGTTATCTAATAAGTAAAGTAATAACTTTTTGTTATAAATATATAATAAATAATTATTGTTGCTTCATTAACCTCTCTATTACGCAATGGCGTTACATAATTGCCTGGAAAAACACCTGTTTTGTCTGTTGTATTTTGTCCTTTAAACCAACCGTCTTGGCAAATTTCAGTAACATAATAAACAGCTAGAAATAGTACAAAACATAAAGAATTAAACATCTTAATTAAACAAGTTTTATATTTAAAAACTCACCGCCTTTCTTTAATGCAAGCTCATCACTTCTTATTGGCTTATATGGATATAATGCAACATAAGGAACTGGAATAGGAGTTGGTTTATTATTATTACTAGTGTTACTTGCGTTACGATCAATAGGTTCATAATTTTTTGTTGTAGTTTTGGAGGGATTTTCTTTTGATTCAGTATCCGGAATACTCAATATTTCAGCTGAAAGTCTTTTATATAATAATAAATTTAATTAATATAGGTTCATACAATTTTTATATTCAAATTTATGTTCTCTTTACCGATTACTTTGTGACACTATACTACTACTGTTTCCCAATAATGCCGTCAAAGAATGTCGTTTCTCCTTTGAATCTCTTTGTTTTATATTTTGTTGTTGGTGTACGGATTGCGGTTGCGATTGTACCGATTGCGGATGTTGGTGTTTTGATAAATTTAAATTTGTAATTGGACTACTTGGTGCTGTACTCGTATTAGAACTAGTATTACTGGTTGATGTAGAATTTGGACTAGTCGAAGTAGAACTTGAATCTGAACTTTGCGGTATTTCATATGGCGTTGGAGGCACTACACGTGTTAACGTTGATTGCTGCATACTAAAACATAAGAATTTAAATATTAAAATTTATTAATAAAATATTTTAAAAACAACTAACGTTTTTAATGCAGCTTCCATCAATTGCTTGGCCAATGTATTCATTTCGACAAATGCTATTGGAAATATTCCTATAACATCTCCCATGCGACCTTCTGCCCAGTTATGGTCTACCCGTCGTATAACATTTATAACGGACCCCTTTTTGAATAATAGGCATCCTTCTTCTTCGTTTGGCCCCATTCGGAAATCATACAATGCGATACATTGCGGTATTGGAAGTGGCAAAAGAATCTACCATAATAATTTTTATTAAATAAAAGACAAAATGTAAATTCAAATAATTAATGTTTTTACTTGAACATGATTTAAAGGAAAAGCTCCTTCTCTTCCATTTAGTTCTCCAATGCACCAATTATGATCGATACGTCTACGTAGCATAATTGAATCTCCTTTTTTAAAGCTTAAATCACTAAAAATAATACAATTAGAATACATAAATCACTTTATTAACATGTTATAAAATATGTTACCCAGCATCTTTTGATGTAAAATCATACATAGCCTTTGCATGAGGAATATTTGATATTGGAACTTTATTTGTATTCATAATAGGACGTGTCATACTTTGCTCAGCTATAGCAACTGTATTTGTTATTAATTTAAAATTTTGTTGTGGACAATTTTGTTGATTATTTAAGCCAACATTGTGTACATTTTTCATTGCTGTTGATTTTAATATAATTTGATTGTGGGCAGCATTTTTCATACCTTTCAAAAAAAAAAAAAAAAAACAAAAATATTGTATTTGCATTCCAATTAGCACAATAAAATTTATTTACCTTCTAATATTCGCATAAGTAATACATTTGGTGGTAAATCATCTATTTTAATATCAACTAATATTCGACATTCTGGACATCGTAGTTCTTGATGACTCGAAACAATAACCTGTTATTCAATTAATAATTAAAATTAAATTATTGTTATTTGAACATAATCTGCATTGTATATAACAATAACAAAAACACACCTCTAAACATTTCCGGCAGAATGTATGCTGACATGGTAGAACTTTTGATGAAGTATCTAATCTTTCTAAACACACCGAACATTCTAATAAATCGTTTAATGTTCCTTCATCCATTTTTAAAGAAAATATTTTTTTTTTTTTGTTAACTTATTTTTCAAAGAGCTTATATATTGCACAATGTTTTATCGTAGTAGTAATGCTTATGACAGGAATTTAAGTCATTTCACTACCTCACACCATTAGAAAAATCATTCTTCTAAACACTTTCCAAACAAAAAAAAAACTATTATTTTATTTATTTATTTTGCCCTAAATTATATAAATATCACATCTTATTTAAAACATTTTTTTTTTACATTAATATTCACTGTTTTTACATTTAAAGAGAACGAGGAGTTCTATAGCAAGTGTATATACGATGGTATAGAAGCCATTAAATACAACTTGCATGTACAGTCATTCAACTTCGATGTGTTTAGCATGAAAACGAACTAAAAAATACACTTGCAAACTGAACTAAAAATTTTGTTTGGTGTAATTTATAATTAAAAACAAATAATAAATTAATTTAATAAATGAAACATATTTTAATTATTCATTAAATTTATTACTAATGTATTTTTATTTTTATAATTACTGGTTAAAATATTTATTTAAAAAAAAATATATTAACAATAGATTTTTTTTAGAGTGTTTCGATAATAACAGAAATAATAATATTGTGAATGATACTTTATTATAACTGCGAGTTGAATTCTATTTACTGAATTTGACGCTTTATAAATATCAGAAATTTACTTTATCTAAATAGAAAATTTAAAAAAAAAAACCAAATTTATTTAATTTAATTAATCTGCTGTTAAACGTTAATTTTTTAAATGTTATTTAGATTAATTATTAAAGAATATTTTTATATAAATAAATGTTATTAAAATGAATGAAACTATAGTGTGCAGATTATGTTTGTACAATAATGATGCTTATTTTAATATATTCAGTGAAAAATTACGTGAGAGTAATACACAGCAAAAAATACAAAAATATTTATATCTAGAGGTAGATAAATCTATATTTCTTAATTAAAATATAATTAGAAATTTATCTAATTATATTTTAATAAAATTGCAAAACAAAGTGATACTATTTTTTCTGTTAATTTTCAGATTAAAGAGAATGATAATCTTCCAAAATTGATTTGTTTACGATGCTTAGAAAAATTAGAAAATTTTCATATTTTTTATGATACTGTAACTATAAAATTTTAATTTTTAATTAATTAATATTATTTAATCGAAATCTATTCTTTTAGGTAGCACAAAATCAAACTGTATTTGTTTTTCAACCAGAAAATGAAGTATCAATATTACCGAATAGTAATGAGGATCACATAGAAACATCAGAAGTAAAAATTAAAATTATATTTTAAATTCTGTGTAAAGACATTAAAAGAACTTTATTTATATCTCTTATAGGACTATATTAAATTGGAAGTGTCGGTTCAAGATATACCGAATAATATCTTGGTTGAAAATTTAACCAATAATAGTTGTATGAGTATCTCTGAAATTACAGTGACTGATGATCTTGCAAATGATATTATAGTTGAAAATATAAAAAATAAAGATAGAAATTTAGATAGCGTAATTAAAGATGAAGGTAATGCCCATAAAAAAACAATATCGAAAAGATTAAAGAGAAAAGGTAAGAACACGATTAATACAAGATATAAGTTGGCAGCCAGGTTTTTTAAAATAATTTTGATAAAGTTTCTAAAAGAGTGCCTAAAGTGACGATTAAATCTGAGGAAGAGAGCGATATTGAGTCTGATGCTAGTATTAATTTGGATTATACAAAAAACGACGATGATGATGATGGTACATTTTATAGGAATCGTGACATCACAAATCTGGCAAATTTTCCAAAAAAAATTATACACGATTCCAAATTATTGATTAGAGGAAAAGCACTGGTTAATTTAATGTCAAAGTAACTAATTTTATTTTATTAATTTTAAATGTGGAATTTAACTAATAATTTGTTTATGTAGATTTTATAGATTAGAATGTAATGATTGTCCAACAACTGATAAGTATGATTTTTGGAATATTATTTCGAATAGGAATATTTTAATCAATGCGTTTATATTTAATTTTTTTAAGGAAAATGACGTTTAAAAGTATGGCAGCATTGTGTAACCATTATTACTCTGTGCATACAATGAAAGGATATGTTATATGCTGTGATGTTAAATTAATTAAACCCAAAGCGATGGCAATGCATATGTCTCGCCATTTACAACCAGATGCCTTCAAGTAAGTTTTTAAGCAGCATAACGTTAATTAATTTAAATGTATAAATTGTTTAGATGTCCGGAATGTGGAAAAATGATGACATGTCCTAAAATATTACAATACCATATTCAAAATCATTTACCAGAAGAGAAACGACCATTACCATGTCCCGATTGTCCACGACGTTTTAGTTACAGTAGTGCCTTAGTTGCACACGCTATTTCACATCAACCTGAAAATGAACGTGCAGCTCATATATGTGACGAATGTGGAAAAACGTAATAAATATTTCGAATAGGAGAATTAATATAGAAATTAATGTAAAATTAATTTTAGATTTTCTTCACCTGGACGATTATCAACGCATATAAATGTTGCACATACAAAACATGATCAGGAGTTTGTTTGCGATGTATGTGCAAAACAATTCACTTGTAGGGGTAATCTGATTTACCATTTAACCACTCATCAACCAAAAATACATCAAATGCAATGTGAGCAATGTGGAAAATGGTAAATAATTGTATAATAAAAATTAAAATTTTACCTAAAAACCCAATATTTTAAGGTTGAAAAATAAATTATGTTTACGAAAACATATGGTGCAACACTCAATGGTGCGTTATCATTGCAACACTTGTGAGTATTCCGCTCTGAATAGACAGTGCTTAAGAAATCATGTGAAAGTACAACATTCGGATATAAAGCCGTTTAGCTGTGATGTAATTTTTGGTTTATTGCATTAATTTTGAGCAATATAATTTTATTAACAACTTGCTTTTTAGGTTTGTGGTAAGACTTTTAAATTAAAAAACACCTTAATTAATCATATGGTGCAGCATACAGGTGTAAAAAAATTCGCATGCCAATTTTGTTCACGAACATTTGCGTCTAGTGGTAATTATTATTCACACCGGAAACGTATGCATCCGATAGAATTAGCTGAATTGAAATTAAGAAAAGAAGAGGAGGAAAAGTAATTTTTTATAAAGTCTTCCGTTTATTTTATTTTAATTTATGTTTACTTTTCTTTGCAGGAAACTAAGGGCTGAAGTCTTGTCCGAAAAGAGTTAATAAATGTTATTTTACATAGCACGGACCCGTACTATTATTATATATTAGTTTTAAAATATTAAATGATGCCACATTAAATTTATTTATTATAAAAGAGAACACTAGAGAAAATTAAATTTGTTTTTTTTTTTTTTTTCTTTTAAATATTATTTTTATGATTTTTATTACATTAACTATTCAATTTTAATTCACAAAATTAAACTATTCCTCTGTTTTAAATTTTCCATTGTAAAATGGGACAAATTGCAATACTGTTTTCCAATCTGTGTAATAAAGGACAGCAAGACCACCAGCTGTACCAAATGTTCCAGCTGACAGAAACCTAAAATTAAATTAACCTCACTTTAATTGAATACTTTTATATTTAATATAAAAATATATATTTTAATTATAATTTATATATGTGATATATTTTATATTATTGTATTGAATGTTATTAATTAATTATTAATAACGTTTAATTGTACAATTCTGAATTGATGTGTAGTAAAATTATGTAACAATTTACATTTAACAAAATATTTTATCTGTCAAAGATTATATTTACCATTTTCCAGCCATTTCCATTTGTTTCTTTCCTACTGGTACTTTCATTTTATTAATTTATTAATATTATTTAATTCACAAATTAATTTAAAAAAAAATATAAAACTAATTTTATATTTTCTTTCTATTTTAGAGGAAAAAAAATAGACCTTTTTGTTAAATGTCTAATTTTTATTTTTATTTTCGTTAAATGTAACAATGAAAAAGACATAAACTTAACGAGAGAAAATTTTCGAAATATCTTTTTCGATAAGTTTTTTATTTAGAACTAAATTCACAAAACTTTTGTTATACAAAAAACTATTTTTTTTTTAAATTTTGATTTTGATTTTCAACGATTTATTTTACTTTATTTAATAACTTACAATCTTTATGTTTTTAATTAAACTAATAATTTATTTATTTATTTATATATTAATACCATCGTGGCAATGGTGTTGATGCTATTATTTTCTTTTGACTTGGCATTGCTGTACATGGTCTTTGTTGTCGCCAAAACTCCTGTCGATTGTTTAAATAATTAACGGCATCACGTGCCAATTTGGATATATTTTCAGAATCTTTATCTGCTCTTTTCAGGTCCGGATTTTTTAATAAGTTTTCTAAATATTCCTTATCAACACATAATTCACCTGAAATGCATATTTTATTTACTTTAGTATTTAGCATAGCATAGCAAAATTAATTTACCTAAGAGTTTTCTTGATGTTCGTTTCTCAGTATCTGCTTTTGATGACTTTAAGCGCAGCTTCGTATCACCAGTTGATGATAATTTCGAAGTGCTAGTCGATTTTTCTGATCGTGATGTATTTTTATTTTGTGCCTTTGCTATGGGCACTGCACCAATTGTGTTCTCTATTGCTTCTTGTGTTTTCTGAACACCTGAAAATTTTAATTGTTTATGGAAATTTAAATAAATGAAATCACAAAGAATTAAAGAAAAATTATTAACCCAAACGAAATATTGCCAGTTCAGGTCTCAAACGTAAACCACGATGAAAAAACATCAAGCTATGCTCAAATTGACCCAAGAAGTATAACGATTCAGCTTTTTGATAAACAGCACGTATATTCGATTTATCAGCGATCAATGCAGTTTCTGCGTCCTGCAATCAAATAAAAAAAATTCAATTTTGATTTAATTAGTTTTATATTTTTATTGGTGTTACTTGTAAGGCTTTTGCTGGTTCTCCCAATAACAAATAGCATTTGCTTCTGGCGACTAGCGCTATTTGATCAGTTGGATTTAACTCTAGAGCCTGGAATAAAGTAGATTTTGCTGCTATTAAATTTATGAAGTCATTTGTAAATTACAAAATACAATCATTAAAACTACGGCACAAAAGAAAATCTAAGTGAAATCTGTCTATAAATTATTTATTAGCAGAGAATAAAAATATAAAAAAAAAATACAAAACAGAAATAAATAAATGCCTTGGAAATAAATGATACAGCAATATCAATATTTCCACTCTTAATTTCACGCATTCCAAGTGTAATTAGTGTTCCTGGTTCCGCTTCTTCAGGCAACTGTAATGCTTCATTGCGATCTTGACGCCTTTTTATTGATAAACTTTGTTTGATATCGTAACTTCCTGCAGATGTAAAAATAATTAACAATCACTTTGCAACACAAAACACAATTCTAATCAATAACAATAAATTACCAAAGCTGACAGCTGCTGCTCTATCTTTATCAGTATAGACTTCATCGAAAAGTTCCTTAGGTTTTCTCCTTCTCAATTTTAATGGATCCACAATACTTGTCGACGATCTGTTAATATATCTATAACAATTATTATACTAAAATAATAAAATTGTAACTAAAATACCTTGATCTCCTAGGTGTTTTATCACTGTTTTCTGATTTTCCATCGGAAAATTGTTTGTATAAATCCGGTTTTTGGAGTTGTGATGGATTACTTTTAACATCATCCTCGTCTTCATCATCAGGATTCAGGCCAACACGTACAAAACTTTGTAAAAATTCATTATCACGGTCTGTTCCTAAAATATCTTTCACTCCTCTTTTTGACATTTTAATCATCTTTCTAAAATTTACTCAGATTATTTAATTAATTTTTATATTTATTTTATTCTATTTCAACGTACGTTAGAAAATGGAACTGGCTTCGTGACTTTTTTTTTTTTTTGTTTCTTCAAACACTTAAAACACTCACAAAATTCATAAACGATAATCAATAAGATAAAGTGTTATAAAAATAGCAACAATAAATTAAATAAATAAATAAAAAATAAAAGGGAACTAAAAAGCTACACCTATCGCGACAAATTTCCATAGTAACGTCACAATCAGAGAATCAATTTTTTTTTTGTTTTGTTTATTTCATTGTAACGTGCATTTCGTTTTAATAATTTTTCTTTTTTTATGAATCTCATGGAGTAATATTATTCTTACTAAATATTGGGGAATCGATTTATTGGCAGAAAATTAATTAAAATACAGAAAATACCCTTATCGAACACAATTAAATTTTTTTTTTTTAATTTTCACAAATCTATAGGATAAGAGGAAATAAAATTAAATAAAATATTAAAGATCTCATCCATGTTATTTAAACTAGTGATCCACTTTAACACACTTTACAAATCGTGTTAAACAAGTACCTGTAGAACTAAAAGTAAAAGTAAAAGTTTTTTTTTTTCATGTTATTATTTTACAATAGAAAAATTTATTTACCTGAGTGTACATTGTCATTGCTTTAGCAAAGTTTCGAACCTTCATATGATTTGCCGCTTCGTCGCATAAAAGTTTACTTGTAGCATCGACATCGTCACGTGGTATCTTTTTTTGTTTACGCCGTGACATGCTTCTAAAACTGTTAAAAACTTATTGCCTAAAACAAAATAATTAAATACAAATTTATTGTTTATATTAATTAAACAAAAGTAATTCCTGTTTTAAATTATATTCTTCTACAAAAATATGGAAGTAAATTATAAATTGAGCTTCCGAGATGACCAAATGTTAAAAAATGAACAATCGTTTCACTGTGGATAATAGTAGATAACAGTAGATTGATATCCCAACATCCCAACAGTCCTTACGCAAGTTTATATAATTATTATAAGAAAAATCATTTTTATATATGATCCAGATCATATAAACTAAGTTGCGGATAAAACATCTGCATTAATAAAATTTACAGCTGGTGTTAATCGGCTTAATCCCATTATTGGTTATTGAGTATATTTACGTGTTTTTTGTATAGATTTTGTTTTATTTTTCCAATGGAAATGGTCATTGTTTGGAGGAAGTAAGACTTATAGTGATTGCATGCTTTAATTCTTATAACTTTATTAGTTACAAATCGCAAAACGAATAACAAAACTTTAAGGACACGATTGTCGTATGCCGGTGTCAACCGGTTAAATCGCACTTATTGGTTATCGAGTATTAGTTGTACCACTTGTTTCTGTAGTGAAATTTTGGTGTTTTTCGGTTAACGGTTAACAGCATGTTTCACGAATCACAAAACTTCAAGGAAAACGATTGTCTTATACCGATAGAAGCCGGTTGATTGCACAGTATTAATTATTCATGTGTTTTTATAGTGTTTTACCAATGATAATGGGCATTATTTGGAGGAAATGAGACTGCATGGTTTTAGAGTCATTTAAATCTGGTAAAATAGAGATTACTTAACAAAACCGCTTAATCAGAATAAACCCATTTTGTATCACATAAAACAGTATTTATTAGTATCATAGTTAATGTTTCACCCTATATAGATTATTATTTATTTTGTCATACACGTCATAAATTGCATGTTCACGTTTAAATATATTATATCAATATTTATTTAACTATATTTCTATTCTCATTATCCTTAATATTCTGATTACATTTTCGATATTATAAAGATTAAACAAAATAAAGTACTCAAATTATTACACACACACACACAAACACATAACTATACATAACAGAATTGCTAAAAGAATTGAAAAAGTAATTAACACACACAATTTCTATATTATTAAAATCACTATTTATTTTGATTAATTGAATTTTGTTATGTTTCGCAAGCAATTTTCCAAGCTCTTCAATAATTAAAAATAAAAAAAAAAACCGTAACTTTTGTTATAAAATTTATAAACCCTTAATACACAGACCCCCCACTCAACTTAATCAATAATCAATTATTATTGCTGCTTAGTTTGATCATTTTTTTTTTTTTTTTTTTTGTTTTTTTATTTTAACTAATTATAAACACTATGAGAAAGTTTGTTAAGTTTTATAAAATAATAATAATAAGAAGAAGAAACGGAAGAAAGTATGTAAATTTATATATTTAAGGGAACTTACACAATAAACTGTATTTCTTGAACTTATAAACATAACTAAACATAAAAATATAAATATAAATTTTTTTTCTATTAAAAACGTTTTTTTTTTTCTATTTTCTTTTTCTTTAAAATATCTATAGATGATTATTTATCGTTATTGTTTCGTTATTGTTTGAATTGGTAAAAAATTAATAAATAAAGTAAAAAAAAAAAAAAACAAAAAAGGGGTGAACCGTTTTTTATCGTAAATAAAGAACGCTTTTGCGCACAGAAAAAACGAAAAGAATTTTGGGGGTGGTTATTTGTTTTTTTTTTTTTTAAGGTTTTTCTATTTTTTTAATTTATTTATATTTACTTTATTATAATTATAATGAATTAATTAAAATTTTTTTTTTTTAATTTACGGAAATGCAATTCAAAATGATTTCAACAATAAATGACATGAATAAATGATGTATTGTGGGGTGGGGATATTTGTTAATAAATATGCGTATAGAATAAATAAGGATTATCGAAAAATTTCAAAAATTTTTTGTTGGAAGATTGTTAAAAATTTGGTTTACTTTTCTTTAATTTTGGTTTTAGTAAAAGGTTTTTGTTTTGTTTGAAGGAAAATAAAAGTCAACGGTAGAGAGAAATGTCTCAAAGGAAATACCAGACAGTGACATCTCCTATAATTTAAATATTAATAATAATGGGTGGCTTTTTGTTATTATTCGCTATTCTTCTTCTTTTTAAAAAAAAAAGCTAAATAGCTAAAAAGTTAAAAAGCTTTCAATAATGCACACAATAGAGGTAAAGGAAACATATCCCCAAAAATAACAATAGTTGTTTATGAATTATATTCAACAGATTCATAACAAATAAATCAACAAAAAGTTTAAAATCGCAATAAATCAAAAAAGTGGGTAAAATTATTACAAAATCAATTAAAGTTTTTTTTTATGAATTAATTTATTAATTACTAACCACCACTTGTCATATCAATTAAATTAACGTGGAAAGAAAAAAAAAAATTGTTTTTTTCCTTGTTATTTCTTGTACTGTGGCTCCTTTCTTTCATAATGTAATTTGATGTCGTGACAAATATGGTTTTTTTTTTTTTTTTTTGTTCATTTTCCCTTTACGTTTATTACCCAAATATGTACAATAGTTGTCTAATATAATAAATGATAAAATTATTGTTGAAACAATATAATAAAATTAATTGGTCATGTATGTACAGGGTGGTTGTATTGTATTTGTGTAAAACGAAACATTTTTTCTTTTTATAAATTATTATTTTTGCTTCATAAAGCACAAGTACTGAGGTACAACTGAGCCATATAATAATAGTTAGGCCAAGTATCCAGTTAACGAACTTCAAATGATCTGATTACATATATAGCGATAAAGCTATTTAGTGACAATTTCTAAAATTATTAACGTATGTAGACCACCGGTTTGTCATAACTAATTTCTAACAATAATTGTTGCATTAATTTTTTATTAACTTTAGTTTAAAATACCTGAAAATATATGAAGTGTGTTACAATCAATGTTATCAAACGTTACGCTTATGTGACAGATAGTTTTTTATGTTTTTAAACAGAACGAAAGATAGAACTACTAAATACAAAAAAAAAAGAGAAATTGTATTTGTCGTCTATTTAGAATCTATTTCTAATTTTGTAGTCGCGCCAGACTTAGCCAATACAAATACTTGTACAACATACATAATTTCGCACAATATATTTTAACATTTATTTGACAATTTAAAATTGGTCGCTGGTTCTTTTGACTAGAGCGTATTTGCTCAGAAACTATTGAATTTTTTACGTGTATTTGGTAGATGTATCTTTTGTTCTGGTTAGGCCTTTAAGGCAGGTTGTGCAAGTATTTGTATTGGCTAAGTCTGGCGCGATTACTTAGTATCTTTCGTTCTGTTTACTGCTTTAGATCCAAATGCTACATGCAAAGTCCTTAAAATTTGTTGTACTTTTATAAAACTAATAAAAGTGCATATTTCAGTTAGTAATTTTATTTTTATGACGTTGACTAACGTCAATTGTGGTTGAGCTAAGCGAATGGAGTATTCTAGTATACATATCATTAAAATATTAATAAAGAAAAAAAGCAGAACCCACTAATTTCTATCCCATATAAAAATCATAAAAAACTATAGATACCACCCGTACGTATAATAAAACTTTTGATTCACCTTATAAATACCATTTCCATGGTATTTAAATAAATATTTTATTAAACAAGAAATAAATCGAATTATAAACTGTGTACATTTGCATTTATATATACATATCTATAATAAACAAATCATAGAGTCTTGTTGATAATTTTATAATACGATAAAGGAATGGAACATGATTTACATGAAAAACTTTCTACAATTACACTACTACTACTAATAATAATAATAATAATAATAATAATAATAATAATAATAATAATAATAATGATGATGGAAAATTTATAAGTGAATTTATTTTCCATAAAAGTTAACTTATTAAAGCTTTCACATAAAAAAAAGAAAAGCTTAAACAGTTTGTATAGTATAGTAGTCTTTACATTACTGATTTAACAAATAGATATATAACACGCTATATTTCATTGTTGATGATTTGTTATATATATTTTTGCCAATTTGTTATAATTTTAACATAATTCACCACAACAACAAAAGTAAAAAAAAAAAAAAAATAATAATAATAAAATGTATAATGGAAACGAAACATATAATGCGTAGTGGATAAAGAGTTTTATTATTTATTATTTTTATATTAAAAATTTACATTTAATTTTACTACTAATTCATTAGTTAAGTTACACCAATTTTCATTCATTTAATTCGCATTTTTATTTGTTTGTGTTCAAACTAAAAAAATTCTGTAAAACGGAATTAACATGCTTAACCGGTAACCACTTAAATATATCGTAAAAATTAATATCACAAACGATAAATATGTCTATAAAATATAAATAAAAATATTCTTTTCAAATTTACCATGGAAAATTTGATTTAAATGTTTTAGCTATTAACGTTTTATTAGTTTTTTTTTATATGATAGGCGGATTTATGAAGGATAAACAAAGGTAAAAAGGAAACTTATTTTATACCTTAGTCTTTACTAGACTAATTGAATGCCAAGCACACCAACCATGGTCTTATAATTTTCATTTCTTTTTACCCTGCAACTCCAACGTGGACCAATAAGTCTAATTTGGGTTATTCTAACTAAGATCAGTAATTTAAACACCTTGATAAATCTCAATAAACGTTTTTTTTCGCTTCCTTTTTTAATGCTATAACTTGCGTTCAGGTGATAAAATCTTGCAGCATTCATTATATTGAATAAAACCTCGATTTACTACAACGACGGAAGTCTTGGAACTCTCGGCACTACAAGCAAGACTGTCGTGTCTAGTATGAATTACACCTAGTAAAAATAGTAAAATTACTTTCTGTATTTTGTTTAAATATGAATTTGCTTCGGTAATACGTTAATTATGGCTTATTTACGACTTTTATTAATTCTCGAGCATAGCTAGTAAACATGATACAATAAGCAAAACAATGGGAAAGGGTTAAGTGATGGAAAGATTTTCTTTAACGCTGCTATAGTGGTATGGAAATGTAGCAAAATATTTAAGTTTCTGTAAGTTTCATTTTGCTCTTGAACTTTTTTTTGATCGTTAAGTTATGCTAGGTCTTACTGTATTCTAACTTCCATATCGTACTTGTTTGCTACTGCAGTTTACGTTTGTTACAGTCAACCGTTCCAGTAAAGATCCATCTAAATTCATAATACCATTTATACGGCTACCTTTTTTTTGTTAATAAACAGCAATCAACAAACTGTACGTCGTATAACACATTGGAATCTATAGTTTTCTCTCAAATAATATTTTCTTCTTCTTTTTTTTTAATTTAATTTATTCTTTATTATTATTTATATTCTTTTTAATATTTTTTATTTATTTATTTTATATTTATTTTATTTTTGTGTACACATATCCAAAAAGCAAAAATTAAAATTTACATAATTATTATTATTATTATTATAATAAATTTTTTATTATTTATTTTTATTTTCTTATGTATTAAATTTTTTTTTAAATAATTTATTTATATAATATATAATTAGTTAATATATTTATTATTTTTTTTTTTTACTGCAAATTTATCGGATTATTTATTATATTTAAATTTTAATTTATTATTTCAATACGTTTACAAAAAATGTGTGTGTGTGTGTGTGTTTTTTTTCTCTCTTTTTTAACAATATCTTTAATTTTCATTTTTCTGCATAATACATATTATTTTATTAAATCAAATTATTATTAATAATTGTAATTAATTAATAAATATAAAATATACATAAAAGAAAAATATAAATATATGTTTAAATACAAATTGGAAGATCTTTAAAATGTCTATTGTTTATTTATTTATATATTTATTAATTTTCTTTCCTCCTCTTCTTCTTCTTTATCTTGGATTAATTATAAATAATTCGTTAAGGTGGATTAAAACATTATTTACAATTATAATTATTTATTTAATATTTTTTATTTTAAATTTAATTTTATGTTAGTTTAATTATAAATTGGCTTTATTATTATTATTTTCTTTTTTCTATATGTTTTCTTTATTTATTACTTTTTTATTATCTCGATAAACGTTTAATTCAATTAAATTATTTAAAATAAAAGAAAAAGCTCAATAATATTGCATTAGTACCAAAGTGTTTATTGAGCTTAGTAAATAAGTAAATGAAACAAATAGAAAAAGAAAAAGTTTCTTAACCAGTGAATATACTTAATTAATCAATTTACTTCTTATTCATTTTTATATCCACAAGAAAATCTATTTGATTTTCAAATCTCAAAACAGAGGACGACAACAATTTTGGTTTCGTTTTAATTTTTAATTTTAATATCGTTAGCTAATATTCTCATTTTCTTTTAACAAAATCTTATCCAATATAATTTATTATGTGAAACCATTTATATCTTAAATTAAAAAAAAAAAAAAAATTAATTAATTAATTAATAAATTGAAAAATATTAATAAATAAATAATAAACAAAAAAAAAAAAATTGTGCGTTGCTATTGTTATTGTAGTCAATAAAAAGTTTTTTTTTTTATTTTTATTTTAAGTCTTGTTCTGTTGTTGTTTTAAATATTAATTATCATAGATAGCGCTACGATTGTTTTAAAGAATTTCTGTACTAAATATTTATCGTATTTTTCTTCGGTTTTATAAATGAATTAATTTTTTTTTTTGTAATAATATAACGTCGATTTTTAATTAATTAAATTAAATTTAGTTAATTTTTTTTTTTTTTTATATATTTACTTGTTTTTTTTTTTTTACATTTCGCTTATGTGATATGCACTTTTATATTAATTAAGTTATATAAATTTAATAACTATTTTCGATTTACTAATGTCGTTTATATAATTATTAGTACAATATTCAATATAAGCTTTTTTTTTTACTTTTTTTTGTAAAATATTACTTTAAAAAAAAAACAATTTCTTTTCATTTTAATAAATTCTTGTAAATATAACACATTAATTAAAATTATTTTATTTTATTTTTAAATGTATATAAACCAGTTAGGGAGGGGTTTTTAATTATTTCTTTTAATAAATTCACAAAATCAGAGATCGTTAGATAAAAACTTATTAAACCCGTAAAAAATATATATGTGTTTCTGTGTGTATTTTCTCGGGAGATTAAAATAATTATTAACTGAATAAAAAAAAACAATTCAGTTTAGTTTTATTATAATAATTAATTAACTAAACCACGTTTATTGTTAGTTAATACAGAAAAATTAATAATAATATTTCTAATGTATGTATATATGAATAAGGAGGGAGAAGGTAACTTAATTATCCCACTAATACAAATATATGCTTTTTGACAACTGTTTTTCTTTTCTTTGCTTTTGTTTTTTTCATATGGAAAATTTGTATAAGAAATTCATCCACAAGTTATCTAAATAATTTAGTTATTTCATATTAATTAGTTTATGATTAATTAATATGCTTTATGCTTTTATTTATTTATTTCTCATTTTATTTTTTTATTTATCTTTTAAATGCTTGATTAATTTTTTTTTTTTTTTTTTATCACTAAATTTAATTTATTTTATATCTTTTTAGTTTTCATTATTTCAACAAATTTGTTTTCTTTTTTATTTTTATATTAATTAAGTAATTAATTAGTATTATAAATTATTATTATTATTATTATTATTATTATTATTATTAACGAATATTTAAATTTAGTTATTAATTTTTTTTTTTCTTTTTTATTAATTGATTAATTTTTCCGTTTGATGATGATTATCACGTTTTTAATTATTAGTTTTCTTTTTTTTTATTTATTAATTAATAATCATATTTATGATGTATTGATGGTGGTTGGATATTTCATGATCAATTTAATTATTATTATTTTTTTTTTTTTATTATTATTATTTCGTTATAATTCTACTTTCACTAAATTATTATTTTTTTTTTTTTTAATTTATTATTTTATTTATAGAAATAATGTTGGTTGTTCGTTTTATTTTTAATTAATTAATTTCTTTAACCAAAATTTCACAAATAATTATTAAATTTAAATTTTTTTAATAAAAAATAATAATAATTTCTGTCTTTATATATATATATATATATATTTTGAATGTTATTAATATTATTCTTTAGTTTATCGCAATCACAATATGCATTTATCAATGTTAATTAAAAAATTTATTTTTTTTAAATTTATTTAATTTATATTTTGTTTTACACCACATCATCATTCATCCAAAGCAATTTTATTAAATAATAATAATTAAGAAAAAACAAAAAAAATTTGATTTAATTTAATTTAATTTAATAGGAGGAAAAATAAAATAAAAAAAAAATTTAATTAATTAAATTTTTATTAATACATATTATTATTATTATTTAAAAATTAAATGCTAAAATAATACATTTTTTGTTTTTAGTTAAATAATTTTCATTTATATCTTCTGCTGTGCATTTTTGTTCATCTTGTTTTTTTTTAAGGGGTAAATAAATTTTTAATTTTTTAAATTTTTGTATATTATATAGGAATTTTGTTTTATTAATTAATTAAAAATAAATTATATGATGAATTTTTTTTTTTTTTGTTTGTTTCGTTTCTATAATTGTTGTGTTGTCTATTTTTTTTTTGATTTATTTATTATATTAATTTATTACTTAATTTATCGTAATTGGTTTTAAATTAAAATCCAGAATGCAAGACAAAATTAAATGTATAAAAATTGTCTTTTAATTAATCATGAATTCAATTTACTTTAACTTGGACAAAATAAAAGACAAAATCGCTTTTCCTTAATAGAAACAACATAAATAAATAAAAAAAAAATTTATCACATTTTACCTTTTTGTTTCTTCTTTGCTTTTTAATTTATTTTTTTTTAATTTAAATTTAAATTTTAATCAAAGGTATTTTCACACCCTCTTTTCACATTCCTCTCTGTATCTAATCTTTCACATAAAACATAAATTTTTTTATTGCTAAATAAAGATAATTGTTGTTTTATTAAAATAATTTCATTTATCTTTGAATCATTTCGTTCTAAGTAATTATTACATTTTTTTTTTTTTAGTTTTCCTTTTCTTTTTTAATTAATTGAGATCAAATATAGTTTTTATTAAAATTAAAATAAAAGAAAAAAAAAATCATCATATAAATTAATTAATATTATAAAAATCATCATGTTTATGATTAGTTTTTTCTTCTTTAATTTTATTTATCTTTAGTTTTTTTTATAGTTAAATGTGCATATAGAGCTTAAAAATTTAATTTAATTTTTTTATATACTTTTATTATATTATATTACATAAAACTTTAAAACAAAAGTAATAAATAAATATTAATAATAATAATTTGTTTTTAATTTAATTTTTTCCATGTTTTAAATTTTTAATTTATAATTTAATTTATCTAATTTTATGGTCAATTTTTATAATTTGAAAAATAAAAGAAAAAACATTTAATTTATTAATAAAATTTTTATTTATTGTTTTTTTTTCTATGCCTTTATATATTTACTACCAATTATTACTGTGTTTTAATTTAATTTAGTATTATAATTATTTCATCAGCATACAATACATACATACAACACAAGAAAATTAAAAAATTAATTTAGGAATGAATAAATAAATGCCTTTCCTCACTCATCTCAGAGCTCATGTATTCAATAAAATATATTTTTAAATAATAATTTTTGTATACAGTAAAATAATATTTAAAAATTCTCAAAAATCATGCTAATTTTCAATTAAAAAGAAAAAAAAAAAAACAATTAAAAACTCATGCAATAAATTTAAAAACAATAAATTATTGGCAAAAAAATAATAATTATTATTATTAATTAATATTAAAAAAATTTGCGCTTATCATTTTGTTTTCTTTTTTTTTAAATAACTCTTGGTTGCCTTCATAATATTTTATTAACTTATTTATTTTCTCATTTATTTTTTTTATTTAATCAAAAAAGGTAAAGGGTAAGGTAAATAACTCAATTAACAAATTATATGTAATTGTTTACCTACCCAACCTACCTACCTAATAAACGTATTAATTTTCTTATAATCTTTAATTCTGTTATACATTTCTGTATGTTATATATATTATATATTATTATTATTATATATTTTTGAATAAATTCTTTGCATTATAAAAAAGAAATAAAAAAAAAGCAGCAAATAATTAAAAAAATTATTATTATTAATATGATTATTTTACCAAAAAAAAATTAAAAAATTATTTTCCCCTCTTTAAATAAATTATGTAAAAACGAAAATTTTATATTTTTTTTTTTTGAAACTAAAATTAATATTTATATGTACAACAAAAATTATTCACATAAAAATAATAATAATAAGTATAGAAATATAAATTGGTATATTTCTTGTTTAAACAAAAAAAAAAAAATAATAATAATAATAAAATTATTTTAATTAATGAAATATACACTTTAGATTTTTCCCAATATTATGTTGATTCTCTAATTCCTCTGTATATATATATATATATATATTAAGTGTTTTTTTTTTCCTTTATGCATTATTGATAATAATTATTTTATTATATTATACAAAGTTTTCTTCTTTATTTTTTGATTAATTTATGATTTCTGCTTTTTTTTTTTTATTTATTTATTTATTTTTTTTTTTTTTGTGTATAAAGTCTAAGTTAGCGCCATACATTCTTTAATTATATTTTTTTTTATTAAAATTATTTAATATTAAGATTATGATCGCTTTTTATTTAATGATTTTTTTCCTTTAATTTTATTTTTTATTATTATGATTAATCTTCATCTTTTATTATTATTATATTTTATTAATAATATTTGAATATTTTTTTCTTCTTCTTCTTTATTATTGTTTTATAGCTTTCTTACCTTCGATTAAACTCTGATTTAATAGCTAAAATTAAATGATAGAAGAATATTATTTAGTTATTAAGAACAATAAGGATAATATTACTACAAACCATCTATAATTTCTTGTTTAGCCTTATTAATTTCGAGTCGTACTTCACGTAATATATCAGCCTTCATATTCTCTAATTCAGATAATGGTAAAGATAATCCGTCGCCATTTACTTGCTAGAATTTATTAAATAAATTTCATTTAAATTTTTTAGTTCGATTTTTATTTCTTTTATTTACCTTTAAAATAGTTTCTTCGCTAGCACTACCAAATCGTTTTCTTTGTGGCCTTGGTGATTCACCACCACCACTGCCACCACTACCAGCTGATGTATTACTATTACTACCGCCCGTCACACCAGCTGCATTTGCCAATGTACTATTACTTGTACTACCACCTAATTTATGTGGTAACGTATTTGATTTTTCCCATGGTCTTTGACGTAAATTTGGATCATCATTAGAGTCCGGCTATATAATGAAAAAAAAAACACATAAATTTCACCCTTTAAATAATCTACCGGTGCTAACTCTAAGCAAACCTCTTTTTTTTCTACTTGTGCTCTACGTCTAGCTAATGTTTTCGCCATTTCATCCATCATAGATGCCATGCCAGTCGTTGTTCGCCCTAAAATTCATAATTTTTATTTTTATTATATATTAAATTTCTTTAAATCAATAATCAATTAATTTTTTTCGTGTAAAAAAAAATTACCAATTGTTCCATAATTACCACTACCACCGCTTGATGTACTGCTTCCCGAATTTTCTGCTGGTGGAGTTGTCTTTTGATTACGCCTAAGTTTGGCATTTTGTAGTTGTGACGCTAATGAGCTCATGTCCATTCCTTCTTGTTTGGCAAGACCACCCATAGGTGGAGGTGGGGGTGGCGGTGGTGCTCCTGGGCCGCCGCCTCCACCTCCACCGGGCATCATCATTGGGGGAGCTGCTGGAGGAGCTGGTGGTCCTCCTCCACCACCACTAACAAGACCATTTAGACCTCCAAATGGAGGTGGTGGAGGTGCTTGTGGCTGAGACATAAACATATTTGGCATTTGAGGAGGAGGTGCAGGAGGACCTCCATTGGTACCACTATAAGAGTGTTGAATTTCATATGGTGGTGGTCCATAACCATCTTGTGGCAATAAAGTACCAGCTGAATTAACACTTCCATAAACACTTCCACTGCTAGCCGAATTTGGTAAACCATTTCCATTATTTCCTGAGACATAGATTGGTCCACCACCATTTTGATGCTGCTGCTGCAGTTGTTGTTGTTGTTGCTGCTGCTGTCCATTACCCATTACAGCTGATGGAGGATGATATTGTGATTGTTGTTGCTGCGAATGATGATGATGATGATTCAAACTTTGACTTGATCCAGATGACACATATATTCGTTCACCAACATTATTATTTATATTATTATTATTACCACCACCACCGCCAATAACACTACCACTACTACCGCCATACTGATTATATGCCAATTATTTATATTAAAAAAAAAAATTTTTGTTTTTTTTTTTTTTCATAAATGACAAATAAAGTAATGAAATGAAAAAAAAATAAATAAAATAAGAAAAAAGAAAAATAAGCAATGCGAAGAAGCTTTTGTGTAATAAGCTACAATCATATATATATATATATATATATATATATTTTTAATATATTAATATTCTATCAACAAATTGCAATGTTCAATGTTTCTTCATATTTATTTATTTATTTATTAAAAAAAAACAAAAAGCACAGAAAATGCTTAAATAATTTATAATTACTGTTAACATATAGTTATTAACATTTATTACTTTCTATATGTATAATTATATAAATATAAATTTCAATTAATTTTTTCGATATTTTTTTGCGTTTGATAATAATTGGTCTTAAACCAAAAAAAAAAAAATAAATAAATAAAAATTATTACTGAGCTTTTTTTATACGGCGTGTATTATAGTGTGCGTGCGTGCGCGGTTTAGTTTTATAAAAAAAAAGCACTCAAATGGACGAGAGTGAAAAAGAAAGAATAAATTTATTATAATTAAAAAAAAAAAAAGAATTGAAGCATTAGAAGCTTTAGTTATTAGAAAACGCATTTAAATATTACACACTTTTAAGTGTTTTGTGTTTATACATATGTGTAATGGAAAGAACACAAAAATTTAATTTAATTTTGTGCTTTATTATTATTATTATTATTATTATAATTAAAATTAATTTATTTGTTGTATTTATTTTATGTATAATTAAATTAATCAATTAATATTACATTTATTAATAATTTAAATTAAAACCAAATTTTAACCTTTTAATCATAATATTATTTTGACCATTAATTAGAATTTTAGAAGAAAAATAATCTTGAAAATTTGAAATAATCTATGCTCTTAATTAATAAATTTCAATTTAATTCAAAATTATGATAGAAATTATACCAAATAGACGTTGCTTTTTTTTTCTCTGTTGTATTTAAAACATAATTTTTGTATATCAAATATATGATATGCGTTAAATGATGGTTGGTTTTCTTTTATAATTCAATTAAAAAAAAAAAAATAAATTCAATTTTAATTCAAGACAAGTTAAATAACATATTTATGAAATCAATTTTAATTTATAAAGGTATGGAAATAGGTGTGAAAAATCAAATCAAATTGATTGAACGTTTTTTTTTCTTTTTTTTTTTTTTGTTAATAAACTGTTTTATTTTAATAAACGATTTATGTACTTATTATCATTAACAAAAGCAATAGAGAGAGAAGTAATCAATTAATTAATAATAAAAAAAAAAATGTAAAAATATAAAAAAAAGCATAATTGTTGAATACATAAATATGATTTTCATGTTTCTAGATTAATAATAATAATAAAAAATAAAAAAAAAAAAATGTTTCAAAAACAAAGTAAGTAAATTATTTACCTGATTTGTGCTATAAATATTTGATGGTGGTTGTGGAATACCACCACCATTTATCCCTGAAACAATACCGGCTAATTGTTGTTGTGGTAAACAATAAGGGCTTACACCTTGTGGCATCGGTGGTAATCCTGGTTGTTGTGGCAACATTGACATTGGAGGTGGCTGAGGTGCTGGCGGCGCACTACTTATTTTTTTTTTATTATCATCATCGTTATTATTATTGAATATAACACATAAAAAAACAAAATTATTTACATGCATATTAATTAATGTTTTATTCAAGATTATTAATTAATTAATTATTTATTAAAAAAAAAATATATATATATTATTATTAATTTCTTCTTCTTTTTTTTCTCTGCCTCTTTTTTCAGTTCTTTCAACAAATCACAACTAATAAAACAATTATATGTTCATAGTTTAATTAACAACAACCAAATCAACAAAAACAAGAAAAAAAAATAAATAAATAAATAAATGTTTAAAACAAATATGTTTCACCACTTTAACAAATTACAAGATGTTTATTGATTAATAAAATTATAACAAAAAAAAAAAAAAATAATAATAATAATAATAAAAAGAGAGGAACAAACAACAACAAACGAAATGAAATTAAATTAATTTAACAACACACAACCAACAACTAACTAAATGTTATTATTAAATGTTGTGTTGATTTGTTAAATGCAAATATTCAAATACATAACAAAACAAAAACAAAACAAAAAAAAAAAACTTATTTTAAATTATAAATTATTTTCTTATTTAAAAAAAAAAATAAATAAATAAATAAATGGTCAAATTAATTTTGCACAATTTCAGTTTTTTAATCTATAATTAAAAACAAAAATAAATAAAAATATAATAATAATAATAAGGCTGTGTCCCAATAACGTCCCAATAATAAAATTAAATCACAAACAAATAATAAAAATTCTCTCTAAACACAGAGTGTGCCCATTTTCTTTAAAATGATTAGGATAGCTAAGGAAAACTAGGAAAAAAAAAAACTTATTTTAAATTAAACATTAACCAGATATTAAAACGTAATAATACTTAAAACAAAGAAAGAAAAAAAAACTATTTAAGTATACACCGCTTAACTACTTATATTAAAACAAAAAAGGAAAAAAAAAAAAAAAACTATTTACCTAAGTATACAAATCAATTTTCAAGCTGATAACAAAATATTAAATAGAAATTATTTATGTTTCTTATTATTATTATTATTATTATTAATATTAATTTAAGAAAAAATAAAATAAAAATAAAGAAAATTTTAAATTAAAACACAAAACACAAAAAAAAAAAAATAAAAAATAAATAATAATAATAATAAATAAAATAAAAAAACAAAATTTATTAAGTGGATACAGTTGCTGCTTAAATAATAAAAACATTTTGTTGTGTTGTGATTGTTGTTACTTAAAATAATTAATTAAAATCGTGGGTGAAGAATTCGATGAATTATTAAAAAAATGTTAAAAAAAACCAAGATTGAAGCTTTAATGAATAATTAACACAAAAAAAGAAAAACTTAAAATAGTGCATGTAAGCGTTAAACAACTTTAAATAATAGTTATCTATCACTCTCATTACACATCAATCCTTTGAATAATTCAAATTAAATCTGAAACAGATTTCTAATCCTTAAAACAACGCAATTTGTTAAAGAAAAAGAAAAAATTAATAAATAAATAAAGAAAGTTATTAACCTGCTAGTTCGATGATGACCGCCTTGTGGTGTTGGTGGACTCTGTGGTATATTTTGTGTTGTTGGAGTTTGTGGTGATGGTCCGCTTCCAGCTTGTAATGTTCCACTCAACACCATACCTTGTTGCTGTTGTTGTTGTTGTTGTGAACCAGTCTGTGAATTACTTAAAATTATTGTTGATTGTGAACCAATGCCACCAATTGGTGGTACAGTAGTAGGTGGGGATGTGGTGGTTTGCATTTGTTGTTGCTGCTGTATTATTGCAGCATCTTCACGTGTCATTGTGCGATAGCCCATATCCTCTTCATACGATGTATTATTACTTAAATTATTATTGCTTAATGCATTATTTAATGGGATTGATGATCCACCACCAGAACCGGGAAGTTGTGGAGCAGATGGTTGCGCAACACGACTACTTAATACCTTATTGTTTTTATATAATTTTAATAATTTGTTTTTTTTTTTTTTTTTTTTTTTTTTGAAAAAACTTAAATAAGAGACCACTTTAAATAAAATTAATTAACATTGATCAGACTTACTTCTAATGCATGCATCATAGCACGTGCAAATGCTTCAGCATCCTGTTGACTTGAAAAATTTAAACCATAAACATATTTTGAATCACGCCATTGATGAAATGTTGCCGTTGCCTGATTATATTTTAATCCTTTGATTATTGAACAATTTATCACAACCTCATGATCTTGTAATTTACGTCCAACAACACGAAATGTATTATTCTGTTGATGATGGTATATTTGAACTTTACTTAAACCAGAAGAAGTGCCACTTGGAACCCATTTCTTTTGATTATCATCATATACCATTACAGATGCTCGAGCACCAATTATACTTTGCTCACTAAAAAAAAAAAAACATAAAAGAAAAAAACAAATTGTTTGATTATTCATTTATTGATAAACAATTATGCATAAATGTGTGTGTATGTGTTGTTGGTATTTTGTTAACATTATATAGAATTATTAAATTATCCTCTCTTGCTTATTTGCTTCCATCTATTTAAATACATTTTATCTTATGTTACTTTGGTTAGTAATGGCAATTACTATTCATTTTGGGAAACTTCTTACCAATTTGATTCTAAATTAAAACAATTAATTATGTGATTCGATAGATTATCATCATTTGTAAAACATTCATCTTCATTAGGATCATACATTATTTTACACACATTTGAACCACTTTTCAATTGCGTTGATTGTTTAAATGTTGATATACGATTTTCCGTTGTATTTATATTAATATTGGGAATTTCATAAATATTCTCATTATTACATTTAATAATTTCATAATCGGAATTTTTTATTTGTGTTATTGTTTTATATTTAGGTATTGGTGGTAATGGCTTATTACGTAAATTTAATATCATATTATAATCACTTTCAACTAAAAATACTTCATCATTATTTAAATTTTCAATTTTATCACATTTCTTAGAACTAGTAGTTACAACATTTAAACTATGATTTATCCCATTATTATCTATATTTAACGTGTTATCATCATTATCGTGCAAATTTATTTGTGAATTATTTTTTAAATTAACGTTTAACGATTTTGCTTTATAAAAATGTTTCAACATTTTGAATTTTTTTCTTTTTTTATTCAAATTTGATTGGGTAAAAAAATATTTATTGGAAAAAAAAAAAGCAAAAAACTAAACAACACACTTTAACAGTTTAAAAATAACTAATTAAATTTAAACAAAGGGAATATAAAAATAAATAAATAAATGAAAAAAAATCACACAAAACATAATTATTATAAAAACTGAACACACAAAGTTGATAAATTTTAATTATAAATATTATAAATAAATAAAAATGTAATCACAGGAAGAGAATAAAAACGAGAACGAATAAAACTAAACAAAAATAAGCAAAAATAATAACCAATTATGCGTGCTATAACTTGACTATAAAGCCCCTCTTTGCGATTTTAACAAACTCATCTCAACCAAAAATAAAAATTAATTTTTTTTCTTTTTTTTTTTCGCATTTCTTTGCTTTGTGTTGTGTTGTTTTGGAATTTTCTAAAATCCTACCTAAAATAAATAAAAATAAATGTTTTTTTTTTCGTGTCATTGATATATACAAAACATCTTGGAATCATATTGTATAATAATTAATTAAAATTTCATTTATGAATTAAATTTAAATAAAAATAAATAAAGAAAAATAATAATAATTTTTTTTTTCTTTTATGATTTTATAATTATGGAAATATGTTTGTCAATGGTAATACCATTTATAGAAAATTTATATATGTATATAATTTGCAAATAAATTTTCAATTTTATTTAACAACAATAATTAAGTGAAAATCAACAATCGTAAACAATAAAATAAAAAATAAATAAACAAATAGAAATATATCCGTGTTAAATAACTTTTTAATTAACTTTATATGTTTTATTAAATAATGAGTATTGAGGAGATATTACGTCTCTAAGTATAATCGTATTACCAATATTTAGTCAAAGCGCTAGGCAAAGGAGATAATGTGCATATGCTGTCATGTCATTTTTTAATCATAACACACACTTCTAAAACATCTACCTAATCTACTTAAAATATTATAGAAGAGTTGAGTAAAAATTTCCGGATAGATTTACGCAGAAACGTCATATGTTCTAACTTCAATAAATAAAATTTTTGTCAGAAACTCTGTGGTTAATGAATGACGCTGAAAAAACACCGAGACACATTTAACAGCTTTTTACAAACATAGCTTTAGGACATTGCTCAAATAAAAATCTCCTCGATTAAACTCGATTACACGCTACAAGTGCTGAAACAGCTTATAGGTACGCACCGTGAAATATCAAATCGATTTTATCATTCAAACTACGATAGAATGACACGCATTACCATAAGTCGTCTTCCCTCCGAAGTTTAATATCAAATCCCTTTAAAACTAACATCCACAAATTGGCTATTCATACGTTATACAATTATGCTAAAGTTTTATTCATAGATCATAAACAGGACAATCTTAACATTAAACAAAAATACTTTTTAACTCTCATAACAAGTTAAAATAATACTAAATTAGGATGCAAATAACACATAAAATTCGTTGTAAAATTTTTATTATTTAAATAAAAATAAAAATAAAATAATAATTAATATTATTTTTTATTACTTATAATTAAAATAAAAAAAAAAAAAAGACAAAACAAAGTATCATATTACATACCGGACATATATATGTACTGAATATAAATATTTTATTTTTTATACATATATTCTACATTATTTATAATAATAATAATAATAAAAAAAAAACAATTAATTTTTGCAAATAAAATAAAATAAATAAAAAAAAAAGCATAAAATTCTCCTCTCACTCTCTGCAAAAAAAAAAAAAAAAAACAACAATTTGTTATTAAAACAAAAGGGAAAACTATTGTTTTGTTTTTGCATTCAAAATATGCAAAACAATAATAATAATAAAATTGAGAAGAAATTCTTTCTTTCTTTCTGTTTTTTCCAATAAATGTAAGTAAACAAAAAAAAAGCAAAGCATAACAATGACTAGTGGTTCTGCATGTAGACATAGGAAATACAATAGATAAATTCATACCAATTTTTTTTTTTTCCATTTTATTTACCATCATCCACTATTTTTGTATTTTTGCAACAAATTATTGAAAAACAATTTAGAAATGAATTAAAAACAATGGATCACGGTAATTCATTATAAAAAGTTATTGAAAAAAAAAAAAAAACGAATGAATAAATGAAAAACCTTCTGACAAAAAAAAGTTTTAATGAATTAAATGCACTTTACTAGGCATCATACAAAAAATCTGCATTGCAGAGTACAAACATTTCATAATGATCTCTCAAAATAATCTAAACTTTACCAACAACAACAACAACAATTATTTCGTTAGCATAAAACATAAATGATTTCCCTTATTACTCATCTTGTTAATAAAAACAAAAAGAATAAGAAGAAGAAGAAGAAGAAAAAAAACAACTTCCGCATATAACACTTCATTTAAATTTCAATTTTTTTTTTTTTTTTTTTTTTACAACATTATTAATATTTATATGTAAATTATTTTTATTTTAGAATAATAATAAAATTACTACGTAAACACAACAATAACACAACACATTTTATTAATAAATTAACGTAAATTAATAATCATTGATTCCTTCAATATTAATTATGTTAATTATGTTTCTACAACAACAAGAAAAACAGAACCAAAAAAGAAAAAAAAGGTTTTCTCTCCAATTTCTAATAATTTATTTATTAACATCATTTTGACTAATCATCTTAAATAATCGGTTTTTAAGAAAGAAAAGAAATAAAAAAAATTAATTGTAATCAACAATTCAGTGAATAAATAATCTTTATATATATATTTATCTATATACACATATATGTACATATATAACAAGGTAATTTTCAATTATGAAAACCAGAGAATAATATAAAAATGACCAAAAATAAAATTACTTTCAACGTAAGAAAAACTTCAATAGAAAAATAAAAACAAGAATAATCAAATCTCTGATGAAATAGTAATCATAAATTAAATAAATTAATAAAGCAATTTTCTATATATATATATATATATATGTATATGTACATAATATACATTAATATTTAATTAACTACATTTAAACAAAAAAAAAATAATGATTAAAAATACAAAATATCCATCACTTCACACAAATTATAAAAAAATTAAATTTTTAAAGCAAACAAACAAACAAAATAAAAAAAAAAGTTTAAAAATATAAAATAAATATTTATCTACCGAATAAAAAAAAAAAAAAAAAAAATTTAAACAAAAAGCCAAGCAAAAAAAATTAATCAAAACCATTTGATAAAACATGAAAATGCGTCAAAAGTGGTGTTATGTTTGCATTCTTCATTTATAGAGATAAAATAAAATAAAATAAATATTTTTACATTAATTTCTTATTAATCATACATTAAATTTGGCATAAATAAATTAAAAAAAAATCATTCATTGACTCTTAATGCCCGATATCCTAGAAACTATCTATATCAACCTAAATATTAATAAAAAAAATGTTTGTTGATTAACCAACGTAAAAGCTTTCAACAACAACAACAACATAAATCGCATACAATTCAATGCGCAGCGCATCATATCCCATCACATCGAATCGCATCACCCACTAGTGAGTGGTATTATTATTATTATATAACCAACCATCGAACAAAAAAAATAAATTATCTTCACTGTGATATATCTCAACTTTAAATAAGACTAACAAACAAACAAACAAACACCTATTATCATCAACAATGTGCAAATTCAACAGTTAAAACTGATAATAATAATAATAATAAACAAACCGCGGAGAGAGATTTAATTTTATTATTAAAAATCAAAAAAAAAATTAAAATAATATTTTTTCTATTAATAAATAAAAAAAATTTCCGGAAATATTATTATCAATAAAAAAAAAATAAAAAAAATATCCGGTTCATTCAAATTATATTAATTAAACATTAAACAACAAATATTAATTATTAATTTAAATTATTATTATTTTTTTTATATAATATTTTCTATTTTTATTGTTTTTGATATTTATTGAATGAATGAATGAATTTATTTATTTATTTATAAATAAAGACCCACCACCACCAAATTCATTAATTAATTAATTTCGTTTTTTTTTTTAATAATAATAATAATAATCTTAATACTATCTATATACAATAGCAAATTTTAATAACAATAGTAAAACTAATTAATATCTTTAAATAATAATAATAATAATTAATAATTAACGTTTACTGTTCTGTGTATAAAGAAAAATATATATTTCCTGGTCGACGACCGTACCATAGCTATTGTTTTATTTTCAACACATAAACACATATACTTACAAATATAAATAGATATAATACAAAAATTAATATTACAGATACTACCTAATATATATGTATATAAAAAGCTCTGCTTTAGAATAATAATAATAATAATAATAAAAAATATTCATTTAAATTTTTCATATAAATAACAATTAACCATTTAAAATGTAACAAATTAATGACACATTAAATTAAATTAAATTAAATTCGTCATTGATTTCGCCTATTAGAAATTTATAATTAAATTTTTTTTTTTTAACAAATTATTTATCATTTACAATATCCATATTAAATTAATATAAAATTATTAATTATATTTCATAATTAAAATTAAGTGTAAAAATGAAACAAAAAAATTGAAAAAAAAAAAAAAAATTAAATGAAATGAAATGAAATGTGAAAAAAAGAAAAACCATAACAACAATTTTGCTGACATTTCAATAAATATTAATGACTAAATGTGTGTACATAATATGAAAAGCGTAAATAATATTAATTCAAGGAGAACACTTTATAAACTAATTACAAAGCAGAAGAAGAAGAAAAAACATTTTTTAATTTTATTTTATTGCTTTAATAGGTCAGGATGTTCCATACCATGGTAACGACCATACCATACCACAACGAATAAAATGAGATAAATAAAACGAAAAATTATTACATTCAGAATGAAAATTAAAATTTATTATTCGACTGGCCAAATTTACTATTCACTAAATATTTGTTCGATAACAAAAAAAAAAAAAAAAAAAAAAAAAACCCACCCTCAAAAAGCATTCTCTATGGCAAACATTTCAAATTCTACTCAGAGTAACAACACAAAACAGCAACAGCAACAAAAACAACACCGTAGCATGACATAATATTACATTTTAAATGCTAAAAATCACTAGAAACCGACACACCTCCCAAAGACTAAAAACTATATGGGCACGGGCATAGCAACTTTTTATTTTCCAGATATTTTATTAAAATTTTTCTGAATTTTATTCTAATGTTTCCCCTTATATGGCCTTGGTATTTATTATGGTTTATTTTTATTTTTATTTTTCGATTTTTAGTGGGTGAGACAATTTTATGCTTTCACATATAACATAACATATATTTATAATATAGGGGTTGTTAGTAATAAGCTACAAATATATATATATATATATTCATATATAGAAAGAACTAACTCTGTGATAATTAATAGGGTAAAAAAAAACTTTTACTAAAACTTTATTTATTTATTTATTTATTATTATTATTTCTATACAAAATAATTTAATTATTTATTTTTACTAGAACAATTGAATCAAAAAAAAAAAATTCTATTTAACATGACGTTAATAGTTAATCATATTCTAGGGTTGATTTTTTTCTGGAATTTCAAATTCGTTAATCATAAATGAGAAAAAAAATAGCAAATAAATAAATAAAAGCACAAAAAAAATTCTTTCATGAATTAAATTTTATATTTCATTCAACACAACAAATGCCATTCTTCTCTGTGCTGTGTTTTTAGCTTTAATTAATTTTTTTTTTCTTCGTTTCATTGTCTCTAATTTCTTTATTATCATTATCGGAATTTTTTTTTATTAACCCGTCGTCAGCATAACTACATTACAACTACTGTGTGTACATTTTTTTTTTTTTACTTAGTTAACTGAATATTTAATACTTTAATCAACGTTTTAATAATTTTATTTTATGTGTTGGCAGAGGAGGCTTAATGTGTTTTAACTTTTAAATAATTTAGAAATTCAGAGAGATAAATAAAATAATAATCATAATCATGTAGAGAAGAGGAATCATAGTTGTAGTAGAAATAGTTTTTTAATTTTTATTTTATTTTTTTTATTAGAAACATCCTGAATATATACATAAATGTTAAATTTTATAATTTTATATACTGCGCTAAAACCTTTTAAAATTAATTTATTAAGTATATGGTTGTTGCCACTTTTATAACTAATTAATGCAATTACTTCAAAAATAAAAAATTAAATCTTATAATAATCTGAATAACGATCGCCGCCTACAATCATTTAAATTTTTGCTTTAAATAACTTTATTTACATTTATCTTTAAAAAATAAATTTTAATCAAATCACCAAGTATCTAGTTAATAATTTTTTTGTTTCTTGTTTTTGAACAAGATAAAAAATAATAAAAATACCTAAAAACTGTTATTGAAAATCTCACAAACACAATACATTTATTTGAACTCAATATTAAAAGATACATTTTTACACTTTTTTCTTAACAAAAAAAACTAAGCTGAAGAACCCTCTAATAATCTTTAACAAAATTATAATCAACCACTCTGCACAGAAAATGAATATTATATGCAGCATCTAAATTAGATACCTCAACGATTATAGTTGCCTCAAGAAAAAAATTACCTTCGACGCTTCTTCTACTCATTATTAAAAAAAAAATAAGTCAATAAAAACAACAAATAATAAACAAATTAATTTTCATTCACAATTAATTAATATAATTGTTATTAATTAACTGTTTAATAGCGGTTTTAATTAAAAAGATGAAAAAAAAAAAACAAAACAAAAATTCTATAAAATTAAAAGCTTTTAAATACAAAGAGAAAGTAAATTAAAGTTTTTTTTTTTTTCTTTTCTTTTCTATTTAATAAAAAATTTCATACGTGGTAATTATTAATCTTATGTATAATCTGAATATAAAGCAACAATTAGTAATAATTAACAATAATTAATAATAATAATAATAAAAAAAAAAACAATTTAATTTCGGATTATTTTTTTAAAAACAAAAAAAAAACATTTTTATCAATAATTATGATTCAACCACAACAATAATTGATTACGTACGTAGTGTATTATTTATACTGTAATTAACATGTTTATTTAATTAACTATAACAAAATCAAATTTACTGTAACAACAATTTGACGACATCAATATTAAATGTTATAAAGTAAACAGCATGTGGTTCACCATTGCATTTTTTGATCGCACCCATCATAAAGTTTTGCTTTCTGTTATACAATTTTATTTTACCCCTGTATTTTGTTTATACATACATGCTAAAATCACCTGGATCGAAATATGCTAATCAAATTAAACAGATACCAAACAGAGTTTGTTAAAAGAATTGGAAATATAATTCTCCATATTTATCTAAATGTTAATAAGAGGTTTATAGTCTCGATTTGTCTTTGTTAATGTAAAAATTAAATATAGAAGTTGCTATACCGGAATAACTATCCGCAAGTTATGTCTACGTGTTACCTACCATAATAAAATTATTAACAATTTTAACGAAGAATAAAAATTAAGCAAACATTTTGTTAATTTAGAGAGCAACAAAAAATATAAAATGCGGCTTATTTTTAAAGTCAAAACTACAAAATTGTTTTGTTTAAATTAACCAAATATCTACTATAAAAAAAATAGTAAAATCAATAAGCATATTTATAAAGAATACACAACAAAAAAAAACTAAAAATTAAAAAAAAAAAACTCTCTATAAAAGTTTTTTTTTGTATTTTTGTCAGAATAATCAATATTTAATGAAAGTAAATATTATAGATAATAAACAAAAAAGCATAATTAAAAAATAAAAAATCTCATTCATAAAATAAAGGTAAAAAATAGAAGAACAACAAACAACAAGCAAAAAATATGAAAAGTGAAATCATATTTAAATTTATTAGTGACATAATAATGAAAATAATAATAATGTATGTTTACAATAGCAACAAGAACTAAAATAGTTTTTTTTTTTTTTGATACTTAAAATAATATAAAATAACGCAAAACAATTAAAAAGAAAAGTTTTTTTGTTTTTAGAAAATGAATAAATTCGTTAAAGTAGTAATAGCAACAGTAGCAGCTAGGATTTTCTAGTATCAGAGCAGTTTGCTAGTATCGATATATCGATACTATCTCATAAGAATATCGATATTCTCGATACTATCGATACTGTGTTTTGTCTCTTTCTTGCTTCAAGAAAACGCTTAATCCTACTAATTATTTAATTCATTTTTATTTTCTAACCAAAACTAACATAAAATAATTTAATAATTATAAGATTCGTTGAAAACATAAAAAAAAATATGAAACAATCGAAAATCGATACTGATACCATCGATACTGGAAACCCTTCTAGCAGCACAAACAATAACCGCCAACAATTCTCAATAATAATAATTAAATTCGATTAAACTAAACAAATTCTGTACAAAGGTAATTATTAAAAAGGTGCTTAAATAATCATTTAACAAATTTATTTAATTAATAATAAATTAATTAATTAATTAAACAAATAAACAAACAAACAAACTGTATAACAACACATCGTGTATTACGTTCATCGTGCATACATGCAAATAACTGTTGAGCTTTCGTACAACATTGACGTGTCACAAAAATAAAAAAAAATTCGTTCAAAAAAATAATGATTAATTTATTATTATACCAAGTAACCTACCTAAGTAAACTATAATTAAAGTATTAAATAAATAATAAATGAATATTAAATAAAAAAAAAAAACGCAAAACAATTTTATAACTTCAATAAATCGGTGGTGGTTTTTTATTTTTTATCAATTTTTTTTTTTTTTCATTTTATTCTTATCAAAATATAGATTTATCGTAATGGTAAAAATATTTATCAATAATTCTATGAGTAAACATTACGACTTATTATTCATTTTAATTAAAAATATTTAAAAGTTTCAATTTCTTATCAAAAGAAATTTAATAATAATTGTAAAACACGTAGAAAAGAAAAAGTAATTTAAAACAATAAAAAATAAGAAAATTAAATATTTAAAATAATTAAACAGATCCATGATCTTTTCACAATAATAATAATAATAATAATAATAATATTAATCATTTAATTATTAATTTCATAATATATGTCATCTTTTGCTAAATAATGTTTATTTATTTTGTTAAAATCTCTATAAAATACACATACAAAAAAAAAAAAACCTTTAAATAAACAGACATCTGTCTGCATTCTTTGCAATAAACTGGAACATATGAGCACCAGATAATAACAATAAAAAATTAAACAATTATTTTATCATCATCATGATTTTTATAGAGAAATATATAACATCTGACGTCATTTATGTTCTACTTTACATCTTATTTAACAGCAGAAAAAAAAATGTATTTATCATACATACATATATAAACTATGTACGAATAATATGTATATAATCAAAACATATTTACCATTTACAAAGAATTTACAATAGGAAAATAACCAAAATAAATAACAAATCTTATCTATTTTATCTTTAATATAATATTAGGTTAGATAATAATTTTTATTATTGATCATTTTATTTTTTTTTACATTTATGTAATTTAGTTACATTTATTAACAACATTTAACAATTAAATAATAACATTTTATTATTCATAATTGATAAATCTATCGAAAATAGAAAGAAAATTTATAATTCAATAGAACATTTGAGGTGTGTGGTTTAGTAAATTTTTTCTTGTCGTTTGTAATCTAATCACAATTATTAAAATATTCAACAAGAGAAAACTTAATCAAAAATACCTTTTAGAAAATATATTATATAGTTGTTTAAACTAGAAAAATTTAATAACAAATCTCTTTAAAAATAAAATAAAAAAAAAAAATCAAAACCATAAATACTGAATTTCAGAGACCTTTCCTTTATCAAACAAAAATATTTATATTATTATCACGAGTGTATTATATATTTCCGGTGCATATACATAACTACAGCATAGTTAATAAAAATATAAAAACTATGTAGTATTTATGCTTTACAGTATATTTAAAAAGAAAAAAAAAATTAAATAAATAATTGCAGTTGCTTATAGAGGTTTTGCTATAGATTTTTATATCCAGATAAGAACGTATTTATATTAAAATGTTTTTTTTTTTTTTTTTTTTTTTAAATTATTGCAAAATTATTATCGGTTTCACATATAATAATAATAAAAAGAAAAAAAAGTTGAAATTAAATTAATAATAATTATAACAAAATAAACAAACATCAAATAATTTTAATAATAATAATAAAAATCGTGTTAAAAAATAAGGAAAAAAAAATTTTTTTTTTTTTTGTTTATATAAATCAATTAATTAATTACTTGATTGATTATTATTTATAACTTAATTAAAGTTGTTTATAAAATAATAATAATAATAATAATATTATTTATAAATAAATAAATATTTTGAAGACTGTATATAATTGTTAAACAGGTAATTCGTTTTACCTTTCGATTTTACATTAAATATTCCTAATGAATTACAAATCGTTAGCTTCAACACATTTATTAATATTACTACAAAGTGTTTTTAAATAATTACATAAACATGATAATAAATAGTATAAAGTGGATATATATATAGAGAGATAGACACATTTTGTAAGGAAACAACAACGAAAGAAAAAACCACAACGAATAAATGTGAATCATCAAACAAAAATTTTTTTTTCATTTTTGTATTTATTATTCATCATTATTTTGTATTCAAACGTTAAAGAAAATTTACTTTTCTTTAAGTTATTTCAATAAAATAACGAAATATATTTTGATGATGATATATGTACATACATATATTAAATTATTGATTCATAAATATTTAGTAATTTCTCGAAAAATATTCATCACCCTTACATCCTTCTACGAAAAAAAAAACCTTTTTCCACAAAAAATTTCTACACATGCAGTTAATTAAAACTGTTAACAAAATATACCTTTTTTCTATTGAAATACATTTTTATTTCTAAATAATATAAACACGATTTTTACAAAATAAATTCAAATTAAACTTTCAATTTCATTTAACGTGTTATTTTTTTGATGTTAACAAAAAAATTGACTCATTGCCAATGAATAAACCGATAAAAAAAATAATCGAAAAATTGATTTAAGCAAATACTTAAAAATATTGTTTATTATTTATTAATAAAAAAACTTAAAAAAAAAAAAAAAAAAGTTAAAGAAATTTGTTTGCTTCTTGATTGAAACCAGATTAGTTGATTATGAAATTACACCGGTAATAAAATCAATATTCATTCATTCACAAAATAAAACTAAAACTAATATTAATAATAATAATAATTAAATTTAATGATATAACAAAATATCACATGGTAAGTGATGTATAAACACATCAAGCAAATACATTTCTGTTATGCCATTATACACCCACTTTTTCTCTTTTTTTTTTTTTTTTTTGCAATAAACAAAACCTCTTGAGAAAACCAACAAACTAACTGAATTATTCATATTTTGTGCTTTTATTTTTCTTCATATTTTTATCTATATATTCCAACTGTCATCATACAAACCTATTAATTTACTTAATTAAAATTGCAAGTGGAATATTTTTTACCTTACACATATAATATTAGCAAGGGTTAAAACATTTTTTTTTTTTTATGCAATACTTCATTGTATTCAATGTCACTAAATTTAAATACCTTTTTTTCCTTATAAATATGCTAAAATTAACAAAAAAAAATATAGAGAAAATAATAAAACGGAAATCACAAGCAAGACATACAAAAGTAAAGTAAAGAAAAATAAAATAAAAGGGGCGTTTAGTAATATTTTGTGGAAAAAAAAAACTAAATTTCATTTTGAAAAGAATTGCACGATTGTTAAATGCATTACACGATGTAATTAACACAGTTCTCAGGTATTATACAAGAACCAAAAAGAAAAAAAAAATTCTTTATTGTTTATCCATCTTAAGACAGTGAAATGATACAAGAAAACATAGTTTAAGCAAGAATAAATATAAAAAAAAAAAAACGAAAAATCATTACTACAAAACATTGACACTACATAAACATAATAAAACTATTGATTTTCAATAGAAAACTAAATTTTTTTTTTTTTTAACATGATTTTAATGTTAAACCACATAAATATTCCCTTAAAAACCGAAAATATGTGACATTAAGGGTGGAAAAACAAAAGACGACGCAGGCGACATTTTTTTTGTTATAAAATTTTTATTTTATTTAACATAAATCGACTACAATGAATTGTATAGGTGTTTGTAATATCTTTTATAAATTAAAAGTGTATTATTATGAATAATAAAACAGAAAAACATTCACATTTTCATCTTATGAGTAAATAAATAAAGCGAAAACAAAAAAAATAATAATAATGAATTGCTGTTAAACTTCTTGTCTTTTGTTCAATGCACTATTGCCATTTGTATTTGCGATCCACTTTGTTTAAATAATTCTTTATGCTCTTATTATGTTTCACGAATAATTATTTTTTTAAAAACATTAAATTTAATATATATTGTTATAATTAATAATTTATTACTCACCACATAATTATAATCCGTTTATTATGACTACCTTTATTTCATAGATAAATAAAATTGTTGCAATTAATCGCAACTATTCTTATCGATCTAAAATGATAACACAAAATTAACAAAGTCACAATAATGAAAACTTTTTAAATAAATAATATGCCTTTATTTCTAAATATTATTTATTTAAAAATATCACATATATTTATTATATTCAAAAAAATTAAAAATAAATAAATAAAACATTTAACACACCACTTCAAACATTTAAAGATATTCCCTTATCCTTATGTTTTTGATTGTTTTACTTATTTTATTATACTTCACAAATTATACATACATTTAACTTAAAAAAAAACTAATTAATTATATATTAAATAATAAATAAAATAACTATTTAATTTAATTATTTTATTTAACTTTTAAGTTACAAATTAAAAAATAGGTAAAAATTATATTAGGTATAGACGCGGATACATGTAAATGCTTCAACCATTGTGCCAGCCATATTTTATTTCTGACCAACCCTGAATGGTTGCCAATTGTTTAATAACAAATATTTTTTTATATTTTAACTGTTGGCAATACTTTTGAGTTTTCTTTATTTTATGTGTGGAACAATGCGCCGCATTTTAATACCGCAATATTTTAAATTATTAATTTAATTTTTCATATTATTTATTTAATAATAAGACTATGTTTTTTTTTTTTTACAAAAATTTATATTTAACAAACAAAGAATTAAATTGTGTAATACTTTTTTAAAATATAAAAATTAATATATTTCATTATGATATGCATTAAAAAATGTTACTATTATATCTGGTAAATTTACAGCTTTACATATATATTTGTGACCATATTTACTTTTTGATTCAAAACGATGAAATTCTGTTGGACCCCATGATTTTCCACGTTTATCTAATGCTGCACGATATAACTATTAGAAATAATAAATGTGTAAGATTATTTATTTTCTATATATATAAATTTATAATTTTAGTTTAACCTTATAGCCTAGTTTAAATGGAACAATTAAATCATCTTCAGCATGTAAAATTAAAATTGGTTGACGAAATTCCGCCACATGTTTGTCAGATTCAAATCGTATCATATTCGCATACATAGGTTTAACGATCATATACTCAAACCAAGGTAAAAATTTAAAGCACTAAAAACGAAATTTTCTATTAGAATAAAAAAAACTTTTTAAAAAAATTAGCTACTAATTACTAACATTTGCAAAGGGATGTTCTTTTATTTCGTCTTTTAAGTTATTAAAAGGACTTTCTAAAATCACACCTCGTGGCCCAACTATATCTATATTATTTAAAAGTGATAGCATATGTGTAGCCACACCTGTGCCCATTGAATGACCCCATAAAAATACAGGACTATCTGTTAAAGATAATATATACTTGTAAACAGCTATTGCATCTTTTACACAACCAATCTCAGATGGTGGTGTACTATCAGAATCGCCATAGCCACGATAATCAAAAGCAATTACATGATGATTTAAACGGCTTAAAACTTTATATAAATCTATTCGATGAGATGCCGCTCGAGAGCCTGTATTACCATGTAAATACAATATTATTGATCCAGGAATTTTACGTATAATTTCTTCGAAAAATTCTGCAAATAAAATTATTATTTTTATTTAATTTAATTATTTAAAAGAAAATGTTTTTTATTGTTTACCTTGTTCATCATAATTTACTAATAAGTTTTCATCATTTAAAAATTTCAATTCATCTAATTTCTCTACATTTACAGAATAATTATCATATGTATTATTATTCTTTAAAATTCTACTTGTTTCCTTTATATTAAATCTTGCTTTTGATTGTTTTATTATATAATTAGGTAATAAATGCCATACACCAAGTGTTATATTTTTATTTTCATTTTTATCATAATGACTTAAGTAAAAATTTCGTGCTCCTATTAAACCTAATTTATGTGGTAGTGTTAAATCAGTATTTCGAGGATAGTGTACTATAAGAGGGAAAAAAAATTAAAGGATTAAATTTTATTATAAGAATGAATATAGATTATTATTAAATACCAAAAGTTAAAAACATGAGCCCACGTTGCCATGATATGGAATATTTAAATATTATTGGTAGAATAACAAATAAAACTGCAAATCCTATTAATAACAATATTGCTGATAAAATTGTAATTCTAAAATATATAAATAAGAAGAAAGCATAATATTTATTTGTTTATTTTTTTTTTTTTTAATTCAAAATTAATTATATATAATTTTTGTTATGTTTTCTTGATAACACGAAACAAACATAACATAATGTGTTAATTTTGTTATTACATATATAATGCAACAATTTACTTACAAACCAAAAAGCCAACACGATATTATTACTCCGGGTAATAGAGTAGCAAAAAACACATTATTTATTATTTTATTGATAGTAAACATCATAGAAAAAATACTATTAAACTTAGATTAGCTTTTTAATTAAAAAAAAAAAAAAACAATTATCGATTGATCTAATTAATTAATTAAAAACAAATAATAAAAAAAAATTCTATACTAAAAGGGAGTCCTTTTGGATAAAACAACTAATAAAATATAAAACTTAAAATTCATAATTGAAAACATTTTAACCGGATTTATTGTTTTAACAAATACACAAATTATTTTATCTATTAATACGTTTTAATTAACTAAATTAATTTTCACCTTTTAAGTAATCGTTTGTTGGTCAACTTCATTCGGAAGATCATTATTATTCAAACCAAAATAATGTTGTCTAATTGTATCAAATATATAAATTTACTTAAATAAAATATTGAAATGTTAAATTGAGTTTTACTTATATTAATTAATTAATAAAATTGAATAATTAGTTGTTTATTATAATTTTTTTCAATACGATTGATAGATTATGTCAAGGTTAATTAATTGATAACGATGAAAACATACAAAGATATTTTCTTTTTAAATTATACATTTTTATATTACGTTATTTAAATTATTATTATTATATTGTTGTATATAATTCAAATGTAACTAATCCCTTTTCTAAGTAATTGGTGTTTAATAAGCATCGATACGAATCTAAAAGAAATGTGAAAAAAAAAAAATAATAATAAAGAGAAATTAATTTTTACACTTACTTACAAAATGTTTTAAATTAAACTAAAATTTAATATTTATTTTTAATAAGAAATTATATAATAAAATTCTAGATATTTTATGTATATATTATATAGTGTATATATTATATATTTATAGAACAAAAAACATGTAATAGTTTTCTCATTATTTTTATTTTTATTATTTTTTTTTTTTTTATTTTTTCGGTTATACATAAGGAAATATTATTGCAATGTGCTGCCGATTTTCTTTTTTTTAATTACTTTATTTTATTCTCTACTTTAATACACAAGGTAGAGAATAATGTTTAATGTTAACTTATATATACGAATATATATATATATATTTTTAAACAAGTAAATAATTACAAATAAAAAACTAGATTTATTTACATCTTTTTTTTTTTTACCTTTTGTTTTTATTATAATTGTCAGAATTTTGATGTTTAGAGTTTTTAACGCGTGTAATAATGGCCTTAAAACATTTTATTTAATTAACAAGTTGAAAAGTATAAAAATTTATGTTGGTACAAGTTGTAACAGCTGATTGTCAAGATAATAAATTTGTATCGTTTAAAAAAAATAAATATTATTTGTTTACTGTAATAAATATATTGATAATGATATAAAAATGAATAAACCGAAAATAAGTTTTGGTAAAATAAAGTTAAATGTTGTGAATAAAAGTGATGAGAAAACAATAAACGAAAACCCAATAGTATCAGGTAAATAAATAATTAAAAATATATATTTATATACCATAACCAAACTTCTGAAAAATGTTTTTCTTTTATAGGTTTTGGAACGTTTGGTAAAGATAAAAATGAGAAAATAAATTATGAAATTGAAGAAATTGTTGATGATTTAGAAAATCAACATGTACAAGATATTATGGGTATATCTAGTTTTGGAAGGAAAGCGAAAAGTTTTGATATATTAGTAAGTAATTTAAATTAATTATTGTTATCAATGTAATAAAAAAAAATCAAATAAATAAATTATAGGAACAAATAGCAAAAGCTAAAACAAATGCACCCACAAAAAATGCATCTGATGAAGCAAACGCCAATGATTCAGATAATGAGGAAGATATTGTAGGACCAATGCCATCAGTAAAAGCATCAAATAATATTGATTCACAGACAAAGAAAAAGTATAAAAATAATATTAACCAGTGTTTATAAACGTTAAAATAACCGTTTTTTTTTTGCAGGGAAAAAAAGAATCCTGATGAATCAGATGACAGCTATGATGATTTAAGCGATTCAGATGACAATAGTGACGATGATGATGGAAACTTAATAAACAAGTAATAGTTTTTCAGTTAATTTATTTAATAACCATTTTTATATAATATATATTTTTTTTTTTTTGTCAAGAATACCAAGCTCTCATGAAGTAACAATGAATCATGGACAGCGTGCAATAATAGCTCTTGCTGTTGATCCATCAGGAGCCCGCTTGGGTTAGTACATAAAACATTTTTATAAAAAGCGCAATTTTATGTTACGTTTATGTAATGAATATTTTTTTAGCATCCGGATCAGTTGATTATGACTTATGCTTTTGGGACTTTGCTGGAATGGACACGGCTATGAAAAGTTTTCGAACATTGCAACCATGTGAAAATCATCCCATTCGAAGTATGCTTTGACAATATAATGAATTATAGATGTATATAATTTATTTTTTTTTTAACAGATTTACAGTATTCAGTGACCGGAGACACCATACTTGTTGTGTCAGGTAATTCACAAGCTAAAGTTCTAGATCGTGATGGATTTGAAAAGTTAGAATGCGTTAAAGGAGATCAATACATTACTGATATGACTAAAACAAAAGGTCATACAGGTCAACTAACAAGTGGTTGTTGGCATCCAATTAGAAAGGACGAATTCATGACAAGTAGTATTGATGCAACATTACGTATTTGGTCAACATCAAATCCAAGACAACAAAAGACTGTTATAAAAACCCGAGCTCAAGGCGGACTACGTACGACACCTAATTCGTGTACATTTAATCGTGATGCAAGTATGATTGCGGCAGGCTGTCAAGATGGGTCATTGCAACTCTGGGACACTCGCAAAATGTTCGTAAACACCACTCATTGCGTAAGAGATGCTCATCAACGTAATAGTGAAATAACATCAGTTTGTTTCTCGTATATGGGAACAACAATTGCTACTCGTTCTTGTGACGAAACGATGAAATTATGGGATTTAAGGAATCTTAAAAAATGTCTACATACATTTGATGGGTTATTTTCTCGATATGATACAACAGATTGTTGTTTCAGCCCCGATGATAATCTCTTGGTGACCGCTGAATCATTAGCAAAAGGAAGAACTAGTGCGAATATAATATTTTATGACTCAAAAACATTTAACATGGTGAATACAATCCCAGTTCGAAATTCTCATGTAATCCGCACGGTTTGGCACCCAAAGTTAAATCAAATATTTGTCAGCTGCGGTGATGGAGTGATAAAGGGTTATTATGATGAGCGCAAAAGTATGCGTGGTGCTAAATTATGTGCAATGAAGACATATCGTAAGAAGAAAAACATGGAAGTAGTGGGAGGAACACAAGTTATAACGCCACATGCGTTACCTATGTTTAGACAGGAAAAAGCAAGATCAAGTAGAAAGAAAATGGAAAAGGATCGTTTGGACCCTGTTAAATCACACAGACCGGATTTGCCTATCACTAGTGGACAAGGTGGAAGAGTTGCATCATCTGGTGGTACACTTAGCTCGTATGTTATTAGGAATTTAGGTTTGAGTAAACGTGTTGATGATGATCAGGATCCCAGAGAAGCTATTCTCAAATACGCCAAAGAGGCGGAAGAGAATCCCTATTGGATTGCACCGGCGTATGCAAAAACACAGCCAAAACCTATTTTTGATGGTAATGGCCCTGATGCAAAGAAACAAAAAACCGAATAATTATACTTTTGTAGTTATTTTAATTATATCCTGTCATATATTTATTTTGTATCACAATGCTTTTATCTAATAACTATATGATGATGATTAGAAGATAAAAAACTTAAGTTAAAAATCAATAAACAAAATGTGTAGACAACTTTATTTCTTATCATATGCTGACATTGCTTCTTGTAAACGAAAACTGTCATTAGCTATCTTCCATTTATCACCTTGTGCGGTTATCATAAATGTCTGTTGAAATGGTTTTGATGGTTTATTTTGAAATTTTACAGTGCCGGACGCCTGAATTAAATATGTTAATTGCTGTGATACAGCTTCATCAATAATTGGTTGGGCATCTAATGTTGTAAGAGAATGTTCCGTTGTTGGTAAATCTTGAAAATATTTTTGTATATTATCTTTCCCAGAGGCACCATTTCCATTCCAAACTAATAATCCATTATCCAAATATAATCGTGACATTTGCTAAAAATTTGAAAACATTGTAAGAAATTTAAATACTTTTTTAATACAAAAAATAATAATAATTACATGACGTCTTTTATCTACACTTTCATAATAAAGTTTTGTAAATTCTTCCGCTGTACGACAAGCCTGATCAATTTCAGTTTTAAGAGCCTACAAAAAATATGAGATGTAAATAAACACATAACCATAATGTTTTTCTTTTAATTACCGGATCAACTGCTGCCATTTTATTGAAAAGTGTTTTTTCTTTAATAATAGGAGTCTTAAAGAAAAGTTTTCTTATTTTAACGAAATAATTAATATTAAACAATATGAGGAAACTATTTATTTTTAATTTGAAATACCAACACAAAAAATATTCAAACAAAATATGACATATCTATCTCTGAATTAAGTGTGAAAATGCGATCTTTATAAAATATTTTATTTGTTATTTTATAGATGTCACTATATTCACCAACGAGAAAAAAAAATTTGATTTGCATAAATAAATAGCCGAGTTTTAAACTGAAATAAATTTTATTAAATTTTTAATTAACATCCTGAAAATTTTTTTCAACTGATACATATAAGCTATAACTAATAATTGTTTTATTTTTTGATGGAATATAGAAACGAATATCAAGACGATAATCTCCAAATAGTGGGATAAAGGATGGAAAGTATCCACTTCGATAAGCAAAATTCATTAACGATACATTGCCCTGAATAAAAGTTAAAAATTAATTAAATTAATTATTAAGTTAAATAATAAAAAAAATTAATCTAAATACAACCTGATAGGGACAATTGTGTATTAGATTATTACTACCCGACTTAAATAATGAAGTCATTATCAAGATACTTCTGGATTGAGCAGTACCATTCATTACAGCACAAAAATCTTCATCAACATCTATCAAGTATTTTCGATATTCTTTTACCCGATAGTAAGCAACACCTGAAACCTAATTATTTGTAAATTTATTTTAATTACTTAATTGCAATACATACTTGAATTTCATTTTGGGGCTCATGCAAATAGCAACCGATTGTTAATGCTTGTGTATTTCGTTTAATTGGACGTAAAGAACATTGCATATTATCACAAAGTGTTTTATCACAATTGCACACAACTTTTTTTGTTCGGATTTTAAAGTCTTCTCTTAAATAAACAAATTGTATTATGCAAAACAATATGAATAATTTCATGTTTTTTAATTTAAGTTTTAATGAAAATAGAGGAATATTTTTATTTTTATGCAGAATTCTGATCATACAATGAGTATTTATAGTGAAATGATTAGATAAATTACGTATTGTTAAAGGTTCTGCCCAATTTATTTTCTAACCACTGACAAATTTAATTTAATTACCTATTTTTTTAATTATAATTACAAATTATTTAATGTCATTATTTTATATAGGTGTAATTAAAAAAAATCAACGAAATAACATGACAATATTTATTAACAAAACAATTAGGATGGGTCTGATTGGGATGATTAGATTACAGAAGTATTAATAAAGTAATTTCGGGGTAAAAATAAAACTAAAAAAATGCATTCTCGTTTTTATTTATCTATATAAATGTAGGTTTATTGATTTATGTAAAAATAGGTCAATTTTGAGACTTTAATTTACAGATTTAGAATCTGTCTTTGTAGTGTTTGCCAAAAAAAACAGAGTTTTAAAAAATTTTCCACAAGACTCAAGATACTTTTACCAATTTCCTTGTTCAAAAAAAAAGATAATTGTAACGAATTCCTAAGATACCAATTGAAATTGAACAATTTTACCAAACTTTGGAAACTGGTAATCTGTTATCAAATAATCAAAATTTGAATTTATTATCAAATTTTAGTTCAATGAATGCTAAAGTGAAAAAACTTCTTTTATCGGTAAAATACAAATAATAAAAAAAAAAAAAAACAATAATAAATATAACAGGGTGCTTTAAAATTATATTCATTTCAAATAATGACGTTTAGATGACATTTTCTGTATTTGTGTGCTTCATAAATAATAAATAAATTTAAAATTAATTTTTTCTTCATCTAATCAAATATTAATTATAATCGCAAGATAAAATCTATATATAATAAAAAAATAAGAAACGTGTCATTTTAACTTTAACAAAAAATTTTATAAATTAATTTATAATAATATTCTTTTAAAAAAAATGATAAATAAAAATAAATTGTATATAATTATAAAATTATTAATATTATTATATCTATGTGCATTACCATATGTAAATAGTGGTGGTAAATATATTATTTAAATAAAAATTAAAATGAATTCGTTAACATAACCTTTAATCTTTTTAAAGCAAACAATTTACATATGTTTGATGGTATAACGACTCAGGATATAATTGCTGGTGATATATTTTTTGAAATAATTGAACCTGCCGAATTAGAATATACATATCGTTTAAGGCCAGCTAAAGACTTTGGTGCTCCATTTAATTCAAGTTTTAAAGCCCTTCAATCAGCATTAGTATTAACACAACCATTAAATGCATGCAGTGAAATTACAAATGCAGATGATATTGAAGGAAATATTGCCTTTGTTGAAAGGGGGTTAGTTTTGTAGTTTATATATACAAAATTATCTTTTATTTATTCATTTTTCATTAATTCAATTTTTAGAGAATGTTCATTTTTAAGTAAAACAATAAACGTAGAACAAATAGGTGCTCGTGGAATTATTATAACTGAAATTGATAATAAATCATCGGATTATGATTATTATATTGAAATGATTCATGATAATACATCAAGAGAAGCGAATATACCAGCTGGATTTTTACTAGGCAGAAATGGTCATATAATTGAACGAACATTACGACGTTTACAAAAACAATACGCAATTATTAATATGCCTGTTAATTTAACATTTACACCGCCAAATTTAATTAATCATCCACCGTGGTTAGGATGGTAACATTTGATTAATAATATAAAAAAACATTTATAATATTTATTGTTGATTATTTTTAAACATAAAAATTATTATTTATGTGCTAAAATACATAATAGTGACAGTTTACATGTCGTGTAATCAGCACACTAACCTAAATAGTATCAAAGTGGTTTTAAATTTAGTTTATTAAAAATGCTAGTCATGGACAAACAGTTAAATTTAGGAACAAATTAAAACGAAAAAAAAAAAAATTAATAAATTATATTTTGTATATAAAAGCAATAATTTTTATTCACTTGATAAAATAAAGATATTAATTTTTATAAAAAAGAAATTTATTTAATTGCATTTTTCCTTTAAAATAATTTTCGGCTATTGTAAAACTTTTCAAACTGAATCGATAATGCAGAGTTTCTTCTTTTTTTTTTCTCTAGTTAAAAAAAAAATTCGAATAGGATTTTTAACTGTCAATCAATTGAATTATTGTGAGGGCAAGATGTCATATAAACGTTTTTTAATTATTATAATTAGTTGGATATCAACAAGCCACTCATTTGAATTAAAAAATTATCATAATGATAAATATATATCTAGATTTTGGACAAACAGTGGATTCTGTCCACCAGCACCAATTGAAAATTCAACGGATTATTTTTTATCCAATGGTGTTAAAATTAATTTACAAACAATTGGAAGTATACCGGGACAGGGAATAAAAAATATTCGTATACACTGGTTACTTGAATTGATTCAATTACAGTAAGATATTTTATTAAAAATTACATTGTAATAAGAATTAATTTTATTTTCTTTCCAATGTAGACACTATACTCGGGAGCATATTCCCGTTTACAATTTCACAGCTTTAGACATGTTTTTAGATAATTTATTAGATGCAGGATTATCACCAGGTTTTGAGTTTATGGGGAATCCATCAAAAATATTTAATAATTCTAATTTAACACATGAATTTCTATGGGAGAATTTATCGTATCAAATTGTTACACGATATTTAGGTACAATGTCGAATAGTTTTTGCTTCTTACATGTATGTTTCAAGTATTATCTGTAAGTAGATCGTTACGGAATTGATGAATTATTAAATTGGAAATTTGAAACATGGAATGAACCGGATTTAATTAATTATAATTTATTGAATTATAATAAAACCATGTATATTGGGTATGTGTACTCATTACAGCGTGGAATTTTAGCAGCAGGACATAATAAATTATTTCTTATTGGTCCTGGTGGATTATTTAAAGCCAAAGATAAACATGAATTGTGTTGGGGTATTTTAGAGGAATGTAATCGTGTTAAAAATGTAAATTGCCCACTAGCTGAAATAACATTTCATCGTAAAGGTAATGGCACAGCAGAATCAATTTTTGAAGGGACATTAGCACTAGCCAATAGTTTAAATGAAAAGTTTCCAAATCTTAAACGAATGAGATTTTCTAATAAGTATGAATGACAAAAAAAAGCATCATTTGGATCCTACTTTAAATTTTTATTTTATTATAGTGAGGCTGATCCAATATCTGGTTGGTCTACACCGCGTGAATTTCAATCAGATGTTCGTTATGCATCAATTTTAATAAAAACAGTTTTTACACATTGGAGTGCAATTTATAATAAACAATTAAAAAATTTAAATTCAATTAGTCATGATAATAGTTTTCTTAGCTATCACCCTCATGTATTTGATCAACGAACTTTGTTGGCACATTTCCAAATGAATAATACCCAGCCAAAGTATTCTCTATTTATACAAAAACCTGTATATGCCGCTTTATGTTTTTTAAGTCACTTAAGTAATCGTGCATCAGATATTTTTATAAAAGATAATATAAGTTATATAATAACCCGTGGTAACCGTAATGTTCCCTTTTATAATGCAATTTTACTAACAACAACGGAAAATATCATGGAAAATAATCTTTCTCTGACATTAAAATTAAAAGATTATAGAACAAAAAATTATAGAAATGAAGAATTTTCCTATTTTATTGAGATTATACAAGCAAATGTAACAGATCCACTTGCTGTTTGGAGATATTATAATAGCCCTTCATATCCTAATCTGACTGTATTTAATGCTATGCGAAGAACACAGGTAAACAAATCACATAATACAAATATTTTTGATAATAGTTTATCGTTTTATTTAAAGGCACCACAAATACACAAAACACCGGAAAATATTAATATAACACAAAATATAACTGAGCTAATTATAAATCTTCACGTACAACCACCATGGTCGATTTTAATACGAATTTGTAGTAATTTATTACCAAAACCAAATAAAGTATTTAATATTCGTGTATATAAAATACATGAGAATGCAATTGGTATATTTTGGAATGAAATGAATACAGGAAATGGATTAAAATGTGTAAAAACAAGAGAGATTTATTTTAAAGAAATTACAAATGTAATGAGAAATGTGAAAAATGAATGGAAATTAATAACACAGGGTTACCATTTATCGTTTATGAATTTTCATTTTCAACCATTAAATTCCACTGTTTATGGTTTGTTTAATTAATTAATTAAATAATTATTTCCGTTAAATTAAGATAAATATTTAATTATTAGGTAAATATAAAATACGTGCTATTGACTTCTTTAATCGTACAAGTAATTTTACAAAAATTTATTATTTTCAATAAAATATAATAATTTAATAATACACAACTGTAGAAAATACTTTTGTAAAATAATATTAACAGTTTATTACAATTTTTAATAATAATTAATTAAATATAAGAGAATTATGATAAAGAAATTTATATATTTAAATAAAAAATAAAGAAAGAAAGAAGAAGGACATTTACAATGTATATATAGCTGCAACAGCAAGGTTATCAGGTTTAAATGAAAAGAGAATTTTTTTTTTTTTTATTTATTGTTTATAATTTGTTATTAATTATAATTTTGTATTATTTCTGATTTAAGTTCTCCTGATTTATATAAAAAAAAAACACTAAAAAAGTGATTATTACTGTTCTATTGCACCTATTAAAAAAAAAATACTATAATAATTGTGTTTTGCTATAAATACTAGTTAATATTAAAAAATAAAAAAATGATAAAAATAAATAAAGATTGTAATGCATCAACATCAACAAGTTCTATATATAAAGCAAGTTGTGGTAATATCTCTGTATCACCATCTGATTGTCAAATTATTGATGAAGATGTTGTTGTTAGTATTTAATATAAATTAATTAATATAACAAAAGGAAATTAATTGTTTATTAATTATTAACAGATTGAAGATGTTACCGCTGAATCAGAAAATATTGCATATGTTTTGGATTTATGCAATAAAAAGGTTTTTTTTTTTTTTTTGAATTTTTCTTTATTTATTAATTGAATTGAATTAAATTAATAATTTTATTGTGAATAGTTTATAATACCGTATATAAATTTGATGGGATTAATCGGTTTACGTCCAATGTCTATTTATCCACCAGATTGGGGTACACTTATTGGTCATATACAAACAATTATTATAATTATATTATTAATTATTGGTTATATTGTACAATATATAACGGATTATAGGTGAGTTGTTTAAATTGTATTTATTTTTTTTTAATTTTAATTTTATTAATTAATATATTATAATTTTAATTAATTAGGCACGATCGTATACAATTTGGAACAGATAATGATATAAATAATATAAATAGAAATGATATAAAAATAATATTAATAAAAATTCTACCAAATATAATAAATTTTCTTAATTATATAATAACAATATATATTTATCGTAAAAATAATTTTGAATATATAAAAAGTTTAATTGAGAATTGTTTTCTAATTGTAATAAAGCCAAAAAAATTAATTAAAAAATTATGGTTTATTATATATATAAATTATTTATATTTATTTATTATAATTATATATTTATATATTGTTATTATATATAATATAAATATAAATAATAATAATAATAATATAATAAGAGTTGATAATTTATTTTTATATATAAATAAATTAAATATAAATAATAATATATTATTAAATAAATTAATATTATTTTTATTATTAATTATAAATAATATAATTAATATAACAATTATTATAAATTATATAATACAAATTTATATAATTATAAATTATATAAAAAATTTAAAAAAAAAATTCTTTTTCAAAGTGATTACAATCAAAAAATTATTTAATGAATTTAATTTAATTAAATATTATATAAAAATATTAAATAATTTTATATCAATAACAATTATTATATATATAATAAAAAATTTCTATTTATTATTATTTAATATAAATTATATAATAAAATATACAAAATTTTATTATAATAATAAATTATTATATATATTAAATATAATAAATATATTATTATTATTATTTATAATATTTATTATATTATTTATAACATCTAAATTAACAATAAAATGTTTAAAAATTAATTATATTGGACATTATATATGTTCACGTTTATATTTTTATAATAATTATAATATAAATGATATACATTTATTAATATTATATACAACAACATTAAATATAAATTGTCAATTATTTAATATTATTATTTATCGTTATTATTTTTATTTATTTTTTATATTTATAATTACTTATATAATTATTTTGTATTTTATTTATTAAAGTTTACAACACACACATTTTTCCTCATTGCTAATTCATTTAGTAGGGATTTAAACCGATTTCAATAAGGAAATTTATCCTCTATCCTATTCATTACCTTAGTGTAAAAGTATTAATAATTTATCTAGAAAAACTTTATGTAAATGTTGAAATAATGTAATTTCCAGCATATATAAAAACCTCAGCTTAATTTTTTTCATATTATATAATAAATAAAATTGTAATTGATAAAAATATAAAATAATAAAAAATAAAATAAAACCATTTCAGTAAAATAAAGGGAAATTTTATTACAAATTTAATATCCTCTTTTTTTTTTTTTTTTTTTTTTTATGTGTGTTTTTTAAACAATATATAAATCACTTTTATATAAAATGAATAAAGAATTTAATTTAAATTTAAATTAATTTGTATTGTTGTTCGGTATAATATACATATGTATATTAACATTAATTTTTCCATTTTTCACATGTTTTCACTTCTTTTTTTGTTTTTGTTGATATTTATGTTGAAATGCGTGTTACTCAGCTGGTCTCATAAATTTTAATAATTTCTTATTACTGCTTATACCATTATTATCATTATTTGTATTACTTAATAATAATTTACGTTTTTTATTATGATTCTCAAATTTTCTACCAATTTTATCAACTAATGTACTATAATGTTTTGCCATATCATTATCAGTTACATCCTTTTCACTTTGTAATTCAACTTGACCACGTTTTAAATTTTCCTCCTCTTCTAATATACGTTCAATTTCTGGATTCATACCACGACAACTGATACGGCCAACAATTAAATTTTCACATGGCACAAAACTCTGCTCATATATATAATTTGTTTTATTTTCCAACATACGATTTGTTATTTCATTTGAATACATAGCACGTTGTTCAGCATCCTCTGCATCTTTTATTACTTTATCTTTTGTACGCTTCATAAATTTCATTTGTAATATTGATTTTGATAATTTTGTTTTACCTTCAGACATTTTTATTAACTTTTTCTATTTTTTTGGTTAAATTATATATTTTAAACAGAATTTTATTTATATTTTTTATTAAATATTTTATGTAAATTATTAAAAAATAATCAATTTTAATGTTTTGTTCTTTTTTGTTTTTTAGGTTATATTTATATATTCATATTTTGACAACTGTTAAATTGTTTTTTTAAATTATAGCTGGCGTATGTGTTGTAATATAGATATATATTTATAAATTGAAAGTAATCAATAGATGGCACTGATGTAAGTTATGATAAAATTTAAAAAACTTTATAATGAAGTAAAAAAATAACACGAATATTATTTTAAATTATAATTATTTAATAATAATGATAATAATAATAATATAAATATACAAGAATAATTATAATAATGATAATAAGAATAATATTTTATTTTATTTTATATATTTTGTTTTGTTTTTCAATAAATTTCAATTTAATTAATAATGCAAAATGGCAAAATTATACTACTGCAGAAAAAAAAAATTCTCTTAATTCAAATATTAATTTAATAAAAATATAAAATTAATAAGAATATTTATTTACATTTTACTATTCTAAATAAAACAAATTTTGAACAAAAAAAAAAAAAATTATAATAATAACAATAAAATGCCCCCTATACTGGGAATAATATATTATATAATAAAAAATAAAAAACAAAGTAAATAATATGTAATTAATTATTAAATTAGATTAAAATAATTTATTAAATTTTATTAAAAAGAAAATTTAAAAAAAAAAAAAAAAAAAACATTAAAACGTCAAAAAAACGTTTTTTAATAAATTTTAGAAGTAAAAACGATAAACAAGCATCAAGTATATAATTTTCCCTTTAATTTCTTTATTTATTATAAAATTCAATTAAATTTTATTAAATTAAATAATTTTAAAAAGATAAGAAAGGTAAAACATACAATTTTTTTTATATAATTAATTCATTTTCTTTCACTACAATAATTAATTTATTTATTTATCTGAATCTCTATATCGTTTTTTTTCTTTCTATCGCTCTCTTTAAATAATAACCAAAAAAAATGGTAAAAAACTTTGCTAAAATTTGGAAAAATGATTTTTTGTTGTTTTTAGCATTAATTTTATGTTTTACTCGCTTATTCAAAATATATTTATTTAATTATTTTTATTGCTAATTTTATTTGATTAACTTTAAATTAAATATTTTGTTTTTAAAAAAATATACATACATATTATTATTACTTATTACTTAATATATAAATAAATCTGTTTTAAATTTTCTCTTTATTTCTTCTTGGCAAACCATTATTAGTAAAAACACATCATTTTCTATTTTATTTTATTGGAAGATAGTTAGGTTTCACACTTTTTTTTTTTATAAAAATAAATATTTTAAATTTTAATTCGTTGATTTTAATTAATTAAAATATCTTTTCTTTTTTATAATTTCATCACATTTTAATCATTGATATATATTTTAATTTTAATTTTTCTCTTCAATTTCATCTCTTGCAGTGGTATTTAATTATACAAATACCAACTTATAAACTTCAAACAGCCATTTATTTTTCATATAAAAACATAAAACAAAAATTTTTCTTCTGTTTTTATTTTGTTGTTATCATTGGAATGACGTCAAAAATTACTCGTTAAAACAATAAAAAAAAAATTAAATAAAAGAAAAACAAACAAACAAACGCACACTTTTAAATTATTAATTAAAAAAATTTTCTAAACTTATAAATAATTAATCATTAAAACTATTAAGCAAAATAATAATAATAATAATAATAATTAATAAACAATATTTACAAAAAAATATTAATTCTTTAATGAAAGAAGAAAAAAGAAAAAAATTTACATTGAAGAAAATTTTCTTTCCTTTTTTTCGTGTTTGTTGTTGTGTTTTGTAATTTAAATAAATTTGGTTAATTAAGAATTAAGTAGAATATTAATTTAATTAAATTTCATTACTTAGAATAAAAAAAAAATGTATATATATATATTATATCAATTATAAGTAGTGCTTTGATTATTTGTGTTGTAAATTGAATTTAACCTTCAGAATATGATGAAAGACTACTGCGCGTTGAACCATCACCATTATTACCATTACCATTTCCACCGTAACCACCACTTGCATTTAAATCACGCGATGATGATGTATGTTGCTGCTGGTGTTGTTGCTGTTGTTGATCACGTTCATTACTATTACGATTTATTAAATTATGATGATGATGATGGTGATGATGATGTTGATAATGTAAATCACTTGTACCAACACCAACAATAACACTTCCACTGCTATTACTACTAATCGTTGTTGTTGTTGACGCATTTAAACCCAATAAAATATTACTATTTATTGTATTTGAATTACTGCCACTACTTAATAAACCAGACGATGATAATCCACCGGCTGTTGATAATGGACCCATTATACCACCATACAGTGCTTCCATTTCTTCTAATTGTTGAGCAAATGTTTCTTCAAGACGCTATTTTAATTGTTTTTCGCCAATTACAAATACAAAAACAAAACAGAAAAAAAAGAAATTTTGTTTATTAATTAAATTAAAAACAAAAATAATTTTTTAATTACATTTTATATAAACAAAAAAATAAAAAAAATTAAATAAACACAAATAATAAATAATAATAAAAAATGTAATTCAAAAATGCTACAAAAAACATGCAAAATAATACCAAAAAAGTAAATAAATAAATAAAAAAGCCAATTAAATATTAATTAAAAAAAAAAAATTAAATTAATTAAAAACCAAAAGTAAAAAAAAATTAATTAATTAATTAAAAACCAATTAAACCAACCTGTATTTAAAATTTATATATAGAATATATATAAGATATTTGTTTATTTTGTAAATAATTCTAATTAATTAAAGTAGAAGAGTAGAGGTAGAGTAGTAGCTAAAGCCATATATATTTTTTAATTAATTTCTATATTTATTAATTTTTTTTTTTTTTACAAAAGTGCATAGAGTAGTAGTAACAAAAGTTGTTTTTCTTTTTTTTTTTCCTTCCTTTTTAAACATAATAGCACGACGTTAAGAATCCAACCAAAATAATAATAATAATAAAAAGGAATTGAATTATAGAGGAAAGAAAGAAAGTAGGAAAGAATTTTAATTCAGTTAGGCGTAAGAGTAAGTATTAATTTTGAAGAGGGTTTTTTTTTTACTTTATTATTTTGTTTTTACAACATTAAATTAGTAATTAATTGTTTTGTTTCTTTCTTTGTTCAATTAATTAAGGATAAGTTAAAGGAGGTTTAATTTCTTTACATAATCAGATTGTGTTTGGAATGTTGCATGAAGTACATCAGATTGTGTCTTGTGTAATCTAGACAGTAATTTATAATGTATATGGATATTAACAACAAGTATATACACTTTAAGGAAACATATATTTTATTAACATGCTGTGTTTATAACGCAGTAAGTCTAATGACACAAAACCAGTTGATAGCATTTATATTTTTAATGTAATAAGAAATTAAAATTACTTTATTGCAATAAAATAATTAAAAAAAAAATAATAATAACGAAATTAACAATAATTATAAATTATTAGGCAGCTGAATCGTTATAACCATCAGCACCATCAGTACTACTATTTGTACTACCAAGACGTCCTGGTTTTTTATTACGTGACATTGATGAAGAAGACGTTGATGATGTTGATGGCCGATTATCCTGTTTTAAAATAATTTTATTATTATTATTTGTTGGTTGTATTGAAACGCGTGGCAATGAAAAACGTGGTGTCACATCAGATATTTGATTATTTGATAGATTTGTTGTTGAAAAACTATTTGTGCCACGTATATTACCCCATTTACTATTATTACTATTACTGTTATTACTAATTCGATTATTTGTATTATCATTTGTAACATTATCATTTATATTTCTACTGTTACGATTTGATATGCTATCAATTAAATTTAATGGTTTACGTATTTGTGCCCGTACTGGTATTAAACGATTTATTGGCTCTGAATTTTGTCGAACATGCTTTAATTGTTCTTCATTTAATACTTTATTTTCTAATAATGTATTATTTATTTGGACACCATCATCAGAAAAGATATATTCAATTGATGGTGCATTTGTTAATTGTTTATTATTAGTATTATCTTTTTTGTGACTTGTTTTTGTTGTGGAATGTCTTGAATTTAAGGAATTACGACTTAAATCTGGTACAGAACCATGTACAATTGAATTATTATGATCATTTGTATTATTAACGACAATCTGATTATTATAAGTATTTGTTGTTGATAATGTTAAGAATGTACGGGAACGCGTTAAACTACCCATTAAACTTCCATGCAATGAACGTATTGGTCGTATTAATGTTGATGATGACGATGACGATGTTAATTGATTTAAACTTGCACGAAATTGACTACGTAATTCAATTGGTACAGTTATATCACCATCAAATATTTTACGATCTTCAACTGGACCGTATTGTTGTTCATATTCATCAATCATTCCCTCCAAATGTTTTATTAATTTCTGTAATATTATTTTTGTTAAATTGTTAAAAAAAAATGATTATTATTATTAGAATATTATTAATTAAATAATTAGAATCACAACACAACATAAAAACTTGAAATTAAAAATCAATTAGTAAAATTATCATGCTGTCATTTTTCGTTAACCTTCTAATACCAATTCTACAATATTTTTGAGCAGCCCTTTAATATTTTTTTTATAAAATAAATGCGAAAAACAAAAAGACTATACCTGTTTTCTTGGCAACAATTGTGCTTTCCAATCCTTTAGTTCACGTTGTAAAGCCTCATCACATTCACGTAATTTGGCGGTTTCATGTTCTAAAAGTGCTTTACGTTTCTCATTTTGCAATTGTTCCAATTCACTGTTTTTAAGAGAATATAGAAACAAAAAAATTAAATTTATATCATCATAAAAAATAATTAAAAATAAATATTTCTTACTGAATTGTTCCTTCAGCAGATGCTCGTAATTCTTCCAATTGTTTAATATGTTTCGTATCAAAACGTTGTTGCTCCTGCATATAACGTTTCTTTTCTTGTTCTTGAAACTGAATTTAAAAATTTATTTGAAAAATCAATACATTTAAGGACGAAAAAAATAATCTAAAATAACCTTTTTCAATTTTTCACGTTCCGCATCTGGATCAATATTAATTGATATACGCAATGATTCTCTAAACATCATATCACGAGCTTTACGTTCAGCACGAATTCGTTTTGGCAAGGCACGTCTTTCAATCGTCTGGCGTTTAACCATCTCCTCTTCTTTTCGATTTAGCATTCTGTTTAATTAAAAAAAAATTAATGATGTAATCTTGGAATATTTACAATAAATTCAAATCATGAATAATACCTTTTGACTTGATCTAATTCTTTTTCGTGACGTGTAATCATTTGATGACGTTGCATAAAGCACATATCTTTAACATGGCGTTTCGCTAATTGATGTTTCTCATGAATTTGCTTTTCTTCTAGTTCCCACATCATTGCCTCTCGGGTACGCATCGCCGTTTGTTTATGCTGCAAAAAGTTGCGATCCATTGTTGCTAAACGGTCTCGATGTTTTTCACTTAAACGGCGTAAAGAAATTTCGTGATTATCTGATAATGATGACAAGAAACTGCGTTCCTTTTCCTCATGTTCAATTTCCATAGCGGTCCGTCGACGCCTAAATTCATCTTTACGCTTATCTTTTGGTTGTAAATCTATTTCTTGTTTTAATAACCGAATCTCTTGCTTCAAGCTATCACGAAATAATTTTAATTCTCTTTCTTGTTCACCACGGATTTTCTTAGATGCTGTTCGCAATTCTGTTTCCTGGTGTTGTTCTGTTTTTTCAACAGCCTGACGATGTTGCCTAGCCAATGTGTCCATATCGGTTTCATATGTACGCTCTAAAGCTATTCGTTCTTGATCAAATTTACGGTCCTGTTGCTCGCGCGCTATTTGTTCCTTTATTTGTAGATCATAGAATTGCTTCTTCTCTTGCTTCTGCAGTAATTTTAATTCTCTTAATTCTTGCTTCCTAAATATATGATCATCATAAACTTTTCCATTATCATCATCGCGATAAATAACTTTACTGGTGGTAGTCGTTACTTGTACACCATCGATTTCAAATATACGTGTTCGTTTCCTTGTCTTCTTCCTTAAATTACGAATACGAATTTCTTCTTTAGTATAACGTACAGGTGCTGGCTGTGGTGGAGTTCCGTCTCCCGTCCCTGGAGTCGAAGGTGTCGTTGGTTCTGGCACTTCATGTATTTTGCGTCGAACAATAACATCATCTTCGTTTAATTCACCCCTACTATCATGACTGGTTGTGGTCGCTATACTTTCAGCATCACTTCGATCAATTTTGTGTGTTCCTATTAAATTACTGCCACTTGCACTAGTATTTATTAAATTGGTTGATCGCATCGAGCCATTTTCACTTTGTGCACGTGATGTTGAATCAACAGAACCAACTGAACTGTCTGGAGATATGCGCTGCTTATCGGGTCGATGTTTCTTCTTATTTACAATTATATTTACGTCTTCATCATTAACATTAGTCGAGGATGTTGTTTTAATATTATTTCCACCTCTATGTATTTGGCCATTTATCTTTTTAATCAGAATATCATCACCAGAGTCACTACGGCCAATTGATATATTTGATAAATCGCTTGTCGATTCTGTTTTCAAATCTTTAATACTTCCAATATTTGATGATGAATCTTTAACTTTTATTTCTTGATCACCAACTGTTACAACCGACACATGACTTGTGTCTAAATCTTGTAATTCTTTGTCTTTTATTATAATTGGTGTAATTATATCATCAACTAGATCTTCATCTTCAACATAGCTAGGACTTATTATTAGCACTTCACTTTCATCTAGTTTTCGTGCCCTTGGTGTTTTGATTGTATCATTAATTAATATAGTGCCTTGATGATGTTTCTGCTGTTGTTTCTTAAAGTAGGGACTGGAACATTCTAAACTATCTAAAGACGGATAGTCATCATCTGTTGATGATTCATTCACATGCGTAGTACGTGTTGATTCATTTGATACAATGACAACTTCATTTGGTTTAGGTTTGTTTATTTGAGTTTGTGTTACTGTATTATCTACAATAACTGGCGGATGTTTAGTCACCACAGTGATTTGATTAATTGTTGATATACTATTGGACGGCTCAATATTAATTGTACTTTGTTGTTCATTATTAATTGTAATCATTGACTTATTATTTTTATTGTTATCATTTGTTTGTGAGTTTTGTGATATTGTTGATGTTACACTAACAATTGAACATGGCGGTGAAGGAACACTTTTTTCGTTTGAATTATCTCGTTTTATTGTTGGCCTTACAATGGGTATTATATTCCCTGACGATGTAGTTGATGTGACCGACGTTTGCTTTTTGTAGTCTTTTAATTTACTATCATCTTCATCGTAATCATTACTTTTATTTGAATCCTCATAATCATTATAATCATCATTACTATTTATTACATCGTCTAATATTTTAATTTCTTCAACAACAGATTCTTGTCTTTCAAATTTCTCTTCTGTTGTTCCTGTTAAAATAATGTTAGCATCATTATCGGCTATAATACGATCCTTTGAGGATGATTTAATTAGTTTTGATGGTATGACAATTGTTGATGTTGTTTTCGGAACAATAGCGTCAGCACGATCAACGATTAGTGGAGTTATTGGTGGTGTTGGTGGAGATGCATGTTGTGTTGATGGTGGCGGAGGTGCTGGACCTTTTTCTTTTTTAGCCTATAACAGTAATAATATTAATAAAATATATCTTTCTTTTATTATAATTTTACTTACAGCAACTTTTCTATCACTTTCAATACTAATTGCAACACTTGTTGATTCATTGCCGTTTTGTTGTTCTCCGGAACCAATGGACTCTTTATGAACACTTATTTTTCGTGGTTTTTCTTTTATTACTGCTGATGTACTATTTCCACTACTATTATCATTTTCATTATCTGCAACACACGGTATAGGAGTCGTTTCCTTTGAATCTCGAGATAATTTTGATAAGGATGTCGGCGTATCTGGAACTAAAATTGTTTTAAATTATTATTAATTATTCAAATATTGTTTAATAAATAAAAATATAATTCTTACGCTTATCAGTTTCTTGACTTTGTAATGATGATGAATCATCATCCAAGTCGAGTGGAAGCGCAGTATTGCGGGATTCCTGTAAATAAGTTAAAGGGGGAAACATATATAATAAAATCTTTTTCTCTTCTTTTTTGATAATTATAATAAAAATTATTCTAAAAGTATAAAACTACAAAATAACTAAATATTTAAAAAAATAATCAAATATTAAAATTGAACGACAAAATAATTGGAATTAGTCAGACTAGATTCAATAAATAATTTTATTATTTACTTAATTGATATTATAAATTTAAAGGTTACCAAAATGAGTTTAGAAAATTTGGTTTAAATTATTTCTTGTATGACTAGTCTGACGACTTACCAACCCTCTGATAAAGTGATCTTCGTTTTGCTTGTTTCTTTGCTTTCTAATTTGCAGCGTGAAAGAATTTAAAAATTTTTGATTTTCATTTAATAAAAGGTTAGTTCTTAAGTTAGTTAGTAATTAATGTTTAGATGTAATAATAAATATAATTTACCTCTGCTTCATCATCAACTACCTCCTCCTCAACAACTTCAGCCCTATACTCAAGTAGTAAATCTTTGATAGGTTTAGAATCTAAAACATTATTTATAAATGGTAATGACATTAAGTAATCAGTGGTTGGCCTTTGTTGTGGATCCTTAACTAATGCTTTGGCAAGAAAATCATTAAATTCTTTTGACCATTTTGATGGTTGATCTAATTTAGGTGGTTCACTTTTTTGAATTTTAAGCAAAACACGCATTGGAGACATTTCACTATTAGGAGGCTCCATTTGTGCTAATTCAATTAATGTAATACCAAGGGACCATATATCCACTTTATAATCATATGGATTGTCACGAAATGTTTCACATAATACTAATTCAGGTGCCATCCAATATGGTGTACCAATAAATGTATCATGCTTCTGTAATGTATGCTTATTTTTTGCAGATACTCCAAAATCAGCTACAAAACAATAGTATAATTAATATAAATATTAAATTCGTTATCCTACTATTAGATTAGTCATTGTCGATAATTTTACCTAATTTAACACCACCATCCATTGTTAATAAAACATTACCCGCTTTTAAATCTCGATGTATTATTTTATTATTATGTAAATAGTGCAATCCACAAGTCATATGTTTACATACAAATGCAATTTGTAATTCTGTTAATGGTTTTTCTAATTCAACCATAATACTATCTAAGGCACCGCCGTCACAATATTCAATTAACATCTTAAAATATAAACAAAACAATATTAATTATATAGAAAATTATAAATAAAATATATTAATTAATAATAATTACCCATAATTTGTCAGCTAATGAAAACGCTTCATATAATTCAACAATATTTGGATGTCTTATTTCAGATAAAATATCAATTTCAACCATATGATCACTTAAATTTTCCTCATCTTCTAATGCACACATTTTTGCAGCAGCATAACGATTTGTTTCTTTATGTAATGCTTTATAAACTTTACCAAATGCACCGTCACCTAATTCACCAACCATTTCCCAATATTCTTTTGGATCTGTATCCATTTTTATATTATTATAAATACGTTTCTTTTTCGCTTCACCACCACCAAAGTGGAAGACTTTCTTTAAATTATTAAGGAAAGACATTTTGATGTAATTTTGTTGATTGATTGATTGATTGTTATCGAATTTTCTCTTCACAAGCAAGCAAGTGTCTACACCAACATATATAAATATATATATATATATATATAAAACTTCTTTTTTCTTTTCTTATCACAAAAGATATGTCACAATTTTTTTTTTCTTTTTATTCTTCTAAAACACTTTTTCCTTTCTTTTCTTTTGCTTTTAATAAAATTTTGGCAATATGGCAATTTTCTTTTCTTTTTTTTTTTTCAATTTTTTTTACTAATTACTTCATTTTAATATATACTTTTATAAAAAAAAAATAATAATAATAATAAATATTTTATCAAAATTATTTTAACGTTGTTCCCACATTTTAAATTTTGATTGTGTTATTCTTCAGTAGTTTTTTTTATTTTATTTTTCCAAAAAATTTGTTTTATTTACTTTTCTTCTCTTTTTTTTTTTTTAATTAATTATCATTTAAATAATAATTATTTGATTTTTTTAAATTATTTTATACTTTTTTTTAATTTTTTCATATTAACACAACTTTTATTAGAGACGTTTATCTGTGTTGAAAGTACTAGAGATGACGTCATAGTATGATTTCCTAAATTTTTTATTATTTTTACCGGTCACTTTGATTTTAATTGTTTCACCGATTTTAAAATTTACTCCTCCTTATAATTTCAATTACTTTATTAAAGAAAATTTTAATTATTCTTTATTCTTAAATACACTTAAAATAATCACAGAGTTTCCTTCAAGTGTTAAATAAACAGAAGAAAAAAAAGAAAAATATAAAAAATAATCTAAAAATAAATAGAAAAAATAAAATTAATAATTTGTGGTTTTAAGATAAAAAAAAAAAAAAAAAAAAGCTGCATAAAAAAAATATTTATTTAATCAATATTAATTGAAATTTTTATTTTATCATCCTTTGTTATTGAATAATAATTATTTTATATTAAAAAACAAAAAAAACTTTACAAAGAAATATTCTTTTTAATAAACATAAATAACCACCCAAACCCACCCATTTTATTTTTTTTTTTTTTAATAAGAAAAAATTAATGTTATTCGTGATTTTGTGATAAACTTTTTCTTTTTTTTTTAACAAATTTAATTAGCGACAAGATAATTAATAAATATACAAAAAATAATAAAATATTATTTGACATATAAATGTACTTCTTATCTTGTAATAAAAAAGAAAACCATCAACTAACTATAGAATAATTATTATATCTTGATGCTTGATGTTAAAACAAAACAAAAACGAAAATCAATTAAAAATTAAATTAAATTAAATTAATGTGGTGAAAAAAAAAAAAAAATATAATAATAACAAAATAAGTAAATAATATAATTCAGCACTGTAACTAATAACAATCAATATTTTTGTTCATCAAAATTTCTATGGCTTTTCTTAACATAAATAAATAATTAAATAATAAAAATAAGCAGCAAATAGAAATTTTTGTTTTTTTTTTAATAAATATTTATTCTTAGTTGAAATCATAATCATAAAAATACCAATTGATAAGATTACCTTTAGATAAGAAATATATACGTAAAGAAATAGTGTATTACATATTACTGCCTTATAAATACTAACTATAATCAATTCATAGTAAACTTTTTTAAACTATATTACTAAAATATAAAAATTAACTTAAAAAATCTTGACTCATAACTAAGCTAACGTACCTAAAATTATAAATTCAATTTAAATGTTATGTAAAAAAAAAAATGTTTTACACTAATTACTGGGGTGTTTTCATACTTTATTTAATTATTTTTATATACAAATTCAATGAAAAACATAAATAAAAAATGTTTTATATTTTTCTATCCTTTTTTGTAATATTTAATTAGGGATAATTATTGTGACGACAGTTAAATCTGTCAAGACAAAACAAACATTTTTTTTTTCTTTTTAAATTCCTCTTCAATATACTACTGTCTACCACTTGTAGATTTTAATTATTAATACAATATAACCTAAAATGAGTTAGAAAAATGAAAATTAACATAAATATAATTTATTGTATGTGTATAAATATACATTTATAGAAAAAAAAAACAAGTATTTTAATAAATAAACAAAATTCCTATTGATTTTTCACACTTTTTTTTTATGTAGTTACTTAAGTAGATATTTATTTATTTATTTATATATATATAGATAAATACATGTAAAAATAATTTTCCTTTTCTTATTACAAATAGTATTTATTTTTTAAAGAAATAAAATTACAAAAACGAAGAATAAAATTAAAAAAAAAAATCAAAACTTCAATTGACCTTCATATACAATCCGGTCAAAATAATACAATCATATGAATTATTTATTTTTTAATTATCGAAAATTCTTTGGAAACTTTTATTATTTTCTTCTTTTCTGTGTTTTTGATTATTAAAAAATAATTTCTTACTTCTTTTCTATTTTTAATTAATAATACCAAAATCTAATTTTGTTTAAGGGATAAATAAATTTAATTAAAAATAATTTTTATTTTTTTTTTATATGTGCCATTTTGACAAACAGCCATTTTTATTTCTCCTTTAATAACATAAATTACTTCGCTCCTATCGCACGTCACATATCTAATTTTATTTTTATCGTCATCAACAAGATAAACAAAAGGAACATGAAAATGTGACATAAAATTCATAAAAAAATTTTTTTTAATATTTATTTTCAACAAATAAATATAAATTCCTTATATAATTTTGTTATAAATATATTTTTATCAATTACACTTAAAGTAAATAAAAAAATAAAAATATAAATTTATGTTTAAATTGAGTACAACAACATTTTACAACGATGAGTCAACTTTTACACAATTTATTTTGTCTTTTTCGAAATCGTTTTACAAGTAAAATAAAATAAATTTCAAGAAAATAAATAAAAATTTTATTCACATAAAATATAAAAATCAATTACCTACAATTGAGTATATATGGAAAAAAAAATGTAAAAGAAAAAGAAGAAAAATTATATATATTGGTAGAAAGTTAATTTAGTCGATAGTATTGTAGAAAAATTATTATTTAAAAAAAAAAAAAAAAAAAACTGTGCAATATGCGATTTCATTTTATTTAAATAAATTTAAAAAAAAAATTTCTGCTATGATTTTTAAAATAATAATTATTTAGGGGCGCCCATTTTATTTCAAAAAATTTAACTAATCTATAAAAATAAAACAACACAACAAAACTGATAAAAAGAAGTAAATATTTAATTTGTTTACGTGTTATTTGCACAAATAAATGAACTGAGTAAAAGAATTTTGTTTTCTTTTACTGTGTACTGAAATTTTACACTAATTTCCCTACATTAACATAAAATTCCTTAGATCACTGAATGAATTAGTGAAATATTTTTAAACTAAAGGAATTTTTAATTTTTTTTTTTTTTTACGTTATTAACACTTTATATTAATTAACAAAACATATTTAAAAGCCATTAAAGGGTACAAACTATTGACGAATATATTTTAATAGTCGAGGAAGAATAACCTATCTTTATACCCAGAATGTAAAACTATTACGTTTCTAATTAAAACTAACTGAATTTACTTTTTTTTTAATTATTAAAAACTTTTTAAATTTGGTTTATTTTATTTTAATTATTAATAAGTAGAACAATAATAATTAAATATATTTAACAATAAAAAAAAAAAAAAAAAGAAATGCAAGCGATGATAGAATATTTCAGATGACACTCCGTGAATCTATTTTTAATCACCATGTATTTTGGTGGCAGCACTGTGTTTTTACCTTCTTCGTATTTAACTTTTATTTTTCTTTCTTTTTTTTTTTACGTATGAAAATTATTGGGCACTTGTTCGCCTAAATATTATTTTTAAATAATTACTTTACATAACAAAAAAAAAATGTTTTCTTTTCTTTTTCACATGCTATATTAATTTACACTAAATAACACACAAGAAAAAAAAAATTAAGTACACAAACACTATTAAATTTTAATGTCCTCTTGCTTATTGTTTTTAATAAAAATTAACTTACTTAAATAAAACAAATTAAGGACACTCGATAATTAACTTTTCATTTTAGCACTTTGTTTTTTAGAAATCTTATCATTCTCACAACTTTTTATAAATTAAATTAATAAATAATAAAAAAGAGACTACCACCACGCCTGGATATGACGTCACAAATCATAAATTCATATGAACTAAAAAATTATTAAGAAAAAAGTGCGTTCGTTTATGCGTTATTATTTAGCCACCATTTTTGGATTTTATTTATTGCAATGCAACCATTTTTGGTTATTGTTCAGATGAAAATAAAGCTTTTTTTTGAAAATTAATTATAATTAAATGAAATGCTAACCTTTATGATTAATTATAACATTATATAAACATTATAAAGTCAAAAATAACATATTTTTGGCATTCAAATATAATTTCGCTTGTAGAAAATAAAAATGTCAAAATGATAAATTGTTTACCACTATTGAAACGTCAAAAATTCTTCGTTTCGCAAGAAATGAATTATAATTCATATTGTGGTTTTTAATAGTTATTAATTTTTGTTGTGAACAAAATCATTATTGATTTCTTATTACACTTATTAAAAAAAAAAACTACAATCAATCAATTTATTTTTATTATCAAAAAATAAACCTAACCTATAATAATGGCTCAACCCCCAGCAAGAAATGTATGGAAAATTGTGTTAACAAATTTTATAAATTCTTTAAGACCACGACAAATACGTGGTACATTTATGGGTGAAGATTATTTTGGTAATAAATATTATGAAATTGGAGCAAATCCCGGAATAGGTAAACGTCGGGCATCACGATGGTTTGAACCAACTGATAAAGACGCTTTTGATCAAGAATTACCGGCTGAATGGGAGGCATGGCTTAGAAATCGTCGTGATAATACACCAACCGATGAAGAGTTAATGAAAAACTTAGCAATAATGGATATGAAAAAACGTAATGCACTGAAAATAGATCAAAAATATAAAAAAGATATCGATAAAGGAGAATTACTAAAGACAGAAAAGGGACTAGGTTCGTTTCCAAAATACGAGGATTATGAATTAATACCAGGAAAGGAAAATAAAAAATTATAGGCAACTTGTTGAAGTTTTATAGTAATACTAATTAGAACATAATTTATATGTAAATAAAATAAAAACTTTTAATTATATAACTATGATAATTTCATTTATTTATTTGTTCTTTCAATATTTTATTACATCCTAAAAGTTTAATATTTATTTACAAAGAAAATACACAGCTTAAATTAAAATAAAAATAAAAATTAATGAGAAAATAATTGAAATTTAAACAAATTAAAAATTCACACTTTTTTTGTACAATTATTTCTGTTGAGCTTTTGTTTCTTTTCATTTCTTTTTGGTTTAGTTATTTCATCAACCTAACAAACTATATAAAAGTAGTAAATAAAATAAAAAAAAAAATACAAAATTATATATAAATATAGAGTAAAGATATAAGTAATTATTAGAATCAAAATATTGTTTAACCAGAGAGATCGCCATGATCAAATAACGCTTGATCATACAGTTCAGCACGCACAAGTCGTCCACCGAAATATCTGCCATTTAATAGTTCACGTGCTCTTTCCGCCTCAGCTGTTACGGAAAATTCAACAAATATTTTGACAATAACATCAGCTAAATCATCGTCATCACTGTCAGATTGTTTCTCTTTATAAATAATAACACGTTCCACACTTCCAAACTTTGTGCACTCGTCCTGAATTTCTTCTTGCAATGTTTCGTCTACGTCTTCTGGTCCTACCATATTGCGCAGGATGACCACTTTACTGTCAACCGGTCGCATAAGCCTTTGCATAACAAGATGTCGTGCGCTTTGTCCTTTAATAGACATACTTTCTTGTTGCTGTAAGGTTTGTGGTTCACCATCTGCCAATAATTTTTTCTGTAATTCTTCTTGCTGCTTTTCTTGCGCTTTCTTTAAAGCATCTTCCGGATGATGTGCCGCCACAACAGCTGCCGCTACCGCCGCTGCAGCTAAAGCTGCGGCAGAAGGTGTAGATGTATTCGCTGGTTGTGCTACAGCTGTAAGAGGTGCAACTAATGATGGGGCAGTATTTGTTGTGGCGGTAGCAGCAGTATGACCTAACTGAATTGGTGTTACAATGGCAGGTGGTTTCATATTCATATTGGCGACTGCAGCAGCTGCAGCCGCAGCAGCAGCGGCTACGGCAGCAGCAGTTGTACTAGTGGTTTGCGATAATGCAACCCCAGGATGTGCTATGATAGAAGCTGTACCGTTATTTGTAGCTATGGGCGCTGTCGGAAGTGCAGCGGCAATTGTCGTGGTATTTGTTACGTTTGCTGATAATGCAAGAGTTGCATTTTGTACAGTTGTCTGATTTGGAGATAATATTGCTGAGGGTTGCTGCGGTAAAATTGTAGGAGATGCTGTTTGTATTGCATTTAAAGCTATTGTAGGAGCAGCAGCCGTAAGACCGACTACTGCGCTACTAGCGACAGCGTCCATTGCTTGTATTTTAGCAGTAGCCGCTGCTGCTGCAACCGCTGCCGCCGTTGGCATGGATGAATTTGTAGCGGGTCCCATTAACGCATTTGGTGGTGTTATTGCTCGTCCAACTCTAAAAAAAAAACAAAATGAAAATAGTTAATATCTATTTAATTCTAAAAACAGTAATATTTTTCCTCTGTTACCTTAATAATTGTCCTCCTAAGTCAAATAAGTTCATGCTTGATATAGATTCGTCCGCTGCTTGCTTTGTTGCATACTCAATAAAACCGTAACCTTTATGCGATATTGCGGAACTACCTTGTGCTAAACGACAATATAAAATAGGACCAAATGCTTCAAATACACTTTTAATATCTTCTTCCGTTAAATCTGGATGAATCGATGCTATATAAATACGATTATAATTTTTTGCTTCTTCTTGTATTTCATCAATAACTTGCTGGGCTTGTGGCATGTTACTAGGCCTGCCTACCTGTAATGTATTAATAAGAACAAAGTTTAAGGCTCTTCTATAACAAGTCCCCCCCTTTCGTGTTTATACAACACACAACCCCACCCTTGCCGTATGGAAACACCCACCACTTTTATATTGCGGCCACCTAACATGGCACCATTCATTTGTTCTAATGCTAATTGTGCACCCTCTGGTATTTCATATTCTACAAATGCAAAACCCTTATGCTTTTGTGTAACTGGATCCCATGACATATTTATAGATTTGATTGGTCCAAATGGTAAAAAGGTTGCTCGTATTGTGTCCTCCTTTAATTCAAACGATATGCTTCCAACATAAACCCTATGTTTAAAAGATGGTTAAGTATTGTTATAACTTTATCTTTTTTTATGTTTTGTTTTGTTTTTGTAGAGATCCGCCATGTAATTCCTCATATTAAATAATATCAATTAAAATCAGATCTTATCAGCTACGTTAATTTATCATTCCAACAACATAAATAATCAATTTTTAAAATAAAAATAGAAACAAATCGACACATCAATTAATTAAATGGAATTCTCCGATATAAATCGGTACTCGACATTTAATTAAAAGCAATCAAAATAATTTCTATAATTATTACATCAATATTGGTGGTTGTTATATTTATGGTCAAAAAATAATTTGTTCAAGTTATTTTGTTTTTTTACATCATATTTTAAATATTATTTAATATGTTTTATTGCAAAGGATGGATTCCTATAATTGATGATGTTTTTACTGTACCTGCACATTAATGCTAATGCTTGTTGTCGTTGGACCTGTGTTCTTTGACTAGCCAACTGCTGTTTGAAATTATAAAATGAATTCTTTTTTTATTATTTTAAGATGATGTTTCTTTTCTTTTAAAAAATATTTGATTTTATTACTATAGCATAAAAATTTAAACAATACCTGTTGTTGGTGTGCCAATGTTTGCTTCATTAATACCATTTTAATACTTTGTTCCATTGCATACTTTTTGGCTCTGGTCACTGTTTCATGTTGCTCTGTTATTAAACGTGGCAATGATCCACCTAAGATACCTAATAATGAACGGGCACCAGGACCAAATTTAACATCACCTGTTTGTCGTAAATCATATACAGGCGTTGAATTAAATGGTATTTTCGGTATCCATATACCTAAATTATTGATTTTTTTTTATATTAAATTTATTAAGTCCACCACGAAGGTTTTTATAGAAAAAAAAGAGAGAAAAATTATTTGTTAGTAAAATTTAAGAATAAAGATTCTGTTTTGTTTTTGTTTCAATTATAATATTATTTTTTTTATATAAAATTCTAATAGAATTAAAAAAAAAAAAAAAAAAAAAATTAAAAAAAATAAATAAATTAAACAAAAAAATCTAAAAATAAAGAAGAGAAAAAAAAATTCATTATTCCAAAAATATATAGTTTAATTAAAGAAACAAATCCATTAAAGACGATTCTTTCTCTCTTGTGTCATTTTTCTTATGTCGAAGACTTCGCACACATGACTTCTTGGAATAAAAATAAGAAAATAAAATTATATTAACTAATTTGTTTTGCACATACATACATTAACACATATGATTTGTACAAATATTTGCTTCTCGCCAATATTAAAATTGATTTAGTTCAAAGATTATTAAAATGCAAACAGCAAGAGGCATAACATTTCCATCTCAAAGTAATCCAATTTTTCAAGGCACAAAATTATGTACAAATTATAGATTAATGAAGTATAAACAAAATAGTTTGCGTAAATATATAAAAAAAAAAAAAAACTTAATAGATATAATAAAAATAATAATTTGTTTCTGGTTCATGATAAAAATACCGCAGAAGAGAAGAATGCAGAAGAAGCTAATCGGACCTATTTTTCTGTAACATGACTACACACCGTGAGTGAGACTGATTGACTGTGTCAGACACTATTTTATTGCTGGAAACATGGAAACAAGCTTAACTTAACGCATTTTTTTTTATTAATTCTGAAAGTAAGAAACATAAAAAAAAAAAAAAAAAAAAAAAAAGAGAAAAAAAAAAAAAAAAAACGAAATATTTAAATTAAATTGCGGATTAATTGTTGTTAATAAAATATTTATATACAAAAAAAAAAAAAAAACAAAATAAAAAAAGTAATTGATTTTGTTTAACTTTTTTTTTATGCTTTATTGATGATAGGCGACTGTAAGGAGCTTTCGTGTTTGGTTGTTTGATTAATATAAAAACAAAATAAAAAACGCTGGGCTAATAGCTTTTTTATATTATTATTCAAGCTTTGGCATTCAGAAGCTGAATCTGAAATAACATAAATCAGAGGAAAGAAAAGTGTAGTCTATCTTTATTGCATTTCCATATTCACACCCATCTCTCGTTCATTATTTATGTTTTCTTATTGTACAAAACCACTTACAGCACCATTATTATTATTTAACTCACAAGATGAGAGTGTAAGTTTGTTGTCTCACGCAGAACAAAAACCGCAAAATTAGTTTACATATCTTTTTTTTTTTCTTTTTTTAATTTTTGGTTGTTTATCTTTATTATGGTTTAATATTTATATTATATATGACGTTTTTTGCAGCTTTTATTTTTTATATAAAATAAAAAGACACAGGTTTAAGAAAAAAAAAATTCATTTTGTTTTATCGAATATAATCAATTAAATAATTTCTAAATTTATTTACTAATATAATATATAGAAAAATGGTAAAAATGCCTGATGGAAAGAATTAGAGAAAGAAATTTATGTGTTAATTGCTTACCTGTCTCGTCCTTGCGTCTTTTTTTAGGTGGTGAAATATCCCCATTTGGTGATTCAGCACCCGGTGGTGGGGTTTTGGTATCATTTAATTCACTTCCTCCCTAAAATGTATAACAATTTATAATTTGCGTCGTTTAATTAAAAAAAAAAAATTCGGCCATTTTCATTCCCGAATTCAGATATTAAAGGATATGGGATATGACTAAACATCGATCGATACAATACGGCGCCATTTTAGTTTGTCTATGGTTCGCCGAATGCAAAAATTTTATTTTATTATTAATAATAACTCACCATTGTTAACACACCGTTCATAATATTTAATCAATTAATATATTTGTTATTTTTAAACAATTTTAAAGTTAAATATATTCAATTAACATTTAAATTTGTTTATATTATTAGTTTTTCACAATCACTGAATGTTACACATTAACTTTGTGTTATTACTCGGACAAATATGGCTTTGATATCAAAAATGCTTTTCTCACGTCAATAATTTAAATGGTGAACTCTAATACAGTCAATGTAGCCAACGTTCTGAATTAAATAATATTATGTTGGCAATAATTTCATTACGGTATAAAAAAAAAACCGATTACCGCTTCGTTTAATTTTTATTAACCGTCTTTTGAAGTTATATTATAAAGAAATTAAAAACAAAAACTAATTACATTAATATATTTATATACATTTTGATTGTTTTAATTAAAATTAAAGAAACCAAAAAAAAATAAATAAATAAAAGAAACAATTATTTTATAAAAAAAAAAATCAAAATCAACAAATTAAAATCATTACGATTATATTGATTTTAATTACATTTTATTATTCATGTTACGCATTTTACGATGAGAAGAGAATTCCTGTTGCTGAATTTAATAACAAGTTAAATAATTTTTACAACTTTTCTTCACATATTTCGTCTTTATTTTCTTCTTTATTATTTGTCTTTAATTTATTTCATTTTAAAAAGATTTGATCGACAACTTTACGTTACTATAAAATTAAAAAACAAAACAAAATGTTGAAAAACGAGGCACAAAGTAATGCAATTCCAATGCAGTAAATCGCATGTTTTCACATGCTTTCAGAATAAAAATAATAAAAAGAAGAAGAAGAAGAAGAAAAATACATTTATGCATTTTATCGTAAGTTTACTTGTTGCCAGTTTTTTTGTTTGATTTAATTTAATTTTAAATTCCATGGTAGTTAGAGTAAAACATTTCCGAAGAATATTATTTAAGGTTTAATATTCCTCTTAAAATTATGACTGTTGTTTTATCACAATGGTAAAAAATTGATACCGAACTTCAATCCATGATCAAGTAAATAATTTCCATGAAAATAAAAATCAGCAAGTCACAAATAGATTGGTATTTTATATACAATATATTCAAAGATGACAACAAGTAAGTTCCATCGTAAAAGTCGTTTTAACTGAATTTTTAAAGAAGTTCTGATTTCTGGTTTATTTAATTTTATTTATTTCACAAGATTATAACATTGTTAGTTATTGAAATGTGTGTTGTTTGTTAAAAAAACGTAATGAAATAAGAAATGAAAAAAAAATAAAAAAAAAATAAAAAAAAATAAGAGAAGCAAAAAATATGTTTCATATAATTTTTGCTTCTTCAAAAAAGATAAAGAAAAAAACAAGAAAAAGAAAATTCAAGACAGACTTTATGTCTCGTCTTTGTTGTCCGCTGCATCATTTCAATGATTTGTTTTATTAAATTCAAATTACACAAGTTATAATAATAAATAATGTTTAATTAAAACTAAAAAAATGTTTTATGTTCGCTACACTAATTGGAAAGCTTTAACAAATGGGTGAATAAAAACGTTTTAGGTGTGAATCTTAACTAAAAAAAAAAAATGAAAAAAATTTAATGTAATTTCCACAGTAAAATCTAATTAATTAAAAAAAAAAAAAAATTATGAAAAAATTAGGTTAAAGAATAAAAAAAAAAATAGAAAACTTTGCACACGCAATGTGTGTGTACGTGAAAAGAAAATTCGGAAAATTATTTTATAAAATTAAGATGAAAAAATGTAATTTCCCACAAAAATTAAAATAATTAAAAATAATATGGAATAGAGTGAAAATATTTCAATTTAATTAAATTTATATTTTATGTTTCTATATAAATAATGTTTATCATTGAATTGTAAGAAGAAAAAAAATGCATTATTACTAAGAATTTATTTTCTATATGGTTGTGCATCGTGGTACACATCATTGTCCTGTTTATTTTATTTAATTTAATTTAATTTAATTCAAAACTATAAAACAATACTGAAGAAAAAGAGCGATAGATGTGATTAAAACGCACAAAATAAAAAAAAAAATTGATTATATATAGTAAAATGCAATGTTGAAATTAAATTTTTTTTTTCTCTTACCACACACACACACACCACATGATCTAGAGGTTCGTAGTTGGTTTTTACTTATAAACTTATAAGAAAAAATAAAAAAAAAATCATAACAAAACTAGATTCAAAGTAATCAGCAACAGCAGAGCATGTAACAAACAAACAGATAACGAAACAATAAATAAAATATATAAATAAATGGAAGAAAGAAAAATTATAAAATAAAATGTAAAAAGAATCTTTGGAAAACAAAAAAAAAGAATTATCATTGTAAGTGCGTGCTCAGAATTTTAAATTATTATTTTTTATTTTCATCATTTTCTATATACACATCAATAAAAAATAAATAAATAAATGAGGCAAGCGAAAAAAAGATGAAAATAAAAAAAAATAAAAAAATTAAATAAGAATTTAACTCGCCTTCGCTTGATGGATAAAACAAATAAATCAATAAACAAGGAAAAATTGCATCTTGGTGTATAAATAAAATGTAAAAATTGCATTTTGGAAAATTTCTTGTAAATTTTTCATTCGTTTCAAAGTAAAATCACGGTAATTATTAAATTAAGTAACAAGTGGTTTTGATTTGAATTTGTTTTTGGTGATTTTCTAAAGAAAAATGTATTTAAAAAAAAAAAAAAACTCCAAATGTCACAAGTAGCAGTGATAACTCCTTGATTAGGAGGGTGGAATTTTTAATTAAAACTTATTTAGAACTTGTAAAATAACTTGAAACGTTTTCAACAATTATTTGTTTGTTTTTCCTTTCTTTAAGTTCCAATAACTCAAAATTCAGACCACCCTGGTGAATATATTTCACGTTTTAATACTATTAACCCTAACCAAAAAAAAAAAAAAAAGAAGAAAGAATAACGCGTCAGGCACGCGAACTCGTAAATCATTTGTTAATTTTTCCTATATTTGATTTTAACATAACCAGATTAAATTATCATCGATTATAACTGGGCCGTAAATTTTTTTTTTTTTACTACAAATATCCACAATTCGCTAAATTATCATGTAAGGAATTTTTGTTAAAGCTATACAGAAGCAAGAAGATCTTTGACCCCGTTTTTGGTTTGATTAATTTTATTTAACAAACATATAAAATACGGCGGCATTTTAACGTTTTTTGCTACGTATTTTCGTTTAAGATGAAAAGGACATTGTAAAGCGTGCCAGGAAAAATATTTTAAAGGTTCTCTTGATTGCTTTTATTAAGTATTTTTTGAAAATACAATAAAAACACGTGGCTGGAATAATATTTTGTTTTTATAGTAAAAAAATTTTAATCTGGAATTTGAATTCCTGAAATATGTACGTTTGAACGTAAAGTAAAATAAGGAGGAATTTTTATTTAAAGTTTATTGTCATTTGCTCTAAAAACAGCATTCATTTTGGTTTATTTATTTAAGTAGTCCATAAGAGTGCTTCTATATAATTTTATTTGTTTTTTTTCTTCCTTTTGTTAAAGGACTCCATTTTAGAACCTTTTTTTTTTTTTCGTTACATTTCACTAAATCAAGAACTTTATTTTTTTAATTTATTATTTAATAATAATAATTCTATAATTTATACAAGAAAAATCAACTGTTGTGCAATAATAATTATAAATTACTTATCTGACAACAAATACAGAATAATAAAATGCAATTATAACGGAGAATATTTAATCAGTAATAATATAAAGAATTTTATTGACACGATTTATTTATTTCTTTATTTATTATTAAATTATTTCTTTTATAATAATTATTATTGAATTGTTTGTTAATGCTGTGAATTACTTGAATTATTATATTACTTCTGTATTGGAAAGATGCAATAAAATTTTCTTCTATGAACTAATAAGAAAGTTAAGATTTATGAAGAAGCCAATCATAGATAATAATCATTTGATCCAGGAAGACAGAATGGCGACTTGTGTGTAAAGAAAGAAAAAAATAGTTTTATTTTTATTTTATTTATTTAGAATAAAATCTAATAAACAATAAAGAAATTTCCCATGAATTTTATTTTGTTGTAGAAAAGTGCGTAATGTCAGGTAAGTCAATAAAATGCAGTTCATACAAAATAATAACAAAAAAAAAAAAAAAAAAAAAACAGGTAAAGTGTACACGAGGGACATGTTAATGTTTTATATATATAAAAAAAAAAAAATTGGATAAATTTTAAGATTATTATGAAAATTATTATTTTCACAATATTTCATATTATTTTATTAACTAAATAAATTTTTCTATTGTTCTTTACTTCTATATCTAAACGTTTTTTTTTTTTTTTTGTATTTTCATTGGTATTAAACTCTTACAGTCACCAATCACGATCCTAATAATAAATAACGAGATTTATGTAATAATAATAAGTAAATCAATATTAATAATCTAGATAAGGAAGTGAACGTAAAAATAAGTATTACATAGTAAAAAAGAATTTAGTAAAATGCAAAAAAAAAAAAAAAAAAAAATCGAATAAAAAAAAATTCAACAACAAAACATGTCTTTACCTTGTCTGGGAGTTTTGTGATTCTTCAAAATATAAATAAATAAGAGAAGAAAAAAAAAAAAAACAATAATAACAAGAAATAACGAATATAACAAAAGAAGAAGATTATGGGATGCTGATGGACTGAATCTTGTTGTCGTTGTTTTATTAAATTTTATTTTTAACTTGTCATCAAATCAACAAAACGTAACAGTGGAAAAGATTCTTTGCGTTTCGTTATTTATTAAAAATAAAAAAAAATGTTTTCGTTGTTTGTGGCTGGTGGGAGTAGGAGGTTAAATTAATGTTGATACAGGAATTGGTGATTGGGATGACAACATAACAATATAATGAATTGTTAAATATTTTATTAAAACAAAGTTGATTAAAGTTTTTTTTTTTATTCTTCTACTGTTTCTACTTCCATCTTCTTCATTTTCATCTTATGTTTTTATTGTTATAAACAAGGGAGCACGAGATTCCAATCATATTGACATGTTTTGAATTTTTTAACAGTTTCTCTTCAAAGCTTTAATATATATAAAAGTAATAAAATATATTGTGAAACAAGGTTAATTTGTGGTAATTTCAAATTATTGATAATTTATTTTTGAAATATTAAAAACAAGTTTTAAGAACTCTTATTAGTGTTTCTGAACCTTTTTTTACATTATTATTATTATCATTATCATTATTATATAAAGTTCAAACGATATAACGCTTATGTATAATTTAATTTAATAAAGAAATAAAATTATAATTCTTGTTATCTTATCATACTTTTAATACTTAATTTTGATTTAAACATCATGTTATTCCGGTTCAGAATATTCACATTATTGCACATCATTTAAACCCTTTAAACATATTATAATTAAATAATTGTTATGATTTTCGTCCTTGTGTTATTTATTGTTGATAAAATAAAGATGATAAATAATTGAATAATTATATATATATATGATGACGCAGGATGTTTAGCTTAAATAATGCAACAAAGTTAATGATTCATCAAAAGTTTCGTGGGACAAAAATTAAAAAAAAAAATACTAATGGCGCCACCGACACTCATTAAAAATTAACTCGTTTTAAATGAATTTATAATTAATTTAAGGGTTTTTAATTAATATTAATAACAGCATAATAATAACTTTCTTTTGTTCTTCTACTATAATAAAAAAAAAAAATAAATAAATAAAATAAAGAAATTAATAATAATAATAATTAAAAATAAATCACGTAAATTAATTTACTTTACCGCAAAAATAAAATAAAAATAATAATTAAACAAAAAAAAAAAATAAATAAATAAAATGCATTTTAATTGTTTAATAAAAAGTTTCAATTAAAATAATTAAATAGTAAATAAGCGGAAGAGGAAGCTATTTACGTTTTTTTTTAAAACATCAAAAAAAAAAAAAAAAAATTAGACTATAAAAGGGATATTAGGTAAAGCACGTGTTTTGCCAACACTACCGCTATCTGTGAACAATAAAAATAAAAAATAAAATATTTATTTATTTTTATAATAATTTAAATATAACGGTTTATTGCACGTGCATAATTAATATATAATTTTTTTTTTTTAATAATAATAATAATAATTAATATTTTCTTATTCTTTATAACACAATAAAGTTTCCTTCCGTATAGCACGTGATTTAAATAACATTTAATAGAAGAAACGAAAATGAAGAAGAAGAAGAAGTAGAATAAAAAAAAAAATAATGTTTTGTTTACTTGCTTTTCAATTATATATTTTGTTGACCGGATATATTCAAAATAAACGTCAAATGTTTATTTAATTGTTAAATTACCATCCGGATATTATAAAAAAATTAAAATTATTTTATTATGATAAAAATAAAATTAAAACTTTATAGAAAATACTAATTTTAATTTAATTTAATTTAATTTTTTTTTGTTTTTGTTTTTGTTTTTTATAATATTATAGAACAGGCGCCCAATATAAAATCCGACACCACGTCAGTATTACAAAAAAAAAAAAAAAAAAAGAAAAATTATTTTTCTCATGACGTTGCCGTAGAGTGTTTTGATTTTTCTTTTTTTCTGCTACTGATTTTCTATTTTTTTCTTTTTTGTTTTTCTGCTGTGAATCTTTTCTTCAATGAAATTTATTTTATTTATAATTTTAAGTCAAATTAATGTTTAACACTAAAACCGTAAATGAAAATGAATTTTGTTGTTGTTGTTGTTTCTCAAATTATTATTTATTGCTTAAATAAGATAGAAAAATACAAAAAAAAAAAAAATAATTTTTTTTTTCTTCACTTTTTATGTGTTTCTGTGTATAAAATTATTTAATATCACTATAGCATCTAAATATAGCTGAATTTTGGCAGTTAAATTCTTCATTTAAGCTTAATTAGTAAAAACAGGATAATTATAAAATTAAATTTCAGTGAAATTAATGAATCACATAGATAAAATTCAGTGAGATGTGAATCTACAGTGTCTTAAATTTTTTTAAAGTAAACTTTAACGGTTAAATTCAACACGATAACGTCTTTTGAGGTTTTTTTTTTTATTAATATTCCTTCAAATTGTAAAAGATAAAATAAATAAATAAATTAGTTGCATCCACTATAAAAAGTTTATGGTGATTTATTGTTAACCGAATGGATGACGATTTATGCATGTGCTGTAATAAACTGTCAAATAAATTCTTTTGAAAGAAAACTTATTTCTTACCCTGTATTAGCCAAATACAAATAAAAATTAAATTAAATAAAAATAGTTTTACAACTAATTTCGTTGTTGTAGAAAAATTTTCTCTTTTTTATTTCTTTTAAATGCACAAAATTAGGTTAGGTTTTAGTCTCTCTACATATTTCAATAAATCAAAAATAGAAAAAGTTTTCGTTATTAATAATCAGTAGCGTGGTGAAAAATTCCGTCACAGGAATTTATTTACTTTTTTTTTTTAATTATTTAAAGCAACGTTTTTCTGATGTGTTCTATAATATTAATTAAATTGATGTTTATAAGGAATTCACGCCACTGATCGCGTAAAATACAATTAACGTTTTTTTTTTTAACTTTGTTTTTATTAGATTAATTTGCCGGTTATTCATTATTTCTATTATGAACAATACGACTAAGGAAAATTTTCATCTATTTTTAAACATAAAATTGTGTTTTAATTATTTTACTTAACTAATACTAAATAGTTGAACGCATTGACGACGTGCTTTTATTAAATGAAAATTAAGAAATAAAACCACACTGTGATATACGCAAATAAATATTCGCCTTTTTAATTAATTTAACGAAATACTTCTCTATTATCTATCCATGTTGTAGTTTTTTTTAATTGTTTTTTTGTTAGTCAATACATATTTTGTTGTTTAATAATTTTCACATATATTTTTTATTATTTTTTTTTTTTGGTTTTCAAATTTTAAATAAAACGTGCGCCTAACTTATATTTACAAATTATCATTTTTTTCATAATGATTAAAAATAAATTGTTTAGCCTGTATAAATATTTAGTGAAATCATGTGGCGCTTTAGATAAAAAAAAAAATTAAGGAAAAATAAATTTTGTAAATATTAGAAGCAAATCATTAATAAAATTAAGTAAAGGAAAAACAAGTGTTGTGAAATGCAAAATGGCATCCATAGATATTTTATGTTAAACGGGGAAAAAAAAAAATTATTTTTATTTATACACAGAACCACCTTATAATGTAGGGTGGTGGTAATTTTATAGTTAACCAATAAGAATAATTACATATTTTCTGTTATTTATTTATATTTTTTTTATCAGTAATTTATGTTATTTTAGTTTAAAATAAATTAGTTTCACCTGTGTATACTACATTGTGGTGAATATAAAATCATGTTTTGAATATTTAATGACATATAGTAAAGATTCAATCCTTGTTTTTTGAAAATAGAAAAACGTTAGAATTTTTAATTTTTTTTTTTGCATTAAAATCGTCGTTTATTAAAAGGTATTTTACTATTCATGTTTGCATTGTTAACAAAGTTGTATTGTTAAACAGAATTAATATTACTTAATAAAAAAAATAAATAAAAATAAATAAAAGAAAAGAAGAATATTGAAGGAGGGATTTATTGTTCACCTAATATGGATTACTTTACCATATTTGGCAGCGGCTGTTTCTAAATACGGTCTTTTGGGGCAGTACCAAATCATTTTATTTTATTTATTTATTAAAAAAAAAAAAAGAAAAAAAAGAAATAATAATAATAAAACAGCATTTAAATGTGTATTTGTGTCTGCTTATTTTTTATATATATATTTAATTTTATTTTTAATATAAAAAAGAAAGAAAAGAAAAAGAGTAAATAAGTTAATTTAGTTGATTCCTCATATATATATAAAAAAAATTTTTTGCAACAATATTTTACTGAAAAATCAACACAGCAAATAGATAAACACTGAAGTAGCTGAATTAAAAAAAAAAAAAAGAAATTAAAAGCAAATAATAATATTTCGGAAGTTAAAAAAAAAAAAAAAAATTTTTTTTTGGGTTTTATTACGTCTAGAAAATAATAAAACAGAAAAAAAAAAAATTAAAAAATTATTGCTTAAAGTTTTCGTTGTTTTTTTTTTTTTTTAACATTTCTGTACAGAATCTTGATCTGATTTAATATTTGTTATAAAACTAATCTAAAAAAAAAAATTTTTTTTTTCTTTTAATATAATTTAACTACACATGTGCACATTTTTAGTAGAAATAAAATAAAAAAAACAAAAAATCTACTCTAAATAAGATTTTTTTTGATTTTTTTTATAAATAAATTTCATCTAGCTTAAGATGAAAAATCTATTTTTCCTTTGGTTTCAATATGCTAGTGTTTGTGTGTTTTTGTATTTGCGAGAGAATTTTCTTTAAAAAATAAGAAAAAAAAAAAAAAAAACAATAAATACGTAAAACTAGATGAAGAATAATAAATAAAATAGAAACAAAAAAAAAAAAAATACACAACGTGATGTTCGATGACAGAAATAAACATTTTTCTCTTCTACTTTAAATAATTAAGTTTCGTATTTCGCGTATAATTTTTCAATTAAAAGAAAATTCAAAAAAAAAAAAAAAAATTATTTTGTTTTTGTTATTCCTTTTCTTCTGCTTTTTATATAAATAAATCGTTTACGCAAACGCACGCAAGTGTGCTACAGTTAAATACTTCTCACAAACAATTCAAATAACACGAGTAGCACATGACTTAAAATTAAATATATTTCTTTTTTTTTTTGTTGTTGTTGTTTTATAATTAAATTATCGTGTAGTCAACTCTTTTTAATTAATAAATAATAACAGAGTAAATGAGATAGTAACAAACAATAAAAAAAAAAAAAATAAATAAATTAATTAAAGAAAAAAAAAAAAGAAGAAAAACGGTGAAAAAATAAATAAGGCGTGGTGTATTTTGACAATAAACAATTAATGCAATTAAACCACAGACACAAACCGGTTAAAATATTTTTTCATTATAAACTTTTTTTTTTTTTTTTTTTCTTATTTATTATTATTTTTGGCGAAGTAGTGGAATTTTATAGTGAAGAATATTTGTTTTGGAGGAGTTTTATTTTATTTTTTTTTTCTTATAAATGTATAAAAACGTTTTCTTGGAGTAAATAAATAAAGAAAAACAATATGTTTGGTTGTGTTGAAAATTAAAAAACAAATATATAAGAAAAGTGAATACATTGACTAGAAATGTGTCTTTGAAGTGGTGTGTACCAGCTGAATCACTTGGCTTAAGTAAAGTTGTATTGTTTTTAAGTCTGCTGTGCCTTGTGTGGTACCAATGTGTATATAAAAAGAGATTTTTTTTATTTTGTGGAGGTGGACTGTTTTTTTTTTGTTCTTTTTTGTTTTTACATTTTATTATTGTAAAAGAAATAAAAAAAAAAAAAAAAAACAAATCCACGATCGTTGAGATCGTTTAGTTCGAAAAGTTTTATTTTAAACACAAACTATTATTGTGTACCGCGCAGCAGGTCTCATCAGCTGTGTTTGTTCTCTTTGCTGCTCGTGCTGCTGTTCCATTAAAATATTATTTTCGCTGCTGATTTTTAATTTTTCCTTTATTTTATTTTTTTTTATTTATTTAAATACGAAAAATTTAGTTTATTAAAAAAAAAAAAAAATTAATAATAAAAATATTAAATTATTTTTTTGTGAATTATAAAGTGTGAAAATTTGTTTAAATGTGCTTAAATAAGTGGATTAAACTACAGTTTACCTTTGTGCACGGATTTAATATATAATTTTTATTTATTTTCTTAATTTTTAATAAAACAACAAAAAACGAGACTCTCCATTCACAGAACCGTATTAACGATTGAATATTAATTTGAAAATTAAAAGATTTCAATAAATTTTTTTTTTTTTTTAAAAAACTGCACTGTGTGTGGTGATTTTTATTATCATTAAAAAAAAAAATTCGTTTTAAAGTTTATAAATAACCACAAGTAATCAACACAATAATTTATATTATTCACCACTTACAAAAAGTCTACAAAAGATCTATCCATAAAAAATTATACAATCTTAGTAGTAGTATAGAAGTAGCTGTATGACGTTTCGATATATCAATGTGGTGAATATAAAAATCATTACATCTCGTTCTAAATCTGTCACGTATTGCTCGCGAGTTTTAGTTTTTTGTTGTTTTCGGTTTTAATAAAAATTTCGTTCGCCGTGCCGCGTATCAAAAATAATAAAATTAAATATATAAATAAGAAATATATAGTGTTTTATGTGTTATATTATTAAAATTAACAATTTAATTTATCTATTTTGCTGAACATAATAATAAAAAAAAGGCATTTATTTATTACTTCTCGTGACTTATTATTTTTGTGTTTGTATAAAAGTTGTATGCTCATCATCGACTGTTTATGTGTCGTGTACTTTATTGGATTTTGTTTAAAAATAAAAATAATTTCCTGATCTTATATTGAAAGTGAATATTATCATAAATGTGATAACAGAAAGATTTAAGTTATTTTAGTTCTTTGTTTTAGTTACGAAAGTTGAAATTTTTTATTTTTATTGTTGGTTAGTTTTTGTTTATGTTTTTCATATTGACAGTTTTAATTGCGACAACTGTCAAAATTGTTCCGGATTTGACTGAGTAACATACAAAAAATTACAATTGACGATATAATGGATCCAACTGGAGGGCGTGATTCACGCTATAATCTGAATTATAGCATGAGTATGATGAGTGACACGCCGGATATATATGGGAATCCAACATTGGCACGACCCCCAAGTGGTGGTTTAGGACAAGTTGTTATGGGGCGCGGTGGTGGTCTAATGGGTTCTAGTGCACAGTGTGTGGGAGGTGGTACATTACATACAACACGTGGTATAAAAAGAACTAGTTCAGATTGTTATGATGATCGTTCTATGTCACAGGGAACTCTTACTGGATTAGATAATGGCGGTAATGTACCAGACGTTGTTGATGATAGTTACACAGCATTACATCAACAACAGCAACAACAGCAGCAGCAACAACAACAACAGCAACAGCAACAACAGCAGCAGCAACAACAGCAGCAACAGCAACAAAATAAAAAATCACCACCATCAAATGGTAAAAAAACCAAGGGACGTGTTAAAATTAAAATGGAATATATTGATAATAAACTAAGAAGATACACAACATTTTCTAAAAGGAAAACTGGTATAATGAAAAAGGTAAATTGAATAATAAATTAAAAAAAAAAACAGTAAATGTCAACCCTTAAAAGTAACAAACCAAAAAATAAACACTTTTCAAATGTGACATAACCTATAAACGAATTGTGTAAAGAAATGTCAAAAATAATGTAGTGTAACGAGAAAGTCTCCAATTTTTCTCACACATAAACACAATTTGCATATATGAATCCATGAGATTGTTTATAAAAACGATGTGAAATAGAATAGTATGCGTGAATGTGGAGATATCAACAAATACATTTCAATATATATTTTATAAAGACCACATAGTTATAAATAATAAAACAACGCAATAAATGGCAACATCTAATTTTGCCTAATATCAATAACGCCTACATAATATTTTAATTTTAACCAAAAAATGACGTATTTTTCTATATAAAAATGAATTAAAAAAAAAAAAAAAAAACACATTTATTTTTTCTTCTTTTTCTTTCTTTAATATAAATAATTAATTATTGATTTTTATAATTTTTTAATTTATTAATGAATATTTTTATTTTTTTTTATATAAAACGTGTTGAGTAATTTTCCTTAAATAGTAATAGTTGTTTGATTTGATTTGATTTGTTTTTATTTTTGTGCTTTTTTATTTTATTTTATTTTTTATATATTTTTTTTTTTATCTCATTAATGATTTGAATTGGAAATAGGAAATTTATGTATATTTGTTGTTGTTGCTGTTGTTTTTTTTTGTTTTATTTATTTATTTAATAAATATTTATTTATTTCTATGATTTTATGAATGAATGAATGAATGGATGGAAGAAAAAGAAGAAAAATGAATGAAGTGATTTGAAAATGTTTATAATTTTTTCTATAATAAATAAGGAAAAAGAAAGCTTTTTTATAAGCACAAGTCTCTTATGCACTTGTCTTAATTACTTTTATAAGTTTAATAAACTTTTTGCAAAAATCTAATGACATGAAAATTATATTTGAATGAATAAAATGGAAAAAGTTTTTCTTATTGGAAGTCTAATTAATGTTTTCGTGTATTTTCTTAAAGATTCTTTAAGGTGTAATTACAGAATGACGTTTTTAAAACGTTTTTATACCTATAATTACTTTGTATTGATTTACATGCGATTAATGCGTGCAGTTCATGGTAATAAGGAGACAGTAATCCACGATGTGTAGATAAAAACAATCTCATATCGACATTGCGGCAGCTATATTAACTTTTATAATCCGTGTGTTAATCTTTTTTGTTAAAACGCATTATAATGATTAAGTTTAATACTAATACGTGATAATAAGCAAACAAGCTAAAGTATACCAAAGGCGTTTGAATTTGTGATTGATTAATGGCTGAAAATAAATTAAATAAAAAAAAAAAAAAAAACTTGCGTTTGAATGTTGCTTCTTCAACAAAAAACAAAATAAAAAAAAAACAAAAAAAAATTAATGTAAACTAACTCTTGAGAGGAGTAATTATAATTTAACAAACATCTGAAACTTTAAGACAAAACACAAAACATGTCGATGCTTTTTATGTTTTTTTTTTTTTTTTTTTGTTGTTGATTTATTTCAATGCTACTTAACTGTGTGTCGGTGTTAAATAGTAATAATAATCATAATAAATAAATAAATAAATTAATTTAAAAGAAAAAAAAAAAAAAAAAAAAAACTCTTTTGAAACATTGAAAACCAACCTGACCACAAAATAAATTTAAATTGCTACCTTTATACACTTGTTGTTGGCTTTGCTTCTTTTTTTTTTTTTTTTATTTCAATAACCGAAATTTATCATTTAAACAAATAATTAAGTTACTTAACGCTCGGATGGTTAGCATTTTTCTTGATTGATGCAATAATTTTTTTTTTTTTTTTTTTTTTTTACGTTAAGGTAAATTCCTTTAGTTTGGTTTTTTTTTTTTTTTTTTTGCACCTAATACCTCAAATTGGTATTACATATGTATATTGCTTTCTATCTATCTATTATTAAAAAAAATTAAAATTATTTATTTATTTGTTTTTTGTTTTTTTTTTACATTGATTTATCTGATATTAAGAACGATAATTTTGTTTGTTCGTTTGTAAATTAAATAAGTTATTAATAAAGAATGAAGAAGATGAAGACGGGGAAAAAAAAAATTATTTAATTGGTCATTGGTGCTGCGGCTGATGCTACTTAATAATTTTAATAAAAAGCAGCAGCAGCAACAAACAAACAAACAAACAAACAAGACAGGTAGAAAAGAAGAGAAAGATGAATTAAAGAAAAAAAAAAATAATTTTTTTTTCTTCTTCTTCTTCAATCATCTTAACGCCTTAAATATTTGTAATCTGAATTAGATAACTTTTTTTTTTGTTGGTCTCTTCTTTTTTATTAAAAAATTAATAACTAGGCAAATATTTATTTGTTTAAAAATGTATTACGATGAAAAAGAAAAAGATGAAAAAAAAAAAAAAAAAATCTCAAAACAACCTTTAGCCAGGCTTTTAACTTTGTAATTTTTCAGATGGTAAAAAAAAACTCAATTTTCGCTGTTTGTTGAATTTTTTACGCAACATGACGTTTTGTATGAATAATTTTTTTTTTATTTTATTTTATTTATTTCTGTCTGTTTATATTAATTTTCTTTTAATTTTTAATTTTTGTTTTCTTATTATTTTCTTTTTTTTTTTCGTAATTTTAATGAAAAGTTAACAAATCGATAAATTTATTTACATTTTTTGATTACAGTAAAAGTTCGTTATAGTTGACTCCTGAATTTTGGGAATATAATTAAAAAAGCATAAATACACGCGGAGAAAGCAAAGTTTTTTTTTTTATTTTTTTTAAAATTGTTTTATGTTTTTTATTTATCAGTTAAGAGTGTTTTGTACGGTTAGGGTCTTTGATTTATCGGTGTCGATGATTATTGTGTGATCACCTGAATTTGATAAACGCATTTGAAATCCCTTATGATTCAATTCTGAATCAAAGTCAAGCTAATGCAATGTTTGATGACGTTCTCATTGGACACTAATTAATTTTCATTCGTGACACAAATACAAAAAAACTTTTTAATCCCTAGCTAATTTCGTTACCTCATTTTTACATTTTAATTTAGTTATAAAATTTGTTTGTTTTATAAAACATTTCCTAGAAGTTGGATCAATTTGATTATAATTTTTATTTACGTATTGTTTTAACAGTATCATGTGGGTTAAAAGAAAAGATTTAAAGATTCATCTGTTAATTGTTGGTGTGATCAATTTTAAAAATTGTTATCATTGCCTATCCGCAACGTTTTAAATGATGCTCTCATCTAAATTTTTAATAAATATTATTACTGGCTGGCTAACAATTTTCATTTATCCTATATAATTCCCAGAATAATTTAGTTTAGTTATTTTTTTGGAATTCACTGTATAATTCTCATTAATATGTTTTGTAACAAATTCAAAATTGTTTTTCGCGTTCACAAAGTAAAAAAAACAAAAAAACAAAACAAAAATTATATTAGAGTAAAGTTTTAGAAGAGTGAAAATCAACCAGAAAGAAATAATAAAAAACAAAACAAAAAAAAAAAAAATTAATGATTGATGGTAGTGGGTAGTTTGATGTTTATTTTTTTCTTTTAATTTATTTTTATTTCTTTAATTTAAAATTTTTCAAATTTCATCTAACCTCCGGCGAAAAGGTAAAAAAAAAAAAATTTCTTTTCTTTTTTTTTTATCTCTTGTCGCGGGGTTTTTTTTTTTATTATTTTTCTTTATTTCACTCTTTTTGTCTTGTTTTTGTTATATGTGTGTTGTTTCGCGTATTACATGTTTCTGTTTTTTTTTTTAATTTAATTTTATTTTAGTGCTTTTTCTGCCTTGTCAATAATTTCAATAATTTTTGTTTTTATTTTTTTCCGCATTTTAACACTTATTAAATTTTTGTTTGTGCTAAAATTACCCATCTTTATTAATTTATATTATTATTATTATTATTCCATTTCGATTTTTAAAACAAATCTTAAGCAAAAGTTCATTATTAACGGAAAGAGAGAAAGAAAGAAAAAAATTAAAATTAAAATTAACATGTGACGTGTCTTCACCTTGCTTAATTTTTTTTTTTTTTTCGTTGTTTCTTCTGTAAACATTTTTTCTTCTTCTGAATTTAATTTTTTTTTTATTCTACACTTTTGGGTCAATCATTCAATATCTCTGTAATTATTAGGTTTTTTTTTTTTTTGATTATTATTAATATTGTATATATATTTTGATTAACAGTTGGTCAGCAAAAATTATATACTCTTTGGTAATTTGCGAAATAAAAATTATAAATTTTTTTTTGTTGTATAAAAATTATCATACGTTGTTGCTGTTGTTGTTGTTGTTATTATTATTATTATTATTATTGTTGCTTTAATTACACCTGATTGAGAGCTTTCTAGTTTTGTTCATTTTTTGTTGTTGGGTTTTTAAAGGCTTTAAGGTTTTTTTTGTTTTTTTTTTCTTTTCATTTGCTGCTGCTTATGCATTTTATATTTATTTTTATTAAGTAAATTATGTGTGTTGTGTGTTACTTTACTGTTGTTATTATATAAATAAATAAATAAATAAATAATCGATAAAGTGTGATTAAAGTGAAAATTATGGGTTTAGATATTGTGTGCTTTTTTACATTGCTGCCTTTTTTTTACGCGCACAAGATAAAGTAACAATTTTAAAGGGTGTTTTTAAACACACAATCAATTGTAAATATTTGTAAATTGTTTCAATAATAAAATTATACACATAATGAGACACAGAGAGAGAGAGATTATATGCAGAATAATTGTGTAGCACATAGTACATAGTACATAGCACATAGCACATAGCATCATCATAGATACAAGTTTTTAATGAGTTTTTCTTTTTGGTTATTTTATTTTATCTTTCTTTTCTCTCTTTATTATTATTTTTATTTTTTTTTTGTTTATTTCTTCTTGGTATGTTAAAAAATTGATTGATTGATTTGAATTATTTTGACCTTATTGATTGTAAATTGTTTTTTCTTCTTAAGCTTTATGTGGTTTGGTTTTTTCTTCTTTTTCTTCTCTTTAACTGAGATAAAAAAAAAGCACAAAAATTATATTAAGGTGTAATAAAGATTAAAAAATTTAAATGATTTTCACGTTGTAGTTTAGTTAAATGTTAAATGTTTAATTATTTTGTAATTAACTTGTCGTGAAATTTGAATGAATGTTTCTTGATTCTTTTTTTTTTTGTTTTTTTAATATATGTAAGTCGTGTTGTGTTTTGTGTTAAGATGAAATCCAGCTTATTATACACTTTGTGAATTGAACCGACGGTTATGCTTTATTATAATAAAAATAAATAAATAAAAAATGATTAGACAGGTTATACAAAGTTCGTGGATTATTGTTTAGATTTAAAAAAAATATTATTATTAACTTTAGTTATAAATTAGCTTTTGTTTGTATGAAATATGAATTTTACTTGCTAAAATATGAACTTAATTGTTTTTTTTTTTTTTTTTTTTTTTGTAAAGTATTCTCATCTGCTTTCTAAGCTTGAGTATTTTTTTTATTTTGGCTTCCCTGTTGATTGTAATATCAACAGCAATTGGCCAAGTACCAAAAATCATTATAAATTTTTTTTTTTTTTTTTATAAATTATAGATTTAATCAATTTCAATTGCGAAAATAGAAAATATTTTGTATTTTGACTTTAAAGAAATAAGCTTTAATTAAAATTTATAGATAGATGTGCTAATTTGTACCTTCCATCAAATAATTTATTTATTTTTTTTTAAATAATTAATTTCTATGATAAAACCACCAAATAATTTCTACTTTTTTAACACTGAATTTACTGTGTTACAGTATATTCAACAAACACTACAATTATTATTATTACTAGATATAAAAAAATTAAAAAAAAAAAAAAAAATGTTTGTTATAATTTTCTACCTTATTATTCATCTTTAATTATTTACTTATCTTTGGTATAATTATAGAAGAAGCGAAAAAATTTTAATCCTCTTGCTAAAATTCTTTGTTAATGTTATTTATTTTTTTTATTTAAATAGAACAAAATTAAATAAATAAATAAAAATAAAAAAAAAAAATAATTTATTAACGCGGCTCTGTGGAGGTGAATTTCCGTAGAATAGAAGAGATGAAAAAATGATAGATAGAAAAAATTAATAGATCAGCAATAACGTGTTATAAGAAGCCAATTAGTCATTTTTCTTGAACTTTTAATTTAATTTTTATATCTTTTGAATAAATTTCGACAAAATTTAATTTTATTTATATTATATTATTTTATTTTATTTGATTTCAACATGATTAAAATTATAAAAAAAAAAAAAAATATATATAAAATAAAAATTCACATCATTATGTTTTCGGTGCTTAAAGTTTATTCTATTAATAAAAAAGAATAAAACATAAAATTATTGACTCATGATTATAGCATGTAATATATGGAATTTAATTTAATTTTTTTTTTTTTTTTTTTTTTTATTCTTCTATTGATTATTTACATAAATCGATAAAAACTAACATTAAAAACATGTGTCCAATTAAATGTAATTTCTTTTAACCAAAACCAATTTTTTGAATTACATTGATTTAAAGTGAGAGAGAAAACAAAAAATTCTTTTTTTTTTTTTTTTTTTTGAAGATGATACAACAACACACGGTTTAAGAAGAAAAAAACAGTTTTTTTTTTTTTTTTAAAAGAAAAGCAAAACATGACAGCATACATTAAGATAACGAATGGTTTTCATATTTAATGGTGAATATAAAAAAAAAAGAAAAAAAAAAAACAAATCATGTTTAACAATGTTAGATTGTGATCAATTGAATTGAAATCATTAGAACAATGTAAAAAAAAAAAAGAAAATATTAATAATACCAGGCGTCTCCATTTAATAAACATTTTTGTTTTTATTTAACCTCTATAGTAACGTGAAGCTTTTATCTGTTGAAAAATAATTACTTTTATATGATTTAGGGGAATTGTTTTAAAAATATTTTTGTTCGTTTCTTTTTTTTTTTTTGATGTGTGTGGGCATTCCTTAAAATTTCTTAAATTAAAAAGCTTATCAACTGATTTTTATGCTTTTTTTTTTGTTTATTATTTTAAATATCGCACACGATGTTTTTTTTTTTACTACATTTATTTTTTCTTAATAATAATAATAAATTTATAATACAAAAAAAAAAAAAAAAAAAATGCTACATTTGACGTGATTAGAATTAAATTAATAAATTAGTGTTAAATAGAAATAAAATAAAAATATTTCTCCTGATTTTTATCACTTTTTTATTTCGACAGACTCGTATTGTCGTTAACATAGTTTAAGTGTTTTTATTTTTTATTTAAATTAATTCTTTTTTTTTTTTTTTGTCGTTGTTTTACTGTAATACAAAATAATGTTGTGCGCGCAGCTTCTTGATTTTTATTTTTTTTATTTTTCTGTATACTTTTTAAGTGTAAACGAGGAATAATTTAAAGAAAAAGTGTCGAAATTTTTTTTTTATTTTTTTGTTTTGTTTTCATGTTTGTTACTGTTGTCATTTGTTTTAGGTTTTTTTTATTTGCACACACAAAAAATAATAATAATAATAATAATAATAATAATAATAAAAACAATAGAAGAAGCAAAAAAAAAAAACATGAACACACAACCAAGAACAAGACAACCAACCTCCTTATAATAGTAACACGACAGTTAAAAAAAAAAAAAAAAAAAAAATCGAGGTAAACATATGCGAAAACGCGGTTTCCTTTACTTAAAAACAAAAAATATAAATAAATCTTTTAAGTTGCGTGCGCATGCTTATAGGTAACAGCAGAAGAATAATAACAGCAACAGAAGTAGCACCACATTTACCGCCGCCGTTGTCGCATAGTAAGATTGTGGTGTCGATTATTTTCTTATAACATTTATTTTATTTTTTTTTTCGGTTATTTTTGAATTGTTGTGTGTGAAAATAAGATAAGATATGGTGTTAAGTTTGGTGGTGATTGTCTTTTTTATTCTCTTTTTTTTTTTCTTAACCAGCCGACAATGTTTTACATTGTTTTGTTACTAATTTCCTTGTTTATATTCTCCTGTTTTGCTTTTTTGTATTGTATTTTTCGTTCCGTTCCGTTCTTTTCTTTTTTTTTTGCTTTTTGTTTTTGTTTTTCCTTGATTCTGTTTTGTAAATATAAATAATTTTATTTTTGTTTGTTTTTTTTGCAGGCTTATGAGCTGTCAACATTGACAGGTACTCAGGTTATGTTGTTGGTAGCGTCTGAGACGGGACACGTGTATACATTTGCAACACGAAAACTACAACCGATGATTACCTCTGAAGCTGGAAAAGCTTTGATACAGACGTGCCTGAATTCACCGGATCCACCAAGTGGTGCACAAACTGGTGATCAACGTATGTCTGCGACTGGTTTTGAAGAGACAGAACTCAGCTATAATATTGGCGACGAGGACTCCAAAGTAAGGCAATTAGTTTATGGTCACGGCCATCATGGGCATGCTCATCTCGGTCACCCACAACCCGGTCATTATGGTTTAGATCAGGGCTTAATGCAACAATCATTTGGTGGCGGAGGTGGTGGCGGACAAGGTTCGCCATTATCACACGTCCAACCCTATCCTACCCATCCTGGTCATACACATCATTCACATGTGCCACATCCTCATCCGACACACATGACTCATGCCGCCCATTCGCAACGGTAGTTTTTTATTTTAAAATTATTAACAAAGAAATCTCTTGTGTGTCAGTCACAAAATTTGAGATTATTTAAAAATTTTTTTTATTTTTTATTTATGCATCAAATGACAAAAAAAAAATGTTAGTTAATTATATTTTTATTACTTTATTTGTGTTTTCATTTTTTTTTTTTAATAAATAAATTAATTAATTATTTAATTCCGTCCATTAATTATTTTTAAAGAAAAAAAAAAACTTAAAAATTATTTCTTTTTTATTTTAAATTTAATTTGAAGTTTTAAAAAGAAATTCTCTAGTTAATTAAAATTAATAAAATTAAAAATTAAATTAATTCTATAAGAAAAAAATATTTAAAAAAATAAACAAAATGGTGTCATGTAGTAATCAACAAAAAACAAAAGTAAAAAAAAAAATTATTTAAATAATTTAAAACAGTGCCATCTTTTTTTATTTAATTCATTAAAATATATATATGATATATATATATATATTATAAGTATAATTAAAAATAATAAACAGAGAAATAATATTATTTATTATAATTAAAATAAATAAACGAGATGAGCTTTGTCCCAGACCCCGTCGTGTTGCTTTTTAAGTGTTTTATCGTTTGTTTTTTGTTTTGTTTTAAATTAGTTTTTAGTGTACTAGAGGCAAATTCGATGTTAATGCTGTTGACGTGAATCGTTAGCTTTTTTTTTTGTTGTTGTTGTTGTTGTTATTATTGTTGGAAATGCCAAATGTGGCTTTAAATTAATTAATGAAAGAAATTATAAAATTAAGCTTTAACATCTAGTTTGCCTCTAGTTTAGTCTCATTATCCTTTCCTTGTTTTTTGATTTTTTCCTTTTTATTTGTTTTTTTTCCCCTTTTTATTATTATTATCATTATTTTGTTTCTTAATTACTAATTAAATATATATTTTAAATAAATAAATAAATTAATTAAAAAATTATTAATATTAGTGCATTAAATAAAAAAAAAAAAAAAAAAAAAAAAAAACAGAGGAGGAGAAACAACAATAATAATAATAATAATAATAAAAAGAAGAAGAAAATAAATAATTAAAAAAAAAGTATATATTTATAAATTAAATTAAATTAAATTAATTTTTTTTTTAGTTAAAATTAATTAAAAAAAAAAAAAAAAATTATTTTATCTAGTTTTTAAGTTAATCATTTATTATTATTTTTTTTTAATTTAATTTTTATTTTATTTTATTTTACACTAATATATTGAAATTAAATTATTATCAATTAAATCAAAAAATTTAAATAAAAGAGAAAAAAAAAAAAAAAAAAAATTCAAATAAAAATTTATTTAAGATTATAAACAAGCAAAAACATATAATAAGAAAGAAAGAAAATAATTATTTGATCATCAAATGATCATCCTCTATGAATATATATTAAAAAAAAAAACAATTATTATTATTATTTTTTTTCTTTTTTCTGTTATTAATTAATTAGTTAATTAAAGATTAAATAAGATTAATTAACTCAGCCGTACAGAAACTAAATTCAACAATAAAAAAAAAAAAAATAATTTAATAGTGAAGAGTTTTTGTTGAAAATTTAAATTAATTAAGAGAATTTGCTAAAAAGGGGGAGAGCTTTAATTAATTTTGTGCGTGTGTGTGATGAATTTTTTTTGAAAAAGCTCAGCGATTACTTTTGTATTAAATTGAATTAAACGAAAGGAGAATTCAATTTTTTTTTTTAGGTACCTTTCATTGGATTTAATTTTTTTTTTTTGTTTTTGTTCACATAGTTGTTGCCTGTTGTTATTGGCGTCACATTAAGCTTTTTATTTTTAATTCATTGTTGTTTTCTTTTACATCAATAATTTGTTATTATTTTTAGTTAAGTCGTCTCGTTGTAACTATTTTTCTTGTGTAAATTAACAAATAGCTTTTGAAGTGTTATTCTTTACAAACATATTATTATTTTTTTTATTTTTCAATTAAAATTTTGTTCAATCAATGAACACATTAGAGAGACGAAGAAAAATTAATAATAAATAGAGAAATAATTTTATTATTGATTGTTTTTTTTTTTCTTTTCTTATTTCGTTTTCATTTCTTCTCGTTAGAAAATAATGAAAAAAAAAAAGAAATAGAAAATCGATATTAATAAATAATAAATCGAATAAAAGTTGACGCCATTGATGACGTCTTAATTATTTATGTAGCTTTTTTCGGTATTTTTAAATTATTGGATACAACTATTAGTCGATTTACGTGATATTTTCATTTATCATTATTGTTTGAAGATTTACGGTTTTTTCTTCTTTGTTTTTTTATTATTCAAAGTTAAATTATCTTGCATTATAATATGGGTTTCATTTCGTTACAACTTATAATAAGTCATAGGAATAATGGTGACAGACTTACTGCGTAATGAAGAAATGAATTAAGCGTCGTAAAGACACTTCGATACATTCCATTTTAAAATTCTTTACAAACGTACTTAGCTTTCTTGAATAGTAAACATTTGATCCAATAAATTTACAAAACTTTAGTAAGAAATGCATTAGTGTCATAAAGCGCTTAGTTCACCTGAAAATTTTGATTAAAATGCCTCACAATTAATTTAGTTTTATCGCGAATTAAATTATTAAATAAGCTCTGGTGTCTGTTATTAAATATGTTTTTAACTAATATATCTCGCGTAAATAGAGGATTAGATGCTCTTTATTACGAAAAAAAAAATTTATCAGAAACATATGTCAGATTAAATAAATTACTTAAAATCTCTTCTATTAACTTAACTCTATCTAATTTGACTTAAAATAGTTGAAATATTATTTTAAATGCAGTTAAATTTACTTAATTATTTTTAATGCATAAAATCATATAAATCTTTTAAGTATCCTACTTAAACTAATTCAATTATTTATTTATCTATCGATTTTAGGAATTATTTTTAAAAATTTTCTCTAGTTAAGTGATCTTTATTGATTAATTACTGAGTGGATTAATAAAGTTAATTTTCGTCTTTATGTTGGGAATTGTTTATTGCAGTAATTGCAGCAATTTGTAGTAAATAATTTTCACATTAATCAATATTTATTAAATAAAATATATTAATTAATATGAATGAAATGTTTATTTTTTAATTTTTTGAAGTCATAACGCTAATTATAATTCAAGAAAATAAGTAATTACCAGCGTAGTTGAAAATAAATTAAAAAAAAAAAAAAACTGAAGAATAGATAATGGTGAAATATATTGGCGGAAGGAACAATTTTTTATTTAAGTTTTTTTAAATTTTTTTTTAATTGTTTAAAATTAATTAATTAAATTATTGACGTTATAAATAATTAATTATCTGACTAGAATAAATTAATAAACAAAAATAAAATGATATCATTATTGTGTTTGTAATATGCCAGAGGTTCGAATTATTTATTTATTTATTTTTTTTTTCTAATTAATTATAATTATAATTTAATTTAATTAACACAAGACAATAAATTAACAAAAACATGATTTAAAATTCCAATGTGTATATATTCGAAAAACAATTAAAAAAGAAAAAAGAAAAACAATTACTAATTGTTTTCGGTAGAAAAGCTTTATTTCTTGAATATTAATTAATTTTTAATCGTATTTATAATTAATTAATTAAATGTCATGCAAGAGGATTTCATTACATTACTGCTGCGTATTTTTAATCATTTTGTTGATTTTGTTGCTTTTTTAATATATAAATTTAAAAAAAAAAAAGAAAAAAAGTTTTTTCTTTTTTTTTGATTGTTTTTTTTCTTTTTTTTTTGTAATAATAAAAATAATAAAAATAATAAAAAAAAATAAAAAAAGAAGTCATCTTTGGTCAAATAATCGCCCACAATAGATATTGTTATTAACCCGCACGATGCCATGCAATGTTTGTTTGTTTGTTTGGCTGTTTGATTGTTGTTGTTGAATTTTTTTTTTATTGCGTCCCACAACTGTTTTAAAGTTTATTCTCTTTTTTTTTTATGACTTGTGTAATTCATTTTCACTTCTTTAAATTACGCTTTATTATTTATTTTACAAGAAATTTGAGTTGAAAAATTTGTTTTTTTCTTGTAAATTTAAAATTATTGATAAATTTTCGTTTAAACGTTAATTTTTTTTTTGTTTCTTATTAATTCATCAGATGTACACTAATTAGTTTTTTTTTTTACTAAATTTCTTTGTGTTTGTTTTACTAAAGTTACGAGATATTTACAGTGCGAATTAAAATCTTTTTTTTTTGTTTACAACAACGTAAAACATTTAATTAATAAATGCAATAGTGACTTTTATTTTATTTTATTTTATTCTTCTCTTTTAATATATAATACATATAAATAAAATGAAAAAGAAATGAAATTTAATAAAAACGACAAATAAGAAAATTGGCGCCCGCCTACATTTATTTAATTTTAATATAAAGAAACAACAACAGCAACAGTAATAAGAAAAACTTTTTTCTTCTTTATATTTCATCTGTTGTTGTATATTTATTATATATGTTTTGTATGCGTCATTAAATAACAATAATAGTTGGTTGTATTAATGTAATAATAGAAGAATATTTATGTTGCAATATACATTATTACATGTAATTATGATATATATATATATATGACAATCTATCCATTTATTTTTTTTATTTCATTCTTTCATTTTGACAAATCAATAGTAAACGTTTTTTTTTTTTTTTTTTTTTTATAACTAACTAACGTGGTTTAACTTAAACCAGTGAACACTACACGTACGAGTACAAAAAAAAAAAAAAAAATGTTTTTATTTTATTATTGAATTAAGTTTATTAGCGTTTATCGAATAAATTAACACAAAACATTAAAATGTTATTACCGCAAAGCATAAAACTTGTTCAGTTTAAAAAAAAAAAAAAAATTAATAAAACAAATCGTATCGTATCGTAACTGAATTGAATCAAACAATCATGCGCATAATATATACTAGGTCACTTAATATAATTTGAATAAATAATAAATAATTGTTATTATTGTTCTTTATTGTTGACGTCATTTTAATCTAGTTACGGATTAACAAAGTGATAATTTATAGAAAATTAATGTCTTTATGATTTAATCAGGAAATTTATTGATCATGATTACTTTTGTTATTGGTGTTTTTATTTTAATTTCATTTTTTTTTTTTTTTCATACTCTATATAACGAACAACAGAAAAAATTTAATTTGTATAGTAAAAGTGTACTTACTTACGGTTTTATTAAAAGACAGTAAAAATAAAACAAGTAACCCCGTGAGCCAAGTAATTAATTTCAAATTGTGCAAAAAAATAAATAAATAAATTCTCTGATAACAATGTAACGTGCGCTCATTAATATTCCTTATACATAAAAATACCTGTATATATATATATAGACAAGGTTTATTTAAATTGTTTTACTTTTTATTATATATATACATATAAATTATGATATGAATCAATCAAATGAAAATAACATTTTTAGGTGACTTAAATTTGTCTAAATTGTTTTTTTTTTTTTTCTTTTTGTTACTATGGTGTGTAACAAAGGCGGTTAAAAATTATTATTTTTATTTATTTTAATGAACTCAAATTGTATTGATGTAAAAAAAGAAAAAAAATTAAAGCATAAATAATTGAATGTCATTAATTAATTAGATTTAATAAATAAAATAAAAAATAAAAAACTTTGTACGTTAGTATTTTAGAACACGGTAGACACGGTGTGTAGATAAAAAAAAAATCAGCTGCAAAAATTAGGTTTTTGATCTAGGATAATTAAGGATAAAAATAAAAGTCATTTTTTTTTTTTTTTTTTTAATTAAATTATTTTATTTATTTATTTATTAATTAATTAAAAAAAATTTAAATTTACATTAGCTGAAAAATAAAAACAAAAAAAAAAAAAATGATTTAAAAACCTGTAAAAATGAAGAGAATTATTCTGTCAGTTGTGACATTTTTATTTATTTTTTGATAATTTGTTAATTTATTGCTTGCTTAATTTATTATGACCACCTGAGTGGTTTACTAGCATACCATATACCGGTAAATGTACCTGATAAAATATAATCTTTGCTTTGGTTTATTTTATTTTTATTTTTATTTTTATATATATTAAAAATCAAAATAATGTCGGTTTATGTTCAAAGTGGTGGTTTTGTGTTAAAATAAATAAATAAATAAATAAAAATAAAAAAAAAAGCAACGTAAAGAAGTGAAATGTTGAACAGAAATATTAAAAAAAAAAAATATATGCGAATAATAAACGGAAAAACAACAACAGAAAAAAAGGTATTAAGTGACGACTAAACGACGATTGAACAACAAACATAAACATTAACATATTATAATTTTTTTTTTTTTTTTTTTTTTTTGTTAAAGAAGAAAAAAAAAATTATTTTTATAAAGTGATGATGCCACACGAAAGTTTAACACGCAATCGTTCGTTATAAACCTCAAAAGAAAAATTGATGAAATGAAAAAGAAACTGGATACGGATCGTCACGAATGTCGTTTTTTTTTTCTTTTCTTTCTTTCTTTATTTATTTATTACTTTATTGAAATTAAGAAGTTTATGAGAAAATATATTTTAAAAATCGATTAAACGAAGAAAAATCTTTCTTTATGTTATCTGTCTGATTTTGGTACATCGGTTCGCTTAAATCTAATTTGTCATTTAAGCATCTAATTAAGTGTTATCAATCCTTTAACATTTTTTTTTTTTATTTTTTTTCGTATAAATTTCTTCACTACTTGTCTTAAACGATGTTTACTTATTTGTAGTTTTATTAATAAACAAGACGATAACGAGACTAAGATTTATTACGTGTAATTTATTTTATTAAAAATATTTTCGGAAGTAAAAAAAAAAAAACACAAATAAAGAAGAAGAAGAAGAAAAAATTTGTTTTGCTTGCTGTCTTGCTAGTGGTATAATAAATTATTAAAAAAAAAAAAAAAAAAAAACATTAAATGTAGTTAAAAATTATGATCATTAAACCACAATAATGCAATTTATTTAAATTAAATAACAACATCGTTGATTAAGAATTATTTATTTATTTATTTATTTACCTTTTTCAAAATTACGAACGCCAGTACCAAAGTAAAAGAGGAAGATAATTTTATTTTTATTCTCTTTTTCCTTTGATAAATGGTAAATGGTAAATGGTAATGAAATGAAGAGAAACGAAAAAAGAAAAGAAAATAAAAAAGTAAAAACGACAAAAAAAAAAAAAATAATGTAATCAAAGTGAATCGAGTTTGCGTGTTCAAATAAGTAACCAGACAACAATAAACTAATCAAATAAACAACCAGTGGCTATTTAACGTAACAAACCCAAACAAATTTTGTTGAAAAAACGAAAAAAAAAAAATTTTTTTTTTTTTTTAATAAAAATTGAAGTTGATGTGATGACATTTAACACGATTTTTTTTTTTTTTTTTCCGTTTAATAAAAAAAATTTATGTTTTGAGAGAAACAAAAAAAAAAAAGACACAAAAATTAAAATGAATTTTTTTTTTTTGTTTTTCATAAAATAGTTTGTGTGGTAAATGGTGGAAGTAAATAAAAGAAAGAAAAAAAAAATGATGATGAGGCACGCGTCTCACTTTATGTATTACACAATTTAACAGGTAGTTTAATGTTTAATGTTGAACGTAAATATTTTAAATCGTCTCTCTATGTGTTTTAGTCGTTGTTGTTGTTGTTGTTGGATTAAACAGTGAACCGCCGACAAGAGAAAAAAAATAAATAAAACCAAGAAAGAATTGACATGAAAATAAAATGCTAGATACATAATTTTAATTAAAACATTTTTTTTTTTTTTTTGATATTGTTGTTTATCCCGTAGTGATGTGAGAGTTATTTATTTATTACCTTACATGTTAACAACAAGCTTAGGTCATTTAGAAGTTTAAAGTAACATCGAAAATACACCAAATTTTAGTCGCATTTGTTAAAATCGAAACACTGTGTAATTTTTGTCAGTTTTTATTGATTGGTTTATAGTTTTAAGATTTTAATCACAAATTAAACAAAAAAAAATTACATAAAAACCGTTAAATATGTTCATACGTTTCTTTTTTTTTAATTACCGCCTGCGAATTGTTTTTATCCTGAATAAGTATAATTGCGACACATTAGACCTGTTTCCCATATATTTTTAATAAATGAAAAAAAAAAAAATTGTATATTTTGTAACAAAACTGCACACAAACACAGGAGAACATATTTAATTATTTAATTAATATCATTATAATAATAATAATAATAATAATAATAATTTCTTTATCGAAACCAAAAAAGGATAATTTTCTCATGCAGAGATAATGAATACGAATAAAATAAAAAAAGAAATGAGAGTAGTAGCCACTAACAAAAAAAAAAAAAAAAAAAAAAAAAAAAACATACAATTACCATACGTTCGTTCTATTTAAAAATGTTTTACTTGACATTATCCGTTTAATAAAGTTCCGCATTTCGTTATATTACTTTATAAAAATAAAAAAAAATCTTCCAAAAACTCAAATTCAAAAGAAGAAAAAAAGAAAATAAATTTCTTAACCGTTTATTGTTTCGTTTTCTCCACCTACAATTTTTATTTTCACTGTGTGTATCTCTTTATTCGCAATGTTGTCGTTTAATTGAAACTTTTTTTTTTTTTTTAATACAATTGTTGTCTTTCAATATTTTATTATTATTAATAATAATAATAACAATAATAATAATAATAATATTAATAATAATAATAATAATAAAATTTAAATAAGAAATAAACGATTGTTGTGCTACTTTAAAAAAAAAAAAAACATCTTTTTGATTTTCATCTCTCTTGTATTATTATTATTATTGTTGTAGCTTTACAAAGCTTTAATATATTGAGTTTTTTTTTTTTTTTTTTTTTTTTAGTAAATAAATGAATAAATTAATTTTGAATCTAGAAAATTATAAGAAAGATACATAAAAATTATGAAAGAAACAAATAAATATGTAAACAAACATCAAGTAGTTTAAAGTAAATAATTTAATTAAATCTTAACTAAAATTAAGCGTAACAAACAATAAAATATAAATTGATAAAAATCTAAAAATTTTAAGCTTTTATACAATTTTGTTATGAATTTAAAAAATTAAGAAGTATTTAGCGGTTACATAGAAATTTATTTTTTTATTACATTAATTTGCGGACAACCGACTTAGTTTAATGAAATTAATTTTAGTGCATAAAAAACGTTTGTACGTTACGGTTGGATCTGGATTATTTATTAAAAAAGCTTATTTTGTTTTTGTATAAAATGTGGGAGCAAATATTAACTAGTAAACCGAAATGTCAGCTTAGCTTATGTCATTTTTTTTTGCATTTATTTTTGTTAGGAAATTACGTAGATTATTAAAGATCTTGAAATTGTTTGAATACTCAAGATTTTACTTGCATACAATTATGTTGCGGCATTTAATGCTTTGATAGTTCTTTTGCTTATTACAAGTGAACTTATTTTCAAAAATAAAATAATTGTATGACCACTAATGGCTTAAGTTGTTAAACGCCGCAATAGAAAAAAAAAAAAAAACACTAATTAACAACATGTGTAGTTTACGCTAAAGAAATTAATTAAATTAAATTACGAAATTATGAAATTTTGTTGGAACAGCAAAAATATTTCGTGACTACATTGTCCACTATTATGTAATTCACTTGTGTTCACGAGATTATTAACTTCACTATCGTGACAATTGAAAAAGTTAGAAGACGAAAATTTTATTCAGCGTTAAGTGTGGTGTCGTCTCAGCGAGGTTTTTTTTTTGTCAAAATTAATAACTCAATAATGGGTTTAATTTTGGATTCGTTTTAATTTAATAATTGATCAAAAAAAAAAAAAAAAAAAAGAAATGAGTAAAAATTAATAAAATAATCGACACAACTTTTTTTTTTTTTTTTTTTTGTAAAGTTTATACAAAATATTATTTATATATAAAAATTTGAAGAATTTCAATATAATAAAAATTAATTACTTAAATTATTTATTAAAAGTATTAAAAAAAAAAAATATTATTATTAAAGTTACAAAAAAAAATGGAAAGTATGACAAGAATTTCATGCAAAAAACAAAAAAAAAAAAATTAAATATTATTTTCTTTCTTCACTTATTTTGCGTTAAAATAAAATTAAAAGATAAAAAACAAAAAAAAAAAAAAAAAAATTAAACAACACACAGCACACAACGCACATAACAAAAAATTATAATATTTATGATTATATTTTAATAATAATAAAAAATAAAAAAGCAAAAAAAAAAAAAAAATCTGTTTGAGCATAAAATTCAGTTTTCTTATCTTCTTATTTTGCCTGTCAATTATAAAGCTTTTTATATATACAGTGTTGGCCAAAACTAAGGGAACTGAAAAATCGAGTGCACAATTGTTTGTGTAAATATTAGAAATGCTTAGAAGTTAAAAAAAATTAATGTTATTCATATTATTAGGTAAATTCTTAAACTACGAAAGTTAAAAAAAAAAATTCCAATAACTGTCCAAAACTAAGGGAACTGAATTGCAATTCTATGGGATTGAAATACGGGGACTGAGCTGGCCACTTCATAACGTCAATACAGTTTGTTTCCAACCACGTTTTCACTACATTTGACGTGTGTTTCAAATCATTGTGTTTTTCAACTCACGGGAGGATATGAACAGATTTTTTTTTACTGTCCGAATTATCATAATGTCATCATGGCTACTTGTGCTTCGTGATCTGCCACCTCGATGCATAGTCTGAACCGAAATATTGGCTTTATTAAAGTTAATTATGTGGCATATCACCGATTTTGTCATTGAATATTTAATGCACAATAATTTTTGACTAATTCCACTTTTATAATCAATTAGTATTTTTCCTTTAAGTTCGTTCGAATATTTGTTTCTTGCCATTTTACAAGAAAATGGTATTAAAATAAACATAACTCTTCTGCAGATTATTAATTGAATTTTGTCGATTAATTTGTTAAAACACATGGTAGCTGTGCTTATTAACGACATATTCTGAAATTGGATAAAGATCTGATAATAAAACTGAACATTGCAATACAGTTCCCTTAGTTTTGGCCAGTTATTGCAATAATTTTTTTAACTTTCGTAAGATAGTATTTTTTTTATTATTATTGTAGCTTAAGAATTTACCTAATAATATGAATAAAAAAAAATTTTAATTTCTAAGCATTTCTATTATTTACACAAACAATTGTGCACTCGTTTTTTCAGTTCCCTTAGTTTTGGCCAAGACTGTATATATAAAATTTAAATTAAATAAATTAAAAGAAATTAAAATATCACACACAAATGACAATAATTTTAATAAGTGCCTGGTAATACAAAATACAACACAAAAAAAAAAAAAACTACTACAGAAATTAAGAAAGAAAATTAAGAGAGAAATAAAAATAAAATAAATAAAATAATAAAATTAACAGAGGCTTTCGAAATTTAAATAATAATAATCATAATAATAATAATAATAATATAAAAAAAAAAAATTCAATTATTTTGAAATAATTTTAATAATAATAATTGATTTTTTCTTTAACATTAAATAATAAAATACTTTTAATGTCACTTAATAATGAACGAAAAATAAATTTATAAAACATAAATATACAATATTTATATAAAATGTCAATAAAATTAAGTAAATTGTCTGCAAAAAAAAAAAAAAAAAAAAAAAAAAAAGCCAAAGAAACAGACTTAAATACACGTAAAAGATGACAACAATAATAAAAACAGTTAATTCACTGTTTCTTGTGTTGTTTTCATATAATAAAAATAATGCGCGCGCATCTTAAAAATTATTAATAAAATTCGAAAGCTTTCATTTGTTTCTTTTTTTTTTTTTTTTTGCAAATTAATTTAATGATTTTTCATATAGATTTTTTGTATTTAATTAATTTTCTTCTTGTATGTTGTGACAAAATTCGACAGCTTTTATAAAAGCTTTGACAACATTATATTTTGTTGTTTTAACATTTTATTTAATTAAATGTTTTCGCTTAGATTTTTGTTGTGATTTTATTTATTGTTTATGTTTACGGTCAGCAGCGGGCCGGTTGTTTATTTATTATTTTTTTTTTTTTGTTATAAATGCGCGCGTATCATTCAGATTTATTTGTTTATTTAAAAGAAGTTTTTTTTTTTTTTTTTTTTTTATAATAATTAGTGAAAGGTGAATTGTGCTTAGTTATCTTATGTTAAAGAATTTTATTACTTCTCAAGTGTTTAACGTTAATTAATTAAAGAAAGAACAAAAAAAAAAAAAGGTCCATGAAATGACGAAAAAAAAATTAAACGATTAAAGCTTTTTTGTTTTTTTTTTTAATGTGTTAAATTCAAAGCATACAGAGTACACAACGAAAGAAATAAAAAAAAAAAAATTTTATTAATTGAATTGAAAAATTTATTTAAATTACCGTTTAATTCTTTTTTAATGCGTTTAATTTACTTTAATTTAGTCATGCTAAAATAAAAAATAAAAAGATTTTATTATTTTGTTCTCTGTGATTGAAATATAATGCGTTGTGTTGTTGGGTTATTAATTTGTTATTTAAATACAAGTGATTGATAATTAGGAGTGTTTAATGTAATTTGGATGGAATTCCTTAATGATTATTATTTTTTCTTTTTTACCTTAAAGAATGTTTGAATGTAATTTTTGTGAATGTTAATCAATGAAGATTAATTTCGGTGTTTTTATATTTGATGTATTTTCATTTTTTTTTCTCTCTTCTCTTCTCTTCTCTTGATTATTACTTTGCAATTCTTTGAATTTTTGTTTTATTATTATTATTATTCAGGTGTAATAATTCTTTTTTAATGTAATTTTTCACACTTTGTTTTTGTCTTGCGGTTTTTTTTTTATAATTCGTTTTAAGAAATTCATAAATAATATTAAAAACCAAATATCCTTGTACCTTTTTTTTTCTTTTTCTTTTTCTTCTTCGTCTTCTTCTCCTTTCTTTTAATTGTTTTTTTTTTTTTGTTGCACAAAATTTCAGCAGCTTTCAGTTTATTATAAATTATGCAACCACCTGTAGCTTATCCATCTCGTAAAGGATTTTTGTTTATACGTACCAAGTAGACAAATTGGCTGCATTTTTCATTACACCTCCAAAATGATTATTTTTCTTCTCTTCAATCTGATAAATAAATTAAAAACAGAAAAATTATTTAATTTTAATTAAATTTTTGTGTGTGTTTTCAACGTGAAATAATAAAAAAAACGATTTGTTGGATGAGTGCCCAACACGAAATATGAGATTATTGGTGTCTTGCCAATAAATGCTATAGGAAAAGAAGAATTTTTTATATATATATATTTTTTTTTTCCGTCTATTTGAATTAAAATAAAAACTAGTAAAATGCGGAAAATCAGCCTAATTTTCATCAATTTTTTTTTTCTCCTATATAATTTATTATTTAATTAAAAAACGAAAAGAAAACATTTTTTGTTTTCTTTTATTTGTTTTTAATTATTAAAGTTCCTTGTGAAAATTATATAAAAACTTTGACACACTGGCAATGAACCTGTTTTAAGTGTACTTTTATTAATAATTATTTTATTTTCTTTTTTTTTTTATTGTTTCTTTAAGTCTCATCATTTTTGTCTAATTTTTTTTTGTATTTATTTTGTAATAATTTGTCCGAATTTACATAAAAAAAAAAAAAAAAATTGACAGGAAATTTCGTTATTTGAAGAAATAGAAAAAAAAAATGTTTTCTTCGTTCATATTTTGACACATAACACGACGTTTTGTTTATTTTGATTTAAGTAACTTGGCTTATTTAGTTTTTTCTTTTTTAAAATATTGATCAATGCGCAATTGTTTAACAATAATAGAACCAAAAATATAAAAATTATTCCTCCCACAATTTAATATAATTTTAAGAAGAATGAAACTGAACTTTATTTTTGTTATAAAATAAGCATAATACGTTTGCGCACTGTAATTATTTTTATTTTTTTTATGTGTATCAAAAGCACAAAATGCAATATTTTTCGATTGGTATTTTTTCTAATCAAATTTAAATTATTTCTTTAGTAATAATAACTTTTTTTTTTTTATCATCTAAATGACGCATCGTATTTTTCATTGTTTTCTTTTTTTTATTTCGATGTTTAATAAAAAAAAAAAAAAAAAAAAAAGAAAAAAGTTTTTGAATATAACGCAAAGAGAAAGATATAAATCGATCTAAATATTTATTTTATTTATCAGAAAGCTTTATTTTTTTTTTTCAATATTCTTGTTAGTTATTTTACTTGACTTGATTATTATTATTATTTGTTGTGTGTTGTGTATATAAATTATAATTAAAAATTGTTAAATCAGATTGGATTTTTGTTGTTTGCTCATTTTTTTTTTTTATTATCTATTTTCATTCATTTAAGAAAAAAACAAATTAATAGCCGGCTAATGTGTTAATTGTGATAATCGCTTCAGGCAATGTTGTCATTTAACGCGAGCGGTGTTTTAATAAAAAGAATTAAAAAATAAATAATAATAAAAAAAAAAAACAGAAAAAAAAAAAAAAAAAACTTAATTATAATAACAACAACAGCGCGCCGAGTATGCGCAATAAAAACATACATTTAGAATTAGTGTTAAAAAAGAAAAAAAATAAAAAATAATAATAAATAAATAAATTTAAATAATTAAGTACAGTAATTTAGCCGACAAAAATAAGATGTGGAGCCTTCTAGTTAAAATGTTAATAATTTAAATATTATACAAAAAAAAAAAATTATGATAGATTAACGAAAGTATCCAACATTGGTGTTTGTTTGTTTGTTTGTTTTTTATGCTTTTAAAAAATTTTTAAAATAAAAAAAAAATAAAACATTTCTGACTCCAAAGTCGTTGTAATTGAAAAAAAAAAAAAATAATAATAATTTTTATTTAAATTTTTATAAAATCAACTCTTTTGTTTTTGTTTATTTAAATATTTTTGGTGTTAAAGAAATGAAAATAAATAAAAAAATAAATATATATATATATATTCATAATGAGCATGCGCAATCGTGTTAAACATTAATTTTAATTTTAATTCACAATAAACCGCAAATAAAACGTTAAAAAAATATTGCGTTCGATTATAACAATAATAAAAATAGAAGAAAAAAAAAACTACAAATCGTGTTATATTATTGAATGCGTTAGTTAAGTTAAGTTAAGTTAAGTTAAGCTAAGTTAAGAGTTTAAATGTTACATGCACAGTACTTGGCCTTTTTTCTTCTTCTTTATTTTTTATTTTTATGTAATCTTCGGTTTACACTCTTTAACGAGCTTTTTTATTTTATTAAAAACAACACGGCTCTACGTCGTATAAAGTATTTCTGTTTTTTTTTTTTTTTTTCTTACTTAAGTTCACTTTGTATTAACACTGTAGCTGTTTTATATTTATTTATGTTTTTTATTTTACTGGCATTGGTTGACCTGTTTTGTTTTTAAAAACGTTTCTTAAAAGCTTTATGGATATTTTTTTTTTTTTTTTTGATATTGCTAATATAAATATTTGAATTAAGTGTTAATCAGCTAAATGATTACCCTTAACTAGTGTTTTATTTGAAAATTAATCAGCTGTTTTACAAATTAATATTTTTGTTTTATATTAAAAGGGTGGGCGATTATTGTTTGTTTGATATTCTTGGCATATGTTGACCGTATTTGGAATGCTGTTTTTATTTTCGTTTCTTTATAAAACGAACGTACGTTACTCATATTGTAATTATGATTAAAAAGTTTAGACTTAGTTAGGTACACACTTATGTATCACACATACACAAGGTAAATAAAAAAAAAAAATTATTTTGCAAATAAGAGACGTAAAATAAAGTAAGTGAGGTGAGCCAACAAGTAAATCGAGTAGAGATCGTTGTCGTCACGTTACATGCTGTTTAAAATAAAATTACGTGTATGTGTGACTGTGTTCAGGATTTTTACTTATAAAAAATAAAAAAATATATTCTTTTGTAATTTTGTTGTGGTCGCCGCATTATGTTTGCCACTAGTACTGTCGCCTTGCCGCCAACACACAACAAAAACAATTTCTTTCGTGTGCCCGTTTAGTTTTTTTGTTGTGTTTTCATGAAACTTCTTATTATTTCGCGGTTTTTATTTTTTTTATTAAATGTTTTAAATGTTTTTTGTCTTGTCTCTTGTAAAAAATGTTTTTTTTTTATTCAATTTTCTATTTGTGCTTTTTTTTTTTTGTGTACACGACAATTGGTCAGCTTATTATTGCTATTATTTTATTTTTTATTCAATTTTTTTTATTTTATTATATGATTATTATTATTATTATTATATTTATATTCTATTATTTATAAAGTTCAAAATCGTGTCATTATGTTTCATTTTAAAGATTTTTTTTTTTCATCTATTTATGATAGAATAATGGCGAAATAAACATGTTTATGAAAAGAAATTATGGAGAAAAATAAAAATTTCTAATCATAATTCACTTTTAACATAATTTATTTAATAGTTTTTTAAAAGTTTCCTTGTGAAAACAAAATTTCATTTCACTTTAAAGTGTTTTTGCTAAGCGTTTGACGCTATTCAAAAGCTTTTGACGCTTTCGACGCTTTCCATATGTTATTGACGGTTTCCGAAAGCTTTTAACGATTTCCACAAGTTTTTAACGCTTTTCACAAGCCTTTTGGCGCTTTTTTATGATTTTATTAAAAAATTTAAAAAGCATAAAAAAAAAAAAATATTTACGTCATTATAATAAATAAATAAATAAATTAAACGCAAGGTGCTCCTAACTTTATAATTAATAATAAAAGCAACAACAAAATTTAAGTTATAACTTAATGGCTTAAACAGATTAAGTCTATTTAGCGAGGAGGCGTTATTATTATTATTATTATTATTATTGTAACTCTTTTTTGGTTGCTGTTGTTGTTCTTTTTTTATATCATTTTGTTGACTTTATTGATGCTGATGATTGTGGGCTGATGAATTTGCTAACTTTTATTTTAGTTTAAAAAAAAAAAAAATTAATTTTTTATTATTAGTTTTTAATTTATTTGTATGAAAAATTTATTTTTTTTTTTTTTTACGTAGGCTCACGTTTTTTAAAGTTGAAGTTGTTTCAACAAAAAAGAAAAAAAAAAACCAGAAATTAAGAAATAAATTAAATAATTAAGAGAAATAAATTTGTTTTTTTCTGTGACATTAATTGTAATTAAAACAAAACAAAACCAAAAAAAAAAAAAAATAATAATAAAGGGCTTAATGATTTGAATTTAGAGACGGATCATAGTTAGTTTGTTTCTTATTGTGCTTAATTTCCAATGAGATTTTATTTAATTAAATGCGAAACACGGATCAAGGACATTTAATTTCCCTTAAATTAACCAAATATTCATGTCATGTGACGGCAGGTGTTTACTTATTTAATTGATCAACATTGTAATTATCGCTTTCTATCGTTATAAAAGAATTTTTATCATTTCTTTTATATAAAATCATTAATTTCGTACATTTTAATCACATTAGCCACATTTAAAATAAAAAAAATCGTTTTCACATCAAATTATATACAAATTTACAAGTTAATAAAAAAAATATATATATTATTATTCAGGCCAAGTTCAAGGTTTTGTTCTTTTCTTACTACAAAGAAATAATTTTTTTCGCTTTAAAGAAAAACAAAAAAAAAAATCCTCTATGTGATTTTAACTGGTTGCGTGCGAACACGAGTTAAATCTAAATGACGCGATTCCCAACTTGTTGATAATTTATTATTGAAATTATCTTCAACTTCAACGCATTATAATCTCCCTGACCTAAAATTTTAACGATTTTTATTTTATTTTATTTTGTTGTTTTTGTTTTCCTTTTACTTAATAAACATTTAATTTTTTTTTATTTATAAACGTGTTAAAGATGCGTTTCTTGTTGTGATTGTCGTTGCTAATTTAACGTTTTATGACAGTGAAAAATGGCGTCAAACAAGGAAGACATTAACTTCATAATAAGAAAGTTAACCAATTTGTTAAAAGAGAAAAAAAAAATAAACTTTTTTTATTCGCTTAAGCTTTAACAAATAAAAGAAGGCAGAACAAAAAAGTCAAAAAATCAAAAAAAAAAAAAAAAAATTATTGAATTGATTACGTAATTAGGGTCTGGCCCATCATTAATATGATTTTTGTTACTTTTTAAAAAGCTTCGTTTGCTTCTGTTTTTAAAATTTTTATTTATTTGCTTATCTTGATTCTTTCATATAATTAACATTATTAAATCATTTTTTTTTGTTGTTGCTGTTGTTTTATTTGGTTTATCTTATTTTGTTTTAACAACTTGTTATGAGTTGAACTGTGTGAGTTGTGTGTCCCCACATATTTAACTCGGTTCGCTTTTGCCTTCGTTATTTTATTATCTTATTTAGAATTTATAAATAAATATTTAATTACATTTTTGTTGTTGTGTTTGTAAATAGAAATTTGATTAAAAAGCTTCCGTTTAAATAAAAGTCAATGGTCGCAAAACAAACGAATAAATCATTAAAGAAAAATTTAAGTCAACTTGAATTGAATAATAATTATCAAAAAAAACTTATGTTAGGTTATGTTTTAACACTATCACAATATAATAAATATTATGTATTACATGATTTTTAGTTTATTTCCTGATTTCAACCAACAACTACTATCCACATGCGTAAACCGTGTACGCATAATTTATTTATTTATTTTCCTTTTTTTTTTCTTTTTTTTTTTTATATCCGATTTGGTTGGTTTTTTCTTTTCATTTTTAATTTTATTTTAAGTAGACTTTAAGTACGTGACAAATAATACCCTTTTATTAGTTTACGTGATTTAAATAATAATAATACGTTTTTTTTTTGTTATTAGTCTGTTTGTTGTTGGTTTTAAGTTAAACAATTAAACGGATAATACGATACCGTTAATAATATTATATACGGATATGCGCAGAAACGGAAGAAACACAGAAGAAACAAATCAATAAATAATTAAATATGACAAACGAAAAAAAAGAAAGAGAAAAATTATTTTTTTATTTTATCGTCATTATTATTATTATTATTATTATTAATATTATTTATTTTTGTTTTAATTTTTATCGATTAATTATTATTAATTTTGTTTTATTTACCTTAAGGCGATGACCTGTCACTTTTTTTTTTTTTTTTTTTTTTTTATTCTTTGCCATTTTTACCTCTCCTTACATTTCATTTGTTTTTTTTTTTTTTTTTGCTTTTGTTTCTTCAATTTAGTTTGATTTTTTTTTTTTTTTGATTTATTTAAAGAAGTTAGTAAATTAATTTTTGTGCCTCGTACGTACGTTTGGTGGTTTTTTTTAATTTTTTTTTTTAATTTTTAATTTTCTCGTGTGTGATGTGATTTGATTGATTGGATATTAAAGTGTCTTATTTATTTACAGTAGAAACCTCTAGTGGCTTTTTTTCTACTCTTTTCTCTTCTTTTCTTTTTTTTTTTTGTTTGTTTGTTTGTTTGTTTGTTTGTTAGATGAGTTTAAAGAATTTAAAAATTTAATTAATATGAAATTGTGGAGATTTCATGATTTTTATAATTAGAAAATGGCGGTTCTTTGTAGATTATAATTAAGGACAGAGTGTGAATGATTAGAAATTTAATTTTTTTTTCTTTTTTCATTTTGAAATCTAATTACTACTAGTCAAGGTACAAACATGAAAATAAATTTTGTGATTTTCTATAATTAAAATTATTAATCTGTGGGTTTGATTATTAATTAATTAAATTTTAAGGTTATAATGTAATAAATTTAATTTCAAAAAAAAAAAAAATTGTGTGTTCTAATATTGTTGTAAACGTGACAGATACAGATTAAGCTTGTTAAATAATTCTCACTATATTTTCTACACACAAATTACTCTAGTTTAGAAATTAATTTTAACAAATAAACAAATCATAAAAATGTTTCCATGTTAGAAAGAAGAAAAGCGAAAAAAAAAGGCGAAAAGAGATTAAAAAGAAAAAGAAAAACAAAGCAAAGAATCTTGTAAAATATTTTGATTTGCAATTTAAAACGCATTTATTTATTTCTTTTTTATCGATAAAGAATTTTTTTTTTTTCGTTACTGTTGTACGGAATTCCTTTTTGCATTATTATTTTGTTTTTCTTTACTGTTTTCTCATCATTTATTTTTTTTTTTTTATCACATATTATTCGTTTTGTATTCGCTGTGTTTTGTATTTATCATCACAAGAACATGCAGTAGAAGTATAATAATAATAATAAGAAAAAGAAAAGGAAGAAGAAGAAGAAGAAATTAAAATGTTCTTTACTCTTTTCTTGTTATTTTTAATGTTGAAAAAAAATAATGCAAAAATATCTTCTGTTTAATATTCTTGATGTGTAAGCAGCGTATATAATTTATTTTTTTTTTTTGCTGCTGTGCTGTTGCTGCTTTATTTATTTATTAAGCGAATAAAATACGCGTTCTTTTCACGAGATTGTGACAATACGATGATGATTTTGTGTTTTATTTATATTATTAATTTTTTTTTATTTTTACTACGCGATCGTCAAGAAAATAATAAAAAAAAAAATAAATAAAATAAAAATTACAAACAACAAGGAAACCCGGTTTGTGAGTCATCACCATCATAGCAACATCGTGTTGTCATCATCTTCTTATTATTGTTAGCAGTTAGTAGAAATAAGATCAGTAAAAGAAAATTAAATTAAATAAAAAAAACCGCGAGATCTCGCGAACAGCATCATTATATTATCATAAATATATATATATATATATATTTTTTGTTTTATTTTCATCGCTCGTTTAGCAATTTTTATGTGATTTCAATCTTTTTTTTTTTTTTTTTTTTTTGCGTGTTTTTGGAGACAACTTTGTTCAGCGAATGCGTGTGCGCTTTATGTATTTTTGTTCCCATTGTTTTTTTTTTCTGTTTGTTTGTTTGTTTGCTTGCTTTAAGATTAACAACGAAAAATAGTTTTAGATGAGAGACGAAACAAATAAAATAAAATTAAATTAAATAAAAAAAACGAAAAAAAAAGCTACCTTCAAACATCCAGCAACAATTTGATCAACATTTTGATCGATATTTTATTATAAGGTTATTGACTTTTATTTTAATTTGGCAACATTGCACACATTATAAAAGCTCTAAATACTTTTTTTTTTGAAAAAGCTTTTGTAGCTTTTCTTTTTATTTTTGTCTTTAAAGGTTGAAAGTATAAATCTCCTTAACATACAAATTTACAAGCGCGCGCATATTAAATTCATAAAATCAAAATATAATGATGCACCTTGCAGTAATGCACTTTGCTGCATATAAGCAAATTTTTTATTTTTCATTTTTGTTTTTTTCCTTTTCTTATACGCTGATACTTAAAATTTACGTTTTGTTTAAAAAAGTACTTTTTAAAGTTAAGATGCGCGCGCTTTGTTTTTTTTATTATATTTGTAAAACATTCAGAAGCTGTGTAATAGCAATAATACGCATACGTTAGTAATGCACATTAGCAATATATCATCGTTAAATAAATTTTTTTATTTTCATTTCATTATCTTGGTTTGTTTGTTTGTTTTAATGCTTTAATGTGTGTGTGCTTGTTGTGCTTTTTCCTTGTGCTTTTAGAATGCCGTTAAGTTGTGAAGAGAATTTATGTAGCTTTTTTTGTTTGTTTTGTTTTTCTGTTTTCATCTCATTAGTAAATGATGAAAATAATAAAAAATATTATAAGGAAAAGGAGAAAGAAAAATTGTATAAATGATATATGCGTGCGCAGATTATTATTGTCGTTTATATCTTGTCTTAATTTTTTATTTTTTGTTATTATTTGTGTAATATCGGGGTGAGGTAGTTACATTATTATTATAAAATTTATTTTTATTTTTATTTTCGTTTGGCTTAATATTAATAAAAAACAAAAAAAACAAAAAAAAAATTAATGAATAAATATTTGTGAAGTTTTCTGCTGTGCGGCACAGCGTCATATGCCCCATAAACCCAATCGACGGCGGCGCCCGGCGGTGCTAGTAAAAAAAAAAAAAATCTTTTTTTTTTCTTACTTCTCCTTACATTTATTTAATTATTTATTTGCTTCTTTTTTTTTTTTTTTAATTTCGTTCTTTAAATGTGTCTCTGATAAATTATTATTTTATTTATTGATTTTTAAAATTAAAAAAATCTGTTTAAAGGTTGACTACGCTTATTATTAATGCGATTACCGTGTGTGTTTTACGTAAATTATTATTATTTTTTGTTGAATAAAGACATTAATGTTGTCGTTGTTTTATTTATTTATTTATTTATTATTATGTTGTTGTTGCTTTTATTATTTTTTTTTTTATAAATTATGTCATCTTATTTTAAATGAGAAAATAGTAAATTATTAAAAAAAAAATTTTTTTTTTTTTTTTTATTACTTTGACATTTTTTTCTCTCTTTTTTTTTTACCTTTATTAAAAATTTTTTTTTTTTATTATTATTATTATCGTAAAACGCTAAGAAAAGAAATGAGAAATTTTTTTGTTTTAAGATGTTTGTTGACACAAATGTACCGTAACGGAATTGATGATTTTTTCAATTTATTTTTTTTTTTTTCGGTTATTTTGCGAAATTTTGTGTGGGTGTGGACGCTTGATGGCTTTTTTTTTTGTTTCTTATTATTTCATTATTTTGTTTCTTATATAAAGTTTTTTCTTTTGTTTTTTAATTATAAAAACCGGAAATATAATTTGTGTTTTTTTGTTTTTTTTTTTGTTTTTAGTGATAATCTGTTATAATTATTTATTTAAATTTATTGATTTTGAAATTTTTTTTAATAAATTACTCGGTGAATAGTTTTTTTTTTAATTAATTAATTAATTAATTTTTTTAGTTGTTCAATGTTGCAAACACTTTTAAACTTAAACGAAATAATTTTTCAAATAAAAACTTTGAACATACCTTGTAATAACCCTTTGTGTAGCATCACATTTGAACGCACATAATTTCGCCCTAATTAATTCTTCTTGTCTAATCTGCAATAAATAAAAAATTAAATTAAATTAAATTAAATTAAACAGATTCGATATAAAGTAAAATCGTAAAGGAAAAAAAAAACTAATTAATTAATTAATTTTTCTCTTTATATAAATTAAAAGAAAATAAAAATAAAATCACCTAATTCATTAAAAATTAATAAAACACAAAATCTCACTTAATTAATTATCACAATTTTAAAAGCACAAGAAAAATAGAAGCTTTATAATACTAATTATAGCGAAAAAAAAATAATTATTTTTTCTATAGCTATAATAAAGCGTAACCGTCAATCGTTAAGTATGCGCAATATACGATGCGCACTGTATGACGGCCAAGCATAAACTGCACAACTGACCGATAGAGGGAATATTAAATGTGTGGGGGGCTCCCCCGCTATTTTGTTTATTCATTTATTTATTTGTTTGTTAATATGTTTAACATGATTTTTATTTTCTTTAACGTTGTATTGTTACGCCTTATACACACAAGTATATATAAAGCTAGCTGTACACATGCAAACGTATATGTATATAAAAAATTTACCTTTGCAGGTATTATACAAGTCTCCAAAGAGGTAAAATAAGAAATGAAAAAAAAAAAAAATAATAAAAATGTAATGTGTACGCATGCTCCTGAAGATTAATGCTTTTTTCATCTCTTACTTTTCATCTTCTTTCACAATGTGATTAATGAAGATTTTTTTTTTTTTTTGTTACCTAGTGATTTGTTAAGATTTATTCAAGTTGATTTTTTTGATTGTTATAAATTTTCTTGGTTAAAACTTAATTAGTGAGATTTAGGGCTATTTACAACAATAACAACTTAAGCTTTTAAGTCATGATTTTATTATTATTATTAATTTTGATTATTTTTTTTTTCTTTCTTTCTTTCTTTATTTTTCTATTATTATTATTATTGTGTTATTTGGGTGAAATATTTTCTCTTACATTACATGTTTGTAATTAATTTTTAAGCTTATTCCTCTATGCTGTACATTCTATAATTATTTTTGAGTGAAAATATACACTCTCTGTTGTAATATAGTAGGCGTGTTGGTTGATTATAATTTGCCATCATTTAATCCACCTTTTTACACAATAAACAATTAAAAAAAAAAAAAAAATAATAATAATTCGTTTTGAATTTATTTTTTCTTTTCTTTTTTCTTATTTGTTATTTGCTTCACGTTTGTTTGTCGATTTTTAATCAAATAAGCTTTTTTTTTTTTTTAATTTTTTTTATTTATTATTACCTTCTTCTATAATTAATTATTTATTTTTATTATTATATATTTAATTTATTTTTTTACTTAGTTATACTACATTTGTATTGTTAAATGTTACGCCCACTTTATTTTACGTTTATTTGTGTAACAAATCAAATAATTATTTTTTTTTTATTAATTTTATATTAAAAAAAAAAAAAAAAGTAGTCAATAGAGAGAGAGAGGTTGGTTGTAGTTATTTTATATTTATTTATAAATATGAATTATATATATATGTATATAGCACACAATTAAACAAATAAATAAAACATCACAATCCTTGCGTACATCGATATATATTTTAATTTGTTAAATTAAAAGTTTTTTTTTTTTATTATTATTATTATAATAATGATAAAAACATGTAACTAGCGACACAACAAAACACTACTACACAAATAGTATTATAATATAAAAAGCTTACGTTTAAAAAACTTTTATATATATATATATATATATTATATATATAAACGTATGACATACGCGCGCAGTATTACCATAGTTGGTTGTACCTTACCTTATATGGTTTGAGTCGTGGATATAAGCAAAAAATAAATAAATAAAAAATTGTAAAAAATTATAAAGTTATAAAATAAATAAAAACCACTAAGCTTTTTTTATTGTATTGTATTGTATTGTAAAAAGTTGAAGTAATGAACAAAATAAAATTTACAAAAAAAAAAAAAAAAAAATAAAAAATTAAAAAAAACTACGCGTAAGACAGGAGCAAAAGTAATAAGAAGTAAAAACAGAATAAAAATAATAAACAAAAAAAGTTTACTTTAGATGAAATGTATATATAAGATAGATGTACAAAAAGCTCATGTATTTATTTTTATCGTATATTCGATATTTAAATGTATTCGTAGCTCTTTTTGTTTGTTTGCTATCTTCTTTTTCTTCTTTTGTATTTAATTATTGTAAATTAATTCAATAATATTGATATTTTTTTTTTTTTACACTTTTTAAAAGCTTTTAACTTTAATTCATTCATTTAATTATTTTAATTCGATTTTTTTGTTGTTGTCGTTGTTGATTAATATAAATAATAATAATTAATTAAAAAAGCATAATTAACTTTGGTTAGGTTTTATTATAATTATTTTTTAATTAATTAATTAGTTGTGCTTTTTTCCAGTTTTAATTTTTTTTTTTTTTTTTTGCTTTAAGTACAAATTGCTATATCAGCAGTACTGGAAAAGTGTAATAATTTATTTTTTTTATCGTAGTATTAAATTTTTTTGTTTAAATTAGGTAAAGCTTTTATACTTGTTGCTATAATCCTGACTATATTATTAATTATTATTATTATTGTTATTGTTAATGGATCGTAATGTTATATTAGCAGAGATTGTTAATTAACGATCCATTGAAAGTTGTTAATTTTTATACGTTTATAAGAATTTCTTCATCAACAATCACTGTTGTTGTGGATTAATTATGGTTATACTTCTACTACTGATATAGCTATAAGAATTATGGTTTTTGTTATTATTATTATTTAGAGAAGTAAATTTTAGTTATCGTGTTATTAGCTTTGATTTGTCGTTAATTATTGACAAATTTTGTTCATAATCCAATAATAATTAATTATTAATAGGTGTATTTTGCAATGATGGTCTAAGATGTACTCTGAATATATCTTTGTTTTGATAAAAATCCACACCAACTTTGACGCAATATTACTACTCATGTACATGACATCGGGTTCGTGTCTCGCCGTGATAGAAGTTTTGTTTTTTACGGAACTTTAAACTATCAATTTTATGCTAAAATAACCCTGTCAGTTGACACAGCATGTTATAAAATTGTGTGAACCTTTAAAAGCTTTTACTTTTAATGAAATATTATAAAAAGCACAATATCTGTATTTCGCTGTTATTTATTAATTAAATAAAAATTGAAATAATAATAATTTTGTACACCGGGAACACCGGTGTATTATAATTTTCGCAAATAAATTCCATTAATCTATTTAAAATGAATTTTAAGAAAAGGCAAAAGAAAGAAGAAAAAAAATTTCCCATTATTAATAATTAAAAGCACAGCATCACGTTTTTATAATCAAATCACCCAAAACAAAAAAAAAATAGAAATACGACGATGAAACAAATAAAAAAATATTTTTTTTCTCTATTTTCTGTTAATTATATTTGAAAACTAATTAAAATACCAAAAACATTAATAATAATAATAATAATAATATTTTTTTTATTTCTTGTAAAACAGTTTTATTAACATAAAAATTCTCTTGTTAATTTGTTGTTACAATTTTTTGTTGTTCTTTCTTTCTGCTCTTCTCTTCGGTTTAAACATTTCATTTGAATAAATTATTAATTAATCATTAAAAACAAAAAAAAAAAAAACATTAATAGGTTGTCGTATTAAATGTTTATTTATTTATTTTATTATTTTAATTTTTAAATCAATCAAATAATTGTTAAACACAGAAAGAAATCGAAAAAAAAAAAAAGAAAAAAACAAAACAACAACAAAAAACCAAAGACATTTTGAACGACATAAAACGGCTCAAGAAAAAGCGAACAGAAAAAAAAATTAATGCAAAGTAGAAAAAAAAAAAAAAGAATTAATAACAAGATATCTTGTAGAAGAAACTACGACAACACTGTATAAAATTTATTTATTTATTTTGTTTTTTTTTTTTTTTATTGGTAATAAAATTAGAAAATTATTAAAGACACACACGAAAAAAAAAAAAAAAAAAAAAAAAAAACTAAATCGCGTCTCATCATTTAACAAATTTTGGTGATTTGTATTTTTCTCTATCATCGTAAGACAATTTTTTATGTTTTCAATAAAAAAAAAAAAAAAAAAAAAAAGAAGTGACTAAGAGACGTTCAGGTTCAAAGCAATGTTAAGAAAAAAAAAAAAAAAAAATTTATTAAAATAAAAAAGAGCATCGATCAAAATCAATTTAAAATCAAGTTAACAAAAAAAAAAAATGTTTTTCTATTTTTCTTCTTTTTTTTTTTATGATCGCGCATCAATTCGGTTTATTTTGTTTGTTTGTTTTTTTTTTTTTTTTATCTATTAATTTTTATTACCTTTATTCTGTTGTTGTTGTTGTTATGGTTTATTTTTTTTATTACAAGATTTGTTCTCTTCGATTTATTTATTATTATTTTTTTTTTTTAATTTTATTATTGATGAAAGAAAAAAACAATTTCGTTTGGCTATGTCAAGTGTTTTCAAGTCGCCTCCAAACATTTTTTTTTCTTTTTTTTCTTTTTTAATGATTAAAAGTTAAATGTTAACGTTAAGTAATAAAAAAAAAATGACAAATTCATTCATAATTTAAATATCTTTTCGTTTCAAATAAATTTGAATATTAAAAAAAAAAAAAATCAGCTGAATGAAATGCTTTAAAAGGCCTTTAAGCGCCAACCTTGTGCAAGTTTTAATCGTTTTTCTTTATTTACTTTTTCGTTTTTATTATTTGTTTAAAGATTTTTTTTTCTTTTTTTGTTGTATTTATCTAATTTTTTTATGATGTAATTTTGTGCTTTTATCTTAATTACATGATATGTTTTGGTTTTGTTCTTCCTTTCTTGTTAGTAATAATAAAATAATTTTTTTTGTGGTTGCAGTTGTTGTACACCGACACTTGTATCATATTTCACTGGTTGAGACGCTTTTTTTTTTTTTTATTATTATAGTAATTATCTGTGGTAACATTATAAGCTAACAAAAAAATCGTAAATTCATGCCCAAAGCTTATCATTAATATTTATAAGCTAGAAACGTTAAATTCTTGCCGAAAGCCTAAAAAAAAACATTGATTTTCATGTATTTATCCTGTATTCTGATTAATTATAACAAACGACAGTAATTATTTTCAGTAATTAAAAATCAGAAATCAATGAGAAAATAAATCAAAGTAAAATAAAATAAAATCGAAAACAGGAAAGATTTGTGTACTTTAAAGAGAGAAGCGACGAACCTGTCATCAATTTTTTCTTTTTTTTTTTCGTTTTTCGTTTCTGTTTTACAAATTGTCGATTCGTTGTGGTTTTTTTTTTTTTCGTAATTAATTAAAGAAAACAAAAAAATCATTAAAACTTATTATTATTTATGTAGGCGGAATATTTATTTATTTTTATTTGTTTTAAAGTTAATTTTGTTATATAATAAATTTTTTTTGTTTTTTTTTTTTTTTTTTTATGATAATAAAAAAAAAAACCTAAAACTTAGTAACTAAGTAAATAAAAAGAAATTTAATATGTTTATTCTTTATTCTTTTTATTTCTAACAAATTAAAAAAATAAATAATAAATTCGAGTGAGTGGTTATTAAGCGTTTTTTTTTATTTGTTGTTTTTTGTTCGCGTAACAAGTGCAGAAAGCCAACAATTTTTTTTTTATTTTCTGTTTTATATTAATGTCCTCGCTTAATTAATAATTTTTATTTTTTGTCACATAATTTTCTTTGTTTTTTTAATTAAAAACGGCTAGATAAAAATTACCAAAATAAGCGATAAAACAAAATAAAAATTTATCAAAATAAAAAAGAAAAAAAAAAAAAAATTATAATAAAATTATGTGGAGGTGTTGTTATGTTAGTTTTTAATGACAAAAAAAAAAAAAAAAAAAGCTTTAAAAGTTAATAATTATATAAAAACGTGTCAGGTGGATTTTTAATTCGCTTAATAAATGTTGAGCGTTAATTTAGCTAGATTATTTTATTTTTTCGTTTATTGAGAATTATTGAGTTTTATTGTCATAATTTAAATTTATTATTAATAGTTCATGGATTTATCTGTTAAATAAATTATAATTTGGAGTAGGTTGTTGTTTGATTTTGAAAAAAAAAAAAAAGAAAAAAAAAATTTATGAATGAAATGTCATTGTGATTAGATTTTTTTTTAATGCGGGTTCGTCGTTTTTAATTTTTGCTGTAAAAAATTGTTTTTTTTTTTTTTTTTTTTTTATTTTTTTATTATTACCTTTTATGTATAAATGATAAATCTTTACCACCAGCGTAAAGAAAAACGCGTTTTTTTTTTTTTGTTTTTCTTCTCAAATTACCAAAGATAATAATAATAAAAAAAAAAGCGCAGAGTAAAAAAAAAATTAGATATTTTTCCCGTCTTCATAAGAATTAACAATTAAATTCATACCAATTAATTTAAATAACTTTAAAATTACAATCACGATTCAATAATCTATATTTTATTATCTATTGTTTCATATTAAATGCAAATTAAAATAAAACAATTAAATAAAATATCAATAAAAGAAGTAAAATGAAAAGAAGAAAAAGAAAGAGAGAGAAAAAAAAACTACCAACAATGTCACGCGGATTTTATTTATTTATTTATTTTAGTATAATAAATCCTGATAAAAAAAAGTAAAGGAATAAAAATCGATTGTTATTATTATTATTTTTTTTTTTTTGTTATTGCATTCAATAGCTTTGAAAGCTCGCACGCAATTGCACACGATAAAGAAAAAAGAGAAAAAAAGCAAAAAGCATTTGCTTAAACGGAAATTCTGTTAGCATAGACACGATTTTTAAGTCAATAATTAAGTAAATAAATCTTTTTTTTTTTTTTTTGTTTCATTTTATCTTTGTTATTTATTAATTAATTAATTAATTAATTAATTATAATTAAAAAATGGGGTATAGGTTATTTACCAAATTACTGCTGTCAAATTATTTTTTTATTTTGCTGCTCTTACCTACCACCGCTCTATGATAATTTTTCTGTTTTGTTGTAAACGTTTTTTTTTTTTTTTAATTTACCTTACCATTGCACGCTTTTTTATTGTTACATTTTCGTATAATTTTCTTCAATAAAATGAAAAAAAAAAATAAATTTACGGTAGGAAAGGTAACATTTAAAAATTAAAAAGCTACTGTCGGTTTGTATCTTTGCTATTGCACCGCAATATAAAAGAACATTAACATAAGCATTAACATTATTCTGCAAAGATGAAAATAAAATAAAAATAAAAAATAATAATAAAGGGACATTAAGTTGCGTTATTGTCGCCATCATCAACACAAGAATAATAAAAAAAAAAACAATCGAATTGGGGCGCGCGCGCGAGCATACACACGAACACGCACACACACACACACACACGCTTAATCACAATAATAAAACGCGAAAGTAAGAAAAGAACTCCTACGCACATGACACAATTGAGATTATCCCTTGGTGTATTATTTTTGTTTGCTACGTTCGTTTGTTTTCGTTTATATTTTAAACGGTGCGCACAATTATGTGCAGTTGAAAATGAAAAAAAAAAAAAAAACAAAACAAAATAAAATGAAAATGGAAGAACAATTGAAATGCAAATGTTGTTTGTAATTTTTCCTTACTCTCTTGGCTTTTAAGTTTTAAGCTTTTTTTTTTTTTTTAAATAATTGCTGCACTTGAATTAATAATAATAATAATAATAATAATAAAATTTTATTTTTTTTGCATATTTTTTTGTATGTTAAAATAAGAAACAAAAAAATGGCAGAAAATAAACTAATTCAATTGTATTGTTAGTTGTTGTTGTTACTGTTACTGTTATTAAAGTTACTGCGCAAGTCAGGTCAGATTAAATTAGATGATTATTGAATTGGATTTTTTTTAATTTTTTTTGTTAGTGACTTTCTTTTATTTATTTTATTTTATTTTTTTGTATATTTTTCCTCTTAAGTCAAATCGTTTGAATTAAATTTATTTAAATAGAATTTAAGCCAATGTGAAAAGGAAATGAATTAAAATCAATAATAACAAAAAAAAAAAAGGTTATCTTTCGCTAAAAAAAAAAAAAAAAAAAATAAAAGACCAAAAACTAGATTAGCATAATATAATTCTGTCAATTGAAATAAAACCGACTTTGGTAATTAACTTCACATTTAACTTATCTTTACCTCTATAAGCTCTAATAATAATTTATATAATACATATTTTGTTAAGCTACTTTATAAATTTTTTTTTTTTTTGTCGTTTAAATATTTTACCTAATCTCTCATACCTGTACAACACACATTTTTTGATGATTGTGTGAAAGAGAATAATAACAGGCTAACATTGATTGTCACAGAAAAGATTAAAAATAATAATAATAATAATAAAAAAATAAAAACATATTTAAGTCATTTAAATTTAATTGTCTTTACAACAACAACAACAATAATAAAATGACAAATTTTTTTTAATAATAATAATAATAATAATCTGACATGTCACATTTAATAAACGAAAATGTTTTAATTCAAGAGAAAAAGGAAAGAAAAGAAGAGAAATTAAATGAAAAATTTAAATTAAATTCGTTGATTTTACGTTACTTATCTCTCGTTGTTTTTAGTTTTCTGTTTTACGTTATGCGTGTTTTACTTTATTTATTTTGTGTATTTTTTATACGTTTTGTTTTGCTTTTCTTTTTTTTTCCCTGTGTACCTTTTTATTAAAATTCTTTGGCGGCAGTTTATAATGCTACCAATTCCTCTATATTAAACATACTTGAATGTAGACGACGCCGCCAACATTATATGTATATAAGAATTATCTTTAGGCTTAAAGTAAAGTAAAGTAAAGTTTAAAGTTAAATAAAAAAACGAAAAAAAAAAAAACAAGCGAAATAAGAGCATAAAAATGTATTTAAAGTTGCGCGCGCAGTAATCGTGCCAACTAACCAACAATAACCACTATTGCCGCCGTATTTAACATTTTTTTTTTATTTCTCTACGGTTTCTTACCTTACGTTTCGTCCTTAATTTTTTTTTTTTTTTATTACAGAAATGTAATCGTGTCGATACTGTTTTCACCTAATAAATATATATTTTTTAGTTTTTTTTTTTTGCACAACTTTGTTCATTTATTTACATTAAAAAGAGTAACGAAGAAAAAGGCGATATCAAACCGATTGGTAATAAAATATAATAAAAGCGTAACACAAGGTGTACATTAATCCACTTTATTTTTATCGGTTTAGTCGTTATACATAAATTTTTTTTTTTTTTTTTCGCTGCTCTTTTCGCTTAATAAAAATGTGAAATAAATCTATTTGCTATTGTTTTCCAATTTTTTCCTTCTTATTTTTTATTAAATTTTTAGACAATTTTTGTTTGTTTTTTTTTTTTTTTTATCCTGTTAAATTGTCATCTTCTGCAAATTCTTTTTTGTTGAGTTTTATTGTCGGCTATGCTGTGTGTTTTCTTTGCTTTAATGTACAAGGAAAAAAAAAAAAGATTTTTTTTTCTTATTTGAAATAAAGAACGAAAAAAAAAAGAAGAAAAATGTTTAAATAAAATAAAATTGAAAGAGAGAAAAAAAAAGAGCTTAAAGTGTTAAAATAAAATTGCTATAAAATTGTTTTCAATCCTTGGACTAAATTCTTTTTGTTTTCGTTTCGTTTCGTTTTTTTTTTTTCTTGTATGCTTGCTTTACTTTAGTTTATTGAATTTAATTTAATTTATTGCTTTTATTATTATTATTTAATAATTTGTTAAAATAAATTTACACGTGATTAAAATTCAAAATTAATTAAAGAAATAGTAAAACCGGTTTCATGCAGGTTTCGTAAACTGCTAATTGCTTAGAAAAATTATTGATGATTAAGAATAAGTGGAATAAGTTTAAATTATCAATTTATTAGTTACTAAATATTTTTTAAAAATTAATTATTAATTAGAAATTTAAATTGGATAGATTAGGGCGCGAGAAATTTTCTTCACAGTAACCAAAATAGGCATATAGCATCGTTCAACGATTTTTATCATTTTTATTACATAAAATAAAACCTGTGAACAGCACATAACATCCATGTCAATTAATGTGATGGGATTATTTTAAGGAATTCATAAAAGTATGTTTTAAATGTATTCGTTCATTTAAATTGCAAAGGGAATACACCCTAGATTCAAAATACATGACGTCTCGTTAATATAAAACTGTCAACAACTGTCAAAATTCGAAAAATTATTTAAAATCAATGATTTTGAGTCTTTGTAAATGTTTTTTCAATAAAATAAAAAATAATAATAATAATAATAATCTTAAAATGGTCAGGTATAAATAAATGGAATAATTAATTTTACCTTGTAATCAGATGATTAATTTTTGATTTTATCTATTCTGTATGTTTCTTTTACATCTGATAATATTTTCCTTACAAAACATGGTTAATTAGTCACGTGATTTGTTGTAAACAAATTTGTTATACACAGTAATTTGCGTGATGTGTTTAAAACTGTGTAAAGTATAAGTTATTATAAATTAATTAGACAGTCTTAATTAGCATGGATTGTATTAATCTGAATGAATTTTCGATCTTAAAAGGTGAAACAATGAAAATCAATCGTTTGATTAATTGATTTTACTTTAGTTTTGTACATAAATGCATTTATCTTTAATAAGATTTAAAAAAAATAAAATATTTGTGTGAAATTTACTTAAAAGTATTAAAAAAAAAAAAAACTTGTTGACATTAATCGTGACTGTTTGTTTGATTTGGTTCGGTTCTTTTCTTTATTTATTTTTTTTTTTGTTTATATTTTATTTGAAGACGTCTTGATGTCTCGTGCTGTTTTATGTTTTTCTGCAGTATTTTTCTTACCTACAGGCAACCAATATTAAATAATATTATTTCTTGTTTGCTTTATAATCATAACAAATGTCACGTTATCATATCATTTCATGATCAAATACATCACAAATGTGTAATGTTTTTTTTTTTGTAATTAATAAAACGGAAAATTCTTTATATCACACAACCTGTTCAAGAAAGAATTAATTATTATTGATAACAAAAAAGAAAGAACGAAAGAAAGAACTTTTAAAGTTGACTTGACATAACCAAAATAAGATAAATAAATGAAAATTAATACAAAAAAAAAAAAAATAAAAAAATTGTTTGTAATAATAAACAAGAATGGTTCGCTTATTACGTGTCTTATGTTTAAGTATGATGAAGTGAAGAAAAAAAAAAAAACAACAGAAATTTATGATACATATCCGTGATTTAATTTTGCTACAAAATTTCGATTAAAAAAAAAAAAAATCGTATTTATCGATAACCGCAGCAATAAACACTGAGTATAATGATTTAGTTAAGTCAAGCAAATGTTTTACTTAACTGAGATCAACACTCCTTAGTTTAAAAAAAAAAAAAAAATATATATATTTTATTTACCTTTCAATAAACTTTTCATTATAATTTTCCTATAACATTTCATTATTTATTTAAATAAACTTTTCAGTTAATCATAATAAATAAAAAAAAATTATTATTATTTTTTTTTTTTTATTCTTTTAATATCAATTGAACCACCACCCCAAATATGGTTATGCTGTGTTATTGTTTTATTAAAATTAAATTTGTTTTGTTTTTTTTTTTTATATTAATGTTGTTCGTGTGTCGTCTGTTTTCTTGACTTAAAAAGATGTTTGTGCCAGTATTATATAAATTATTATTATTATTATTTATTTATTTCAAAAAATTATTTTTATATATCTTGTCTCAATATTTAATTAAATTAAATTGCTCTCATGTGTTTCATTTTAATATTGTTTTTTTTTTTTTATGTTTAATTATCATAAAAAATCATAATAATTGCATTTTAAAAATAAAAAATTAAATGCAATTAAAATAATTATTATAATTTAAAATCAATTAAATTGAAATGTTTTTTAATAAAAATATTTGTTGCATGGGTAAAATTGATATCATTTGATCGTGGTAAGATAAAATATCTCTTTTAATTCACCACATTAATTGTGGTGAAAATTGTGGTTTATGTCTTTGATTTGAGTTAAAAGCTTTTTTTTTTTTCTAGTTATATTATATTATTGATAGGTTTGTTTTGTGTGTTAATGAATAAAGCTTTTATATTGTATTAATTATTTCAAATGTAGAAAATATCTTATTTTATTGTTTAGCATAATTTACCTTTGCTTAAGTCTTAATTATTTTACTTTTTATATAAAACATTGATTGTAAAATTATCTCTTTTTTTACAATAATTTTCATTGATTTATTTATCATCTAAAAATAGTATTAGATGTCTAAAAGCGTTCAGCGGAATCACTTAACGGTTATAATACTTTATGATACAAAACAAACACAAAAAAAAAAAAATAATAAAATATCCACAAGGGAAATCATATCAATTCCTTCGTTGATAATTGTTAAATTCCATATTTTTTTTTTTTTTTTGTTTTTTTTAGTTAAATAAATAATTAAATACAATTAAATATTATAAAAACGTGTTAAATCCATTTCTCTCTAGTTTTAGTTTTCATTCTTTTTTTTTTTTTTTTTTTTTTCAATCTTACACAAAAATTCTTCCAACAAAATGGTTGCTGCTTGCAGTAACACAGTCGCCATTACAATTTTATTTTTTTTAATAAAGAAAAAAAAAAATTATTAAATACCTTGCATTAAAAATGTTAATTACTTTACAATCGCTGAAAAAAAAAAAAAAAAAAAAAAAAGACAGGTGGTGTGGCACGTTATAATATGGAAAGAGAAGGGTAAATAAAATTAATTAAAAGAAAAAAAAAAAAGAAAAATATTTTTGTTGTTTTTTTTTCAACCTGTTTCACTTACAAATATTTGCGTTTTTATTTATTTATTTATTTTTTTTTTCCTTAAATTATCAAAAAAAAAAAAAGAGAAAAAAAGTTGTACAGTACAAATTTGAATGGTAATCACATAAAAATATATTTTTATTTTACTTTTTCTGTAACTTTTAATACAAAAATTTAATTGTTTTTTTTTTCATAAATAAATATATTTTTTAATTGTAAAAAATCAACTCGGTTTGATTAAATGTTATAATGCAGACTTGTTGACTGGCTTTTATATTACAAAAATAGAAGAAAGAAAAAAAAAAAAACGTTAATAAAAAACCGTTTTATAAGAACGTTAACCAACTACAAATTCTGTAATCAATTTCCAATGTGTATCAGACTGTTTGGCATCAACTTTTGCTTTATTAGAATTAAAAGAAATGAAAGAAAATACGTTAAGAAAATTTATATAAAAAAAAAATGTTTTTAATTACATTTCCTTTCCTCTTTTTATATAAAAAGAAATTATACAATAAGAATAGAAAAAAAAAAAAATGCACATAAACAAACAATACACAATAAAGGTCGTCGTCGTCGTATAAACATTTTTACCACTTAACTACTTAGAAAATAATTTTTTAATAAAATAAACTAGAATGAAAATCTAGTTTGATTTTTCTATTTATTTATTTCTATTAATATTCTTAACATTATTTGCCAGTTTGTCTGTTATTTTTATAAAAGAAATAAGAAAAGCAAAAAAAAAAAATGAAGAAAAACAGTTGAATTTTCGTGTACAGTAAAAAAAAACTACGCCATCTGTGTACCCTATTTACGTACTAATAGAAAAAAAATTAAAACTTTTCTAATAACGACTAAATGTCTAGTAAAGTTAGTTTTTCTTGCTGATTTTTCTACGAATTTATTCTACAATTAAATACACGATTTTCATTATATTACTTATAAAACAATAATAATACAAGAATAATGAAAAAAAATGAAAAAAAAAAAAAAAAGAAAAAAAAGTCGACTTTAGTTTACCATTTTTGGTTAGATATGATGATGAAAAAATAATTAAAATACATGATGAAAAATGTGAAATATACTGTACCAGGGCTGTTGATGATTGTTGATAGATTTTTGTTTGTTTGTTTGTTTGTTGCAGTATAAACAGCTTTTGTAAATATTTTTCTTGAATTAAATTATGATTATAGAGAATCAGGTGTCATTATGTTATTTTGTTAACAAAATAGAATAAATGTTAGGTTAGAAGACACATTGTGACTAGAAAATTACGTTAAAACGTTTTTATTTAACACTATGAAGTAAAGAAGAAGAAAAAAAAAAAAAAAAACAATATTTTTTCTTATTACCTATTTAAGGTGATAAGGAATTTTATTTTATTTTTATTTTTATTTCTTTTTTTTTTTCATAACATATCGTTAGGAAAAATTATGGCTAGATATTGTAACGTGACATGTTTTCGTTTCGCGTTGATGACTTTTTTTTTCTTTTTTTTTTTATTAAATTTTCTAGCAGAGTTTATGATATTATAAAAAAAAATTTTCATCTTCTTCTTCTACTTCTTATTTTTTTTTTGTTGTATTAAATTAATCGCTTAACTGGTGTGCTGAGGCCACTTGTCATTTCATTAAATTCACTTGAGTCAAGTCGTATAATTAAAAACGAGTGCATTAAAAAGCTTCCTTTTTAAGTTATTTGATTATATTTTGTGAGAAAAACATATCAACACTTTATTATTATTATTATTATTATTTTTTTGCTTTGTCATATTTGAAATTGATTAGGGATCTAGGTACGATCAAAAGATGACGCTAAAATTTTTAATTTTTATTTAACACATTGAAGTCTTTTGTTTTTCTTCAATTTTTTATTTATTTTCTGGGGATTAAGTTTGCTATATTTTTAAGTCATAAAATATTTCTATTTCACGAGAGAGATTAAACACTTGAATAGTAATGAACCTTTCTTACCAAAGTATTGATATCTTTTAACACAACCGTACCAGATTATTACTTGTTACAAAGACAACAAACCCCGTATGGTTCATTTTTTATTTTACTTAATTTTAAGTCGATAAACTTGTCTAAAGTCCATGTAAAATCATTTGCTAAAATTAAGGATTAAAGCTTGTGTTTAAAATTCCACCTGGAAAGTTTTTAGCACGTTCTAATACTGATGATAGTTTAGGTTTTATTATAAGAGTTTTGCGATTGCTTTAAGGTGATTGGTTACCATTTGTGGGCTTATAACAAAGATTAATTCCTGTTACTTTGACTTGAGACTTTGAGGCTTCAGTCATTAAATCATTGATTGTTGAATTTGTGTTACAGAAAGCTTATTGTAATCTACACTTGTTTGACCGTGTATTATGTCTATAGGGACTATAAATTACTTAATTTCATTTAAATTATAATAAAAAAAAATGCATCGTCTAGCTTAATTAAAACAATTAATTAATTAATTAATTATGTTGTGTAAAAAGTTAACCAACCAATTTAGTACATCATGTCATGTCATACTATTTTTGATTTCTTAATTACTTTTGATTGCAAAAAACATTAAATATTAAAATATTAATTAACCTGTACAATTAACGGTTAATTTTAATTTAATTTTTTTTTTGCTTCAATAATTAAAGTTAAAATTATTTCTTCTACATAAACACGTACATTGTGTTGTTTTTATTTAGTAAGCAAATTAGGATTTTCAATAAAGAAAATTTTTTTTTATTTAAATATTTAATCGATAATCAATCTATAATTAAATAAAGTAACTGGTTTAAATATTTATTAATTAATAACAATTGAATAAACAAATTTCTAAAATAAAACTTAAAAAAAATAAATTTTTTTTTTGTTTTGTGCTTTTTAAATGTGTATTTCTAGAGCATTTATGCTTTTATTTGTTGAATTTAGTTACTAGTCTGTGCGCTTCTTAGTATTTTTTTTTTTGTATTAATTATTTTATTTATTTTAATTTCCATTTCTCTTGATACAAACAAAAACGTTTTTCATTAATAAAGTTTTGTTTTTTCTTCTTTTTCTTCTACTGGTGCTTCGTCTTCTTTTTTTCTTGTTTTAATCACGATAATTTTATTTTTTTATGTATTTTAGTTGTTTATAACCGAATTTAGTAAAATGTATAAAAAAAAAAAAAAATGTCAATGATTTATAAACCAAACATGATAAGGCAAAACTACCTTTAAACAATAACCAAATTTGTCTTGTCTTGTGTCTATTTAAAAAGCTTCGTTGAAGTTTTTTTTTCTTTTTCTTTTCTTTATGCCTCTATCGTTTGCTATAAATTTATTTTTGTGAATTAAAAAAAAAAAAAATTAAAAAAAAACATATCTACAAGAAGAGAAGAGAAGAGTAGAGAAAAAAAAATCTATTTTATAGATAAAATAAGTAAAGTTACTAAACAGCGAAAATACTTCTTAATGAAATTCCATAGTGTTGACGTGATGCAGAAAAAAAAAGAAAAAAAAATTAATAAGCAAAATGCGACGCGACACGATAATAAGAATTTGATAAAAATGGCTAACCTAACCTTAAACGGTTTGTTTTTTGAAAATTTTTAAAATACATGAAAAAAAAAAAAAAAAAACGTTTATCAGAGCTCAGCAAAGAGAATATTATTTTCTTGTTTTAATTTTGTTTTTAAAAATTAACGAAAATTTATTAAATTATTGTTAGACCAAAACACAATCGCGAGTGTGTTGTGTAAAATTTTGTGCAGGCGGAATATTTAATTAAATTTTTAATTATATTTATAACTGCGATTTGTGATTTGCTGTTTAAATAACAAAACCACAATACAACACTTGGCTTCCGATTTATTTATTATTTTTTTCTTTCTTTCTTTCTTTCTTTCTTTCTTTCTTTCTTTCTTTCTTTTTCTATTATTGCTTTTTAACCTAAATATTAATGCAAAATTAAATTAATACGAAGACAAGGCAAAAGAAGAAGAAGAACTTTTTTTTAATAAGTTTATTAACACATGTTCGTCTCTGAATTATTTTTTTGCCAAAAATTAAAACAAATTTTTTTGTATAAAAAATAAAAAAAAATATTCAAATACCCATTTATAGTTATTTTCTCTCTTGACTATTAATTTTTCGTTTTTTGTATTACAGGACGATCGTTCCCCAATGTCATCTGGTGATTCTGATGATTCATCTTTAGGGCCAGATTCACCAACGACAACAACAATTATAACAAATAATAATAATAATAATTTAACAAATAAAAATGGGGGTCCCGGTCCATTTCATTATATAATGTCAGCAGCACAAGCAGGTGGTGTAACAACAGGAACACAGGCAACAGTTTCAGTATCAGGTGCTAGTGGGGTTGTATCAACTGGACAACATACATTAACAGCTGCATCGTTAACAACAACAAATGCAAGCGGTAGTGGTGGTGGTGGTGGTAATGGTGATTCCAATACAAATCAAAATCATAATAATGATAAAGTATCTGCTGGTTTAACAGGAATGAGTAGTGTTTTGTATCCAGCGGCAGCATTAGCAAATTTACCACAAGAGGTAATGCGTAGCTTAATACAATCAGGACATTTACAATTACATCGACCGGATGAAGGTTTGTTGGAATTTTTTCCTTAATCTTTGCCATTATTGGATTTTATGTTAAAATATTTTAAATTACTTAGATGGTGTTCATCAATTTATAACAATACCAATATCAATGATGCCAAAATTAGCTGTAATCAAAGATCAAGGAAATTTATCGTATACAAATGGGGGTGGTGGTGGTGGTGGCAGTAGTAGTAGAAGTAGTGGCCATGAATCATCACCATCATCATCGACCTCATTATCATCATCATTTTGTGGTGAAATAAATGTCAAAAAGGAATGTAATGATTAGGATAAATAAAATTAAAACAAAAAAATGTTTTTGTAAATAAATCTATAGGAATATTTATATATGAATAATAATTAAGCGGATAATTAGTGCCAATTATCTATCAGAAAGGTTTTTTTTCTTTACAAACAAACAAAGAGTAATTTAAGTAAAGAAAAAAAAAAAAAAAAAAAAGAAAAACTTCAATAAATAAATGAATTAAAGAGATAAAAGCTTAGCTTAACTAAACAAAAAACTGGATATTTTTGATACAAAATAATACTGAGTAATTTTTTCACGTTCGTTTTCTTTTAATTTTATTAAAATAATATTTAAGTGAAATTTAATAGGTAATTAAGTGTTATGTTTCCTTAATTATTTTGGCTTTCTTTTTTTGTTTCTTCTTTGATATATTATAAAGCTTTTTTTTTTTAATTAAATGATTACTTAGAACAATAAGAGAAACAAATAAAAAAAAATATAATAAGACTCAATTAGAATTTGTATAAATAATTAATTTATAATCCATCCTATTTTACCGTTTTGCTGTATCCCCTCCTCATTATCATCATCATCATCATCATCATTAATACATGAAAAATGATTAAGTTTCATAATTACACTTAATTAACTAATTAATTAATTAATTTTGTTTTATAATATTAAGAATAATTAATTAATTAATAGATTAGGAACATAAAAAAAAGATAAGAATTAATCAAGGAATAATAAATATAAAAGCATCAAACTGCCGCCTTAATTAAATAATTTTATTTTTTTTGTTTTATTATTTATCTCCTGGGTAATAAGCCTCTTGACTAATAAAAGTCAATTTGATAAAAAATATTTGAATAGCCTAGCCTTGTGAATTACAAGGCGTTTATGTAAGTAACGTAATCGTAGTCATGTTAATGCTCCTATAAACCACATCTTAGTGTACAGATTTATTGGTGTATATATACCAATGTTTATAACGAAATGAATCACGATTTTCTTTAATTAATTATCAATGTACACTAGAAAACAGTTAAATTTAACGGCTTAACTTGACTACAGATTCCTACTGAATCCTTAATGCTTCCTTAATTACTCCTACTCCTATTTTTTTTTTGTTTAATTTTTAATTTAATCATAGAAATAATTTCGTTTTTTAAATTTAATTCTCTTAGCTTAATTAATCTAAAATTAATGTGCCTAATCAATTAATATTTATAATAATGAAAAAAAAAAAAATATATATATTTTTAGAAATTAATTTTGCATTAATTAATGCACCGTGTACCGATGCGTGGTACCGATTAATTAATTTAAACTAAAGGAATTAAAGCACTTTTTTAACAAGGTTTTTTAGGGTGGTATAAAAAAAGAATGGATTTGAGTATGATAATTGCATTGTAGAAGCAACAATTGATTATCAGCTGTGAGTGCATTATCGAAGCATGGAAAAAATTATTTATGACTAAAAAGCTAAAGCTAAATCATCTGTGTTGTTTCTACTTAGAATTACCATGATGAAATTTAATTAATTAATTCATTTTTTTTTTTTTTGTTATAATTACACTGCATAATGGATTGCTCATAATTATCATTTTTTAATTCTAATAAAATTTAAGTTAGTTAATTAAGTTACTTAGTTAAGTTGAAAATGAAAACCTTTTTTTTTTTTTTTTTTTTTGGAAAATAAATAAAGAAAATAAAATAAAAAAAATAAATGCTCAAAGTGCTTAATTATTTTTCCCCCTTTTTTTTTAAATTAAATTAAATTGAATTAATTAAGTGTAAGACGGCCATTATGGCTTTATTTTTGTTACATTTTTATCACTAAAACAGTCAGCTTTTTTATACTTTTCTGTTTTTTTTTTTTTTTTTTTTTTTTTTTTATGTTACTTATATGGCTGAGAGGAAAAACTCGCTCTCTCTCACTCTAAAACTTGCCCATTAATAAATTAATTGCATTTTTCGTTTGTTTTTTCTTTTTTTTTAAATTAATTAATTAATTAATTTTTGTTTATTTATTATTAAATTTTCTTTTATTATTATTATTATTTAAGCTAGTCAAAATTAATGTTATTATAGATTCTGTTCAGTTGAAATTGTATTGAGCTTAGTGATGATTTATGATCTACTAAAACCTTATTACAACAAGATTCATGTAGTGTTTTGTAATCAGTAAGATACATTTTATCCAAAATGAACTATACAAAAAAACAAGAAAAGAAGTTTTTTGTTTTTTTTTTTTTAGTGTAAAAAAATTAATTAAATAAAATTATAATTGAACGAAAAGTTTATAAATAAAGAAAAAAAAAAGAAGAAGAATTTTTTGTTTTTTAATTATTTTTCCCGTTTATATCTCTTTTTTTTTTTTTTTTTTGTTAAGTGGATTAACTAAAACTGCTTTAAGCTGTTTTGAAGATTTATTCCTTGGAATTTTTATTATTTTTTTTGTGGTTTTTAAGGTAGTGAAGGTAGGAAATATTAACACAAGAGTCGTACTGAAACTATCCAGTTTGAACTTTATCATGCTTGAATCTAGATTTATTTTCGGAAGGATGTTTAAACTGAAGGTTCAGCTTTGATTGTGACTTATAAAACGCAACAGTACGACTTTGTGTGTAATTCCAACTGGGTTATTATAGTTTTTACATTATTTACATTATCACTTGAGTTCAATAATATTTTAAACATCCCGTAAACATCCACTTAAAAATACTCCAAAGTAAATCATCTCGTTAAATCCAGGTGTTTTAACAAAATCTACGATATTATTGCGATTTATTAAAACTATTATATTGCATTAAGGATCATCTTTATAAAACAATCAAGCTGCGTCAACCAAAATAATGACAAACAGGGACTAATGTGCGCTTAAGAAAAAAAAATAAAAATAAAAACGTTTTCTATTTAACCTCAGACACAAATTAGTATTCATCTAGAATTTTGTTTCATTCATTTTATTATCACGATTGTGCTTTAATATATAATAAAAACAAAATTATTTTATTCATTTTTATTATCATATTTTTAATTTTAATGTTTAAAACACTGTGCTCATTGCATAAGAGAAAATATATTTTAAATTAATTTTTTTTTTTTTTTTTTTTTACATGTTTGCTAGATTTGGTAGTTCCGGTTTTAAGCACAGTTGCCGCCACAGTTGTTGTAAATTAAAAATAAAAAAAAAAAAAATTAAATAATAATAAAAAAATAAATTAAATTAAATAAAAACGTCCAATAATTTTTGCACCCATTTATGGTGACCACACTGTTGGTTTATTTCTTTATTTATTTTTTTTTTTGCAACTGTGTGTTGTTTGACTCGCGTTGAACGTGAACGATTTCAATCAACCAACCAAATTAACGCACAGACATTAAAGCTCCCCGTTTGAATACTTTAAACATTTATTTAATTTTTTATATATTTATTTTTATTTTTATTTTTATTTTCAAAACCACCTTCCACAATTGTGTTAAATAAATAAAATAAAATAAAAAAAAAACGTCCCAGTCATATTATTTACTGGAAAAAGAAACATCAGTAAAACGTGCTATGAATAAAAACAAACAAATCAATCACTGAATTGCTGAATAATAAAAAAATAACAAAAAAAAAATTATCATCATTATTATTATTATTGTTATTAGTGAATTTTCACGCGCATTTATTGATTACCGTTGACATCATCACAAAAAATTAATCAAAATCGCTGAGCTAGAAGAAAATAATTAATAAAAAAAAAAAGAAGAAGAAAATTATTGACACTTATTGACTGTTTACGTATTGTTATTACTAGATGTCACTAAGTATTGTTTAAGGGTTTTTCCTCTCGTCGTTTTTTAATTTCTTTTTAATTAAAGAAAATTAAATTGAAACAAAAAAAAAAAAAAAAAAAAAAAACAATGAAAAATTGTTGAAGGAAACCAATAAAAATCGATTTTTATTATATTAAAACATAAAACATCGAAAGAAAATGTTATTGCGTGTTGTTATTACAATGATTAATGTACGGAAAAAAAAAAAAAAATAATAATAATAATAATAATAATGACAATGTGTGTGGTGTTAACACAAAACCGGTGATATAGAAAATAATAATATAAATAAACAAATTATCTAGTCTAGTCTAATACGGAAAATTTTATTTATGCTTTTGGAAAAATTATTTCTCTAACCCACCCTCCCCATTATTAATCACATCCCCATGATAATAATTCCGTTGTAAAAACACGTCAACCGCAGTTATTTTATTCATTTTTTATTGTAGAAATGAATAAAAATTTTATGATTGATTTTTATAGGTATTTTAGTGATTTATTACACTGAATATCACTTTATTAAGGGTAATTATTATTTTTTTAAAGATTTGCAATAATTTTCACTTAGTTAAATTAATTAATTTTTTTTTTCTTTTTTGTTTTTTTCACTCGTAAAAGAGAGTTTTCGTAATGGTGGATTGATAATTTTATTTTGAAATTTTTCGCAATTTTATTATGGAATAAAGTTAAATACTTTGGATAATTGATGATGATTCAATGATACAGTAAGTACACATTTTTATTGGTTAATACGTAATTAAAGCTTTATGGACTTTGCAACAGAAAAAGAATGCGAATCGTTGACAGCTTTACTGAGATCAATCACAGAAAGTTTTTTATGCTAATTTTGTCAGTTTTTCCCTTTTTAAAAATGGTACCGGTAATGTACTGGAATATTCTAGACATTAACCTAGAGACGTTCACATATCCTAATAACATTTTTTGATTTATTTCTCCTCAGTAAATCCGTTACGTTTATGTGAGCACAAATTACGCGAGTGTACAGTTGAAATAGGTTTTTATGTATGCTCTTGTCTCGTTTATATCGAGGTTCATTTTCATATTAATAGAAAATCGACTGTATTAATAATTACGTGTCATGCATGTATTTAAAACATGAATATACACGATTTAAGGTAAAGGGTGGTTAGTCTAATAGAGGTTTGATTATTTGTCTTTTATTATTATTTTTTTTTTTTTGTATTTATTCTGGCGGGGAAACATACATTCATTATATTAGATTTAGAATTTTTTTTTTTTTTTTTCCATTTCTATATCTCATATATTATTATTATTATTATTATTATTATTTTATTTATGACTATGTCCAGTAAATAAATAAATGATTTTGTCATATTACTACATGAGTATAACGAATTGAAAATAATAACACATTTAGTTGTATCCTGTTTGTCCATTAATGTCCATTCAGTTGAATATTTTTTCTTTTTTGCTTGTTCAATATGAAATAAATTTTCAAAAGAAACTAAAATTCGATTTCGTTATTAATAAATAGAAAAAGAAATTATTTAATTAAAAATGGGCTGTGGACCATCACAAACAGCAAAATTAGTTTTGCCAAAGGATATAAATAGTGAAAATACAACAACTGATTTAGCTATAAAATTAGTTTATCGTAAGTTTAACGTTTCTGTTCAATATTCCATAATAATAATTTGATTTTAACTTGTGTGTATCAGCACCTGGTACTGCATTTGAGATACCATTGGATGATAGTGTAATTAGTGGTAATAGTAGTACTGGTAGACGTTTATCAGCATCGTTAAGTAGTAATAATACAGCAAAATTAACTGATGAACTTGAGGATAGCAGTTTAATACGTAAACATCCGCCGCGACGTTTAAAAAGGTTAGAGGATCGTCCGACAACACCACAAACAATTGAAAATTTAGAAGAAAAATTAGCAAATGCTGAACTTAGGCGACAAAAGGTTGAAAAATCTTTTTTTTATTTGTATTCCATTATTATCGAATTGTTAAAGAATTTTCCTAATTTAATATTTAGATTCTTCTGCAAAGAGCAAGTACATTTACAATAAGACGTGATGGTAAAAAACAAGATCCGGAAACAGATACAACCGTGGATAATGTTGATAATAATAAAGAAAATTTAACGGATACAACTACAAACGGTGATAATACGGATTTATTAATAAACACAAATACCGACGATGTGAATAATAATGCGAATATTACTGATAAATAAAAATTGTGATGATACGTCCAGAAATTAGTGTAAAATTTTAGTTTTTTAAAATGTGAAAATTAGTTCGGAGGGTTTTTTTTTTTTTTTTTGTTGTTGTTGCTGCCGTTGTTGTTAATTATAATTAGTTTACAAATGCTTGTATATATTTAAAAGGAAAAAAGCATTAGGTGCTGTCAATGTACTTTGTATTACGAACGAACAAATCAATAAATCAAATTTTCTTTTCACTTTTCTTTGGTGTTAACTTTGAGTGTTCTTCAATGTTCATGACCTTTTCGAATGTAGTTAATGTTTTGTATTTATTAAGAAGAGGAGAAACGACAAGATAGAAATAGGATATTAAGGATTAAAAATTCGGGATTATAAGTTAAAACAAAATTTAATTAAAATTTTTTCATTTTTTAGATTTTTTGGTTTTTTGTTTTTTTTTTAGTTATTTTTGCTCCTCCATATATATTTATTTTAAATTTTTTATTATTATTTTTTATATATATATATATATAATTAATTAGTTTAAACATACATTTATATAATTTTCTTTATATATTAATTATTAATTAATTATAAATTTAAATATTGGCATACCCGTATATTTTGTTTTTTTTTTTTTTAATAATAATTCACCTAAAAGTAGACTTCACATTCTGTTGTTTAGTAACTATATGATTAGCCAATAAACAAACCCCACATACTTGTTTTAATTCCATTTATTTTTTTCATTTACAATCAATTTTTTGTTTTTTTAATTTTTTTTTTTGTTTTGCGTCACTCGTTTATATGTAATACAAAAAAAAAACATAATTGGTTAAGTAATTCAATCAAATACATTACATATTATCGAAAAAAAAAAAACTATAAGAAATTACATAAATATTTATATTGTTTAATCAATTATTCAGTTTAAATTAATAACCAACCAATCATGTATTTGTTGAACACATTGAATGCAACATAAACCAATAAATAGTTTATGTTAAACAAAGAATACAAAAAAAAAAAAAAAAAACAAGAATGGGCAGCAAAGGTGTTAAAGTTTTCCTCTCAAATTTTCTTATTTAATTTTCCCTTCTTTTCTCCATTTTTCTTTATATATTAAATCAACTTTACTTTTCTTCCTTATCATGTTTTTATATACAAAATCATAAGATTTTATTAAATATTAAATTTTTAAATTAACTTATTTATTTTAATATTGTTCAAACGGATACTAAATAATAATAAATTGTTTAATTATTAATTCTTAAATTAAAATTTAATTAAAATTGTGAATTTTTTTTTTTTTTTATTCAGAGTTTATTGGATCTTAATGTTTTGTGCGCCATCTGTACTATAATAGCGTATTATATAGTAAATAAATTTTCTTTGCCTTATGTTCTGTTTGTTTTTTTATTTGTGGTAGACGAATTAATTAATTAATTAATTATGTTTTGTACAAAAGAAAGAATAATTCTTTTTTTTTTTTTTTTAAAGAACTACTATGATTTAAGAATATTTTCTTTTATTATTATTATTCATTATTCATTATTATGCTAGGGTAACATTTAGTTTAATTTTAATTATTTTCTTTTTTTTGTTAATCCTAAAATTTTTATTTAGTTTTTTATCATACAAATGAAATAAAAAAAAAAATTAATTAATTAATAAATTAAGTGTTGGATTTAAATTAAATTTTTTATTTATAATTTTTTGGTATTAAAGCTTTTTTTCTTTTTATTTTACTTAATTTTCTCTAGTTTTAGTTATTTATTTTTTTTATTTAATTTTTTTTTTTTTTCAATAAAAATACAAAATGTGTGTTATAAAGTTTTTTTATTTTTTATTATTCCCTTTTAATCGATTTTTTTTCCTGTTTTTATTTTTAATTAAAATTGAAAAAAAAAAAATTTCTTCTAAATTATCTTTCTATCTTTCCACGTACTGATATATCGTTGTTGTAATTGTTTTCTCTTTGATTTAATTTCCTTTTATTTCCTTGCATATTAATTAAGACAATGTGATTATAACTTATTGTGTTGTGTTAATGTTTCATTAATTATATAATTAACAAACATAAATCTACACGAAATATTTGAGTTAGATTAAATAATAAAAAAAAAAAGATTTGGTTTATGCATTGACTAAAATGTTGTTAAATCAAAAGAAATAATAATTTCCCCTTATCTTTATAGCAATAATAAAAATGTAATAAAAAAAAAGTTAATAAACAAATAAAAAAAAACATTAATCATGATTGTCTTAATTATTTAATTAATGTTATTTGTTGTTGTTCTTTTAGTTTTATGCAAAAAAAAAAAAAAAATTAAATTAATTTAATTTCCATTAATTTAAATACAAAATAAAAAATAGAAAGAAAAAATTTCCCTCTTTTTTTTCATAGACATATAAAATTTTTTTTTTTTTTTTTAAGGTATTTTAGTAATTTAAGTATTTTTTTTGGTATTTTTGATTAATTTTCTTTAATTACAATCATAAAATGTGTGTTTTTTTCCCCTTTTTTCTTTTTTATCTACTTATATAAATTTATTAAATGTAATTATGGGGTCGTGTCTTTACTTATTGCCTGTTAATTAAATCCCTTTATATTTTCTCCATCGAAGAATTTGTTAAAATAAACTCTCTACAAATTCTTGTGTATTCTCATTTAATTATTAATAAATAAATTAATTAAATGCAATTAAGAAATATACGACCACATAGGTGTAGTTTTTGTTTAATTTTACTTATTTTTTACTTAACTATATTTCACCTAATAAAGTTTTTCTTTTCTTTTTATATTATATTTAGAATTATTACAAACATTCATATAGTTTTAATATTAATTTATGTTAATTATAATTAATAATAATTAAATAAAAAAATAAAAAAAAAAATTTAACTAAATGACATTTATTTGATTTTTTGAATTTTTTTTTTTGGTTCTTTCCGTAAAAAGAATTTTTTTATTTATTACATTTACTTAATATTAAAATTGTTTTATTTTTATTTTATTTATTGATATTTAGTATTATTATTTTCATAATGTGCGTGTATTTTATAGGTTTTTTCCACTTTATTTTTATTATTTTAAGTTTATTTATATTTATTTCTTTCATATCCTTGTTTCAATTTTTGTTATTTGATTAAACATTTATTGGTTTTATTATTACATATAATATTTATTTATTTATTTTTTTAATTATAATAATAATGATAACACAAAATTAATACAAATTCAGTTCTTTTATTATTATTATTTATAATAATTAAATAATTTAATTAGTAATAACTAAAAAAAATTGAAATAATTAGCTTGCTATTACGCATTTACTGTGTTTTGTGGTGAATTGGTTTGAAACATGGGTTTTACTTCTTTTTTTTTTATTATTATTTTCTTTTGCTCTTTTTTTTTTGAGGTTTTTTATTCATTAGTCAATAGTCATTATTGCGTTGTTTATTAAATTTTAAATTAAAATGAAATAACTACACGATAAAAATGATGGAATTAATGCTTTTTGTTAGTAATATATCTAAGAAAACTGTAACTACGTGCTGATTTTAGCTGATGCTCATGTTTAAAATTTACATTTTGTATATAAATAGGCCAAAAATCAATGAAAAATCCATTTAAAAAAAAAAAAGAATAATTTAACGTAACTAATTAATTTTAATTTTAATTATTGTTTTGAGCGTAAACGTTTTCATTTTATTTTCTACACATTTATACAAAAAAAAAATGTTTTTAAATTACTTTTAAACGTAAATAATACAGAAAACGAATTAAAAACAATAAAGAATTAAAGAGATTTCTTCCTATATGTATGTGAATTAATTAATTAAAAATGTAATTTGTGTTTTTGGTGTGTTACACGGAATTACACAAGTAAATGCAAAGATTATTCTGTATTCATTCAATAATAATAATAATAATAATAATAATAATAATAATTCCCTAATAAATATAATTCTAAATTAATTAGTTTTTAGTTTTTTGTTAATTAATTCTTTCCTTTTTGTGTATAGTTTTTTTTTTTTTTTTTTTTTAATTTTAACATCGACATTAAGTAAAATTATTTTCTTTTTTTTTTTTTTTATTTAATTTATTTATTTTTAATTTTTTTTTTCTTTTTTATTATTTATTGTCAATTCAAAAATATTTTTTTTAAAGATTTTATAATTTAATTATTAATAATTAATTTTTATTTTATTTATTTATTTTTTTTTTTTTTGGGTAATAAAACATTTAATTGAAATAAAAATAAAAAACGAATTTTGGTTTGTGTTTTTGATTAAATATGTTGAATATTGTTCGGTTAACACTACGCTTGCATTACTGTTTTGTTAATATCGGATGTTAAATGGTAAAAGGGGAAAAAATCAAATTAGTTAGGTGAACAACCTACAAAATACATTTTAATCGATTTGTGTTGGATTATTATCATTATTATTGCTGTTTGTTTGCATGTTTGCCTATGTTAAAGGTTTTTTTTTTTTTTTTAATATTTATTAAATCTTTGGACGGATAGTGGGTTTGGTTAAAAAAAAAATGTTTTTATTGTTGTAAAAAAGTTCATTAAATATAATTAAAATAGAAAAACGGAAAAAAAAAAAGAAAAAAATTGTTATCAACATGCAAAATAAATTTTTTTTATGTATAATATGCATACGTAGTGGTAACGAATATTAAATAATTTATAAATATGTAATAGGATTATTTAATGAACACATTTTTATATTATTTTAATTAATTAACATTGTTTTTTTTTTTTTTTCTTTTCTTTTAAAGAATATAAAAATTATTTATTAATATTAAACCGGGTCGTTCGGTCTGGTTTTTCTTTTTTAGTTTTTACTGTTTTTGATTGTATTTATATTAGTTCAAAATAAATGTTTCGTTTTCACAAAATCATATTAAAACCACAAATAAATAAATAATTAAAGAAAAAAAAAAAAAAAAAAAAAATAACGAAAGGAAAGGATTTGAAAAAAGCTTTTTCTTTTTTTTTATTATTATTATTAATTTATTTAGTTTTTTTTATTTATTTATTTATATTATTTTTAAATTTTTATCTAAACTAACACACAGCCTAAAGTAATATGTAAACTACTCATTCTTGTATTATTTATTTATTTATTTATAATAATAATATATATATTTTTTTTTTTTTTTTTTGGTTTTTTTTTTTTTTTTTACAAATATATTTAATTAAAAAATTAAAATTAAAAAAAAAAATTAATAATAAATCGGTGAAAAAATCGTGAGAAAAACCCTAGTTAAGTTGAAATATAAAAAGTATGAGAATATTGATGCTTTCGATTGGGTTTGTGTCCGAGTTTTTATTTTTCTTTTCTCTATATGATAATTGAATTATACCAGTAGACTATAATGTGCCATTACTAAGTACTACCAGGCGTCTCCATAACAAAAATATTTATTAGATCCTTTATGGTTTGTTTTATATAACAGTTATATTAAAGTTCGTTGGTTAGGTGAATTTACAGCGTTTTTTTTTTTAAAGGATTTTACATATAAAAAAAAAAAAACTTTTCTTAATTAATTCTTCTTCTTCTTCTTCTACATCTTCACCCTTTTTTTTGTATTTTAAATTACATTTATGAATATTAATAAATTTCTCTTTATTATTCACTTATTTAAACATATAAAATATATCAAAAAAAACATTTTTTTTTTATCTCTCTTTTTATCTTTTTAAATTTTTGGTTTATTCAAATGAAAAAAAGAAAATAAATAAAAATTAAAATTCGACAAGTTGTCGAGAGTTTATTAAACTTTTCTCTAATTATAATTACCCTATTTTGTTCTTCAGTTTTTTTTTTTTATATATTTTTCTTAATTTTCTTTATATAAAATTTTTTGTTTTTTTTTTTTCTTTTTAGATATTGAAAAACGAAAAACAGTAAAACGAAATAAAAAAAAAAACTAATTAAAACAGATAAACGAACACATTTATGTTTAGATTTCATCATAAATAAATTAAATTAATTTAATTAAGTAATTTTTGTTTTACATTTTTAAACAGAAATTAATTAATTAATAATAATAATAATAATAATAATAAAAAAAATCTTCATTTACGTTACGTTACGTTACTTTAATTTACATTACTTTACGTTACATTAATAATATATAAATATTTTTACTAAGTAAAACATTTACTAATTTTTTTTTTGTTTTAATTTATTATTTCAATTCAATAGTTTTTTTTTTTCAAATTCAATCGTTAAACGATTTAAAATTAATTAAAAATAATTTAATTTTACAAATTTTGATTATTTTCGTTGAATTATTTTTTTTATTCATTTTTTAATGGTTTGTGTCTTTAATGGAACACAGGGATTTTCTTTTTGTTTTTTGGTTTTTCATATATATATATATATATATATAAGTACAAATACAGTATTAATAATAATAATAATAAATCGAGTGCATAGATGTCACTATGTACAAGTAAAAAGGTTTTTAATTTAATTTGATTTATTTTTAAAATTTTTGTGCTTCGTTCTTCTTAGAGTTTTATTAAATAATTTTTATCAAAAAAATCTAAATTAAATTAAAATTATTAATAAACTATAATATATTGCCCAATTCCTTATAATTTTAATTTAATATATTTTTTTTTTTTAATTTATTAGTCATAGTTTTGTTGAAAAATTTAATTATAAACACCGCGGGTCATCGCTTCACGATTCCTTGTATGCCATTTGCATGTTAAAATCCGTACATAGGTACGGCGAAATGATGCATTGCACAAGGCATAGCAAACAGGATTTATCGTTGAATTAATGTAACAAAGGGCATAAAAAAAGTCCCAGAGTTCTTGTGGTATACATTTGGTGCACGCTGTCAGCGGTTTTAATAGCACAAGAATGTTGTACGGCGTCCAAGTGATAATGAAACTAAGTAAAATCGCTGATAATGTTTTAGCCGCTTTTGTCTCTTGTCGCTTCTCCTGTGACTTCTTTTTCTTTTTGGTTATTCGTGGAGCAGGCTGTGGCTTTGCTAGCGGTTTTGGTATTATTTTAGCGTTCAACGGGATTCGTATATCGGGTGCGTGTGAAGCCCGCCTAGTTAACGGGAGACTATATTCAGAATCACGTGACGGCAATGGTCGTCTCGGTGGTACTGTCATGACAGGTAGTGGGACATCGTCCTGAATCATTTTAATCGATGGGGCACGATCACCCTCAGTTCCACCGTCCGGTGGTAACCTTATCAAAATCGTGTAAACAGAATCTTGACTGACTGATCGTGACCCCAAACGATTACTATTTGGCAAGGACCTAGAGTCTCGAGGTCCCATATCCTGCAGTTGAGATAAGGGTGCTAATGGGGGTCGTATGGGTGTTGGCGACACATCAGGAATTATGCTAACCAACCCAGAACGTCCTCCCTGTGCATAGGGATCTCGTATTACATTCATAGATGTGCACCTAATGACGTGTGAACAATTATAGAAGAGAAAACAATTTTATTAGTAAAAGTGATCAGTAGGTAGGAGGAAAAAAAAAATTTTAAGTACATCGATTAGTGCAGTAAATAAAAACGAGAAAAATTCAAATTAAAAAATTTTTTGTGTGAAAAAATAGTTGGTTGCAGTTTATAGCGAATAAAATAGAAGAAAAACTACCTGGAAACGGAGCTTTGTAAGGGAGTTTCTATGGATACAGGTGTTGCATACCCTAAATCTGATGGTTCCTCGGCGTCGTACCCATAATCTCCATCGGAATCCTCACGCCCGGAATGCCACCACGCTATGCACCACTCTTTGATGCCACCATAACAATTATTGTGGCCACTGTTCGTTCTATTTAAACCCAAATGATGATGACCAGCACCGCCACCCGTTTGATGACCAGTCGTCGCCGTCTACAAAATATTAATCAGAAGATAAATTTAAAAAATATATATATATATATTTTATTGCGGGCTTATCATAATTCATTTTACTTACACTTGATCTTCGTGAATGTAGGCCATGTGCATAACCAGAATCACTCATCACGGCATTTGTTAAATAAACACTTTCGGCATCTGCTGATGATTCTGAGCGTGGTCTACGCCAACCGCCAGTACCATCTGTTGACGATGGATCACCACCGCCTGTATTATTATTATTTGCACCACCTCCACCACCACCACCACCACCAATACCAGCACCAACAATACCAGCCATTTGTGTTACAGAGATAACATTTGAATGATTGACAGCAGTGTTTTCATCACTGTGCATTTTGGTTAATTTTAATTCACATCCACGCCCAACCAGAGTTTTTTTTGTTTTTGAAAACATAAATGAAATAAACAAAACAAAACAAAACAAAACAAAACAAATAAAATTAATTTAAGAGCATTAAACAATAATTGAAAATGTCGTCTTTAACAACAAAATAAAAAAGCATAACGAAGAAAAAATCTGTAATAATAATCGTAATAAATAAATTTTTATTTATGAACAAGATAAAAATGTGAGCAAATTGTAGAGAAATCACTGATGAAACGAAATCGTTATCATATGTTTCCAATTCGATAGACTTAATTCGCATAAATGAAAACGACACCACATCATATATATATAAGCTCAGCCTATCATCCTTTTATTATCATTATTATTTTTATTTAAACAAAACGAAAAAGAAAAGATTTTTTAACATTCTAACCTTAAAGCATAACAAAAGGAAACCGAATAAACAAAGGAAAAATGCCATAAAACAACTTCAGATTGGACATATATGGAACCGACCAGAAAACATAGATGAATAAAATAAAACAAAACAACAAAAAGAAACTTCTATATGTCAACTGATGTGAAATCAAATATGATCTTTAAATAATAATAACAATAATAATTATAATAATAATAATAATAAAAGTAAAACAAAAAAAAAGGCAGTGGGTAAGAATGAAGGCGGACATTGTCCATCTTTGTTGAAATATGATGAGAAGACATGGCAATAGAAGAAAAGACAAAAAATAAATTAAATTTCCTTGTTTTCATTTAACTTAATTTTTGCCGATATGTTTTGTAAAAATTAAATAATTTTACAAACAAACAAGGAGACAAAAAGAACAAAAATAGATAAAGAAAAAAAAAATAAAAACGTTTTAATAGCGAAGGTTTGTTTCTTAGCTTTTCTAGAAATTGTAGTAAACAAGTAAATAAATTTCCCATCTTTTTTTTTTTTTTTTTTCTTATGTAATTAAAAGTTTTTTTTTCCATTCTTATTATTTATTTTCTTAATTAATTAATAATTGTTTATTATGGTAACAACACCATTAAATATAATAATAAATGGTAATTATAGTTTTATAATCTCTCAACATAAATGCAGAAAAAAAAAAAAAAAACTTAAAACAAATATAAGAAGGAAAGAGAAAATCCCACCCCACCTAAAAGGAAAATCAACATTATTAAATACTTGAACCATTTAATGTGTTTTGTTCCATCACCATATTTTGATTTAGGTTACAAAAGGGAAAAAAAAAACATTTTTTTTTCTCAAGTAATTTTATAGTTAAATCAGCTTGTTAGATCGTTTTTTTCTTTTTTCTTTTTTTTTGTCCTTATTATATTCTTATGTAAAATGATAGGATTATATGTAATTGAATAAGTGAATTAAGTAAAAACAAGGAGAACAAGGCGAAGTCAATATTAAACAAAAGAAAAAAAAAAATTGATCTCGCGTATCTACACAATAAAATTACCAAGTAAATGCTTATTAGATAGAATGGGAAATTTATGAAACCACCCCCCATATTCGAAATATTCATTTTAAAAAACTGAAATTTAATTCTTTTTCGCTGTTGCTGCTTCTGTTGCTGTTGTTGTCTAAAATTTGTTTTTCTGGGTGAAATTTATATGAAAAATTTATAGCAAGTAGAAAAATTAAAAAAAAAATTTTTTTTATATAATAAATAGGTCACCACCACCAATATAAAGAACCCAATAACAACAATTTTTTTCGTCAATTTATTAATAAAAATTGAAGAGAATAACGATTCACGAAACCCGTTTTGAATTAATGATGCGAAGTAATAATGTCGAATTTATTTCGCGTTTTAAAGCATTTTCACTTCCATTACATTATTAAATTGTTTTTTCCATTACTTTTATTGTATCTTCATTTATATTGAAGCAAATCAATAATTTGATTTTCTATAAACAGAGTGAGTTGTAGAAAACGATTTTTTTTTTTTTGTTACTGCAAACAAGAAATAAAAATGCAATAAGAAATCCAATATTGGAGTAACAAGTAGGAGTAGATTTAAAATTCTTAAAATTTAATATGAATATAGCTAAAAACTCAGTTATTTATCCGTTTATAAGAGTTACCACCATGCTACTCAATAGAAATGTCGGTAAAACACTTGAAAATTGATTGAAACAATTTTGCTTGTTTGTTTTGTTTTAAAAATTACGAGAAAAGTCTACAGTTCTACAGTACGTGATAAGCTAAGCTAGAAAAGTCTGTACATGGTAGGCATCGTTCCTGTGCATCATGCGAGTCACCGTTTTTATTAAAACATAACGAAAACACATAAAATTTGTAGTTTTTTTTATAAATGAAATTATTTTCAATGTAGTGCAAAGAATAACCATATCAGAGTACCACCGTTGGGAAATCTTCCGTTTAAAGATCCATTTCGTAAATATTTTCTAACCACGTTTACTAAATAAAAACTCAATCATATAAAACCGAAAACCTTTTTCACCATTACAGCAAAACGCGGTGGTTAATCAATAAAAAAAAAAAAAAAAAAAAATTATTTTTCAAAATTTACATTTCAACGATGCAAAACTTTTACTTCCTCTGCTTTTATTAACATTTCTCTCATTTCTATTATTTACTTAAAATAATACTATGAAACAGGATGATAATAATAAATCTTTATTACACTGGATTATTAAATTACATTTTTTTTTTTTTTATTTTCTTTGTATTAAATAAAAATAGGAAAACTGACGACGGGGAAAATAAAAGCGCACAGTGTAAACTGATAGGGCGGTATAGGAAACAGGTGAATTGAATGATTGAATCAAAGAAATAATAAAATATTTTGTTTCTACAAAAAAAAAGAAAAAAGAACACCCAACCACCACCCCCGTACAAGGTTGTACGATAGACGGTTTTTCCGTTTTTCTAATTTCCTATCATGCTTTACATTATTTTATGCTTATTGAATATTCTCATTATAACTGGAAACTTTGTTGGAAATTTACAACCAGATATTGTTTTGTCATTAATTATTAATAAAATAATTTTATTATTATTATTTTTTGTTTTTTTTTTTAATAAAACGCGATGAATGAGATGTTAGAAACAAATCGAACAAAAATAACAAATTAAACAATAATATACGTTAAGGGAGTGACAAGATACAGGATGCTAATGATTGGCACACATGAGTTAAGAACAGTTAAAAACACTTTTCTGTATTATTATTCATTGTAAATAGAGTGATAAGAAAGTTATCAGTTATGTTTTGTTGTCTACAATTGTTTATCATGTTTAGAATTAATCAATAAAAATCGGATGTTAGCATATGACAAAACAAAACAAAACACCACCCACATCTATATCACAAAAGAAAAAATAAAAAATAATCTAAAAAATTCCAACTCACCTAGAATTAGAACGTTTTGATGAATCCTTTTTGCCCGCTTGTAAATTTGGTAAATCCTTTTGACGTTTTTTTGTCTCACGCCATATACGATAATATAGAAAACACATAACTGTGACAGGCACATAAAAGGCAGCAATAGCTGTACCAAATGTAATATAATGATTTGTCTCAATAAATTGTATATAACATTCATATTCTGGTACAGTACGTTTCCCTTCAATATACGGCCAACTATATATCCATGGTGGCCATAATAATAAACTAATGCCCCATGCGGCGCCAATCATAATTGCGGCACGACTTGTTGTCCGTTTAGCACGATATGTTAATGGTCGTGTTACACTAAAATAACGATCAAAACTAATTATTAATAGATTTAATACGGATGCATTTGATGCTAGATAGTCTAGTGCTAGCCATGTATCGCATATATATGGCCCGAGTGGCCAATAACCTAATATTGTTGTTACGGTAAATAGTGGCATTGAGATTAGTCCAATGGCAAAATCAGCGATTGCCAATGAGAATAAAAAATAATTACTAATCGTTTGTAATTGTTTGTCAATTTTGAATGATATCATGACCATAACGTTGCCAGCGACCGTTAATATACTCAGTATTGAGGCAACAATTGCCAGAATAACCATTTGTGGTATTGAGTAACGTAAACCTGGTGGCTCTAGTTCACCAGTGCCATTTCTTATAACCGCACTATTAACACTTGAATTATCGGAGGTATTCAGAAATGTTGAAATCATTGTTGATAGCATATCGTCGGTTATTATAGGTGATGTCGTTGTCCATGTTGAGGTCGTAGAAACGGCTGTTGTTGATGTTTTAAAACGTCGTGTTGTCGTTAATACGGTTGTTGTTGGTATTGTTGTATACGGTGTACGACTACCAGGTACTAATCCAGTACCAGTCATCACCTCACCACGATTCCTACTTCCACTACGTCTGGTCCCCTGTTTTGTCATTTCGGCCATTGCCGCCACATGTCCATCATGATCATGATGATGCTGATGACTATAAATAATATGACTGTCACTGTTGCCATGACCAAAATTTACATAGCCATCAACTAAGCCGTACTCGTGTTGTCTGTCCTCGAATGATTCGATAATATTGCTTGTCTCCAACATTATATTGCCCGTCTCCTGGCCACACGCAATTCTCGTAATTAAACATAAAATTAATAACACAGTTGTTAAATTTATGCGACAACAGTGTTTCCCATTGTTCATACGATGATTCTGATGATAATAATAATATGAATAATGTTTTTCGGTATAATGACGATTGTATTGCTGTTGCTGTTGCTGATGATGATGATAATGATGTTGATTGTGGTTCTGTTTCTGTTGCTGTTGCTGATAATGATAGTAATAATGGAAAATCTTTTGTTTTTGTTTTTGTGATTGTGGTTGCGGTTGTGTTTGTACCGTACTGATCGTTTTTCCCCTTTTCACTAAATGTTCCATGTGAAACCATTTTAATATTGTCACCGTTATAGCGGCTACAAATGATGACAACAAAACAAAAACAGATGACATTCTGTTGATTATTTATGATTATTAAAAAAAAAATAATTTTATCAAATTTTCTTCTATGTCTACCACGATAACGATAATTACAACAATCAATATTTAAATTAGTTTTCTTTATTAATTTTTCTTTATTATAGTTTTGTTTTTGTAAATTATTTATTAAAAATTTTCTTTTTTCTTTATGATTTTCTTGTTTTTCCACTAAATTCTGTTCTTGTTCTTGTTCTTGTTGTTGTTGATTGTGACGATTAAGATCGTTTTGCTGCACTATTATAATTATATATCTGTAAGAAATAGAAGAAAAAAATAATCTATATAATAACTATCGTTAAAGTATCATTAAATATTGATTTAATTTACATTAAAAAATAATCAAGGAGGCAAGGAAAAATGTATAAAAATAGAAAAAAATGATAGGAAAAAAAAAACTAATTACAAGAGAGATTAGAAAATAATAATCAAAGTCTCAAACCATTATGAAATAAAATTTCCCTATATTTTTATAGAGAGAGAGAGTTTTTTTTTTTCCTTCATTAATAAATTATAAGCAAACTGTATAATTATTAATCAGATGACACATAACGACATAAACGCCTACATTCTTATCTCTTATCTAACCGAAAAATATTTTCTTTTTTTTTTCCCTCTTTTCTTTTCTTTTCTTTTCTTTCTATCTTTATTATTATTTTTGCTGTATTTAATTAGAAATTTTCGTCTCTATTTTATGTTTTTATCTTATATACGGTGGTTACGGTGAGTACGGTGGGTACGGTTTCAATGATAATGAGGTTTTTCTTCGTACAATTTTTTTTTTTTTCTACTTTTCTTTAATTTATTGATGTCATACCAAAATAATATTTTTTTTTTTCTTCTCTTCTTCTATTTAGAATTTAATTAGTTTTGATTAACTGTTTTTTTTTTGTTTTTTTTTTGATAAAAGTTTTAACCTGTAGCCTGTATCATTTGTCAGAGAATAGAAAAAAAATTAAATTATTCAACATTTTTTGGTTAATCGATTGTTAAATTTCTATGTAAAAATTAGGTTTAAAGTTTGGAAAAGTTTTTACTTATAACTGAACTGGTATACAGTTTATATATACCATTATGGTTTTTATTTTTTTTTTCTTGTTTGTTACAATATTACATCTTAATCTTTATTTCTTAATACATTTTCATCGTTACATGTAATCATCATTTTATTTATACAACAATATAGAACGATGAATTATAAAGCAACAGCGAGAAAAAAAAATACCACCTTGATTCGCTTCGTATTAATCTATCACACATGATCTTGACTTAATTTTACACGAATGAAAAGAAGAAGCATAATAACCGCAAAACGGTGAAATTTATCTTAAGAAATACACAACACCGATAGATAAATTTCTTAAAGATATTTGTTGTGTAAAATACAAACAAACCCATAGATTTCATTTTTTTTTTTCTTTTCTTCTTACACAATGATTATCATAGATCACAATCGTGATGAAATAGCACACCCTTGCAACACCAGGCAACAATAACAAAACAAACAATAATAAAAAATAATAAAAAGAAAAAAAAAAACATCAAAAGTAACCGCAGAGAAGCATCTCATCACGACTGCCAAGTAAAAAAATAACAAAAAAAAAAAAAAAAAAACTCAAGCAAAACGTAGGGAAATGAAATAAACCAACGAAAAGATCATTAAGGGACTTAACATAATTATCGCATAATCGTAAATAAAAATAAAAGAAAAAAAAAAAAAAAAAACTTAAACAGTGTTTTGGGTGAGGCAGCAGACAAACAAATTTTACAAAAAAAAAAAAGGATAAAATGCGGTTAAGGAATTTCATTTTTATTATTCTGCTATATGAGTAACGAAAATGGGAAAAATTTCAACAACGAATATCATCAGTCGAATTTTGGTTTATATGAATTATATTCCTTGTTGTTCGTTTTATAATTTCCCAAGTGTAATCAACAGTAACAATAGCAACAACAGCAACAGCAGCATTTCAACGACAAAACTGTTGATGGATTTTTTTTTTTTTTTTTATTTAAAATTCCTTTTTCGTTGGGAAATCATTTTATTTATTTATTTTTTTTTTTTTTAATATTTTAATCAACCAAAATGAAAAATTAAATGCAATTTACACACTCTTCATCCAGCTCTTTCCATAATTAAAATTAATTTAAATTTATGAAGGCAATCAATAAAATTCTTCTCTATTTTGTTCTATTTTTTTTTTTTTGATGATGCTTAAATAATAAATGAATAATTTTTTTTTATATAAATTTGGCACATCTGTAAGAGCATTACCAACATGAATTACTACTTTTGGGTAGTTGAACCAGTCGCTATAATAATTTACAGATTTTTTTTAAATAATAGTCAAGTGATTTTGGCTATGTATTCCTCTTGTCAGGTCATTAGGTGTTCAAATAAATATCTACTGTCAAGTAATTAACAGAGAAGCTAAAGTGTTAATGTAAAACTCAGGTAGTAACCAGCAAAATGAATAAAAATTACTAAAATGCAGTACAGCAGGATTACTAGAGATACAACTGTACAAAATCCATATTTTTACATTTCCAGATAACTTTTATCCAAAACAGAAATTAACCGAACTAAAATAGATAAATAATTAAGGAGAAAAGGAATTCAATACAACAAACCAAAGAAATGCAACGAAAATTAAGAAAAATTAATAAACTCTGTAACAAAATTCATCAGCCTACAAATGGCAACAAATTTAATTTAGTCAGAAGGAAACAAAATAAAATTTAAAATAAAAAAAATAATAAACATTTTTCATTCAGTAAACTACACCCCATAGTCCTTTTTCCATGTTAAATTTATTAAAATTATTATTTTCAGTCCGTTGTTGATGTTGTTGTTGCTTTTATTACTGCTCAGTTTGCCCAATTTTGTTATTATTTTCGGTTTGAAAATTGTTGAAAAAAATTTGCATACAAAATTTCATTTCTCATAAAAAAAAAACATTTTCAAGAGAGATAGCGAGAGAGAGAGAGAGAGATCCACACCCACATAAATGTTAAAATCACCGTGAAAATTCATCACAAGTTATCAGCATCAGTTTGATTCGTATTGTTGTGGCGGTCTAATCGGAAAAGAGATATATAACAAGCAAGTAAATAAAACAAGAATAAAATGAAAAAAAAAATGACCGTATAGCTTGCGGATGGTAAAATCTGGCTAACACAGAGAACAAGAGAGAACGAAGAGTAATCAAACTTTATATGGGTATATACAGTATATGCTATGGGAAAAGCAGCAAAAATTTTCTATTAACACCGCTTTAGGGCAGGTCACGCAATATTAAAAAAAAAAAAAAAAAGAAAAAATTTCAAAACAAATTTTTCCATTGAATATAAAAGAGCTTTTTTATTCTTGAAATATAATTTATATAGAAAAAAAGCACCCCACAAACACAGAGTTAAAGACAAAAGCACAATGATAATAATAATAAATAAACCACAAGAGTTCCAAAGAGCATAAATAAGAGATTCGCCAATATAACGGGAAGTTCTCACTTGAAGTTAATAAAGAAGCAACAAAAAAAAAAAAAACGCATTTCTTTTGTTCATTCTCGATAACAATTTCCATTTTCTATTCATATTGTAATAAATGTGGAGAAAAATGTTGCTAGAATGGAAAACATAGTCACGCCATTGAAGAACTTGTCATGTTTTGTGTTTAAAAAACTTTTCCACGCCATGCATCATCTGCTTTTAGTGTTTCTCCTTACTTTTATTATAAGGATAATAATAATGATAATAAAAATAGTGCAAAGAAAAGAAAAAAAAAGCAGCAAAACCAACGAAATAATCTCATCCCACCCAAATAGCTAAATTGTCTATGATCGTTTTTCTGGTTACAAAACCAGATACAAGATTTGTCTTATTTTTCACGTTTTCCTTCATTTTCTTCGAATTTTCCTCTTTTATGAATAACGAAGTTAACACAACCAGAATAAACATTAAGTTACGAAAATAACGAAATAATAAAAAAAAAAGTTCTGTTTTTTTTTTTGTAATACGCATGGGAACAATAAAAAAAAAATTCTTTTTTTTTCTGTTGAATTTGTTTATGCCTCATACTACAAACTGTACGATGTGTTAAATGTATAAAATACTAACTGACTGAGTGACTGACTGCCACAAAAAAAAAAAAAAATAATAAGAAAAAACATAAAGAAAATAGGAAACAAAAAAAAAAAATCTCCCATTATCCTGTTAACTGGTGGAAAAACGAAGAAGAAGAAGGAAGAAAAAATCCTTTTTTTCGGTAAGAAAACAAAACAAAAACAAAAACAAAACAGAAAAAAAGAAAAGAAAAGAAAAGAAAAAACACAGCACCATCTAGCATCTAGCATTGAATATCCGGCAACTGAGCATCAGTTTAACAGAAGAGCAGCTCAATCGATTTCTTCTCTATATCATACACAACAAAAAAAAAAAAAAAAATTCCTTTTTTTATTTCGTAATAAATAAAAAAGAAGAAAAAAATTTGTGTAAATTGTGAAAACATCAGCCACAGCCATTCCCAAGTAACAGCAGCAGCCGTGTGGTACCAGAAAATGTAAAATCTAACGAAAATAATAAAAAAAAAAAAAAAAAACAAACAATTTTTCATCGTCTTTCTCCTAATCTTTTTTTTTCTTTTTATTATTTTCATCTGTTAACATTCTGTTTGTTTGTTTGTTTATTTATTTATTTTGTGATAGTAGCAAGTAGCTGATTTTTGATGCTATTATCGTTTTTAGTCACCCAATAACAGTTGTAACACACCAAACACGAAGCTTTTTTTTCATCATTTTTGTGTGTAAATAGTAAAACAGCGTTTATGTTATCACTGTCATTATATTCTCGCTTTATTTTCAAGCTTTTTTTTATTTATTTTTATCCATTCCGTATGGCTTAGCTATCGCCTAGTCTTATTTGTCTTATTTAAAAATCAAATAAAAAAACATATTTTAATGTTTTAAATTAGATAAAACTCAAGCGCAAACAATCGTTATCATTTATATAAATAATGTTTCTATAATGACTGTTATACACACACCAAAAACGAAAAAAAATACACAATAACAAAGAAGAAAAGCACAATTGAATAAGAAAGCTCAATCGTATAGTGATAACCATGAACGAAACACTTCAGCTTTGTGTTATCTTTAATTTGAAAACTTTAAATTAACTTTCGTTTTAAAGAAGGAAAAGGAAATTTTTTTTTTATTTATTTATTAATAAATAAAGTCGAATAAAGTCTCTACCCAATCCCATCCACCCACCAACATATAAACATTAATTTGTTTTTCTCTTCTTGCTTTTATTGCAAATAAAAGCAGCAGCGGCAGCAGTAGAAGCAGAAAAAAAAACCTAACTAACCCAGTTGCTGTTATTACTGCTGCTCATTTTATGTCATTTCAATTTGTAAAAAAAGAAGCAAAACAAGAGAACTTTTAAGTTGCACGGAATACAAAAAAGCTTCGTTTCGTGTATTTAAACAGTTTTTCTTCATATAAAACATTTTTTTTTTTTTTTTTTAATTTGTGTATTTATATTCCTCCTACCCACTAATTCATTGTTTTTTCTTTTATTTTTTTTTTCCTCCTCGTCTGTACTGTTTTGTTTGAACAGTGAAGAGTAACTTTGCTGCATTAGCGTTTTGTGTAATTTATGAAACAAATAATAATAAAAAAAAATAAAGATGAAAATTACAATACAAGGCACACACATGAAGACAATAATGAACAACAAAAAGAAAAAGAACGGCGAAAGCAGTCGACGTTACCCAACCACTATAATCATCATCAACACAATCATCATCACAACACCCCACATTACCCTTAGCAACGGAATTTAAACATAAAATGAATGCGATAAAGATGTTACATAATAATGATTATCATAATCATATAGTGGGTGGTATTTACTCACCCTTTTATACACACTTTTATATTATTTTGTATTTTATGCAGTTTTCTACACACAATTACAATATATATATATATATATATATATAGAGAAAAAGAAATTATTTAACATTTTTCAGTCACGTTTTCTATTGTTGCAAAAAAACATATTTTCTGCTGTTTTGATCCTTTTTTTTTTTTTTAGTAATTTTCATGTTTTGTGCAGTTAAATAGAAAAATATCCTGCACGATATTTTATTTCTATTTCGATGAATTTCATAAAGAATGGATAATAAGAAATATTTAAAATGGCACAAATAATAAAGATTTGTGAGGGTGCTAGTTAAAAACTTAATAGAAGATTTTGATGCAATCAAAATATTATTTGTGTTAGAAAAAAAAAAGAAGTTTATTATGGATAGTTTACATAGCACGTTATTATCAATAAAAAAAGAAAAATTAAAAATTTACAAATGGACGTCAGAAAGCTTTAAAGAAAAGAAAAATAAAAAAGAGAAAGATGAAGCATTCATTATTAATGGTTTAAGTAATAGGTGAAATCTGAGTTTTTTATTATTTTTCAGTTAATAATAAAAACATATGTTTTTCTGGTTGCATAATAATAGTTTAATTTGCCAAAGTGCCTTAATGCAAACGTTTGCCAATAAATAACCAAATAAAAAACGTATTAAATAAAATTAAAAGCTTTAATACGGTACTTTCTTTCCTTCTTTTCTTTTTATTTTTTTTTTTGTGTATTTTTATTATCCTGATTTTATATATTTTATTATTATTATTATTATTATTATAGCGTTAAATATATATTTTATTTCTTTTAATTTATTATTTCATTACTCTAAATCCTTCACAATTTAACTACAATAAACTCATCATAAAAATGAAAGAAGAAAAATAAATAAAAAAAAAAAAAAAAAGAAAAACATTTCACAACATAAATACATGCTCTTAGTAAAAATTTATTTTTCTATATTAAAGTAAAATTGTAAGCAGAAAGTGTACTCCTTCAATTAAATAATTTAGACTAAAACGTATTTAATTTGTCTCCACATTTCTTAAATCAAAGCAGAAAATATGCCAATAATTTGATTTAATATCAAGGACTCAAACCAATGGAATAATGGGAAAAAAAAAAAAAAAAAACTAAACAATTTCAACAATTTATTGTCTCACCCCACACTTTATTTTTTTTTTTTTTTTATATTGCTATTAAAAAATATAAAAACAATATTCCGTCAGTATTTTTTTTTTTTTTTTTTTTTTTTTGATAAATATATATAAATCTGCAATTTTATTGTCTATTATTCAATGGTATGCATGTTAAAGTAGCATATTTGTGCTGTTAAGAGCAGCCAACCAACCAACCAACCAACCGCCCATTACATTAAGATATTGCGACATTAAATTTTATAAAAAAAAAAAAAAATGAATAAAACCGATTGAGATTTATTTATACAGCAAAAAAAAAAAAAAAAAAAAAAAAAAGAAGGAAATAAAATAGTAAAAGAAAAAAAATTAAATTAAAGATTAAATAAAATACGTAGAAAAGAAAAGAAAATTCAACACAACAAAAGTAGGGAAATTAATTAAATTTATAGAGAAACGAATGTCAAATAATCCAAGTTACAATCCTAATCAAAACATTAAATCATTTTATTGCTTGAAAATTTATTTTTTATTTCTCTTTCAGCTCATTCATTTTTATTTATTTAATAATAAAATAAAATAAAAAAAAAAATTATTCGTAATTAAATTTTAATTAAATAATAATAAAAAAAAAAAAAAATGTGTAGAAGGAAAATAGAAATTAATTTATTTATTGGTTTGTTTTTAGTTCTACCACGTAGCACTGATTTTCAAAAAGTTTTTTGTTTTTTTTTCTTTTTTCTTTCTTTCTTTTCTTTCCCATCTTCTTCTATCCGTCGCCTTGATAAAGTTGATTAGATTTTTCGTTTTAAAAGCAATAGATGGAGGAATAACAAAATTTCTTGTTAAATAATGTAATAAACTTTTGCATTAGCTGTAGTTAGCAAATGATTAGTTTTAAACAAATATAAGCTTGAGTAGAGAAGTAACCGTAGTTACAATGTTTGTTTAACACTAATTATAGTAGAGAAAACAGTATCTACCCTTTAAAAATCTAAATAATTCGTCATCCTATAAGCTTGAGTAGTGAAATTTTTTTTTTTTAATTTAATATTAATAATAAATTCGCATTTTTATTGTATTTATTTATTGAAAGAATATCTTGCTCTGTCTTTGCTGATTTGTTTCCTTAAGGATTTCATAAAAACAGTGGAAAAAGAAAAAAAAAAAAGCATTTTTCATTGTACATCAAGATTGTTTTATGTTTTAAGGTTTCTTCGACATTTTTTTAAAGAAAATTTATTATTTGTCCTATGTAAAGCATTTTTTTTTCCATTTTTGCGTTACAACCCTATGTGGTTTCTTTAGCAACACAACGATAAAATAACTTTAAGTCGGTTTTTTACATAAAATAAATTTCTATTGAAATTAATTAGTGTCGTTTGAAAGGAAACGTTACTAGGAAAGTAAATACAGGGTGGTTGGTTGTTGCTTAATGTTATTTATTAAAAAAAAAAAAATATTTCAATTCTTAAAGTTCGGGTAATGCTTGACTTTAGCTTTGTTGCAACAATTTTTCATTAAAAACTTTAAGAAAACTTTCATGGTACCCAAGTAACCTAAAATTCGAAATTATTTTTGTGGTAAAATAGCAAGGAGTAGTGTTTTAAGTTTTACATAAAGCAAAAATATAAATAGAACTCTCGACTTTACAGTAACACATCTTTCATAAAACTTTCATAACTTTAACGTCATAAATCATAAATTGTATGTTGTCACCACATAATATATAAAACCATCACAGACAACATGCCTCATAAGTCCCATCATGGTACAATTATCAAATCTATTTATAGTTGTATACAAGAAAGAAGGAGAAAGCTACGCTATTATAATTTCAACAATTGGCAAAAGCTTAGCCAATTGGAACATAATCATCAAAACAGAAGAAGTAGCAAAAACCAAAAAAAAAAAAAAAAAAAATACAAGACACTGTCCAGGCGACACCATAAGCATAAAATAATTAAATTTTATTTTAACAGGACGCACTTCTAGTGAAATAAAAATAATTTCAGTAAATGATGGCGAACTTTAAGTAAAAAAATTTTTTTTTCTTGTAAAAACTCACTTCTTTCCTTTTATTGCTGCTTCAAACGATATTTACTCATAATTTTTTTTTATTCTACTTTATTTTCATTGTTCCCATCCACCCATTCAATTTATTCTTTTATTTCTTTTGCTGTGCTTTTTATTATTTATTTTTTTCCTTACTTCTTCTTCTTCTTCTTTTGACTTTTTATGTGCATAAAGCTTGCGTCTCGTTGTTAAAACTTTTTTAATAGCTTTTGACATAAATTAAACTGTGACTATCTCTTTCGTATTATTATAACTATGAGCGATAAAAAAAAATTCTTTTTTATTTAATATGTTTGTTGTAGAAAGGATGCTGAAGGCCAATAAAAGGGTTTGTTGTTACTGCATATCCTTTTCTTTTTTGGTAAATAATTTTTTTTTTCTATGCTCTTATTTATGTCTCTAATAGTTTTTCTGACGCCTCGTGTTAATTATACTATAATGGGTTTTCTTACTAGTACTCTCTTTCCTGTTTTGTTTTTTTTTTTTTTTTTGCATTCTTTATTCCATGTAGCCCCATCACCCATCACTTATTTCACCATTGCTGTATATATTTAAATACATAACATTGAAAAAAGAAAAAAAAAAGCCAGCACATCTCACATCTCATTATTATAATTTCTTTTGTGGTTTCTTTTTTATCGCGCTATTTACATGAAATAGTCGGGTACTGAGTATTAGTTTTAGTCAAGGACGACAAAAGGATATGGCATAATATGAAACATTTATCTTTTCTATGTATTCTTTCTCTGTGTGCGTCTCTATTGTGTTTGCCTTACATTGTGTAAGTTGGTTATATTTTTACCAGTTTTACCCAGTGTATATATAATATTCATTTCTCGATTTACTAATTTTGTCCTTTTTTGCATTATTATTATTTTTATTTTTTTTTGTTGCCTTCTAATAACACCGAGTAACAGACACAAAATTATAAAAAAAAAAAAAAAGAAATGAAAACCTCTCATCACTTTGCTTACTTAATTTTTTTTTTTTTTTTTTTGTCTTTTGATCCTTATTTTACTTTATTTTGTTATCCTTTTAGTTTTTTTTTTTTTTACCGCACACTGTTTTCATTTCGTATTTGTATTCAGTTATCTTTTGTGCACGTATCTTCGATAAAAATACAAAAATAAAAATAATATAAAAGGATAATAATAATAAAAATGAAAGGAAAGAAACAGAGAATTAACTGTCACTTGTTATCCTTTTTTTTTTAAATTAATTTTCCATTGCTCAAAAATGTTTATTTTACAGATTTAATGTTAATAATTATAGTTGTAATGTTACCACTTATTTAACTAAGAAAGGATATTGTTAGGAGAGATATTATTATCGAAATGTAAATATTATACATTTCATAAATGTTCTTTAAATTAAATGATAAAGTTTGAAAGCATAGAAATTATTTTGGTTTCAAGCAAAAAATTAAAAAAAAACTAAATTACGACCATACAGGCGACTATTTCCGGTTTAATAATTACAAAAACTAATCTGTGTACTAAACTAGTTAGTTGATGAAAAAGTTTTAATTAAAAAAAAAAAAAAAAACCAAATAAACATTTGCTAATGAATTTCAATCCTTTTTTAATGAATGAATTGTGACGCGATTTTTTTTTTCTTTTCGTAATGTGAATTGAAAGTGCTTTAAACAATTTATTTTTTTCGCTCACTCACTCTCCCTCTCTATTCTCCGGTTATTTATTTAATTAATTTAATTCACAAAAATAAATTGGGCGTTGTGCTTTGGTTATTTAACAGGGACAGGAGGTTTATTTTATTAACCATTTTGTAAAGTTTCTTCTTTTTATTATTATTGATTTACTCGAATTGTTTATTTTTTTTTTTTATAAATTTACTCATCCGGACACAGTTATACTTATCATTGTGTCCTTTTTATACAAATATTTTTTCCGCTTAGTAGGATTTATTCTAAAAAAAAAAAAATATTCTTTTTTTCGTTTCGTTTTTTATCCTATCGGTTATTAAATAAAAATCACAGCATACAATTATGTAACAATTATCAAACAGAAACAAAAACAACAACAACGTCCTGCAATAGAAAAAATAAAAATCAATTAAAATTAATTTAAAAGCAGAAGATAATAAAAAAAAGGGCACAAATACCCTCCGTCCAAAAAGTTTCATCATTTAACTGAAAAAACAACAAACGAAATATAAAAATAAAACAAAAAAAAAAAAATTTATTCATAACCATAACCAGAAAAAAGAATAATTTAATATAAAAAAGTGGAGAAAAAAATCAATAAGACGTTTTAAAAAATGCTTCAAAAAAAAAAATATTCACACACACCTGGCGCCTCCACTTGCTGCCAACAAACCACAAAAACTTTGCATTCTTCGCCGATTATTATTGTTATTAGTTTATATATCTCTGGCTTTTTTTTTTCATAATAATTTTTTTTCGGGAACGGACAATGTTATAGAATTTATTAAAAATAAATGTGAAAATATTTCGTTGAGGATTTTTTCTAAATTCAACCGCAAAATTTTCGGTTTCGTAATAATTTTTTCATTCTTCTGTGAGTAGTTGTTGCTGTTCGTTCATTTATTTATTTATTTTTTTTTTTTTTTTGCTTTTTGGTACAAGGCAATTTAACATGATCATCACCATCATCATCGTTATTATCTGTATATGGTTACGGATGGATAAAGGACGTTGATAGAGTAGTAGCAACAACAACAGCAACGGCAATACCAACTAATAACAATATAAAAGCTACGTAAGATAAGAATTCCTTTTTCTTTTTTTTTTCTTTTTTTGCGTGTATATCCTCCTGCTTATTTTATTTATTTTAAATTCTTGATGATGATGATGAGTGAGGTGAAGAGGAAAATTTATATTCACTTTTCATTCTTGTTGGTACTTTATGTGTTTTGAGCAGCATAAACACTCCAAAAAAGAAAAGAAAAAAGAATGGAATTTGTACAAAAAAAAAAAAAAAAAAAAAAAATACCAACCCCAAACCTGAATACAAAACTAGACGATTATGATGAGATGAAAAAATAAAAATGTTTTTTACAAAAAAAAAAAAAACCAACCATAACCGGCATAAGTGAATTTTTCATTTTTTTTTTTTATTTTTCACCTCTTTCATTTCGTTTTTTCTTTTTTGCATTTTACCTCCTCGTTGCTCACTTTTTTTTCTATTAAAAAGTTTTTATTTAATTTTTTTTTTTTTTTTGTATATAACAATAAAAAGCAGAAGTCGAAGGTACAAATAAAAAATTAAAGAAAATAAAAACGCACTTCAAACAATCTTGTACTGTGAAACTACTGAGTAGCTTAAAAAGGAGCTTCTTACACGGATTGTAACAAATGTGACTGGTTCAAGTCTTTGTTAACAAAAAAAAAAAAAAAAATTTTTTTTTTCAAGAATAATAATAATAAGGGGGAAATTTATCTTTTATTTTTATAATTGACAAAATTATCCCAAAAAAAAACTTTTTCTCCTTTAGTTAAACAAATAATTCATCAAATTGTATCCTTTTTTTTTTTTTTTTTTTTTTTTTATTTCTCGCTGCTTAAAAGGTCCAAATAGATAGATAAATGTTAAAATAAAACAATAAAAGGTTGATAAATGGTTTCTTTCTCTGCTTTTTTTTTCTTTTTCTTTATCAATATACATTTTTCTGTTCGTTATCAAATATTCTCAGTCGAAAAATATTTTTCGATGGGATCAACAACAAAAAAAAAAAAATAAATAAAAACTTAAACAAATGTATCTGAAGTATTCTAATTGGGGGGTGGTAACTAGTAGAATAGCAATGGAGACAACAAAGAAATGAATTTAATATATATTTTTTTTTTTTAAGGATAGGGGTCGAATCAAGGCTAACAAAGTGACACAAACTAATACAAGTATAGAAAGCGCGACAAAATTTTTTTTTTTTTTTTGCTGTAAACAAGATCATAAAAATCAAACAAATCAAAATTTTGTAAACCAAAGAGTGAAGGTTTTTTATCACACTCTCTCTCTCTCTCTCTCTGTCTCTCTTTCTATCTCACACTCACTTGTCCTTGTTTTCTTACATCAAATGTCCTTAAGACTTAATTTTTTTTTTCCGCTTTCTTGTTTGCTTATTTGTTTATTTAATAAATATAAAACGAACACAGCAGCCATGGAACAGAATAACGAAGCATACAAAGGAAAATAAAAAATTCTAATAAAGGGAACAAACAAATTTCTTTCTTTTTTTTTTGAAATATTTCAGATAAGATGATGAAATACAAGATTGGTTTGATGTAGTTTTATAGCGTCGCGACAACATCCACGTGTTAGAATTTTTTTTTTTTTTTGTTTTGTTAAATCATTTCCATAACTCATTTATTCGTTTTTTAAACAACATAAAAAGTGAAAATATGAACACGAACAAAAAAAAAAAAAGAAAAATTGTCGCCCAGTTGTCGTCATCGTTGTTTATTTATTTATTTTTTTTTTATTTCTTTACTTTAATAAAGTTTGTCTGCTCCTTTATTTTATTTCATTCTAAATCAATGCCTATGAAGAAAAAAAAAAAAAAAAAAAAAAACGGAAAAATAAAAACGAAAAACCCTTACGTCCTTTATATTTTATTTGTTTTTGTTGATTTTTTATTTATTTATTTTCTTTGATTTCATGCATATAAATAAATAATAAAAAAAAAAACACAAAATAAAAATTCAAACGCTAAAAGTAAGTAGAAAGCGACGAGAATTTTCTTGTTTGCTACTTTTCTTCTTTACTGATTTGTGATTTGTTTAAGTGATAACAAAAAAATAAATAAAACTAAAAATGATAAATAAAACGCAGTCAAGTGTTTAAATTATTTTCGTTTTTCTATTAAAAAAAAAAAAAAAACTCTGTTGGTCCTACAAATAACAGGAAAACGTTAAATGGACAATAACAGTAAAACCATATAATATAGAGCATTAATTAAATTAAATCAATTGTGGAGAAATGTTTAAAAGGTGGCTAAAAATGTTGTTTTTATTGTTATATACGTCCCCTAGTTGATTTAATACTTGAAGAAATGAAGAAATTAAAATAAAACAAACAAAACGAGCTGACTTTGTGGTTTCTACAGTGGGTTATTGTTTTTTTTTTTTTTTTTTTTTAATCATCTTAAATACATAAAAACGCAGAAGGTTTCTTTGGTGGCTTTTTTTTTTTAATAGTAATTCAACCACATATATTCTAACCTAATCATTAAAGGCTTATGTCTTAGATTAGAAAGAGTCTACAGTTTTTATCTATCAATAACTACACGGATAATAAATGTTGAAAATTGACTAGAAAATAACCAATTTTCATTAATTTGAATAAATAAATAAATAAACGACAAAAGAAGGCACATCCATTGCTTAACACCTTAACTATATATAATTAATACCATAACCATCATATTATTTAGCAAAAAACAAAAAAAAAAAAAAAAAGAAATTATTTAATATAATTTGTCTCAATTTCATATTAACTATAATTAAAAGTAATGAGGTGTGGCAAATCAAGTAAATATATAATCAATTGAGAATAACAACGAAATATTAAAAGCAATAAATTGGTTAAATAACAAACCAGCGGAAAAACGTAAAAAAGAAAGTAAATAAATAAAATTAACCAAGCAGCAACACAAAAAAAAAAACTGAAATTATTTTTACTATAACGTTACATATGGTTTTGTTATATTTTTACTTCATTTATGTTTATTCCATCTTCTATGCAACATATATACATACATATATATATGGTATTCACATTCGTAACAGCATTACTAATGCTTATTTGTTCGATGTAATGTTGCTGATGGTTTTATTACCTTTAAAAATAATAATAATAATAATAGTAGCAACAACAAAAAGCACAAACCCCATCTATTATTCTCTAGTTTTAACAGAACAAATAACACAAAATAACAAACCAAAGAGAATTTTTTTTTTATACAAAATAACCAACCAAACAGCACATTATTAGTAAATAAATACAATAAATTTGCTTTTATTTAATTTCCCATATTGTATTTGACTGTGTGGTGATATTAAATAGCCGAAACAAAAAAATTTGTATTATATAAATATATATACACTACAAGAAAACACCATTTAGTAAAATAATAACATTAAAACAGCATGAATAATGAAGAGAGAGAAAAAGAACAAAAAAATAAAAACGAAAGATTCAAGACACAAACAAGATTTAAATGGGTAAATAGTTAGTAGTTTTATGGGTTGTTTTTTTTTTTTTTTTTTCTTCCTTTCCTGTGTTCTTCCCTATTCATATCAATTTTACATTATTTTTCCGTTGCTTCACTTGACTTTGTTATTCTTTACTTTATTTTATGTTTAAATACTATAAACCAAAAAAAAATAAATAAAAAGCTACAGGATGCGATAATCAACAAAACGTAATTGTTGCAGTCGATTGAACTAATAATAAATCTACAACAAAGAATGATTGAAAACTTTATTTAATACACAAATGGACGAGAAAACTAGAATAGCAAAAAAAAAATGAATGAATGAAATGAAGTGAAGGGCAAAGGAAGGTACTTAAAAGCTTTACATCACAAACAGTAGTAATATTAGTTTTAAGATTTTAATCACTTAACTAAGCTTAAGCTTTACAAGTTTGTCCTAATTTAAACAATTTTTTTTCCTGTTTTAATTAATATTTATTGCCTGATCACTTTTTAGGTTAATAAAAAAAGTTTTTAAATTCTAGAGTTTATAACACAAAATGGCGTTTTGTTAATAAACTGATTTTGTTTTGTTTTATTTTGTTTTGTTTCTACTTGTTTAGAACTCCGTTTGTTTCTTTATCTTTTTTATTTATATTTTTTTTTTCTTTTTTGTAAACAATATATTTGTGCATTTCCTGTTTTGTTTAATAAAATTTTAAAAACAAAAAAAAAAAAAAAAGCAACACCAACAAAGTGATATTTTTAAAACGATTGACGTTAAAGTTAAAGCCGGAACAAACAATCCAATAGTATTTGTTATATAATCTAATGAAAAAATATATTTTTTTATTTTTTATTTTTAATCTGTTAAGTGGTTTAACATTTTATCATGTTGTTGGGGACAGGTTTTAGAGACGGGAAATATATTGTGTCTCAAGAACAATTCTACTATGGTGGTGATAGAACTTTTTTAATTTTATAAATTTTATTATTTTTGATAAAACTTTAAACTGTCGAGGCAGCTTTAATTAAATTCTTGACATAAAAATACAATACATTAAGTTATTTAATTCATTTAAAACGTATTTAAATAGTAAGTTGAATTCAGGAACTAAAATAAAGTTATGTAGTAAGGATGTCAATCTATCAAATAGTCTATCAAACAGTCTTTCCTAAAATAAGTAATACTTTCTTGCATATCAACATAAAACACTTAATTAGTCTTTAGGTTTTACCAAACGTTTTTTACGCTGTTATGATTAAAATAGGCATTGTTAGGAGCTTCTAAGCTAGTAGAATTTATCAGTAATCAAATTACATTTAAAAAATAGTTGTAATCATTTGAAAGCTACAAAATCTGTTTAATTAAAGCTTATTTTGTAATCAAAGCTTCCCGTAAACTAGTGTTTAATGCATTTCAATGGAAAGCTTTTTTAAATTACTGAAACTTTATAAATAAAACTAATTAACTTCAGATTTATGTATGTGGTTTTTTGAAATAGTTCTTTTTAAAATAATATAAAAGCTCTGACTATTACGCTTCCAAATAACACTTAGTAATAATTACTTTTCTACAATTTTTCATTACGTAATTGTAATGAATTTGATATTTTTTAATTATTCTTTATGATTATATTTCTAATAAAAATCTAATTAATAAAATGGAAATAAAATACCTAACAATGTTTAATAAATAAATAAATAAATAAATTTATAAATTAATTAATTTATTATGCTTTACCTTATCATATATCCTTTTTGTTTGTCCATTGAACTCTCCATTTTATAATATTATCCAACATTTTTATATTTATTATATTTTTCACATAAATTAAATTCTTATTCAATATAAATTTTATTATTTTTATTATTATTATTATTATTATTAGTAATAATATAATTAAAAATAAAATTAAAAAATTCTCATTTAAGTAAAATAACATTTTTTTTTTATTAATTAATTAATTAATTAATTAATCTACACATTAAACCACACACACACAGTTAGTTTTAGTTTCGTTTTTTAGTTTCTATTTGTCCTTTATACAAAATATGCGTTTGTGCTACTGCCGACGTTATATTTGTGGAGAAGAGTTCGCGTTTTTTTTTTTTCTTGCATGAAAAAAATGCACAGGTTAAGAAATAATAACAACCCACAAAATATTTATATATATATATATAAACACACCGCACAATTCCAAAAGTATTAAAATTATAATAATTCACAAGCAAATCACGTTAAAAATTGTCTTAGAACTTTTGTATTATGACACACGATGACAATTTAATTAAAAACAGAAAAAAACAAAAAAAAAAAATTAAATTTTCTTTCTTTCTTTCTTTTTACAACGTAACCACCTGACTGACTTTGGTGTTTGACTTTTTTTCTTTTTTTTTAATTTATTTTTGTGGCACACACTTTGAATTATTATTATTATTATTAAAAAAAAAAAAGTGAAAAAATAATAAAAAACAAAAAAAGCAGCCTCTAGTCCTCCTTAACACTTTTCTTCTTTTTTATAAACGTCATTGTGATGCCTTTGATTCGCATAAAATTACTATAACAAAAAACAAAAACGAAAATTCACAAAAACAAGAAAATTATTAATTAAGTTACATTTTTTTACACAGTTTTTTTTTTTTTTTTTTCAATTAAATTTCATTATTCGTTATTATTACTAATTAATTAAATTTTGTTTTCTTTCTATTATTTATTTTTTTAATAACTCTTCAACGGATGTTCATTTAAACTAAAAAAAATAATAAAACAAATTAAATAATTATGTTGGTTATCGTTGTTTGTTATCGTTGTTGTTATGGTCGGTTTTCTGTTTAATAAAATAAAAACCACAATGAGGCAAAATATATAACTTCTGGTTGTAACAAGAACACAAATATTCTATGAAATAAAAGAAACAATTTAAAGGAATTACAACAAGAAAACAAAAGCTTCAACGACACATTCCCGCCTACATCTTCATCGCCAGCATTTATGTCGTAATACAAGTAAAAACTACACACACACACACACATACAAAAAAAAACACCAACTAGCTGTAGTAATGAGAAAATTCGAAGTATCTGCACCAATATAGTATCCACACAAAAAAAAAACCTTAACAAAATATTCTCATCGTTCTAAATCCACCTACACAACACAGAATAACATTTCATCCACCAGGCCAAAGTAAATAATAAAACATAAATAAATAAAATAAAAAAAAAGTGATGAAAAATAAAAATAAATCACATGTATCTTGTAAATAAAATTAATCTTTAAAACATAAAAAAAAAAAACACACACACAGAAACTGTGGGTGTATGAATGGGCAGGTGGTAAGTTTTTATTTATTTATTTATTTATCTTCTGCATCCATTCCTTTTGGCAGGTTCCTTGCGTAAGGAATTTTACGAAACAACAAGAAAATAAAAAAAAAAAAAAACAGAACGTACAAACTTTAATAAAAGAATGACAGAAAAATGTGAAGAGAAATGTCAACCGGGAATAAAACAAAAGCACAAACAGTGAAGTAACAAAAAAAAAAAAAAAAAAGTAAAACGAAAAAAAATTAAAGAAAATTACTAAGCCTACTACGAATATGTTAAATTGTCTTATCTTTCTATGGTTTATAACGGAAAATATGCTAATTTTATTGCTTTAATAATACAAAAAAAAAATTTAAAAAAATTTAAATCATCAAATCAACGCCCTATTTAGGTGTTTAATAATCACTTAAACATTCCCAGAAACTATTTTTTAAATTAAAAACACCAAAAACAAAATAATTTTTTGTTTATTTTATTTTTTTTTTTAAATTACACACAACGGGTGAAAAAAAAAAACAGCCAACAAAAATAGGATCATGATGATGATATTTAAATACAAAAAAAAAAAAGGAGTAAATGGCAAAAAAAAAACACCCGAAGTTGTTTTGTGGCTGTTGTGGCTTTTATTTTAAATTTTTATTGTTTTTTTTTACAGCTTAAAAAAAAAAAAAAGAAATCCTCTCATATTATTAGTTATTATAAACTTTTATTTTCCCTTAATTTTATATGCTTTTTGTACTTCTTGTTTTTAATTAATATCATTTCTATTGTTGTTGCTTGAGTGCTTTATTATTTAATACTTGGAACATTTTTTTTTTTTTTTTTTTTATTTCATTTATTTTCCTTTTAATTTATAAAAAAAAAAAAACCAAAAACAAAAGAAGAAAAAATAATTTATTGTGTGGGTGGCTCTGGTTATTACATTTTTTTTTTTTTTTTTTGTTTGTTATAATTTGGCCTGTTTACGGGTTTTCAGTTTTTTTTTTTTTTTCTGTTGCATTGTTATTGTAAAATTAAATTAACTTTTAAATTAAACTGTACTTGGTGTACTTGGTGTACTACATATAGAAAATGCTCTGTATTTTACCATTACCCATGACCTAATATAAAAATTTTCACCTTTACTTGTGTGCAGTAGTTTCTTCTTCCATTCTTTTTTTTTTTTTTTTATTGTTATTAAGGTAACAAAAAAAAAACTAGCTACACCCACAGTTTGAACTTTTGAAAATTTATGTTTTTTTTTTTTTTGTTTTTTTCTGATTTTTTATTTAACGATAATTTCCTTGGTCTAAAAACAGTTTTATGTCGTTTTAATATATATATATATATATATATATATATATATATATATATTTTATATTGTTTTATTTTATTTATTTTGTGTTTGTTTTGAAAGCGATAAAAATGGTGGAGGCGCCTGGTTAATGATTAATAGAACAAAATATATTACAAACAGTGGAGACGCCTGACTTTTTGTATTATATTTGACAAATAAAGCAGCTAAAAACCACAGCGAAATATTTCGATTAGAAAATATAAATCCTTTTTCTCATCCTTTATTTTTTTTTTTTTTTTGATATATAAATACAAAGCACAAATGCTCGAACACTCACACAAACACATACACACAAACAGGAACGTTAATCCCATTTGAAACATTTTTCTTCTTTTATTCCCTGGGTTTTCTTCTTTATTTTCTGACTTAACATTTTCCTTTCCTTCTTTACTGCATTAGCTATTTAATTTTTCTTGTGTTGCGATTTTGGGTTTTTTTTTTCTTCTTCTTCTGAATGTCAGCCTGTGTTGTTGCTGATTTAATTCGGTTAAACATAACTTAGCAAAAAAAAAAAAAGGATATTAAAGTAGTAACAGCAAAAAGGAATGAAAAAAAAAATAAAAAAAAGCTCAACCGTAAACCGATATGAAGAATAGACGAGGAAAATGTACGAATAAGAAAACATTAACATTATTATATGAGCTTTGACATTACCACACTACGATGTCACATAGAGGCGAACAAAATAAAAAAAAAAGGCAGAAAAAAAAATCACCACTATTTCACCCTTGTTTATTATGGGGTTTCTCTCGTGTGCTTTCCTTCTAAAGAAAAAAAACAAATCTGTATGGGAATTTTATATTTTTTTATTATTATTTTATTTTTTTATTTTTTTGTCTCTACTGTTCTTGGAGCTCTGTCTTGTAATGCGTTGCGTGGGTGTATTGTGAACAGTTTACATATACATGTGTGTGCTTTGGAATGTTTTATAATTCTGTCGTTGATTCCGTTTTTCAACATTTTCTACTTTGTCTTCGTATTTCGTTTTTTATTATTTTTCTAACACAAGAATGAATAAAAAAGAAATAATAAATAAAAAAAAAACGAAAATTTATGTAAATATGTAAAAAAAAAAAAAAAAACTTATTTTTAATAGGTGTGGGTGGGCGGTTGGTGGTGGTTGTGGTGGTGATGGGTGAATGAAGGTGGTTTATGCTTATAAATTCTTTCGTTCAAAAAAAAAGCACTGACTTTGACTTGTATTTAAAGTTTAATGCTGCTTCTGTTTTCTCATTTTCTTATCATTTTTATTGGATTTTTTTTTTTTTTGTTTTTCTTTTCTTTTCTTTTCTTCTCTTTTGTAATCTTTTATCATACACGATAAATAATGTGTGAGTGTGTGTTTTTGTAGTATGTGTTTTTAGATACGCTGGTGACATTTATCCAAAGCAAAGCAAATGCAATGTATTGTAATATACCGAAGAGAAGTAGAAATACACAAAAAAAAAAAAAACAAAAATAAAAATAAATAATTTAAACAACTAAACTACCCACTGTTGAAGATAGCAGCAGCATCAGCAGCAGCAGCATAGAAGAAAGCTCATCTGGTTTTTTAAATTTATTTTTTCATTTGGTTTTTTCGTTTTGCTTAACATTGAATGTGACGTGATCTGTATCCTAGAATGTGTAGGTGTTAAGCGCATTAAAATTGAAACCATATTCTTTCTTACTTTTTATGTTTATGACATTACCATGAATAACACTATATCAGTGCTGTTAATTACAATTTAACAACACTACGGTTGCTTACAAGAAATACAAACTTTCTGTTAATTCATGTTATGTAAATGTATCACGGTATCAATACACCACCTAATGAATAAACCAAAACAAATAAGAGTAGGTGGTGAACAGTTTGCAAGGACACAACTTTAATTTTTATTTTCTTCTTTAATTTACTTAGTTATTACCCATCCCTTATATTCTTATTAATTTGCTTCTTATTAAAGAAATTTTTTTTTTTTGATTAAATAAAATTGTCAGGTCAGATCTTTTGACCCCTAATACCTAGTTATTAGCTGTTGGAAAAAGCTTTTTAAAGATTTTTCTTCTTCTTTTTTTTTGTTCAATGAATAATTTATTATTAGTGCAATATGCATCCTTAAATGGGGTGGTGAGGATGAGGGTAATTTGTGGTTTTTTTTCTTCTTTTTTTTCATGTAAACGTGCTTTAAAGTATTATTATAAAAACAAAAAAAAAAAAAGAAAAAATTAAACCAAAGGATTAAACATGTTAAAAAGCTTTAAATACGAAAAAAAAAATTAAAAAAAAAAAAAAACATTTAAGCACGGTGTGTAGCACGGGAAACGTTAAGTTTTTTATTTTAATATTTTTATTTTTTCTCGCTGTATTAATATTGTTGGCGTTAATTAAAAAAAAAAACAAATTTAAGTCACTTGGATGGAATATCCTATTTCGTCCATTTTTTTAAAAGAAATAATCTTTAACAAAAACTGTTAAACCTTATCAACAACAAAAACAATAAAAACAACAACAACAACAATAACAACAACAAAAACAACAACCACAACAACAAAAAATCACGATAATTATATTTTTATTTTTTTTTGCTCTTTAATTAATTTATGTTTTTTTTTTTTTTTGCTCTTTAATTAATTTAATTAATTTATGTTTTTTTTTTTTTTTTTTTTGTTAATTAAACATTTTTTTATTTAATTTAATTTTTAGATTTTGGATTAAAAAAAATATATTATTATATTATTATTTATTTATTTATTTATTACGTGAACGTTACAATATCTCATCCGGGACTAAACTGAGAAATTTTAACTCTGGTTAGTTGCGAGTTGTGTTGCAAGTAGAAAAGGAACGAAAACAGTAAAAAAAAAAAGCAAAGGTGGTTTAAACAACAACAACAACAACACCACCAGCAACAACAACAATAGCAACAGCAAATTTATATAGGAAAAATAACTAAAGATGAAATTTTGGTACATGCGATGATTTTCTAACAAACATAAAATGCGAGATAACAAGATTTTTCTGCTTTTTATTTATTTAATTTTTTTTTTTCTGTTTTTTTTGCGTTTCGCTATTCTCTTGCTCTCTGTTACACATTTTGGATGTAGAGCTTTTTTTATGTTTTCATCTGGTTTCGTCTAAATGACAAAACGCGATATATAGATAGAGGAGCGGACAAAGCTTCGTTATCCTTTTTATACGTGTGATCAGCAGTTGAATTATTTTTATTTGTTAGAAAATCAACAAAACATATTCTATTCATTTTCGTGGGAATTTTGTGTTTTGTTGTTGATTTTCACTGTTTTCCATCCAAAATGCATGGATGCTGTGCCAGCCGTTTTTTTTTTTTTTATTTTGTTTGTTGTAATCTACTGTTTTGGAGAATAATGAGAGAATAATTCACGTTTAAAGATTGTGAGCAGCATCCTAGCTAGGTTAGCATTTATATTGCTTTGCTGGGTGGCATATTTTTTGGGGCGCGTCACGATTGCGCATTAACTATAAATCGATCGAAATTTTTTTTTTTTTTTTTTTGAAGATAAAATATTCCTTTCGTTTTGTTTTGTTTTTTTTTTTTCTTTATTTTGCTATTTTTTCTCCTATTTTCGCTGTTTTTTTTTCTTTCTTTCTTTCTATTTCATCTCCCAACCAAGCGAAAAAAAAAAAGTTTGACAAAATTCCAAAAACTGATGATAGTAAAATCATACATAGAGCGAATAGTATGGACGGGTCGCGCGTTGTCCTTCAGCCTTGTGCACGAAGACACGGGGAAAAAAAAACAGACAAACAAACAAAAAATTCAAAACAATAAAACAAGAGCGAATTGGGTGGCAAAATATGTTGATCATCGTGCTGATGAGATGTTGCTGGGATCGGATTTAAAAATGTGGTGAACTTAAGATGAAACGAAATTTATTACTAGATGCGCGAATTTAAGATTTAAATTTAAACATTTTTTTTATTCCATTTTTCATTCTTTTCTTGATTAAATAAAATATTAAATTGAGACAAGGCCGTTGTCTTATTTTTTTAAATTTTTTTTTTTTCTGTATATTTTATCTAAAATAGCAAAACAAAAATCCCATTTTTCGGGTATAATTTTATTTTGCTGATAATAATTTTTTTCCCCATTTCGTGCTTTTTAACACACAGAATTAATGAAATAGATTCAAACAAAATCAAAATTATGTCAATGCCATGGTTTAAAAAAGTTTTTTTTTATTTTCCTTTTATTTTTCTGTCTTCATTTCACTTCTCTTTGGCGTTTTATTTTCTTTTTTTTTTTTTTAGGATAAATTATGCCTCCCAAATACTATTTAATATTTTTATTTATTTTTTTGGTATCCAACAACTGTCTAAAAAACTGAATTCAGCTCAAATATGTTTTTCATTCAACTTAATTTAACACAAATCAAGTGAACTGTACTGAACTTCATTTTAAAATTTATATACGGGATTAAACTAATACAAGAAAAGGGATAACAGAGAAGATTTTATAGAAATAAGATGTACAGTGTGCTATAGAAATGTTTATTTTTTTAATAATAATAATAATTATTATTATTATTATTATAAACAGCTGAGTCGGTTTTATTTATTTTATTTTTGCTTCAGGTTATTACGTTAATATAAAAAAAAACCTACCTTTATGATTCTGTTTTTTTTTTTTTTGTATTTAAATGTTATCTATATGATGATACTAGCACCATCTATTGAGAATACATTTTTGTATTCATCAAAAAGATATTAAATAGTCGACACAAACACCATTTATTCATCGTACAAAACACAAGAAATTCAAAAAGAAAACAAGAAATATTTGATCCTCAAAAAATAGCTTAATTAATATTTATTTAAATTATTTAAATATTTATGTTTATATAAAAAAAATGATAATAATAATAAAGAAAAGGAAAACAAAACGAATACCTAACTTTTGAATTTAAATTAATTAATAAATACACAATAATGGCGTACGAATAGGGGGGGATTTGTTAATAGAACAAAGCTAATTGTAATTAATCTCTACATATCTCACTTATTATTATCATTTACTAATTTTAGTTTTTATAAAAACATAAATCAAGCAAAAAAAAAAAACATACTTAATCGGTTCGTAAGTAATCATAATGATAATAATATTCATAATCATAATAATAATGTTAATGATAATTTAATTTTTTTTTTGTTTCCTCCTCTCTCAATTTAATTAATTCTGTTTTTTTTTTTTTATTATTATTGTGTGGTTCGTTATTTTTGATTATTTTTTAATAAAATTATTAAATCATTATTCATTGATTTATTATTTATTTATTCTAGTTACAATTTAAATTAAATTCAAATTTAAACAAAAAAAAAAGTAAAGAAAAGAAAAGAAAAAAAAAATCATCAAGGCAAAAAAAAAATGTTTTTTTTTTGCTTATTATTATTTTAAAAATGAACCAAAGCCAAACGTCTCTTTTATCATATTAAAATAATAATTTCTCCAATTTAAGCGTATTTGATCATATTCATTTGTTGGAATACCGTCATGAGTTAGAATTAAATCAGTGTGATCTTCCTGTAAGTAAATAAGTAACAAAAAAAACAAAAATGATTAATGTGCGGTTTGTGACTTGGGTAACATGCACAGAAAACAACTCGTTGTTAGATAATAAACAAGATAAAAAATAAAAATAATGAATTAATTAAATTACCTTTTCATCAAATTCCATTGTAACATTCGAGTAATAACCAGGTGGCCATTGTTTATAACGCCACAATTGTTTTATTTTCTTATTTGGAATTATTTCTTCAAATTTACCATTAATATTACCACCGAAAAATGAGAATTCACCACCTTTAAATACTTCTAATTTAACATGACCGCGTGTAAATGCTGTTACCATCTCAATTCTTGTTAATGAATTAAATAAATCTTCAATGCGACATTGAAAACTTTCAGTTAGTTTTAATGTTTTCACATCTAACTTGACACCAACATTTTTTTCTGTATTATTATTTTCCGCATTCAGTGGTTTCATATCAATTTTAACTTTTGTTTGAGATGCTGGTTTCGTTGGTGTCTATAATATTATTTAAACAATTATTATTAATAATTAATTAATTAACAATTAAAAATAAATAAATAATAATTTTATACCACATCATCATCCTTTTTCGGTAAAATCATACCCTGGCTGAATTTTTCCTTTAATTCAAATATATAGGCGCCTAGTTGTTTTCGTATTTTATCCCGTCCATAATTATACATAAAGGTTCTTAGTTTATATTTATCATTAGAAGCGTCTTCCATACCAATAGTAATATCAACTTCATCTAATGAATTTTCTTCCGATAAATTCGGTATATTGACAGTACCCTCGCATAATTCAGCGTTACCAGGTAAATAACCTCTCCATTTTAATTTTATTTCCCATTCATAAAAATATATAAGTTTTCCTTTACGATTATTAACATACGCTTCACCAGTGGCAGTACATTCATAAATTTTACATTCCATGTCATATTCAGCTATCGTAAAATCATTAAATAATTCTTTTAATTTTTCCTTAGACCAGAAGGTTGCATTCTTTTCCGTCCAATGCCAATTATTTACATTTATTGTATCGGGGCGCTCCTCGACAATCCAACGAGGATCACCTTCACCCCATTTTGCCATTTTTATTAATTTTTTTTCGACTAGTTTTTAAGGTTATAAAACACTAATCACACAAAAATTTCTCTTCTCTTTTTTTTTTTCAATTATGAATAAATATTTTTTTTTTATTATTATATTTTGTATTAGAAAAAAAATCTATCTTTTTCTTAACACACTTGGAATCTGTAATTAATAACAACTTTTCTATATTTTACTAGAACAATCGATTTATTATGTAGCTTTATGTTAAAAAAATTTTTTTTAGAATTTAACCATGAACTAAGAAAGGGACTGTACCATGTACGAAAATCGTATCATACAGAACAAAAAAAAAAAATATATATAGATACGTAAACTGTCACATGTGGAAATTTCTAGTAATTTATTGGTATAAAAATACATTAAATGGTATAAATTTCTATTTTAACTAGACAGTGCTCTGTAAAACAAGCTATAACTGTAATGACATTTGTCATGTTAACCAAAAAAAAAAAAAAGTTATTAGGGTGATGTCAGATTTTTGAATATTTAGTTTTATATAATTATTTTAAAATTATATTTAACGATTATAATTAAAACTTTTAATAAATATGAATACTCGCAGTATATATCTATCTGTATTTTTAAAACAAAATGCAAAAACAATGTAACTATAAACTTTATATAAAAATATAAAACAATAAATTCGTGTAGATTATATTAATTAATTATTTTTTAGATTTACAAGAAAAAGCTTTTCTACTGAAGTGCCAAAAATTGTTACTCCTCAGACAGATAATGGAATTACTATAGATCCAAAAGAAATAGAACATTTTAGTAAATTATCAAGTGAATGGTGGAATAGTTCAGGACCATTAAAAGGTTTACATTCATTAAACGATATACGAATTCCATTTATACGAGATGGAATAATATCAACTGGAATTGTTGATAAAGCGTTTCAAAAAACCTCAAAAGTATTAAGTAATGTTAATTTATTAGAAGTTGGTTGCGGTGGTGGCATATTAACAGAGTCATTAGCTAGAATACATGCTAATGTAACAGCTATAGATGCTACAAAAGAACTTATTGACGTTGCTAAAGAGCACGCCAAATCAAATAAAAGTATACCAAAACGTATTGATTACCGTTTTGAGACAATAGAAGAGCATGCGAAACACAATAAAGAAAAATACGATGTTGTTATAGCATCAGAAGTGGTAGAGCATATAACAAATAAAGAGTTATTTTTAGAATCATGTATAGCTGCATTAAAGCCAGGTGGCTCAATATTTATAACGACATTAAATAAAACAATCGCTTCATGGATCGGTGGTATTGTGGTTAGTGAATACATTTTAAATTTGGTACCTGTAAATACACATGAATGGGATAAATTTGTAGCACCGATTGAAGTACAAAGAATGCTTGATCAATGTTTGTATAATTTTTATAAGATAAAAGATATTTTTTTTAAATATTTCTTAAAATGTTTTTCTATTCTATTCAATTCTAGATCAATGCAATACAATTATGGTACATGGAATGTTTTATAAATTTTGGAATAATACATGGTGTTGGGTGCCATCAACAGAAATTTCCTATGCAATACATGCAATTAAACAAATTAATTAATTAATTTATTTATTTATTATATTATTATTCATTAAAATGTTGAAGTTTTAAAATTTTTAATAAATGATTTATATAAAAAAGAAATTTTTTCCTTTCGTTTTTTATTACCATAAGATAATATTTACTATACGAAATAATAGATGTCACTATTTTCGTTAAAAAGAATTTGTGGTTATTTTGATAATTTTTTTTTTCCTTCGTCCTTTATAATGGGGAAAGAAAAAAAAATACTTTATTTAAAACCCTAGTAAAAATAGATTAAATCGTCACACTCGGTATGTGTTTTATCATTTATATTTTATATAGATGATTATTTAATCCTTCACTAAACTAGTTTAATGTCACCGTAGACATAAACTTTGATATGTAAAATAGAAACAAAAAAATAACATTTTTCTAATCATACCTAGATCACAACTATTAAATGGTAAAATCCTTTTATTTATGGTAATTAATTGTTTATTTATTTTTAAATTTTAAATAATAATCTTATTCCTTTTACTTTGTTTAATTTTATTTTTGTTTTTTTTTATTAAAAAATATATATAATAATTATAAATTAACGATATATTTACAGAGACATTGTTTTAATACGAAATAATAATAATAATAATAATTAAAAATTAATAATTAAAAACTTATAAACCTAATTTTCTGCTTTTATTTGTTTTCCGTTTTTAAATAATTTAATTTTTTTTTTTTTTTATAATCAAATATTTACATTACATTATTATTAATGAGTTTTTAGAATTTATAAATTTTAATTATACGTAGATTTGTTTGTTTAATTAATTAATTAATTAATTTAATTTTAATTTAATTAAAAAATAAAAGAAAAATAAAAAAAAAAACAGTTTTTTCCCTTCCGAAAATAAATAAATAATTATAAAATAAATAATTGAATTATTAATACAAATACACTTAGTGGCTACATAGTTTTAAAGCTGACTTTCTTAAATACAAATAATATTGACGTTTGTTTTCCTATTTCCATTCATTTATCATTTCATTTAATTAATTAATTTTTGGTCTATAAATTGCCTAATTATAACTAACCTAAACATTTTTACTTAAGCCTAATTGTCTTGTATTTTACTTAAAATATAAATTTTTTTAACGTATTTTTTGTGTGACTTAAATATATCGAAAATATGTTATTGCTGCAGTTAGTAAGGTTATTGCCCACGTTGTTTGTTGTTTACTGGGTGCTGATGATGTAATCTCTACTGGGCATTTATTTTCACCGTTAAAGTATCCTTCGCAATATGTCTGTTATAAAATATTGAAAAAATTGATTAATTAAGGATATATGGGGAGAAAATCAAGTTTTTTTGTTTACTAACCGAGATCAATGAGCTGGACATACGATCAAGAAAGCCACGCGTAAATGCTGCGGTCTCGGCACCACAACTTCTATGCGCCGTATTTTCTGAACAACTTAAGTACTCACGAAATGCACAACAAACCGTTCGCACATGATCATTTTCCAGCATCTCACGTTCCTTTGTTATATTAATATCATTTGTATCTAATAGTTGCTCCTGTTGTTGATTACCTATCGATGCCATTGTATGCTGATAACGTTTAGCGCACACCTCATACTCTGGTTGTACCCTTTGTAAACACGGTGCATGTCGTAAAAACTCATTTTGATAATTTCCAACACTGCATAAATCTCTAACCACCTGATATGTACCATGATAAAGTTTCGCAAATTGATTACGCTGTTGTAATGTCATGCATCGTCGCGTATAACTTCTAATGCAGTGGGTGTCATTTTTTAAACCACTGTAATCAAAAAAAAATTATTTAGCTTTCGAAAAACGAAAAAAAAACATTTTTTTTTTTTTGTTTAATAAATAATCAAAAACTTACGGGCATAATCGGTCCAACTCCTCTTTATTACTAACAAATGATAATTCAGATGATGACTGCAACATTTCTAATGACCGAGAGCAGCGTGCCAATTCTTCCTGGCCACAATATTCAGCCTTAACACGTGTTACCCAAACTAAAAATTAACCAAAAAGGAAGAAAGAAACATTAAAATCCATTCAAGTAGAAACCAAACATGAAATATTAGTTTAAATTTTTTTTTTTATAAAACTGCTAGGAGTGTAGGATTGTAGTTTTAAAGTTATTAAATAAAATAGCGAAATTCTTCTACAACAAAACAAATAAAAATAAATTAAATTATTATTTTTAACTCTAAACGTTGATATAAATGTCGTGTTAATATTTAAAATTGATTTAAAACAAAAAAAAAAAATTAAAAAAAAATACAGAATAAAAAAAACGAATACAAGAATAAACAGAAAGAAAAAGCTTTCAAACATTAAATAAAGAAAATTATTAATAATAATAATACGTTTGTGGTACAAAGAAAAACGAGAAAAATTGCATTGAGTTTACAAACACGATAGAATTTCTTTAAAACAAAACAGCGAAAATTTAATATAAAATGCAACGGAAATGGAATTAAAAAAAAAAAAAAAAATTTGAAAAAATAAATGAATCTAGCCAGCCATGTGTTTATAACTCAGTGAAACTTAAAAGAAAACGAAATAACGTGTTTGTCGGTGATGGTGGTGGTTGTTTTTTTTTTTTTTTTTTTTTTTTTTCTACTATATAAGTTGGCAACGACTAAATTAGGTGACGACAGTTCCTCTACCTCATCACAACGTACAAACGTTAAAAATTCAAGTGTTGAGAGAGAAAAAGGAAAAGGAAACATCAACACCCTAAAGTTTTGTGGTGAGTATAAAAGTCCATTAGGTGAGAGATTACAAAGAAGCTTTTTTTTTATCTACTTTAAAAACAGTAGAGAAAAACAAAAAAAAAAAACAGCACTAATCACTTGAGTAACTTTAAGTTGAAAAAAAAAAACTCGTCGTTTATCATTGCATAATTTTTTTATCTTTTTATCTTTACCGGGTGGGTTTATTTTATTTTTTTTATGTATAAATTGTATGTAATAAAGAAAAATATAAATAGTTTAACATAGAATTAGTAACGATTGTACTTATGGGACATGACAACGATAACTTTAGTTTTAAATTCATATAAAAAAAAAAAAAAAAAAGAAAGAATGAAGAAAAACATTTTTGCCTACAAAAATAAGGATTTATAATGGAAAATAACAAGAGTAAAACCCGGTATTAAATATTTGTATTTTCAGTATTAAAAGAATGAAATGAAGAAAAATTAAATATTAAGGATTAACGAAAGAAAGAAAGCAACATACATAACATTGTAACACAACGTAAGGATTTAAATTTCTCATCATCATTTAATACTGATACCACGTAAAATAAATCAGTTTTTATAACGAATTTTTTTTTATTCTTTTCCGTTTAATACTTATTTTGTATAATTACGAAGACGAATAAATGATAAAGGATAAGGATACAAGTTTGAAAAAATTAAATCAAAGCATTAACAACAGCCAATAAGAATAATAGTGGAGACAACAACCAGTTGATAATAATAATTAAAAAAAAAAAGAAAAAAATCCAGATTTATCTGTATACACCTTCACCCTGTAAAAGATGATATCCTTAAATGTTATATTTATGTATGGATATAACAAAAACAATAGAAAATGACAAAGTGAAAAAAAAAAAAATAAATAAAAATAATCATGAATAAATGCAACGAGAATAACGTAACAAAGAATTCTCGTATTGTTTTTCCTTGGAAATCTTAAAGATTAAACATTTTTTGTTTATTTTATATGAAATCAACACGTTTATCCATTTTTATAAACATTTTTCTTCTTATTCTTCTTCATTTTTTTTTTTATAAAAAATGATAAATAAAACATAAATATTGCATCTGCTTTCCATAATAATAAAAAATTATTTTATTTTATTTTTTTGTTGTTGCCATTTTGACTATAAATTGTCCGTTGGTAAATGTAATTTATTTGGTGTAACTTATATTAGTTTTGTTTGTTAAACTAAATTCCATACGTAAATAAAAAAAAAATAATAATTTTTTTATTATGGAAAAAAGGTAGTTTATCATCACTATAAACCACTAGCTAATTTACCCATCCAACTAAACCATCCATGTAGACGCAGATTTTTTTTTTTGTTGAACATTATAAAAAGGAAAAAAAAAACCACCAACGAAACACTGATGCACATTTATCAGCTATAAATTTTATATATAACTATTACCACAATATGTATCTGTACATATATAAAGGGTATGTGCATATTTTCCACTTTTTTTTTTTTTTTTTTTTTTTTTAATTTCGTCCAATTTTTTTTTTTTTTTTATCATCATAAACTTTATTATAATTTTCTGGTTGTGAATTAAGTCTTAATCCTCACTTTGTAGTAATAAACATACAGTTTTTTTTTTTTTTATCCTTTTAAGTCATTATTCTTTATTCATAAAGCTTTAGTTTTAGTTTAGTTATATAAAAAAAAAACGAAACAGAAACAGAAACTTTTTATTCAAGAAAAGATAAATAAATAATTTTATAGAATAAATTAAACGATGAGCTTTAAAGCTTTTATATATACAACACACAATACTGATCGTTCTACAGTTTTTTTTCTTTTTCTTTCATTTTTGTTTCTTTTCCTTTGTGTTTTTAATTGCAATTAATTATTTTGTTTAGATTAATTTCTATTTAACCTGTAGTGTAAAAGCTTCTTCTGTTTTTCTTTTCTTTTTATATATATTTAATAGAATTATTCTTTATTCACAAACTAAACAACTAAACAGACTTTATAATCGTTATAACATCGTTTTGTTTTGTGTGTGTCCCCTTTTCTTTTTTTAATAGTTAAAACGCTGAGAAAATTAAAATTATTTTTATATGCTACCTACATCTAATATGCTGCCTTTATTAAAAAAAAAAAAAAGATTTTTTTTTCATTTAAAACTTCAATCGCAGTGAACAATAATAAGTTTAGCGAAAAAGAGAAGAAAATATTTTTTTTATTTTAAATTAAATAAAATATGAGAATATAATGAGTATTGTGCTATAAGAATAGGGGCAGCCCGTATTAACATTAATAACTTCAATAATAATAATAATAAAAAAATAAAATAAATAATAATAACAACAGCAATAATAACAGAAAAAGCACAATAACGACCACCCATCACAACGCACCTCACATATGCTGCTTTGTAGATTTTAATTTTTTCAATTTTTTTTTTTTTTTCGTTTCATTTTGTATTCATTCTATTTTCACCTTGCAAAAGTAAAAAAAAAAAAATAAAAGGAAAAGAAATGAAAAATAAAAACTTTTATTTTCCTTTTTAATAATAAAAAATATATTTATATATATATATATATATTTTCGTTTTTTTTATTTTTCTTTTAATTTGATTTAAATCGTTTAGGTTTGTTGTTGTTAGCTGTTGTCGTTTATAAAGCATAAATAAATATATTTTCTTTTGTTTGTTTATTTATGCTTTTTAATAAGCATAAGCATATTTTCTATTTTATTTATTAAATGTTATAAATGAATTCTAATAAAAATTATTTATTATGAAATCGTCATAATATTTAGAAAGAATTTTTTTTTTTTTATTATCTTTATTATTGTGTCTTTGCTAATTGTTTATAGAATTATTATTTTTAATAAAGGGGATTTTTTTTTTCATTACCCTACATTTTATGATAATTATTATTATTATTATTATGGTGACAATGCTGAAAAGAAAGAGGGAAAACGAACGAACAAACGCAACGGTGTCGTAACAGATCAATCACGTAATATTGGGATTTTTTTTTCCTCATTATAAAAACGTTAATTAGGTTTGAAGCAAGGATAAATAAATAAAAAAATCTAATTATAATTAACTATAGCTAGTTAAATGCAGTGGAACTGTTACCAGATAAATAAAATAAAAAGTAGTGGAAAAACAGTATTAAAAAAATAAATATATATACAGGTAATTGTTAAATGTTGTGTAAGGATTAATAGGTTAGCCTTTAAACTAAGAATTATATATTTTTTTTTTTGCTTTTGCTTTAAAAAAAAAAAGCATAACATGATGATTATGCAATTTTTATTTATTTATTTTTCCCTGTATTTCCTTTTTTTTTTTTTTTATTACTTTTATAATCCTATATCAAATTTAAGTTTAGTTTAGTGATAGGAATTTTGTTTTTTTTTTTTTTTGCTGCTGCTGCTTTTGTGTATGTTAAGCTTGAGTGATTTGCATTACATAGTATTATTTTTTTTATTATGATTATTCCCTTTACCTTACTATTAAAATGTCATAACATTTGAACCTTGTTATTAATTTAATTTTTTTTTTGTTCCCTTCTTTCTTTCATTCTTTCTGTATTATTATCTTAAACTTTAATTTTTTTTTTATTTAGTTTTTATTTGGCATTTACGATTATATAATTTGTGTTTTTAATTTTAAGTAGATTATACTACTATTTATTTTTAAAATTATTATTATGTTATTATGTTGTATAATGTAATAAGCTTTTGAGTAAATATGAAAATTCTAAATAAAAATGAAATGAAATAAAATCAAATAATAATGAGGAAGAAGGAAATTTATTATAATAAGCTCACTAACAGTTGACAGCGCTTATAGTGTTGTATAGTTTAATTAATATTCCTGTGATTTTAATTTTTTTTTTTATCACTCATTTATTGAACATTTATTGATTTATTTTACTTTTTTTTTTTTTGTTTTTAATACTCTACAATGCTTTCAAGGGATTAATTCTGTTTAAACAACAACAAAAAATTAATTAATTAATTAATTATTTATATATTAAAAATAAAAACACCAAACATAATAGTGCTTAGTGTTTTGTTGTTTACGTTGTTTTTTATTAAATTATTTTGTAAAGTTTGCAGTAAAAGGATAGGAAATCTCAATGAAAACTAAAGTAAAGTAAAGTAAAGTAAAATAAAGTGAAGTAAAGTAAATTTAATAGAAAATAAACTTTTTAATTTTTAATGTAAATATAAAAGACAAAAAGAAGAAAAACGAAATAACAATCAATGTAATAAGGAAAATTAAGAGGTTTTCCTGTTTATTTCATTTTACAAAATATGTTTTTTTTTTTTATTAAATATTTAACAAGCGTTTAACAAACAAAATGTTTTCGTTTTCGTTTTTTTTTTAACTTTTTTTTTGTATACAAAAATTGCTAAACAACTTTTAAATTAATTTTTTATTTATTTCAAAGAATTCCCCAGCACACGCCTTACATAAAAATTTTATTTTCTATTTTATTAACAAGAAACCAAATAAATTACGAATTATAATTTACTTCTAATCAGTCGTTACACGTGTAATATTGGTTAAAACGTTTGTACAATACAAATGGAAACACGAGCATACAAACGCGACGAAACTTATTTTCATAGAATTAAAATTGGGTTTTTTTTTTTAGCCGGTGTATTTTAGTGCAATAAAATATTTAAGCTGCTGCTGTATCAATTATTAATTTTTTTTTCTTTTTTTTTTTTTTTTTTTGCAAACATTTATTTATTTTTCGTTACAAAAATCGCACCCCATATATTTATTTTATTTATTTATTTATAATAATAATAATAACAACAACAAGTACAGTATAACAACAAGGAGGAAAAAAAAAATTATTAGTCATCATTTTGAATAACAGAAAGAAACAATGAACAAAAAAAGAGTTGAAAAAATAAATATTTATAAAAATACTCGTTTAGGGATTAATTTAGTATTTGTGTGTCAGCCCCCTAAAATATTTAAGTACTGTTTTTAGTTTGTTTTGTTGTTAGTTTGTTTTTTTTTTTTTTTTTCGCTAATAAACACTAGAAAAAACGGTTTATCCACTCCGTAGAATAGTTGAAATGTTTTTTTTTTTTTTTGATGATTTCAATATAATAAAAAAAGAATAGCACCAAAATACAGACAACACGCAATACATACCATATGTGTTGTTATTTTTTTTTTTTTAATTTCTCCTTTCCTTTACCTTTCTATATTATTATTATTATTATATCCTTTTTATTACCACTAGCGACATTGTTTTAATAAATTTTAATCAGACTTTTTTCGGTTTTTATTTTTCCTTTCATTTCGTTTTTACGTAAAAATTGTTTTGCTTTAATATTACTTAACTACGAGAAATAATTAATTAATTAGTTAATAAATAAAAATTAATATTATTATATAAGCAATTTCTAACCCGAGTCATTATTCAAATTATTTCCTAAGCATAGTATTACTTTTGCATTACCTAAATCCATTGTGGCAATGAATTTCTTCTTTAAATAATAAAAAAAGCTTTCATAAAAATTTCTCCCTGCTGTTATTAATAACAAAAACATTTCTCATTGTAGATAATTATTTATGGAAGGTTTATAAATAGAGATGGGCAAAACAGCTATTTTTCATTAACTGTTATAACTGTTATAGTTATTTTTTAATAACAGTTAAAAATAACAGGGTCTCCTGTTATTTAAATATTTTTTAATTTTTTTTTATCCTTATTAAATTTGAAGGCGAAACCTGTGGAAAAATGAAGGTGGAATTTGGTATCTAATAAAAAGTATAAAAAAACAGTACTTTATATTTGTATGCCCCAATAAAAAGTTTCCATTACATTTCCGGCAATCAGAAAAAACATTTTCATTGTAAGACTTTCCCAAAATCAATATTAAACTAATACTAAAGTAAAAAAAATTAATTTAATTTAATTGTGATTAAAAAAAACACACAATATACATATCTTAAAAAAAAAAAGCTTATGCTTTACTACAGTTTTTTAATATATTTAATTTGATACAAAATTCCACCCTCTACCTTTTACAGATAGTCTTAAAAGTTTAATTTTGTAGTTTCAAATTTAATATTTAAACACAGAAATTTAAGCAATTAAATAAAAAACTAGTGGCCCGACAAAAAAATCATGTTCATTTAGGCAGAATATAGTTTTAAAACAATAATTATAATAATATTAATTACAATTATTGATTGATCAATTTATTAACGATGTATTATTAAATAAAATTTTGCACTTTTGAAAAATGATAAATGAAAATTTCTGTTTTCAATTTTGATTAAATAAATAAAAAAATCGGGCATTAAATTAGTAATAATAAAAGTAAAATTTAAAAATATATGGAAAACAGATTAAACTCATCAGAAAGTCTATTTTCTATCAATGCGTTTGTATTTTTTAATATAAACAATACGCTCGCATTGAACAAAAAATGCACATATACAACAAATAAACATTCTACGAAAGATCGGAATAACAAGGAGAAGCCGAGAACAGTTTGGTTGAATATCATCCGAATTGGCTGATATATTTGACAAACTGATATATCTCATATTGGCTGTTATAACAGCATCAAGTAGCTGTTTGAGCAGTACATCCTATGTTTTTTATATGAACTTAGGAAAGAATGAGCGAAATGGACAGAATATATTCCAAATATCTAATGATATATCAAAAAAAAAATGATATAACAGCATCAAGTAGCTGTTTGAGCAGTACATCCTATGTTTTTTATAGGAGCTAAGGAAAGAATGAACGAAATGGACAGAATATATTCCAAATATCTAATGATATATCAAAAAAAAATGATATAACAGCATCAAGTAGCTGTTTGAGCAGTACATCCTATGTTTTTTATAGGAGCTAAGGAAAGAATGAACGAAATGGACAGAATATATTCCAAATATTTTATTTTTTAAAACAATACATCCAAATATGATACATATATAGTGGTTTATTTTTATTATGTTTAAATGTGTGGAATTAAGTCAATTGTTGTTGTTTTTTCGCCTAAACATGCTAAACCAATTTTTTAATGCGTACGTTTGACGTTTGTAAAAATAATTCAAAATGATTTTTTTTTAATTCGATAGCAAATAATTAAAAAAAATATTTTTATTGATATATCAATAACACCCATTTTCCGATAACAGTTAATTATGATACTAGCTATATTTCAATAACATGGTTATAATATTAGTTATTCAAATATCGACCCATCTCTATTTATAAACCGCTCAAAAAAAAAACAACAAAGTGAATAAAACGCAATAATAATCCCCGACCTAACGTAATACAAAATTAAATGACTTCGTTGTGTCTTCTACTGATTGCATAATGCAATAATGTGCTTATTAGAACCGTGAACTGTATGTTTGTATTGTGTACACTTTAGACGATAATACAACAAACAAACAAGCAAAAAATTCTATTTTTAGTTGCATACAAGAAATGCATACGATCGACGAGGATCACGTGTTATTATAATTACAGCACAACCGGTTGGATTTATGTTTATGAAAAAAGGCGCTGCAGTCACATAGTTCATTGTCTGGTTTTTAGTATTCTGTATGCTAATTAATTAAATAAATTGTAACAACATTTATCAGAAATAAGATGCAAATGAAAATTACTTATTCAATTTAAATAACCTTTTAGAATGAGTTCCTCTTCTTCTTCTTAAACACACAGTCTAGTCTTATTCTTAATTTAACATAATTTTAACTCGTTTTACATAATGAGCTAAAAAACAAATAGCAGCAGCAGCAACGATAAAGAGACATTTTTACCTATTTTACAATAGTTTGATAAAAAATGTGATCGTGTTGGTGTTGGTGTTTTTTTTTTTTTTTTAATTTATTATTTTTGCTTAAGCTAATTTGTGGCGTGTTTTCTGTTACAAAACATAAATTTCTGTTTTTTTTTTGTTGTTGTTTTTAATTACAATCAAGCGTTGCCAGTTGTGTATATTGTTGGCATGACGTGGATGTTACGATTCAATGTATTCCAACAACAAATAACCGCAGCAGCAGCTTTTATTTAAAAACAATGTGTGGTGATCGAGCCCACAACAATTTAAAGCATCTGATTGGTTTAAAAATATCGTATGATATATTTTTTTTTTTTTTTAATGTTTTATTAAAATAGTTTCTCATTCCAAATATATGATCGCACGGTTTCACTGTTGTATGGTAACGTTTAAAGGCAAAATGTTAAGAGAGTAAAAAAAAAGAAAAAATTGGTTTAAATATTTGCTACATTATTTGTTGCGACAACTACTAAATTTTTAATTTTATTTTTACTTAATGAATATTAAAGTTTTATTAAATTGTTATCGGTTTAATTAAGTTTAATTTAATTTAATATAAGGTCAAAAAAAAAAAAAGTTTTTTTTATTGTCTAATAACTTTTATTGCAATTTATAATTCATATGTACAAAAATGACTATTGAAAATGAATTTTATCTTATTTTTTAATTTATTTATTTAGAAGTTTGTTGCTGTTATTGTTGAATAATTTAAATATTAATAATAATAATATAACATACGATGAATAGTTTAAATCACAATTTTTTTTTTTTTTTGTTTACAAAAAAAACAGAAGGAATTCGAAATATGATCTAATCAGAAATTTAATTTTTTTTCCTTATAAACAAATTTGTTAAAAATAAATAAGATGTCATTGCTGTGTGTACGGATTTGTGTGGATGTTGCTGAATTACGTCAAAGAAAAAAAAAATTATTTTTCTTTACACAAATAATTAAAAGAGAAAGAAACAAAAAAAAAATAACGAAAATTTTTAAAGATGATATTTGTAAACACACGTGAGGTAATTTGCAATATTTTTTGTTGTTGGTTTTAATATTTACTTAGCAAAGTTGTTTTTTTTTTTTAACAGTGATTTGAATTTTGAATTCACGCGATATTGTAAGTAGTGACGTTAATTTAATTTTTGCATTATTGTATATATTTTTCATTCATTTGATGTGAATTAAAACGACCTTGATACTTTTTTTCTTGCTTTAATAATAATAATAATAATTTTTTTTGCTGCTTTTGCTTTTTATTATTTACAAATGTATTTTGTCGTTTCAAGATAAATTTGATTTCGGTTATTTATAGGTTATTTGGCGTTAAAAAAAAAAAACATATTTTATATAAACGTTACATAAATGATAAAAAAGTCGTCTTATCATTGAACAGAAAAAAAAAAAATATTATGTAATTATTAATACATAAAATATCATACGTTTAAATGTATTTTTTATCTAATTCTAAATTTCTGTTATGCAAATATCAAAAAAAAAAGAAAAAAAGAAGTGAAAAACAAAAAATATCACACCACATGCTATTCTAAGTCATAGAAATATTCTCTGAATACTTATATTACTGTGCAAATTATGATGAAACATTCCACGAGTATTTGTTACTTAAGTCACTATTTATAATAGATAAATAAAAAAATTAATTTAATTAAAACGAATAAAAAAAAAACAGCAGAAAACACGTCATAGCACATCGTATGTTATTTTTTTTTTTTTTTGAGTTCTGAATATGTATATAAATTTAATACAACTATAGCACGTATATAAGCGCTAGTGTTTGTTAAGGGGTAATTTCCTACTTTTTCTTTTATCTTTCTAATAATAATTATAATTAAATAATTAATAGAGTGATTAAAAAAAGGGAAAATGAAAAAAATATTTTTGATAATTATTATTGCCTTTTTTTTCTTCGTTTTTTAATTTAGTGATAATAATAAATTATGTTTTTAAGGCGTACGTAATCAGCTTATTAATAAAATATCATATGACCAATTTGGTTTTTTAATTTTCCGTTATTTCGCATTAATAATATTGATTAAAAACATAGAAAAATGAATCATTACAAGCCGAAAATATAAATAAAAATGTTATTAACACTTGTTTTCGACTGTTTTTATGTTCCTGAGAAGGATATCCGTCGATCAAACTGAAGAGGAATGTTGTTATGATCAAATGTGACTCAACATTTTTTTTGTTTTGCATTTTGCTTTTTATATAACCATTAATGAAGGAAAAATAATTTTTATTCAAGGAAAAACAAGTTAAGTGGTTTTAAGTTGTCTTATCCTCTTCTAGAGAGATTCGTGCGTTATTTACTAATTTTAAAATAATAAAAAAATAAAAGGAATTTTAAAATTAAGTTTAATTAACGATAAGAAACTATTTTTTTTTTTTTTTTTGCTTTTCTATATCATTAAAGGAATGTCTTGTGTTGTGTTGTGTTTGGTAATCATGTGCAGTTTTTTATGCTTTTCTTTCATATAAGAAAATTAAATTAAAAAATAATAATTAGCATTACATTCCTGCAGAAACGACAACGCCTTATCAATCACCTTGTTTTCTGTATATATTTTTTTATTTTTTCTTTCTTTCTTTCTTTTCATTTTTAGTTGTCTAGCTAGAGTAGTTTATAAATAAACATTTAAATCACTCAGTTCTTCGTGTGTTTTTATTTTGCAAAGTATTTTAGCATTAATACATAGTAAACAACCTTAAAAGCTGTAGCATTGTTTTTCAACATATAATGTAATATTATTTTGTATGCAAATACTTAAAAGTACAATAGCTTACAATATTAATTGACTGTTTGAATTATTTATTTTAAAGCAGCAAAAAAAAATTAGTTTTTTTTTTTAATGTTTTGTAGGCGTCGTTTAGGTGATTATTTGTTTAACGTAAAAAAAACTCTTTTTTTTTTTTAAATATAAATACAAATATAACTTTAATACTCGTCAACATAAAAGTGACACTACACGGTGACGTAGTTTTATTTTTCTTTTCTTTTTAATTTTCTAAGATAAAACAAAAAACGAAAATAAATTTAATTTAAATAAAATAAAATCACGCCACTTTACAGTATTTGAAAAAAAAAAGAAATAAAAATAAAAATTTAAGTCGCTTTTTATATAAATTCGCGGTTTATTTGTAGGTTACGACGGTATTTGTGTTAACGTTTAACGCAAAAACATACGATTTATTAATTAAGTATTTTTTTTTTTTTTTAATTTAGTCGTTAAACATCACGCGATATTATTATTTATTTATTTGTAATCTAACATGTAATTGTTAATTAATTAACGTAGCAAAGAATAGAATATTTTCATTTTCAGGTAGCTTAATTAACGTTACCTATGAAGGCTACAAACTTTTTACAACTTGTTTGTTTAATGTAAATAAAAAAAAAAAAAAAAAAAAAATTATTTTTTTAACGCGCAATTTTACAAGATAAAAATCCCTAATTAAATTATAATTTATAGTGGGTGTCTACACTTAATCAATCATAGACACTCATCTCTGGTTTTAATCTAAGGTTTTTTTTTTTTTTTTGTTTTTTTTTATTACACTTGATAACGAATATTTAATTACATGGAAAAATGTTAGGAAAAGAAAAAAGACAGGAAAATATAAATTTCTGTCAATTAATTAATTAATTAAAACAAATCTTCAAACCATGTTATTGGAAAAACCCCCAAAACGACAACAACGTAAAAACCATGAATGAAATTCTCTATTGTAATCAATAAATAATAATGAATTAAAACACAATAATACTAATCAAGCGTAATTTTATTATCTTTTACCGTAAAAAAAAAGAAAAAAACAAATAAAAAAAAAACAATTAAATAATTAACTTAAAAGATTAATTAAAACAAATGGAGAAATTTATGAAAGAGATTTTCACTTACTTGTAACGAAAACTGTTATCAAAAAGGTGATCTTTTGTAACTCAGCCTTTAATTTTGCAAACATTTTTATTTATTTATTTATTTAATTTATTTTCTATTTAATTATTTTATAAGACGTAATCAATTTTTGCACTGATAGGAATTTTGGCGCACAAAGTAGAAAATTTTTTTTTTATTTATTTCTCTTCCACTATTTTTACTATTCACTAAGCACAATTTTTTTTTTTTTGATTAACTTTATTTACTTTAATTAAAGGTGTTATTTTGGCAAAAGAAAAAACAATAAAAAAAACTATTTTTCAATACGGTAATAGTGGTGAATTTTTAATTGAATTTTACTTTTTAAGCGAAATTTAAGATAAATTTTAAGTTATGTGGACGGGGACGAGCTTTAAGTTATTTTAATTTTACTAGCTAGTCAAAAAATAGATATTATTTATTTAAAAAATTATTTTTTTTATCAGTGTTGATTGTGATGTTTACGGTAAGACTAGCTGGACGCAACTGTTTTCATTTTTAGATTTTAAACACTTAGTTCAGTTCACTAAAAATATATTTTTTTTTTTATTTTTTTTTAATACTACTAGCAGCAACAACAAGGTGCTTTTAACAGATATCTATATATATATATATATATATATAAATTCATACAGACTACTTGCTTATTAGCTATATGAATACATACTAAAAATATTTAATTAATTTTATCTCATTGCTTATTGTGATTGTGTAAAAACTTCTTGCAGTTTTTTTTTCCCTCTGTATATCAATGTGTAATAACTTATCCAATACATCAACCTACATTGCATTTAGCTGTTTACAATAATAATTCAAAGAGAATAAAAAATAAAAATAAATTAATTATTTCATTAACGTATTTAAATATGTTTGAATGCGAATTGAAAATATAATGAAAATTAAGTTTTGTAAAGTTTGTTAGTGCAAAAATATACGCAAATAAAAATATTTTCTTTTTGAAGCAAAGGTAATGTTTGTAATGGGAATTGCGTACATTTTGGCGTTTTATGTTTTTTGTTGTCTTTTATTTTAATATTTTAATGACAATTTTTTTTTGTTTCTTTCACTTTGTAAGCTTTATCACTTTCAAACAAATATGCCGATGGAAATTAAATTAATTAATTAAGAAAAATTATTTTAATAAATAATTTCATTTATAATAATAAAGTGAGAGAGAAAAAAAAAGAAAGATTAATAATAATTGAAACATAGCATTGATAACGTTTTAGTTAGTTTACGTTTAATACTTAAGTAGTTAGACTATTGACAAGTGAATAAACCGCATTAACTGCAGGATGCAGTCAATTATACTAATTTATTATTATTAAGAAATAAACTTCTCGGTTTTTTGGTTGTTTTTAAAAAAAATAACTTCATAAATTAATCCTTTTGAATTTTGTTATAGTAAAGCACGTAGAAAAAAATTAATCAATTAATAAACAACTTGTTGGTGGTTTTAGATTTTGAAAACAATTTATTCGATTGTTAAAAAGCTAAATGGAAAAGTTTTTTTTTTCTTTTGTGTATTTTCCTTATATCTTCTTGTATATTTTCGCATTTGTACACCCATATATAGTATTTTAATCGCGATTTATTTATTATGTAAAACGAGTAAGCAATTACGTAGTAGCGCATCGTATTCTTAGTTCCTTCAATATTCTAAAGAAAGTCAAAGTAAAGCAAAGTAAATTAAAATTTGTTGAAACTTAAATATGTTGTTGCGATGGTTTTCTATTATAGAAAAGTTTTTTTTTTTTTTTGTTACTTCTATATTTATCCTATGCATAACATTTAGTAAAGTTTTTGTTATTTATATTATATTTCTTGTTACTACCTTACAACTAACTACTCATCCCATTTGATTTCAATTTGCTAGAATACACACAGAAAAAAACTGAAGAAGAAAAAAAAAAAAAACAATCACCAAATAAAAAATAGCGAAAAAAAAAAATAATAAATAAACTTTTGTTAGATGAGCTTCCAAAAACAAAACGAAAAAAATTAAAAAAAAAGTAATAAATGTGGCGAAAACACCAAAAAAAAAAATAATCAGAAAAAAAGTCGCAAATCACCTCACACACAGTCAGATAAAAGAAAGGAATGAGATGAAACGAAAAAAAAAAAAAAAAAAATTTAAACTTGTGCAAATTGGATGCTGGTTTTGTATTGTTTTGATTTTTTTTTTTTTTTTTTTTTGCTGTTATTAAACAATTTTTACTGCGAAATATGGAAAATATTTAATAAAAAAAAACATTAAAAATGTAGAGAGAAAAAACTCTGTATAATAGATTAGAAAGTTTTTAGTAATTTTTTTGCATACAGTTTTTTGTTGTTGATAAATTTTAATCAATCAGTGTGTGACTCTTTATTTTGGTATTTTTCATACATATATATATATATATATTAGCTTGCACAATGTACGTGATTTTATTACACAAAAAACAAACAAACAGACAAACCAACAAAAAAGAAAAAAGAAGCGATGGAACATCAACAGTAATATCCAGTGATTTCAAGTATTTTCCAATAGAACACATCTCAGTTACACATTTTTATCTGTCTGTAAAGCTATATAAAAAGCAGCATAAAATTCTGATCAAATACAGCTTTATCCTGTTTAGAAAATAAAAAAAAATAAAAAATTAAACTAAACTAAAGAAAGTAATGCAATAAATGCTATTTACTCACTCATAAACCTCTAACAAAATTAATCAAAAAAAAAAAAAAAATTTTTATTTTCAACTGAAAAATTCTTTTTATTCATATTTGAAATAAAAAAAAAAAAGAAAAGAAAATAGTTATTAGCAAACAATTTTCAATAGATGTCACTAATGTTTATAAAAAAGAAAACACACACTTGCTAAAGTAAAAGTTTATCCATTTTATTTAAATAAAAAAATTATTTTTTTTTTTTATTTATTTGTACTTTAAAGCTGTTTTGTGTTAATAATAGTAATAATAAAAAAGCAAATAAACTTTACATTTATTCAGTTATTATAATAATAATAATAATAATAAGAAAAAGTGTAATAATAATAATAAAAATTTATTAAACAAGGTCAGTTACACAAACAAAAAAAAAAAAAAAAAGAAACGAAAAGTAACAGTTTTTTTGTTTTTTTTTTTACTTATATTTATATATCTGTTGCCTATATGTTTGGTTTTTATAAATTTTTTAAATTTAAATCTTAAACTTTGATAGACAAACAAACAAACAAACAAACATTTAAGCTTCTTGTATTATTATATTTCAATGTAATTAATTTTAATAAAGAATTAAACAAATAAAACATTTTATAATGTTAGAAAAATCACACGCATTTAGTTACGGTTCAGTTAAACATCGACATAATCAATGAATCAGTTTAATAAAAAAAAAATATCTCGCATAAAAATTGAATAGAAGAGAGAAAGATGGAAAAAAAAAAAATTAGCCGATGTTAAAACCAAAAAGCTATAAAACAACAACAAATAACCAAAAACGAATCAAACATAACGATTTGACATAGCGTGAGAAATATATTTTTGCATTTCACCCAACATCACGAATTAAATCCAAACTAAAGTTTAATGCTATACAAGCTTCTAATTTTTATTACTATATATATATATATATAAAAAAAAAGCATTCTTTCCTTCTTAAATAAGTAATGTAAATAACAACAACAAAAACTATACCAATTGCAGTTTACCAATTGCACGTTTTTATTTTTATTTTTTTTACTTTTGCTGTTCGCTTGTTTCTTTTTACAACAATTTGAATAAGTTTATATAAAAAGAAATAAAAAAAAATAAGCTCAAATAGGTAACTTTAATGAGAATATGTTATGAGCATAATTTTTTTTTTTTTCAGTTTTTGTCTTGTACTTAAATTTTGAACGTAGAAAAGTTAATTTAATATATTACTCACGAGGTGTAATTAACACAGTTTAATGAATTATTGACGAATATAAATAATTTTTTTTTTTTTTATCTTGTTCATAATCTTCATAATGTGTAAGAGTACATAAAAATAATAATTTTTTTTTTGTTTTAATGTTGTTTGAAACATATAATTCCCATAAAAAAGGATTTTTTTTTTTTTTTTTCGTTTGCAGTATAGACAACAGTATAGAGAAACAACTTTAGTAATAATGTGGTTGTGCACTTTGCTTATCTGGGTAATTTTTTTTATTTTTTTTTTTTCTTTACCTATTTTCTGTTTTTAGTTATTTAATTAATTTTTACCTTAATTTTGTGTTTGTTTTTTTTCTTATAATTTAGCTTGTTATAAAATATTCACACTTAAACCAGTTAAATTATAGAAATAAATAAAGAAAAATGACTTAAAAAATGACAACAATCATCTCACATCACCATTCACCAATCTCATCAACTTACCTTTCCATTTCTTTTACGTTTAAATACCTGTTGCACGGTAGTAAATTGAAAAGTTTTTACTTTAAAGACAAAATAAATAAATAATGTATTATCAAATGTTATAGGGTGTTTGTTAATTCAGAAGAAGATAAAAACAAAACAAAATTAAAATTAAGCAAACATTTTATTTTTTTTTTTATTTTAATCTATCTCATTGGTGGTTTTTTTTTTTTTTTTTACTTCTTTTTTTAAGTCATGTGATTTTTATATATTATAAAAATAAAAATAATGATAAATGAGAATGAGAGAATTTATTAATAAATGTTTCGTGTAAATTAGTGAACACAGAAAAAAGTTTTTTTTTTTTGTTTACCTGTGTAAGCTGTGTGTCGGCACAGCACCTTATTTATTAGTAATAAAGCTTGCATTTGTTCGCTCTTTTTACTCAATTGAAGCGAACTGAAATTATTTTTGTTTTTTTTTTTATATAAAGAAATAGCAAGAAGAAGAAGAAATAAAGCAAAGTAGAAAAATAATTAACGTCATAACTCGCATGCTTGTTTTCGTTAGCTTTTTTTTTACTTTTTCGTATTACTCTTCTATGGAAACTTTTTCTTATCCATTCTTTTATCATCTACACCCAAATTACAATTTTTTTTTATTAATTTTATATCCATTTCTCTCTCTTCTAATATGAAAATTCATCATTTTTATTAGCAAAAGTATAGCAAAATACAAAATAAAATATTGTTTCGTTTCAATTTAGATACGTACGTCACACTAAATATTTTCCTTGTATAAAACTATTAAAAATGTTTTTGTTCTGTTTTTTTTTTTCGGAAAATATAATTATTTATTAGCGTTTTGGAATAGTGTAAGCATTTTTACGTTAAAAGTTTTTGGTAAGAAAAAAAATCGCAGCATATAAAGTGAATGTAAACTGGTGGTTAAAGTGTCACAAATTTAATAATAATAATAATATATAATCTCATTTAAAGTTTGGTTCTCTTTAACCGAAACACCTATATGTGTGTGCTTTTTGAGTAAAGGTTTTTTTTGTTATTAAAGCTTTACTCTGTGTAATTTAACAATACAAAGTTTATTTTGTTGTAATTTTGTTCAACATTTTCGCGTTACTGCTGAGAGCACCTCTATTATATTAGTAGCACTACTAATACTATACCAAATCCAACAGTTTTTTTTGTTTACCTGTTCTCTCTACTATTAAAGCTCAGCACAATACTGAATTCATAGTATTTGTACGGTAACATCACGTTACGGTTCAATAAGACTGCCAGTCCCATACAAATAACTGAACATAAAAAAATAAAATGCTTTTTTCTCTCTATTTAGTCAATTTTATTTAATACATAAAAAAAAAAAAAAAAAAAAAAAAAACAACAACAAATAAATATTAAAAGCACAACGAATTTCAATTCGTATAAAAATTCAGTTTTGAGCTGTCTGTCCTCGTGTGACGGCAGAAATTATGTTTAATTAATACCAAAATTTAAAAAAAAAAATGTTTCTATAATTAAGAATAAAAAGAGTTTTTTTTTTTATTATTATTTTTGTTTTATTATTATTATTATTAGTTAAAACATTATATAAATAAATAATTAATATTTTGTGTGTGTGTTTCTTTGCATTAGAATTATTATTATTATTATTTATTTAATGCAAGAAAAAATTTATTTGAGTGAATTTTTGTATTTAAAAAGACTTAAGTTAACTAAATGTGCAATATAAACTACTATATTACAAACATAAATTAATAAGTGAATTGTTTATAAAAAATAAAATAACGTGTGTACACAAGTATTTAAGGAGGTGGAATTAATATAAAAAAAATAATTAAATAAATAATAACAACATTAGCATAACAAAACAAAGGAAGCATAAGTACAATAAAAAGTTATAGAAAAAAATTAAAAAATAAAACTTTTAATAAAATAACAACACTGGTAGTTTCTTGTTGACACGACACTATATTTATTGATTTTAATTAAATAAAACAATAACAACTACAAAAAAAAAACATTAATAGACAAATAAACAAAAGAACATGACGTTCAAGCTTAAAATTATAAATAAAAATAGGTAAAAAGTAGTAAAAAATATAAAAAAAAAAGGAAAGGCGCAAAGGAAAAGTAGTTAATACTTGATTGCAGTTTTTAGTTTTTAGCTGCACATTTTACACCATTTAAGAAGGAAACAACAATAAAAATAATAATAAAAAAAAAAAAAATAGTTGAAATTTATTTATATTTATATATTAACAATAAAAACAATCTCTTTTAATTCTATTAAATCGGTTTGATTAAAAAAAGAATAAAAGAAAAAAAAAAAAACTTAATAAACGTGGGAAATTCAAAGCAAACAACAACAAAACACAACTCAAAAGAAATGAAATCATTGGAACAAACAAATAAAAAAAATGTCCCTACTAATCAAAGACAATTAGAAAAAAATTAGATTAAAAAAGAGAAAAAAAGAGAAAAATTAAAAATTTCCTGGTTTGAATATATGATTCTTTGTTATCAAGAAAAAAATTTTTTTTTTGTTTTTTTGTTTCGTTTCTTTCTTTTTGTTTTATTATTATTGTTTTGTCTGTTATCATTGTTCAGTGACGTCATTATTTTACTTTTATAATTAATTAATTAAATCGCTTAAAATAAAATTTCCTACACAAATACAAAATACACAAAAAGGTAAATAAATAACAACAAGTGTTTGTTTTGTTCTGTTACTTTTGTAATCAAGTGTTAAGAGGTTTTTTGCTTTTTTTTTTGTTGTTTTCCTTCTTCTTTATTTATTCCAAACAACAATTACAAACTATTTTTTGATTTGTTGGCTTTATTTTTTTTTTACCTTTTTTTTATAAGTAAACGAAAAAAATATAAAGATAAAATTACATCGATTTTATATTAATGAAATGAATTGAAGGTGGTTTTTCCTCTTCAACATACTACAGTGTATGTTTTGTTCTATTTACTAGAAACACTGGACCGTAAATAACTTGATGTTAATATTATAAATAAACTCGTTATCTTATTTAAAAAAAATAAATAAATAAATGAGTTTGTAAATATGTATAATTATGTAAGCAAAACAAAACTTCTTATATAACAGAAACTGAAAAGCAATAGAATTAAAAGGGAATAAATTTTGTCTTTTAGCAAAGACACACACATTAAATGTGAATAAAACATAACCGAAAAAGAAAAGAAAAATTCGTTTTTTTTTTTTCTATTTAATTTAAATAAAACGTAAACAAAACGAATTGAATTTAAACCACAAAATTAATTAAATTAATAAATTGCAATAAAAAAAAAAAACTTTTTTTATTCCTTCATATAATAAATAAATAAATAAATAAAAAACAAAACAGTGAAACGGTTGGCCAGTAAAATTGTGCTGTATTTTTTTTTTTTTTTTTTTTTTGCTTTCGGTAATTTAATTATAATAATAATAATATTCTTTAATGTTAAACAAAAAAATTAATTAAATAATTTACAAATGATGTGAAAATAATGTAAAATTATTTTTTTGTAATTTAATCAAATCGCTTAAAGTAGCTGCGATTAATGAATGAATTTGTGATAAAGTGAAAGGGTGTAAAAAGTTTATTTAAAATAAAAAATAAAATAAAAAAATAGTTATACAGGGTGAATAATAATATATAAAACAAAAACAAAAAAAAAATTAAACCAAATAATTAAAGGAAACAAAAAACATAACAAAAAAAAAACAAAGAAAATAAAATTTTATTAAAAACTGTTTAGCCATTTAATGGTTTTCATGGTAAGTTAATTAATTGTTTTATTATAAAAGAAAAATAAATAAAAAAAAATTTTTTTTTTTTTTATGTATATTAATCGATTAGTGCTGAAAATAATAACAAAAATCCATACAAATTAAATCACTTTTATATAGAAAAAAAATAATAATAATAAATTAATTTTTTGTGTGTAAAGTAGATGCTAAGTGAAGTAACACTTTGCATCACATTAACAGGCTTAATTGTTGTTTAATTTAATTAATTTTTATTATCGTTGTTTTTTTTTCATTTTTGGTTTAAGTAAAACAGTAGCAGCAATAGTTTTTAAAATGACGGATTTAAAGTTATAAAAACATAAATAATTTTTATCACTGTTTTTTCGGTTAATTAAAACTAAAATAATAAAAAAATAATAATAAATTGTTAAATTAAATAAAACTTAAAAAAAAAAAAAAAAACACTGTGCAAACAAAATTACATCCTTTTAATAATTATCATTAAAAAAAAAAAAAAAAGGCAGCAAAACGCAAAAAAACAAATTAACAAAAAAAAAAAAAATTGAATTAAATAAAGCCACACCCAAAATTATCATATGAAATAAATAAATTAAATTAAATTTTAATAATAATAATAAGCTTAACAAAGTAATGTAATGTAAAGTAAAATATAAAAATAAAAAAAAAACGTGACAATTGTCTGACTTGTGGCTTTCAATGTGGCTAATTTTTTATTTTTTATTATCACTCTAGTTACACACTCTTGTTGCATTGAGCTTATGTTTCATTCTTTCTTTTATTATTATTATTATTATTATTATTATTATTATTATTATTATTATTATTATTATTATTATTATTATTACTGTAATGTACATACCAGTTTAAATTAATATTATTATTATTATAAATAAATAAATACTAAACAACGACAATAAATAACATATTTCCGGTTTATGAATTAAATAAATAAATAAAATTGTCGCATCAGGAAAATAATTTTATTTTTTTTTTTTTTTTTATTCATTTTTGCTTGTAATCTATGATTTAATTTTGTAGTTTTTTTTTTTTTTTTTAATATGTTGCTTTAGGTACAAAATTATTTTAAATTTAAAAATAAAAGGTTTTTCTTTTTTTTTAAGCACACCCTATAGTTTTTTGTTGTTGTTATTATTAATTAAAATTCGCATTTTAAACACCAACAGTGATTGACTCGTTCGAAATACGTTGATCGGTTTTTTTTTTTTTTTAGCAAAGACACAAACATTGATGATGATGACATGACGATCTTATTTTTTTTTTTTTTCTGTCTTTTAGTTTAGTAATTTTTTTTCTTTTTTTTTTATATTGATATTTAATACGATTTTATTATACAATTTACTAAGTATAAATATGGTAATTATTTGAAAATTGTTTTTTACCTAAAATGTAATAATAAATAGATAAATAAAAAAAAAAAAAAAACGTAGCATCGATGTTTTAATGAAAAATTTAGCAGAACTGGTAAACGACAAATAAAACGTTTTTTTTTTCTTTTTATTAAACCACATTAACGAGCAAAGAATTCAATACATATATCAATAAAATATTTCAATATATGACAAATGATAGACAAGTGAGTTTATAGTTTATAGTAAGAAACCAACTTCTCTGTAAATTGTAACAAGAGGAAAGAAAGATAGATAGAAAAAAATAATAAAATTTCATTACTCTTTAGCTACTGTTTATTATAAAAAATATTTTTAATAAGCAGAATTCAAGTATTTTTTTTTTTATTAATATTATTATTATTATTATTATTATTAGCAGGTTTAGCAGTTACAGGTTACAAAAAAAAAAAAAAAAAAAAAACCACTTTTAATTTATAGAAGTTAAAATGCAACAGTAGTAGCAGCAGCAGTAGGCAAGAGAGGCAACAAAAAAAATGATTTTTTTTTTTTTTATTATTATTATATCTGTTTTCTTAAGCAAATAAAAATCAAATTAATTAACATTTATATTTAGACAATATTACCTTTTTTTGCTTTTTGTTTGTTTATTTATTTGCAATTTTTCATTTATTTATTTAATGTCTATAAATACCAAAAAAAAAAAATTATTATTATTATTATTTCTCTTGTGTAATATGGTGAAATACATGTTTTATGATTATTATTTGTTTTATGCTAGAAGCTTTTTCCGTGAACAATAAACATATCGTTAAAATATTTATAATAATTAATTAATATTTCGATGTGATGTCTAAATGATTTAAGACAAAAAAAAAAAAAAAAAAAAAAAAACCGCGCACTTTACTTAAATCGCATAAATAATTTTACTCCAGTTTAAAAATTATTAAATAAATAAATGATTATAATAAGGAAGTAAATAAGTAGATACTAAAAATTTATTACCTTCTAATATTGTACTTAAAATATATTTAAAAAAAAAAAATCTGCAGTTCAGTTATCTAATTAACCTTTTCGTTATAGGCTAAGTACATGTAGAGTAATTTCACCAAACAGCAGCAGCAGCAGTAACAGCTGTGTTATTAAATTAATTTTTTATTCTCGTTATTTTATTATTCTTTTTTTTTTTTTTTTTTTTGTTATTTAAAAACATTTAACTAGAGCAACTCTATAAAATAAAAACGTAAAGTAAAGTTAAAGTAACGTATAGAAATAATTTATTGAAATAAATAATATAAAAAAAAAAAATTTTTTTTTTTACTATTTAATTAACATAAAAATTCAAAATTAGATGAAAAAAAAAAAAAAATAAAATAATAATAATAATAATAATAATAATAATAATAATAATAATAATAATAATAATAATAATAATAATAATAATAATAATAATAATAATAATAATAATAATAATAATAATAATAATAATAATAATAATAATAATAATAATAATAATAATAATAATAATAATAATAATAATAATAATAATAATAATAATAATAATAATAATAATAATAATAATAATAATAATAATAATAATAATAATAATAATAATAATAATAATAATAATAATAATAATAATAATAATAATAATAATAATAATAATAATAATAATAATAATAATAATAATAATAATAATAATAATAATAAAAAAGCACAATTTGATATAATTAAAATTATTTTCGATAATAAATCAGCGTAATTATAGTGAATGAAAATTATATTTTGCATCTCTTTAAACTTATGTAATTTAAAACACATTTTTTGTTGATGCTATTAAGTATAATAATTATTTAGGCGCTTTTATGAAATAACTTTATTTATTTATTATGACTTTTAAATATTTATTAGCAAATTTAAATTTATTTATTTTTTTTTTTTGTTCTGTTTCATTTCTATAATAGAATGGACTCGGACCAGACCCTCTGCCAGCTAAAGAGGTAAGAAAATATTAATGTTTTTTTTTTGTTTTTTTATTTAAAAAGACAAAAAAAACTTCGTTTATTTATTTTCTAATCAAAATTAAGTCAACGTTTTTTTTGTGTTGTTGTTGTTTTATTAAGTAATCTGGTTTGAAATTGCAAAAAGAAAAAAAAAAAGTCGTTTAATGCATTCAACGTTTAATGTTTAGTTAAGTAATCAACCAAAATGCATAGAAAGTAGGGAAATTATTTTTTTTATGAGCAAGGATTTTTTTTTTTGCAAAACTAATAAGGAGAAAAGAAATTAACTAAAAGTAAATTAAGTTAAAAGTAAAGTTTATTTATTATTTTTGTATTTTTTTGGTATAATATATATAACTAGAGATGGGTCGATATTTGAATAACTAATATTATAACCATGTTATTGAAATATAGCTAGTATCATAATTAACTGTTATCGGAAAATGGGTGTTATTGATATATCAATAAAAATATTTTTTTTAATTATTTGCTATCGAATTAAAAAAAAATCATTTTGAATTATTTTTACAAACGTCAAACGTACGCATTAAAAAATTGGTTTAGCATGTTTAGGCGAAAAAACAACAACAATTGACTTAATTCCACACATTTAAACATAATAAAAATAAACCACTATATATGTATCATATTTGGATGTATTGTTTTAAAAAATAAAATATTTGGAATATATTCTGTCCATTTCGTTCATTCTTTCCTTAGCTCCTATAAAAAACATAGGATGTACTGCTCAAACAGCTACTTGATGCTGTTATATCATTTTTTTTTGATATATCATTAGATATTTGGAATATATTCTGTCCATTTCGTTCATTCTTTCCTTAGCTCCTATAAAAAACATAGGATGTACTGCTCAAACAGCTACTTGATGCTGTTATATCATTTTTTTTTTGATATATCATTAGATATTTGGAATATATTCTGTCCATTTCGCTCATTCTTTCCTAAGTTCATATAAAAAACATAGGATGTACTGCTCAAACAGCTACTTGATGCTGTTATAACAGCCAATATGAGATATATCAGTTTGTCAAATATATCAGCCAATTCGGATGATATTCAACCAAACTGTTCTCGGCTTCTCCTTGTTATTCTGATCTTTCGTAGAATGTTTATTTGTTGTATATGTGCATTTTTTGTTCAATGCGAGCGTATTGTTTATATTAAAAAATACAAACGCATTGATAGAAAATAGACTTTCTGATGAGTTTAATCTGTTTTCCATATATTTTTAAATTTTACTTTTATTATTACTAATTTAATGCCCGATTTTTTTATTTATTTAATCAAAATTGAAAACAGAAATTTTCATTTATCATTTTTCAAAAGTGCAAAATTTTATTTAATAATACATCGTTAATAAATTGATCAATCAATAATTGTAATTAATATTATTATAATTATTGTTTTAAAACTATATTCTGCCTAAATGAACATGATTTTTTTGTCGGGCCACTAGTTTTTTATTTAATTGCTTAAATTTCTGTGTTTAAATATTAAATTTGAAACTACAAAATTAAACTTTTAAGACTATCTGTAAAAGGTAGAGGGTGGAATTTTGTATCAAATTAAATATATTAAAAAACTGTAGTAAAGCATAAGCTTTTTTTTTTTAAGATATGTATATTGTGTGTTTTTTTTAATCACAATTAAATTAAATTAATTTTTTTTACTTTAGTATTAGTTTAATATTGATTTTGGGAAAGTCTTACAATGAAAATGTTTTTTCTGATTGCCGGAAATGTAATGGAAACTTTTTATTGGGGCATACAAATATAAAGTACTGTTTTTTTATACTTTTTATTAGATACCAAATTCCACCTTCATTTTTCCACAGGTTTCGCCTTCAAATTTAATAAGGATAAAAAAAAATTAAAAAATATTTAAATAACAGGAGACCCTGTTATTTTTAACTGTTATTAAAAAATAACTATAACAGTTATAACAGTTAATGAAAAATAGCTGTTTTGCCCATCTCTATATATAACAAGATTGATTTATTGTTAATTTTTAAATTTACAAAATATGGTTGGAAAAAATTTAAAAAAAAAATAAAACTTTGACACGATACAGTTTTGTTTGTTGTTTTTCACCATTTAAAGCTATAGTAAGCTTATTTTGTCTGTGTTTAGCTTTTTTAGTTGTTGTTGCTGTTATTATTTGTTAAATAAAAAATGATTAACAAAGTTACTTAATACTATTTTATGTTTTCATTTTTATTTATTTGTTTTGTGTCACCACCATAAAATTTTATTACCATTACTACTCGAGTTTGTTTGTTTTTTTTTTTTTTTTCTGTTTTGCTTTAAAACAATAAATTTAAAAAAAAAAACTCTTTTTTTCTTTTTATTCGTTTTTTTAACAAGGTGTAAAAGGTGACAAGGTGTTCTATGACCAAATTTGATATGGTGACTGCTTGTTTGTATTATTGTTAATTTAAACAAGCAAACAATCAAATAGCGAAAAAAAAAAAATTAATTTCTCATTAAAAGAAAACAAAAAAAAAATTTGGTCTAGGTGGTGATCCCCGCTAAGCATTTGAACTTTTTTTTTTTCTTTCGCTGTGTTACATTTTTCTTCTTTGTTTTTTGATTGACAGATTTATTTCTTTTAAGAAAGCTTTGCGTTTACGTGATTTAACATTAATTTGAAAAGGTTTTTTTTTTTATTTCGTGTTTTCGTTATCTTTCCTTATTATTTGATTAAATTTTATGCAGTAAATTATTGAACTTTAATTGAAAAATCTCTTTACTGTATTAATAAATTGGCTTTAAAATACTTTAAAAGCTTTGAGTGAAGTAACTTTGACTTTTCGATAATAAATCTGCAAATAATTTTGTATTTCTGCAATTATTACAACCATTTTTGCTGCTTATTTATTACTTATTGAAATAAATGCTAAAGGTACTTAGGTAAAATACAAAAATAAACACACTTAAACGCATCAAAGAATTAATTATCGTAAGCCATTTCACTACTTTATTTACCTTTATTACTTTATTAATTCTAATAAAAAATCTCTCTCTGTGTTGTAATAATTGTATGAAAAAAATAATGGATTACAAAAATCAACAGTTTTAATCACATAAATCAATATTGATATATAGATAAAACGGTTAAATAACCTAAATGAAACAAACAAAATTGTTTTCTTGTTATTATTTTTTTTTTTTTATAATCATTGTTTAATTAAACTTTAATTGATTTTAATTAGAAATAACGTTTTTAAATGGTTATTAATTGGAAAGAGAAAGGTTTTTAATAAAATATGCGACATTAAACGGTGTGGAAAGCCTTTTGCTAATGCTTTAGGGAGGAGTTACTATTCACCAACCAACTAACTAACTAAATGCAATTAAAATATAAATAATAATAATTATTATTATTGTTAAAGAAACATTAATTTCAAGTCATCATATTCAGTTAATAAAACAAATAAAAAAAAAAAATTAAAAATTTTCTTTATTTTTCCATATGGATGTCGTGCCATCATGATCATTTCTGTTGCTTACTTCTCTCTCTCTCTCTGTGTGTGTGTATAAAATTGCCTTAAAAGTTAAATCGTGACATTTTTTTAATATTTAATAAAAAAAAAAAGTACAATAAATTAAGGTAACGAAATATTATTATTAATAAAATAAAGAAAAAGGTCATTGCTGTTTGTGTACTGTTAATAAAAAAAAAAAAAAAAACGCCAGCAAAATAAAAGTTTAACAAAGTAGAAGAATATTCACCACACCCGATCGATCTTCTTTTATATGATAAACTTTCACAAAAGCAAAAAAAAACAAAGTTTATTAAGTTGCATTACAAAAAAAAAAAAAAATATAACAGAAAAACGAGAAAAACGTACCGAAGGGAACTGAATGAATTATGTATGCTTTCTTGATTGTTTCTTGAATGCACAAAATTATGCAAGCAGCAAATGGGTTTTTTCTTTGTTGCTAATGTGAAATCCTTTATTATTTGTCAATAAATAATCACCTAAAGATGTTATTACTTAAAAGCAGATGGTACTTTATTGTTGAAGTTAGTTAAATAAACTTGACTTTTCCTAATGCAATTTAAAGTAGACAAACTTCTTGTTGTATGAAACTCATAAAGTTTATTCACTTCTTTACTGTTGCTGCTGCTTAGTAATATGCAATCAGAAATGTTGTTCATACACTTGTCTTGGCTTATTTTGTCTTATTTTGGATTCTCGAACTAATGCTTTCCGGCGTAGAATATCCGCTATTTGTTTTATTTCATTTTCAGGGTAAAGAAATCCCGATGATTAACATGATTAACACTTGTTAATGAAGATCTGTACAAACTTTGTGATTTTTTCTGATTTCGTAGTATTAAAACTGAGTATTTGGTAGGAAATTTCTGTTAAAAATAAACTTTAACGACGTTTTTGTGACGATTTTTAAACCATTCATGGATTACATTGATTCAAGCATCTTAAAACAGCAGATTCAAGAATAACTAAGCAAAGCTTTAAATGTCTAATTACACACAATAGCTACATTAACATTTATATACAACCATATAGAGCTAAAAAAAAAACCTTTGCAAATCATAACACAAAAAAACAACACTAACAAGGTAATTCCAAATTTACCTATAAATAGTAAACAAAGATTATTCATTATATTAACAAAGACATTGGAGTAGGTGGATATTAAAAGTAAATTAAAGCAAAAGTAAAAAAAAATCTACTAATTACAGCAAAAAAAGTAATTAAAAATGAATAAAAATAAATAAAGCAGAGCAAACTCCCGTGCAAAGTAAACATTAAACAGCAGCTGAATTGAATATTTAAACAAAAAAAAAAAAACTAATTAATCAGTCCTGACAAGGCTAAATAAGATTACGGAAATATATAACAAGGATGGAACCACCTGTTGACGTTCCAAATACCGTAATAAAAAGCAAAACAAGAAAGCTCCGTTAAAAGGAATAAAAATAAAAACGCAAAAACAAAAAATTGTGTTAACCGATTGGATTATTCATTATAATTTAAGTCACTTTGAATTTTTAAATCACATTTCTGTGTAATAATTACAAAAGAAATAAAATTTCTGTTTTTTTTTTTTAATTTTAAAGGTCATAAAGATCGTTAATTTTCTTCAAATTATTATGTAAAAAAAAAAAAAAAAAAACTAAATTCACCGAAAATCTAATTAAAAGAAAAAATAAAATAAATAAATTATTTTTCGTTCAATTATTCATCGTACAACATAACAAATAATCAATAAATGTCAAATCAAAAGTAAAACACAAAATATTATACGAATATTGTGAACGAAGGAATGGTTATAAAAAAAAGAAAATAATAATTCCAACATATGTCATTCACGGTTTTTTCGTTTTGGTGTTTTCGGTGATTTTGTTTTTTTATTACGAATTACAATTGCAAACAAATTGATTTTTACTGACCAATTTTCTGTATTTGATTTTAATTTTTTATTATTGTTTCAGTTGATTGATCTGATTTTGTGTTTAGTTATTATTATTGTTGTTGTTGTTAATTTTTAATTTGTGTTAAATCAATTATTGCCTCCAGTAATATCAACAATAGAGACAAAGAATTTCCCATGATTTGAATCCTTGGTATGACAAAGTTTTTGCTGTTTTAAGATTGAATTTTATTTTGTGTTTTGTGTTTTATGCTATTCATGCAATTGTTGTCACTTTTGTTTATTACATTTTCTGTTAAATATTGTTTCGGTTAAACGCCTCGGGGTTCAGCTTTAAGCTTGTCGGTTTTATATGTTTAATATGTGTGTAGACATTTTGTAATTAAGCAATTATGAATTGTTTTTTTTTTTATTTTCTACGTTATTAATTTGCTTTTGTTTAATATCCATAGATTGTTTTTTGTGAATAATCAAACAAGCAAGGAGATACATTTGATTAATGAGAAATTGATCTATATTAATTCCCTTTTTTATTCTTTTTATTTTAACAGGCAGAGGGGCCACCAGTACAACTGGAGCCAGTAGATTTAAGTGTTCGAGCATCGCCACGAGGTGAGTTTTATTATTTTTTTTTTTTTTAATAATTAAATGACCCTGACGTTAATTATTCTGCTGTTTCTTTATTGTTGTTTTCTTTTATTATTATTTATTATTTAAATGACAATTGATAGACCAATAATTATAAATTAAATAATCAATAATAATTCACATAACCTTACTGTAAAAATGTAACACATTTGAAAAAAAGGTGAAAAAAAAAAAAAAACTTTTTTTTGTATTAGCTTAGCCAAGACACACAAAACAAAAAAAAAAAAAAAAAAACTGTGACAAGTGGAAAAATTCAAAATCTAATCACCAAACACAAATCTAACACAAATTTTATATGTGAATAAGAAAATCGAAATGTGTCGTTTTACAATCAACAAAATAATCATCACGAAGCCAAACGAAAATAAAAAAAAAAATCAGCAAAGAGTTTTTTCAAAAGTTTATTAAGAGTAAAAAAAGAAACGAAAAAAAATTCTTCTGCGTCCGTATGGCGCCATCAATAATAGCTGATCACGTCTCTCGCACTCAATACTTTTCTACCTTTTTTTTTTCGTTTTTTCGTTTTTTATTAGTTTTTAATAAAAAGTTTTTTAGTTTTTTTTTAATTATTATTTTGTGAGTTTTTTTTTTTTTTTTTAAGTTTTAGCATAGCAAAGCCCGTTACCTTTTTTATTTCTCTTCGTTTATACTGCTATGATTTTCTAATTTGTTACTTTTAATTTTTGTACTTGTAAACTATTAAAGTTTTTTAAAAGCTTTTTTTCTTTCATCATCTAAAGTCGCCGTTTGTTGGTTAATGGTTTGTTCTTCTTGTTGTTGTTGTTGTTGTTGGTGTTGTTGTTCTTGTTGTTGGTGTTGCGGTTATTGGTCGAAGTGTTTAAAATTGCAGCCAATTTGTTAAGTTTTTTTTGCTTTGCTTTGCTTTTTTCTTCTTCTTTTCTTCGTTTTACGTGTTATTAAATTAATTTACTTTGATTTTTTTCTTTACTTAATAGAAATTAATTTATTTATTTATATTAAAACACGTTAGTTGCTAGTTTTTATTTTGTTTTGCTTTTTTTCATTTTTTTTTTCAAAGATATTAAAGAGAAGTAAAAAAAAAAAAAAAATACAAAAACCAGCAACGAAACGTAACGAAATAAAATAAATTAATAGAAGTGAGAAAAAAAAAGCACAAAAAATAAATCAATTATTATTATATTTGAAAAATCTACGTGATTTGTTTTTAGTTTATAGTAAATAATCGATGGTGCAAAACCTATAAAAATGTAAAAAGATCATCGATGTTAGATAAAAGAAATAACGTAAAAACAAATCAGATTGAACTTTGTTCATTTTTAACGTTTCTTGTTAAGCATTTTAAATACTTTATCGTAAAAATGCAACAGTTGGTGTTTTTTTGTTCTTTTTTTTTTTTTTTTTTACTACTATGCACAGCACAGCATGTGTCTGCTAAACTAAAGTAAAAATTAAAAATTACAACAATAACAATGTTGGAGAAAAAGCTTAAAAGTCAACACCAAAAAAAACAGTCAGATCATACCTGGGAATAACAATAATAATTTACGGTATTGATCTGTGATCGTAAACAAAAATTAAGCTAAGTAAAATCTCTGAGTTTCTTTCTGAGTGCATGTTTATGTGGGGGAACTAAGCTAACAAAAAATTGCATTTTATGCATAGACAATATTGACGCAGGCAGACGACACAAAAACAACAAAAACAGAAAATTAAATAAAAAGAACAAAAAAAAAAAAATCACCACGCAGTCTTTAGGTTATGTGAAAGGTCAAGTTCGTGATCACACCCGGACACGATCTTTTCCATTATTTTATTATTCTCCTTCTTCTTCATCTTCTGTTAAGGAACAATACTGTTTTCGTGTTTCATGTGATTCTTCTTCACTGGCTTACATTTTTCTCTTCTTCTTTCAAGCAATTCTCTAACAACATACCAAATTATATGTTTATGTCTTTGATTAAAATAATTTCCCTACATTATTATTTTATTTATTATTTTTTTTTTTTTCTTCTAAATAATTGAATAAATTTTTTTTTTAATTAATTTAACAATCGTTATATTAGCACCTACCGAATTAAATACCTTTTTTTTCTAGTGTGACAAAGTGATAATTATTTTTTTTTTCTCATTTAATTCTTTCCTTACCGCCTAGAGTGTTTTTTTTTCCACCTTTTGTTGTTGTTTTTTTGCTGCTGGTACAAATTTTAGCTACCGGCGTTGCCTCAATCTATTTCATTTGCATTTATTCACGTAAACAAATATTTAATAATAAAAAAAAAAAAAAAATACGTTTTTTTTTTAATGCTTTTATTCACTCTGAATAGTTTAAAAAATATTTTTATTTTTTTTTTCTACACTTGCATAATGTTTTTTTTTTCTTTTTTATTCAAATTAGAAGGGAAATTTATTTATTCAATGATTTTTTTGTGTAATTAATTATTTATTTGTAGTAACACCACGGTTTGTGTCTTTGATTCTTTCTTCTTTAACGTTTTGTTGTTTAGATAGTTTTTGCTTGAATAAACAAAATGACAAAAGGGATTACCATACCATACCATACCGTTATAAGATTATATAAACACTTTGATGTATTTCTTACCAAATAATATTTAAAATAAAAATTATGACACAATAATTACCATTATTATTCATATAAGCATACAATTTAAAAATAAAAAAAAAAAAAGGAATAAATAAATGTAATAAATAAATCGATAATAATCTAGAATAATTGTCGTTTTCGTTGATTATTATAAATACATTTTTTTTTCTCTCTCTCTCTGCATTATTTTGAATAAATGAATAAAATTTTTTTTTTTTGTTAACACACAAAATTATGTCACGTGGATGTGGAATTATAATTTTGGTTGATGATGCAATACAGAAAGCCAAAAAAAAACTATCGTCTTCGTCTTATTTCTTTTTTTTTATTTTGTTTTGTTTTGCAAATATTTCATTTTTTTTTTTTTTTTTTTTTACTTTAAATAATATGCATACAGCAACAAAATTACCGTTTTATTTATTTTATTTTATGCTCGTCGTAATTTATAAAATATTTAATTTAAAATAATAAAAGAAAAAAAAAAAAAAAAAAAAAAACGAAAATTAAAGCAATGAGCAAGAGCCCAAAAAAATAACAAGGTGGAGAGATTCGCTATAATTTTAACTTTAAAAAAGAAATTGTACATAAAAGCAATCAAAAGTAGAATACAAATTAAACTAATTATTTATTTGCACACCTTGTTTAGGTTATTTATTTATTATTTTATTATTATTATTATTATTATTTGTTACGTTAATTATTCCTTTATATAATTCACATAAAAGTGTCAAAAAAAAAAAACGAAAAAAATAAAAAATACACATTTTTCTTTCTTAGTCTATTCAACGCATAGAGGCGCCTAATCTTGTATAGAGAGAAATTTTTTTTTATTATCCATAAATCTTTCATTATTATAAATTTTAATTAATTTACTAGCGTTATTAATGTTTTTTTTTTTTTCATAAATAAAATAGAAAATTTATGTATCTCACAGTTAAAAAAAAAAAAAAAATTTGTCGCTAAATTTTTATATTATTGATTAATATTAATAGATTTTGCCATTTGGAGCTTTTTTACAATTTTATTTTTTTAAATCAGTCCAATGCTATTAATAATGCAAAAATATATAATTTTATAATTAATATTAATATCCACTGGAATAATTAATAATGTTTAATAATCAAAAAAAATCTGTTATTGAAGAGAAAACACACAAAAAAAAAAAAATGTTGAAAAATGAAAAACGTGAATTTGAAACGGGAAAATAATAATAATAATAAAAAAGAAAAAAGCAAAAAACCAACCAACAACACGACATTTAATTAAATACGCGCAAAAACCATGTAAAATCTAGAAAGAAAAAAAAAATAATAATAAGTAAAATAATAAAATATTCTTGTGGGTATATAAATCTGTTTATTTATTTTATCATAAAAATTTACATAAATATATATATATATATATATAAAATTGACATGCCAAAGATGATCAGGCGCGAAATTAAGTGACAAGACTTAACGGACAAAATCAACAAAAAAAAATATTAAAATTAAACACGTTAAACTGCATCTGCATGGCTTAAGAGACACAAAAAAAACGGGAGAGAAGAATACAAAAAGCTTATAAAAAACCATGTAAAACGGATTTAATATTCGTAATTTGATATTTAATCATACAGATCGTGTGGTCGTACTTAAGTGATTAAGATGAAATAAGAAAAGTTTTTTTTTTTTTTTTTTTTTTTTGTTGCTGCTCACCTCTTTCACTAAACTTATGCTTAACATCGTGATTCTCTTAAGTACAGCATGTAACACATAATTATTTATAAGAAAAGAGAAAAAAAAAAAAAAAACATTTTTAATGGATATTTATTACCATTCACTGTCTCTCTTTACATCGATTATTAATTTCCAATATTAATTATGCAAGCAAGAGAATTATTAATTCTTACGTAAAAGGTGGTGGTTCCTACTGCGCCCAAATACAACCAAAAAATGCTCACAATTTGTTTGTAATTTACACAGAATATAATTATGTTAATAATAACGTAAAATAAAAAAAAAATTTAATTTAATTTTTCTTCAATTGAATTGTTACATTCGTAACTCTGATTGCGTGTGAGAATTAAAAGCAAAAGAAAAAAAAAAATGTTTTTTCCTTCTTTTAAACCAAGCAAAATTACCTTTTTTTTTCACTTCACTCATCAGATTTAAAATTATGTATTTAAATATAACGAATAATTCCCAAAGAATTTTTTTTTTTTTTTTTTTAATTTGAGTGACACACATCACCGATTCATGATTAGCTATATAATTACCTTGTAATCAGGTAAAAGAAATGTTTTTTTTTCTTTTTTTTATTTTTTTTTTTTTTGTTAAACCAACTTCAACACCACACTGTTGTGGGTTTTGTTGGATTTATTTTTGTATCATCTTCACCAATGTTTTTTTTTTTTTTTACAACAAAGAATACAAAAAAGTTTATTTTCACAAAAGCTTCTCTTATATTAGCCACAGTGTTGTTAGTAAAGAACAAAAAGGCCAACCGATGAACAAAGTGTTTTGCTATTTTGTTGCCTATAACTTGATCCGTTATTTACTGATTTATCTTATTTAGCTGTTGTTTCTATTAAAAAGTTATTTTATCCGATACTGAAAACAACATTAAGCAGCAACAGTAACATAAACGTTACGCGTAAACCGGCGCAAAAAGAAAAAAGAAAAAAAAAACTAACGTAAATCGGTTTTTGTTTTGTTCAATTCTGTTTTATTATTTTCGCTTTATTTAATTTAACTTGACTATAAAAAAAAAGCCGATGTGAAGAGAAAGATTATTTTATTTGTTTTCTATTTATTTTCTTTTTACACACAAAAACGGTTCTCTTTTGGTTATTATTGGTTTTGATAGCTCATCTGCTGATGTCTGCTGGTTTTCTTATTCAATTTTTTATTGTTAAAAAGTTCCTCGTACACATTGTGAAAGTAGAGTTTTTTTTTTTTTTTTTTGGTTAGTTACAGTCAACAAATAGGTAAAACTAACTTATACAAAACTTGTATCTATTGAAGAGAAAGAAGATGATCTAACCACCAAATCATCATCTTCCGATAATTTTTTTTGTGCTTTTTCATTTCAAAACTCGACAATTTTTATAAATAATCGGTTCGTGTCTAAACTGTGGCGCTAATAATAATAATAAAAAAAAAAAAAGAAATTTAATCGAGGACACACATATATTAATTATATACTTTTCTCTTACTATTGTCAATTAATTTTTCGTCTTTTTGATTTATTATTTTTTTATGATAAGTTTGACCAATTTTTGGCTTTTTAATTAAAATTTGTCAGCTTTAGAAACAAATATTAAAAAACGAAGAAAAAACAGCAGAAAGCTGTAATTAAAAAAAGAATTTTTTTAGTTGGGTTTGTAGTGAACCGGTAATTTTTTTTTTTTTTTTTTTTTGTTATTTTTATTTTAGCATCGTGTATACAGTTGGTTCGGGTCTTGTCTGGTATTTTCTTTTCAAAAATCTTGTTTTTCTGTTCTTTGCATTATTATTGTTATTATTTCATGTAATTTGATTGAAAATAATGTTATAAAACAATAACAATTCTGATCAACTTGTTTTGTCATTGTATAAACAGAAAAAAAAAAAAAAAAGACGAAGAGATGCTGGTTAGAGGAGTTTTTTTTTTGTTCAAACATTTTTAATACTTTTTATGCTCATCTCTTGTAACTTTTTTTCTTTTTTTACTTTTTTTTTTTTACGTTAAAATTAATGTTAAATCATTAAATAAATTAATAATAATAATAATAATAATAATAATAAACATAAAAAAAGAAAAACTAAAAAAAAATCGATACGAAAAATAGTTCCGGTTATTCTGTGTGCTTTTTGTTATAATTTTCTCTTTAATGCTTTTATTATGAATTTAAAAAAATATTGTTTTTATTTTTTTTTATTATCATCATTAAGCTGTGCCGATTGTTGGCACAGTTTTTTTCCATTTTGTTACAATTATTTTTAAATTATGATAAATGATGTGTTTTTTGTTTTTGCTTTCGTTTCTATACATCTTTTTTTTTTTGCGTAATTTAATTATTTTTTATTTGTTGGAAGCTTTTCGGGTTTTTATTTATTTTTTTGTTTGATAAAACAGGGAAATTTCTATGTTTTAATTTAATTTATTTGGCGTAATATTAACTGTGCTATGCTGCATTATAAAATTTATTCGCTTATAACAGTTATGAATAACGTGATTTTGTAAGATTTTTACCACTCTGGACTACTCTGAGATTAGGTTACCTTGGTAACAGCTATTTATAGTATTTTTATATATTTGTCATACATAGAAAAATTACATTTTTTGCTTCCTTTAGTGTTTCTAGATTGGAGTAATCGAAATTATTGTCACAAAAGTTGATTTTACAAAGAATCAGTGAAGATTATTTAACTGTTTGTCAACGATTATTAACAGTTGTTAGCGGTTAAAGCAGTAAGATCATAAATAATTTATGAATTTTTATAAACTTGTCTGTTTCAAGCTTTTTTAAGTACACTTTAGGATGGACATGTTTAGGATTTAAAACATAGTTTTAGGGATTTGAAGACGTTAGTTTAGAACGTTTTTTTATTCAATTTTGGAGGAAATGTGTTCAATTCATCATCGATAGAATAAAAAAGAAATTTTGCTATCGCGGTTCGTGTCTTATCTTTCTTAGCCGTTCGACTGTGTGCAGCTAATTCTATCCCTTGTAACGCTTAACCGAATATTACGTAAAGGCATATTTTCCGCAACCTCTTATACTAACTAATTAAATGGTTAGAAATATAGACAATACAGCTCTATGCTCTCCAAATACCCATGACTAGCGACAACATTTCAATGAAATTTATTAGAAATAAATACGAAATATCCTACAAAAATCATAAACCAAAACAGCACAAATATTTTAATTATATTAATTAATGGAAAAAAAAACTGCTTTTATAAACGAAAAACTGTGTATACACAGTAATAATATCATATTGACATGTTGACAGTTATAATTAAATTAAAATTAATTAAGAAATGCATAAAAAGAAAAGCAAAAAAAAATATAACGTAAAAATAAAATGTTCGTCAAATGTAATTATTTTTTTTCTCTTTATTTAATTTTAAATTAATTAAAAATATAATAATAACAATAATAATAATAATAATAAAAATAATAAAAAACATAATTAGTGCGTGTAGTTTTTAATTTAGTCGTATAACTCTAATTAATTAAAATTATTATTTTTTTCATTTTTCTTTGGTTGTTGTCTGTCTTTCAATCTTTTTTCATGTTTAACGACAAACAACCTGTAACTTATCGTTAAGTGAATAAAATTTTATATTTATTATACTATACATATATCATGTAAAATTTGATTAATGCACAAAATTTAATTAAATTTAATTTAAATTAAAAACATTATGTCGGACTTCATGTCAACGTATTTTCTCACTTAACATTTTTTTGCTTTCGTGTTTATTTCTATAATCAATAAATTATGAATTAAAAAAAATATATATATATATATTATTATTTATTTTTTTTAATTAATCAACAATAATAAAGTAAAACAAAAAAAAAAAAAAAATTTTAAATAAAAACGTGTGTAATGAAAGCACAATTTCAATACATCAAAAAGCAAAAAGCAAACAACTTTTTTTTTGTAATAATTTTAGACATCTTATAGACAATTACACCGCTCGTGCTAAATAGCAAAACTAATTAAATATTAATAAAGTGTCTGCACTGCATTGCATTTTGTATTTTTTTTTTTGTCTTTTATTTTGGTGTCAATTTATTTATTATTTCTGTTAATTAAATTAATTTATTATAATATCATTTATTAATATTCTATAATAATATCAACAACAACAATAATAATAATAATAATAATAATAGTAATAATGGCACGTGCATTGATTTTTTAAAACACATATAACTGTGCTAAATCTAATAGTAAAAACCAATAAATAAATAAATAAATCTCTAGAGAGATTAGTTTTACTCATTTATTTTACCATTTTCATGTTTTATTAAATTAAATTAAATTAAATAATAAAAAATAAATTAATTAATTGTGCATCACCTGCTGATTTGATTTGATTGCTGCTGCTGCTGCTGTTATTATTATTATTATCTGTTATTAATTCTCTTTTCTTAATTAATTAATTAATTGTTATCGTTAAAATAAGTAAATGACAGTTCAGCGACGTTTTATTTACTTATTTAATAAAAAAATAAAAAAAAATTCAATACCCATGTGTATTACAAGCAAAATTCATCAAAATAAAAGTTTAAACAAGTTTAAAAAAGGTACGAAAAGCTTTTTGAAATTAGACAAAGTTTTAATGCAAAATTTCTAGTAAACAGAAAGAATTTTTTTTCTTCACTTCATTTGTGATAAAATTAGCTAATTAATAAATCAAAATCGTAAATACTGTAACTAATAAAAAAAAATTTCATAACATATGAACAAATTAAAAGCAATCAATAAAAAAATTTGTTCATAAAAGCTCTCTTATAACACATAGTAAATGTGAATTTTTCTACTTTCATAGCATTTTTTATTGTCTATTGTTGTCCACTTGAGCACCACGATTTATTATTAAATAATTATTATGGAACATAAGTAAGTGAAAAAACTTTACTTAAGCCGGGGATATACGTTTACATTGTTTGTGCAGTTTTAAATCTTTTGTACGTCCACACACAACAATAACAACAATAACAACCACAAAAAAACATTTTTAAAATTCCATAAATGATCATCATAAAACTGATTTGTCCAAGATGTTTGCTAATAACTTTTTGAAAACGTTACGATTTTATAATATTACTTCAAATAAGACACAAAAAATTCTATAGTAAAACAGAATGTTCACTTCCAAGGCTACATAATTTCTGCTGTTAATATGCTTTCTATATAAACATCAACAACCTGCTGTGCCTTTTAATTTTAATCTCTCATTATATATCCCGTTCCTCATAGTTTGTCGTGGAATGATTTAAAAATCTATTTTCACATGAATTGATGATGATTGAGGTTGATATGTTTTGATTTACTGGATATTTCAATGTCTTGTTGTAATGCTCATCGATTTATTATCTATTACATTAACGTATGTATAATAAACCTAGACTTAAATTATAATTAAATTTAATTTAAACAACAAAACTATAATCAATTCAATGTAATAACAACCAATAGAAACAACAACAACAAATATTATTGATCTAAATTAAAGTGATTGTATCACACTGGTTATGCCTTTTGTTATTTCTATTTAACTAAAATTCCTAAATAAATACGAAATGAAAGAATAAAAAAGTACAAAAAGAAAAAAAAAAAAAAGATTGACTTTATGAATCAAAATATAAAATTAAATAATAATTTATAAATAAATAACACTTAACGCTGATTTTAAAATAATAATAATAATAAGAAGTAAGAGAAAAAAAAAAAAAAACATGATCGCAATATTTATTGTGTTGTATTATTATATTGTTAACAACAAAAACTAATTTACCTTCTCTTTTTTGCTTTAATTTAATTAAATAATGTATTTTTTTTTTATTTTTCCTATATTTTAAATATATTTTATAGGTAATTCGCTTATTACATTTATTTATTTATGAATTTTTGATTGTTTCTGTTTATGTTGCTGCTGTTGTTGCTGCTTTTACTTGTTGCCTGTCTTGTTATTTGTTGCACTTTTCCTTGATGTTCATGTACAAAAATTATAATTATTATGAAATATTTATTTGTTATTACATTACTTTTGTTATTATTCACGTTTTAATTGTTTTTTTTACAGATAACAAACAAAGTTAAAAACACAATAAAATTCCTATTTTAAATCCGTATTAAAATCAATTAATTAATCTTTATAGAAATGTAAAAGAAATTAATAAAAAAAATTCTTTCATTTATTTATTATTATATTTAATTATTTATTTATTAATTAATTAAGGTGTATGGTAATTACCTTGAAACATAATGATTAATATCTAATAACATAAATTTGATTGAGTCTTTGCTAAATAAAAAAAAAAAATCAAATATATTTTTACCCAAAAATACTTTAATTGGCGTTTTGAAGTTAAATTTTTACCCACAACTCAAACCACCCATTGACACACTTTTTTTTTCCATCAACGCTTTTCTGCTCTTTTATTATTTATTAATAATATTTCTGCAGCACTTTAAATAACAAATATTAATGTGTCACGTTTTTAAATAATTATATTTTTCATGTATTTATAAAGTTAGTTTATCAATTGACATAATTTTAATTTATAAATCGTTATTAATTGCATAATAAAACATTTTTTCAATTTTTTTTTTTTTTTTTTCTTAAGTGAAGAGTTATTAGTTGTTGTTTTTTTTTTTAATTTAAAATATAATAAATGTTAATAAATTCCCTTTCTATTTATATTAATAAATTAATAAAGATTTGTTTTTTTATTATTACTTAATAGAAAAAAATTATTAATAAAGAATCTTAAAAACGATAAAGCATAAGCAAACACGGATGTCTCACAGTGTTTTCAAACAAAAAAAAAAAAAAAAAAACTATTTTTCCTGGTTACAAACCTGTCATTATTATTTTTTTTTATATTTTGTGCTACCTTAAACAACAATAATGCTAATAATAATGCTATAAAAAAAAAGAGAGAGAGAAAAAGATAAAAAAAAGTCTTATGTTTCGTCTTATTAATTATATAAATTTATTGAATGAATTAAAATGTTTATTAATAATAAAAACAAAAATAAAAAAAATAAAAAAACAACAATTTTTTTTTTCTTTTTATTTTATTATGGGAAAATATTGATTGAATATCCTATTGCCGGTATATTTATTAGTTTAGTTTTTTACCTACTTATTTTTTTTTTCTTTTTTTGTTTTTTTTTTTTAATGTGTCTTTGCTACCTTTATTAATTTCTACTCACGCTGCGAGCTACAACTTAATTACGCGTTTGATTGTTTGATTTTTTTTTTTTTTTTTCAGTTTAATTTACTTTAGTATTAAAAGTAATTAAATTGACATTTATAATGATTTTTAAATTTTTATCTGTGTAATAATATTATTTTATGTTGAAAAAAAAAATTGATTTTGTTGGCGTACTGTGGAGTACTTTGGAGTACTGTAGAGTACATAAAACAGCGTTGGTTGTGAACTATATTTTCGGTTCCTTTTCTCTTTTACAAAAATTATTATTTAGTAATAGATAATTTTTTTTTTAAGTTTAAAATAATCCATTTCGTAAGCTTTAAGCTTTGACTTTTTTTCTTTTTTTTTTTCGTTTATATAAAAAAAGCCAGCAAAAATCTTGATCTAAATTAAAAATGACATTTCTTTAAGTCACCTTTTATATATAACAATCAATTATGAATTTGTTTAAAGTGTTTTTTTTTTTAACAACACTAGATTTATCAACGCTGATTTCAAATGTAATTAATTAAAAAAAAAAAAACAAAAAAAAAAATCTTTGTTTTTCATTTACCATAACACAAAAATGTTGTTAATTGAAATTCTATTAAAAGCCACAAACAAATAGATTTTTATCTATAAACAAGAAAATAATGTTTAAATCCTTAAACATCACTCAAATATATAATAAAAAAATTCAATGTCCTTACCATACTTAGTGAGAAAAGATTTTTTTTTTTTTTCTTTTTGTTTAATTGAAATCTTCAATGACGATCAATAATTGTGTTTAATGCACGTTAACCAAAAAAAAATAATTTAAGAACAATTAGCACGGCTTAATAATCTTGATCTACTTCTTAATAGAAAACAGCGAACATCAATTAAGCAACGTTATAGCTATTTAAGTAATAAAAGGACTAAATTATAGATGAAAAACATTAGTAAAGATCAAGATTTTTTTTTTTTTTTTTTGGTTTTCAATGACAGCAACAGGTAGTTTTTTAACTGAATCAAAATGCATAAACTTTGTATTTAATTTTATTTATTTAGTTAATCTATATAAATGGTGATTCATTTTTTTTAATAATAAAACATACAAGACTACATGTAATAAGGCATCTTAAGCATAAATGTTTCAAATGGATTTGACTTTGGTTTCTTTTTCTTACTTTAATCTGTCAAGTAATTTATGTTCGTTGTTAATTGTTTTTGCCTTTTATTTAACCAATTCACTATACCAATTACATGTTATATTTAATTGTATTTCAAACGTACGTTACAACAATAAATGATCAACAACGAAGAAAACATAACACAACATGTATTGTGTATGGTAGTGATATTTCTATAACTAATGGTTAACTGGTTAAAAAAAAAAAATTTTTACAACCAAGGTCGTTACTTCATTTACTTCTATCACTTTTCTTTTTTATTTTTTTCATTTTTATTTCTATAAATAAAATAATTTTTTTTTTTTTCATATGTTGGTTAATTGTCAGGGATGGTAAACTAAGCATAGAATTTATTTTTGTTTTTTTTTTTTTTTTTTTATTATTAAATACTTTCAGTGATTAATTATAAATTTTTATTATTTTTTTCTTTTTTTAAATGCATGCACATTAAGTTTGAATTTTAATTTTATTATTATTTTTTTTTTTTTTTAATTAAACCAATAAAACGGTTGTATTGAAAGCGAAAGGATTTCTTGTTTTTCAGTTATTTAGTTGGTATTTTTATATTTTTTATATCTTGTATTCACAAAAAAAAAAAGTGCAAGAAAAACAACGAGAAAAAGGTCTTAAGAATTGTTAAATAAACTTTCAACTAATCGTTGTTTTAAGTCTATTGCCTGAACACAGTATAATTGCTCTGTGTACATGTGTACATGTGTACATTTATGTGTTTCTTTTTATTACAGATGATAAAAACAAACTAAAATCACTTGAAGAAAAATTCATCAATGCTTCAAGAGATTAACCTACTGTTTCAATAATCATAGTAGATTTAGTAGTTGTTTATCACCGCCATCCAATTATCAACGTTATAAACGTTTGTTATAGGATATTCTAGAGCGATTAGTTTGTAAATAATACAGAGTATTGATTTTAATATCGGATTTGTGTCGGTTTTTATGGTAAAAATTACAAAACGTGTTATAGACAGATTAGTCTCATTGCTCTTGAAAACTAAGAACTAAATACTAATACAGCATACGATCTAAGCTTTAAAAATAATCTGCAAAACCAATAATAATTCCATTTTGAATAATCATCCTACATGAAACTTTTTGTAATTAATGCAAAATTAAGTGTAAATTACTTTTAAAATTAAAAGTTTTAATTATTTTCTTGTCGCAGGCCCACAGATTAGGTAATGTGGAGGCAATAGCGGTACTTTAGTGAAATGTATCCTGTATAAAACACTTTATACTGTCGTTTTCATTGTGCTATTACTAATATTGCATAGCAAATTGTATAGTTTATAACCCATTTAGCACTTTAATTAAATTTAAAACAAAGAGCCTGATGGTGTATTTGCTTTTAATTTCTAAAGAATTATCCGTAGTATTAGTATCCGTAGTAGACGGAGTCGTAAAGTTTTAAGTTTTTGACGGGGTTCACAGTTGGAGTCGGAAATCGTTAAAAAGGTCACAACTGAACATTTTAATGCAATAACATTTATAAACCAGACAAAAATACTGTGTAATAAAAAAATATTTAATATTAATAACCAAAAAAAAATTTTATTTTATTGCTATATTCACATAATTTAAATGAATTAATATCAACGGGTGTTTAATAGCCGCTACCGCCGTCACATATAGGTGTAAAATAAAAAATAATAATAATAAAAAACTAATTCTGCGGTTGAGTGAGTTTAAATATTTCATTTAAATTGTATTAGGAGTCGGAGCTTTTTATTTTTAACGACTCCTTGTCACTGGTCAAAACTAGTGTTTTTTTTTTTTTTTTTTTTGTGTCTAAAGATTTAAATTTAACAACGCAGTAGTACATCCCTGAAAATCTCCACTAATTAGCATTAACAGCAAATCATTTTTGCTGTATATTAATTTAATTTCATTTAATTTAATTTAATTTAACATTATTAATCATTAATAAATCATCAGAACGATAAATTAATAAAAAACAAAAAAATAATAAATAAAACAAAACAGTGTGTGTGTGTGTGAGCTGGGCGAATATGAAACGTAACAAAAACTAAAAACTCATTTACATAAAAGAAATAATAATAATTTTAATTTTATTATTTATTTATTATTCTTATTATTAATAACTTATATTTCTTAATTATTTAATAAATGAAAAGCAAGAAAAAAAGCACAGATTTTCTGCTATAAATTAGAAGAAAAAAAAAATTAATTTTTTTAAGGTGTTTTCGTTATGTTTTAGTTATTGTTATGTCTTGTTACCTCTCCTATAAATTTATTTCTTCTTTTTATTGTACTTTTATTATTTTAATTATCATTATTATTGTGTTTTTTTTTTTGTTGTTGTATTATAATTAATTTTTTATTTATAATGTTACACCTCCTTTCTGTCTTCTAAATGAGTAAGTAACTAAATAATATACACGTTTTGGATGGTAAATAAAAAATTTTTAATTCGTTTTTTTACATTTGTTTTTTTTATTAAATTTAATTCGTTATTACTCTAACAAGTAGTTTTTTTTTTTCTTTTAAAGTAATTATTGTATTACATATGATTCTAAAAGTAATTATTTATTGTTTAAACGTAAAACACATCGCATTAAAAGACATCGGTAGAGATTTATTTTATTTTATTATTTTGCTCAAATAAATAATTCATCAATTAGTCTGTTTGTATTTTGATTTAAAAACATTATTAAATAGGGTGTAACGGTTATATCATTAATCAAATAGTTTTTTTTTTTTTATTAATTTATTATAATTAATTATGATTTTAGTAATTATAAATAAGACTAATTATGCAAGTAAATAAATTTGGTAATAACTGTATTGCTAGACAAATTTTTTATTAAATATAATAGATAGCAGCAGTGTTTCATCATAATAATAATAATATAATTAACGAAAATAAAGGTTAAAACGATAAAAACTAATTAATTTTATTACATTTTCTAATTTTATTATAATATTTATTAATTATTTGATTAATTCTATAAAAAAAAAAAAAACAAACCAATTTTCTGTTTAAAAAAACTAGTAAAAAAGGCAAAAACGCAAACTCACACCTCATAAACAAAATTAATAATCGCACACGCAGATAAAACTAATGCAAAACACTTTAAAAACTACAACCCGGTTATATAATTAATTAATAAAATAAAGAAGCTGAAAATCTTTTATAATAAATGAGGCATTAAAATTTGTTTTTTTTTTTTTTTTTTCTAAAAGCAAAAAAAAAAAACCACCTATGATGATCACAGGTTGAAATAAATTGAACAAACAAACCCAACGAAAAAAAAAAAAAAATCTTTTCTTTTTTTAATTTAATTTGTTTGTTTGTTTGTTTTATTATGACGTCAGATAATAAATAATTCTTTTTTTTTTTTTTAATCTTTATATAATATTTGTAATTAATAAATAAATAAAAAAATTTAATATACGATTGTAACTACCGTATTTAAAAGCATTCATTGATAATTATGCCAGAAATGTTGTAAATTATTCCAATTTTATGCTATTTTATTTATTTAAATTATGCAATAATGATTTTTATATTGAAATATAACATATAAATAATAATAATAAAACGATAAATCAATTAATAATTATTGTAACGACACACACATCATCCTTTCAAATCCGTGATGATGTAGTTTTTCTGTTTTTTTTTTTTTTATTGGATTCACTTCCAACTTTTACTAATTTGTGTTTCTAGATTGAATTATTTTTTTTTCTTTCTGCATGTTAATTTATTATTTAATTTTTTTTTTTTTCTTTACTTAAAATTAATTATTTCATGTTTTCGTTACTTGTTTTTGTCTTGTCTGTTACAATATTTTTTTTTTTATATACATAAAATATATATATATATATAAAACTTAAAGTTTAAATTTAAATTGAATTGAATTGATTGTTATTTATTTGTAGTACAATAAATTTAAAGCGTTTTTTGTTTTTATAAATATATAATATATTTTACGATTAAAAAAAAAAAAAGGCAACAGAACAAAATTGTGTATAAAATTGTGTGCAATTTTTTATTTATTTTTTTTTTTTTTTTCTTTTCATTTCCATCGTGTATTCACATTTAATTGAGTAATAAAATATGTATTTATTGACTTTGTTTCTATATATTATTTTGTGAAAAATCAAAATCACATTTTAATAATAATAATAATTTTCATAACAACAACAACAACAACAACAACAAGAAGAGCAGAGAGAAAAAGAGAATTATTTTCCGTATAACAAATGTAAATGAAAGAAAAATTAATTTCCCTCCATATAATTTTCGGTTTGTGCATTGACTAATAAACAATTTTTTTTTTTTTTTTGTTACAAAACTATAAAATGTGTCATTTGGTTGTTTGTTACTTTGTATTTGATTTGTTTAAGATTAAAAAAAAAAAAAATTTGTTTTATTAAATAAGAATTTGTGTAATCAAGCTTTTATATACACAATACCTGTGCGTTTTAATTTTGTTGTTTTCTTACATTTTGTATGTTTTTGATTGCCGATTTCTAGTAACCTGTTACGGTTTTTACTTTTCTGGTTGTAAATCACGTCTTTAGTAAACAAAAATTAATTTTTTTTTTAATTGTTATTATTGTATGTAAATAAAATATTAAAGGGATTTATTAATAAAACAATAACAAAATGTGTTAAATACAAACAAAATCGATTAGATAACTTTTTCAATAATTATAACATAAAACGTCGGTGTTAATGTATAAAGAAAAAAATTTTTGTAATTATTATCCGCTTTGGTAAAAACGTTATACATAAAACTAAATAGTTAAAAAAAAAAGGCAATAAATTAAGCATTAATATCCGCCTTTTAAATAAACAAATTAATAATTGAAAATCGCAGCAATTTTTTTTCAACAAACATTAATCAAATAAAAGTTAAGTAAAAAGCACACAAATTGACTGACAACTTTTAACAACATTTATCCATTCATTCACTTTATTTTTTACATTGATCGTGAGAAGTTTTTTTTCTTTTCTTCTTGATCTTTTTCTTTCTCAATGTTAAAATAAAAATAAAATTCAAATATTCAAATTGTGTGGCTTTTCTTTCATTTTTTTTTTTTTGTATTTTTTTTTTGTATTTTACAAACGCAAATTATGTAATAAAATAAAAAAAAAAAAACAAAAACTAGATCAATTGTGTCATCACCCAATTACACATTAAATTATTTACTTTAATTAATTAAGTAAGAAAAATTAAAAAATGGAAAATTTTCATTATTTGTATACAAAATTTGTTTAGTTAAGATTCATACCTATTCATGTGTTCCCTTTATTTTTTTGTGTTTTATTTATTAATTTTTTTTTTATTTTTACTATACTGAAATATCGTGATGGGAAAATTATTTTAATCGTGACATTAAAATAGATTTTCTAATAGAGAAATAATGTATTTTGTAGCAAAAAAAAAAAAAAAAATTAATTAAATCGATTTATATGATCCGGTATTTTAGTTATATACATATAAAAGCATATCTGTGTATATTTCTTAATATCAATGCTTGAATAAAGAGTTTCAATGTATTACGATATGTATAATGCGAAGATGAACTCACGATGTGATGTTTAAAATGAATTTTTAATTATATATTCGGTGGTTATAGGCACTTTCACTTGTTGTTCACTATTAAAATTAAGATAAAACCTTGCTTGGTGATTTTTTTTACGTTTATTTTACATGTTTGCCAATGACGAGGATGGCCAGACATTTTGGGGCATAGTGATGACACAATAAAAAAAAAATTTCTCATTATTCTTTTCGCCACTATTGCGTGTCCCACATTTTTAAATCTTTTATTATTATTATTATTATTATTATTTAATTTTCATTATAACTACTAACTTTTTATAATAAAACTATCAAATTGTCATGCTGTTCAATTATTTAATTCAATGGCAGTGTTTTATAAGAGAGACGTACAACGAAAACACCTGTGGCGCTTAAATTGTTAATACCGTTGTACCTATAAAGCTTTATAAATTGAAACGAATTAATTTTTTTTTTTCTTTTCTTTTCAATTAATTAATTATTAATAACAAAAAAAAAAAAAAAGCATATTAATTACGTAAGCTTAAGCTACTGTTTAATAGGTGGCTAGAATACTGATTGGATTTTAATGAAAATTAAAAATTTCAATGCGAAAAATAAAAAAAAACTTTTAATACCGCGATTTTTCGCTAATTTTTAATTTGTTTTTGTTTTATTTATTATGAACAATCTCTTATGTTTAATAATATCATTTAAATACATATTTATTTAATTGTAAATAAAATAACAAATAGAGAAGAAGAAATAGAAAAAAAAAAAAAAAGTGACGGTAATGTGGCTTTAAAAATACAACAAAAAGACGAAGATTTACTTTCAAAAAAAAAAAAATTATTTGTTTGTTTTTTTTTTTTTTTACCTTAGATTATAGGAAAATTATTAAAATATTTTACAAAAAATTTATTTATTTCGTTATTTCTTAATAAATAATTGAAGAGATTGTCTTTTAAAAAAAAAAAAAAGTAAAAACACTGAATAATCTAATTATCCGTGTCATTTGTAACTGTGTACTGTGATGTAAATTGTGTGTCTCCGCTTAATTTTTACCTTTTGGCGATATGTAGAAAAAAAAATATAATTATTTTTACGTAATCCTCTCTGTTGAGTGTGTTTAGTGAGCTTTTATTAATTTTTTTTTTTTTTTTGTTGTTTTTTCATATTACAGGAACATCATTAAGATTAGGAAACAGACAACCAATAATAATTAATGAAATATTAATGCCAGTAACAATGCCAGTAGGAATATTAAAACGTCCACCACCACCATTAATATCTGCACCATTTTATGCAGCATCACTCAGAACAATTGAAACAATAAAAAAATTAAAGGAATCATATCATCATCAGCATCATTTACATCATACAAATAATAATAATAATAATAATAATCATTTACAAATAAATCATAATCATAATATAAATAATAAAATATCGTCATTACATTTATCATCATTAGCAGCGGTTGCACCACTGAATAATAACAATAATAATAATAATACAAAGCATCTAAATTTCAACAATAATAATAATAATAATAATAATAATAATAATGAATTACTAATTAATAACAACAACAATAATAATGATGATGATGTTAAAGATATAAATTCACTGTCAAAACGTGCAATAAATAACCAAACACATTATGGTGTTGGTATGACAGGGCTCCAAACACATCTTTTACCACATTTAAAAATCCCAACAACACCGCCACCACCTGCTTCCTTATCATCTACAGTAACTGTAACAAGTCTACTTAAACCATCATCATCATCATCATTATCAGTATCATCACCATCAATATTTAGTAACAACGGAACAAATAATCAACGTCACAATCCAACACCACCATCATCACCAACGGAACATTTTTTATTTTCAAATAATAAAAATAATTTATCACTTGGATTAATAACACCTGTACCAACTGTTAATCTATTATCGAATAATCAAAACAATGGGAAACAACAAAATGAGAATAATTTATTAAATCAACAGGAACAACAACAACAACAGCAGCAACAGCAACAACAACAGCAATCATTAGCTGGACGTAATCGTAAAGTGCATCGTTGTGATGTTATCGGTTGTGATAAAGTTTATACAAAAAGTTCACATTTAAAAGCTCACAAAAGAACGCACACAGGTACGTGTCGTTTGAATTGAATACCACTTAATTAACAAAATGAAATTTTAATTATTTTATTATTTTATTATTAGGTGAAAAACCGTATATATGTACATGGGAAGGATGTATATGGCGTTTTGCACGTTCTGATGAATTAACCCGTCATTATCGTAAACATACAGGATTAAAACCGTTTCGTTGTAAATTATGTACACGTTCATTTAGTCGTTCCGATCATTTATCACTACACATGCGACGTCATTAATTTAATTATATATACATATATTCTTATTTTTATTATTAATTTATTAATTAAGGTGAAACAATGAGCCAGTAATTTAATTAGCCAGCAAATTAATTATTTTTAATATAAGAAAATAAAATTTAAAAAAAAAAATCCTTTTCTATACTATTAAATAATTTTTTTTTTTTTTTTTATTCAAATTTTTTGTTTATTATAGAGATTAATCATTAATTATTTATTAATTAAATTATTTAATTATTTTTTTATTTGGGTTAAATGGGCATTCAATAGTTATTTAAACGATAAAAAAAGTTTTAATTTTTAATTTTTTTTTATTCATTTATAAATTAGTTAATTAGTTAATTAAATTAATACAAACAAACAAAAAAAAAAAAACTATTTAGTTAATTAAAGAAAAAAAACAAAAGAAAAGAAAAGACAAAAAAAAAAGATTTAAATTAATTTTAATAATTTAAAATAAGTGAAACCACCCCAAAACATTGTAATTAAAAGCCAGTTTAAAAAAAACACACACACATACATACATACACAAAATATATAGGAAAAATCATAAAACATAAACCATAAAATAATATTATTTGTAAATGAGGGGCCAGTAAAGTAATTTAAAAAAAAAAAAAAAAAAAAAATTATTGTAAATATTCTTATAAATTATTATGTAAAAAAAAAAAATTAATTAATTAATTTAAATAAAGTTTATTAGCTAATAAGGACAATCATGTAACACAGAAATTTTCTATGTAAATAACAAAAACGAGAGAAGAAGAGAAAAAAAGAAATTAGCGAAATTTAACAACAAACGCATTATTATATATAAAAATACAAACGATATTAAAAAGTTCAACATTATGGGTATTTTATTTAATAAATAATACTTTTTAAACAAACAAACAAAAACAAAAAAAAAACAATTTTTATTAAATTCTATAAAGATCTCATCACATAAATCTCATTAAATTATTATTAACAAAAAAAAAAAAGTAATAAATAAAATATATAAAAAAAAAAAAAAAAAACATTAATAATAATGAATGATATATGTATATATAAAAGAAAGAAAAAATGTAGAAGAAACTATTCTAAAGAAGCTACAAATTAATTAATTAATTAATTAATTAATAAAAACATTGCAATAATATATATATAAAAAAAAAAAAAAAATAATAATACATTTTTTTTTTTATGAAACAAAAACAAATTAATGGTGCTGATTATAAAATTATTTATTTTTTTTTTTTAATTAATTAATTAATTAATTAATTCAAATAAATAAAACAAACAAACAAAAAAAAACACAAAAATTTTTGTAAATAATTAAAAGAAAGGAGAAGAAGAAGAAAATAATTAAATAAATTTAAAAAAAAAATGTTAAAGAGCAGAGAAAAAATGTTTTTTTTTTTTATTATTTTAAAATACAGGGAAATTTATTTGATTTTGTTTTTCAGTTGAATCATCAAAGACTTAAACCGTGTTATGGGAAACGGTGATTTTGATTTTGTTGCTACCTTATTGGTTATACTTATACCGTATTAGTATCTAGCGTAGCCATACATTATTTTATGTTGAAAAATTGACATATTTAAGCTCAATAGTCTAAGCTGTCCATGTCAATTTAAAAGATTGGATTTGAAGTATTTGTGGATATTGGTTTTAAAGGATTGTAAGTTGAATATTGAAGGAAAAACAACCGATTTGGTATTTAGCAGTTCGTATCTTATCTATTGTCACCGCTTGACTGTTTTGCTGCAGTTTCAGTGCACATTTTTTTAGTGCAGTCTTTTTACATTATACATAAATGATCTTTTAAAATCAACTATGAATACTTAATACTGTTACCCGTCCTTAAACTTCAAAGCAAGCGAAGAGAAAAGAAACGCAGTTTTGAGGTCATTGAATGAGGATTTCAATAGAATCATTAAATGGGGTGATTGTAATTCCGTAACAATTAACGCGGCAAAAACGCAACTTTGCAACATAACGCGACTTAAGAACTTCAATTTAGAAACGGAAATTATGTTCAACCAAACAAAAATCGAAAAAAAACCGTCAGTCGCCTTCTCGGAGTAAATATTAACCAGACTCAGAATAATAATTAATAAAAAAAAAGATTATTTAAAAATATTGTGTAAATTAATTAATTTTTATTTATAGAATCAAATTTTCAATAATTTCCTTTATTAGATTTACATAGAATTGTAATTACATTAACTGTCCCCCACATGCAAGAATTATTTTTTTGTATTATCAATCTGTATTTTGACACGATGATACGCATTACCGACTACACCACGTAAATTCCATATATTTTTAAACTCTTCTGGTTGTAAATTACAATTTGAGTCAATTGCTTTCGACCATATTTCAACCTTTAAACGAAAATTACACAATTAAAAAATCAAAGGAAATTAAATTTTATTGAAAAAATACCTCCTTAGTGCCTTTTGGGATTGGAATTTTTGCAGTCCATAAACTCCACGACCAATGTCGACCTGCAGGTGCTTGCTCAATATTTTCTTCCTCTAGACTACCGACTTGCCATGTTTTACCACCATCTGCTGTTATGTCGACACGAATAATACGATTACCGCCACCAGACCAAGCATAACCTTTTACTTCAATGAATCCATCTTTATCTACTTTCAATTTGCTACCTGGTGCTGGTGAACAGATTGCTGATGTGACCGGCATATTTTGTATAGCCGGACTCTTTGAGAAATCTACTGTATCCCAGTCAGTACTTGGACTAAATGTTTTGTAATCTTTTTGCTGCCAATGGGATTGTGATTCTGTATCTGAAACAATTATTTTACCCAACCATTTAACGTTACGTGCACCAACTACTCCGGGTACAATAACACGAATTGGATATCCGTGGTCACGTGTTAATTGTTTCCCATTCATTTCATACGCCAATAAAACATCTCCACGAGGATCCATTGCTTTTGACAGCGGTATTGATGCTCCATATGCAGTAAATGTTGGATCTGTGTCTAAGCCCTCAAATTGAACGTGTCTTACTTCATCCGATTTTACACCCATTGCGGTTAAAACGTCACATAATTTAACACCAGTCCATTCTGCATTGCCAACAGCCGATGGTCCCCAGGACAATCCCTTTACCGGTTTTATTTCAATCATTTCTGACCGGCGATTTCCTCCACACATTATAGCAGCTGTTACAGTGTGCTTAGGTAATTTATGTAAATCATCTAGTTTAAATGTTTTCTTTAATTCTTTTCCGATGTCAACTTCAATTTCTAACTCATAGTCTGCAGCATCTATATCAGGAACAGGTAAATGATTTCTGACGTAAAAGAACTCTCTAGAAATATCCCACAATATCACAAAGATTAATAATAATGAGAAAATATAGTTGTATGGCTTACACTGGAGTAATAAATGATTCGGTTAATAAACTTGCCGGTGGCTCACCATTATATGGCCGTTCAATTGCTGCTCTCAAAATTGGATGACGTCTCGGTTCATTTACCCATGGATCATGTAAATCTTTTGTACTACATACATCCTCAGGTTCTAAATTACCAACACGGAAAGTTTCTAGATATTCTAATATATCTGCAGTATTATGTTGTTGATAAATATGCCAAAAAGGATCAATTGCACTTCCAGCTGCTAACATTACATTAACACTACCCGGATGTTTCGGTACAAATGATGTAACATCATAAACCCCAATACCATATGTCACCCACACACCATTCTCCCTTAATTAACATAAATAAATAATTAATTTAATTTAATTTAATTTAATTCAAATAATTCTTCAACAACAAACATTGAATCGTGTTTGGCAACATCTTCACTTTTATAAGTTGGTAAATCATTTCGTTTTTCATTATGTAAACGACGTATCTCTTCAATAGATGGCGTCTGTTTAACATCAGAGATTTTCTTTTTACGTGTCTCTGCTAAAAGATTTCCTGATTTATTATGATCTAAAAAAATTTGTTTTTTCTTTTTATTAATTATTTTTTTATGATCGATAACATGTTATTAAATTGGCTTTTGTTGTTTTAATCAAATAAAACAACAAATAAACTAAAAGAATTTATTTTATTTTATTTTATATAATCTTGGGGGAAACTGTCGCGTATTCGGCGTTATCGCTATTATCAACACGGTAATAGAAAAAAACACATTCACTTTGTTTATATTTTACAAATAAAAATAAATAAATAAATAAAAAAGTCTGTTAAATAATTAATATTAATAAAGTGTGTAAATAATAAAATTATTATTTTGGTGATAAATAAGTAAATAAAGAAGCGCAATGTACGTAAGTAATTAAAAAAAAAAAAAAGAAAATCCGTTAACATCAATAATCAGAAGTCAAATACAAATATATATGTTTCGCATATAAAAAAAAACCGAAAAATAACAAATAATAATAATAATAAATAAAATATCAAGAGATAAGGAATAATAAGTAAGATGAAAAAAAAAACATAAAAAAATTAAATTTATTTATGCAAAGTCATCGCGTGATTTTATGTATTATTGTCGTTTTTAAAGTTTTTCGGTTTTTCAACAGTCGTTACGAATTAATAGTGGAATAAAACTTGCTCTGAGTATATATTTCGTTTGTTATTATTGTGTGTATTCAATTCACAGTCCCGTGCCTGTTGTTACTATTGGAAACCGATAATTACAGCAACAGTAGACAACATTAAAGGTCAAACATAAAGAATTTTTTTTTTTTTAACCTAAATATGTGTATAATCCATATGCAATTACTGCAGCACCAAATCCAATTCCTGTTGCTGATGTTATTTTCCTTGTTTTCCAATTATTTTCACTTTTTCTATTTGTCTCCTGTGTAAACTGTCTACAACCTGTTGTAGTAGCAACACGACTCAATTTAATTCCACTTAAATTACACGAATTTAACCTTAAAGTATTTATTAAGTATTTAAAACAAAAAAAATTTAATATAAATGATTGAAAAAAAATTAATTACTTGGTAGCAGATAATATATAGCGTATATTTGACATTTTTTTTAAATTATATTATAAATTCAATGAAAAAGGAACTTATTTGATAAACTTTGTTGTTGTTTTTTTTTCACTTCACCTTACTTCACTTATCACATGAGATTAATGTATGACGATAGTAAAACATAATCCAAATAACAAAATATATTTATATAGAATAAACAATAGAAAATAACAATATTTAATTAAAAAATAATTAAATATTTTTTCTCCATATATAATGTATATACAAATAAATAAAATAAATAAGTTAATTAACAAAAAAAAGAAACGTGCAAATGTATTAAAATCACAAATTACACTGACAATGACCGCTACATTTTTGGTTCGCATTAATAAAATTTTGTGGAGATTTTTGATGCTCGCGCAGTATATGCGAAACCAAAACAAAAGTTTTTGTTTCACATATATTTTGCTTTATCTATCTCAAATGTTTTCACAGAATAAGAGTCATATAGTTGTGCTGTATAGCGCACACGCGTTTCATTATACACGCAAAATTATAGTTCTACTTGTTTTACACATTTAGACCGCTATCATAATTATGTAATAAACAAATTTATAGTTATTTCACATTTCATAACATGTGCTGAATAAACATTGTTGATCTACCGGGTTATTAGAAAATAAGTACACAATAATTAACTTTACTTAGTATTTTCGATTTTAATTCACATATAAGTTAGATTTAATTATGAATTTTTCACTGGTGTAAATAATTACCAGATGGTAAATATACATCCATGTAAAGATTGCATAAAAGTTTAAAAGATTGACCAGTAAATGGTATTACCACCATCAGAGAAATTTTAACGGTTCCAACTACAATCGGACTGCCAAATTTTTTATAGCGTGAAGAAAGAGACAACATGAATATTTATTTTATAGTTGATATGTCAAAATGTCACATAAATTTTATAAAAAAGTTAAAAATTCACATGAATTTAATGGTGTTACGTGAAAACCAACGAAAAATGTGTTTGTTGTTGTTTCATCTTAAAGTATTCATGGAAAAATAAAATTGCCATGCCAAATTCTCTTATATATTAGAGAACATGTCATAAAAGATGATTTATAGCAACTACTTAAGCACTTTGAAAAGCTGCTATAAATAAGTTTTGCATAAATAAGGATAACAAAGTGCAAAGCAACAACATTCTTTCAATACATTCCAGATGCCAAAGCATAACAAAATAGAAAATTATGTATTTAATCAAAAGTAATGTCAATATCAAAAACAACAAACACAAACCGACAGAAATGGGAATGCTCTGATTTTTCCACATTATGTCAAACGTGCCCAGATGATAATCCATATGTTTATAATATTCATAATCCGGCAGAAACATGCGTTACAAAAAAACGGAAATCTGTCGATTAAGTAATGTTTGTCAAACTTGTACTCACTTGTATTTGTGCTCAGTTCCCGCAAAACAATATTAATCAAGAATATTTTCTTCATACTGTTGACACATCTGTGTAAGGTAACCCAGATGTTCAATCTACACCAGCTATTAAAGAAGTGCAAAATAAGTCCCTTCAACAAATGGAATTTACCGCATATCTGTTCATTATGGATTAAGGGAGATTGTCGACATGGCGAATTGTGCCCCTATTGCCATGAAAAACCAAACAACGAAGACAAGATGGGCACAAAACATTATAGATCGTTATTTTGGTGTTAATGATCCAGTTATTTAGGAATGATGTCTAACTGAAATGTTTTTAAGATCCGCGTTAGGTGAGTAAATGTTAAATAAAAATTTAACCAGTAACCAAATGAAAAATAATTCATCTTAGGGCATCGTAAGTTTCTGAGATTAGACATGCGATTAGACTTCAATAGAGCCACAATCTATGTTATCCAACAATTGATGTTTTCTGTAATAACTTAATATAAAAATGTTGTGACAACTCGATATAATAATAATTGATAATAGATGTTAAAAACATAAATTGGTAATAAAAAAAATTCTATATCGTGATTATTATTATAAAAATCAGTTTTGTGCATAATAATAATTAGAACCATATGTTTGCTATTACCAGAAGATCAAAAATTACTTTACAGCATAATAAAATATTTAAATTGCATGTTTCTAATAATTATGTTTCTACCGGCGTTGTACAGAATAATTGAATTGAAAATTTAATCAGTTTTGCTTTGGTTCAAGTGTGGTAAAGTTTGAAAATAAAAAATGTTTAAACGAGTAAAATTGTGTATAAACAATTGGTTAAATCCCAATGATATGATTGAAACATTTTCATCATATTTAACAATAGCATTTCTATTCGGGATGTTACCATATAAATTGGATTCCATAAAAAGATTATTAAATAGTGATATCACCAGCTTAACGGATTATATGAAAGTGAATAAAATTACCTTCAAAGCATGGCTAAATATGTTATCAAAGCCAGGATTAGTGTTAACATTATTTCACTTAATTGTATTTTCCTACACAACTTACACTGAATTCAATGATTACATCCAAGGATACATATCGCTGAATTTCTCTGACAAAATAATTACAACAATTGGCTACGCTTTAATTATATTTTGTAGTGCCATCTTCATCTCAACGATATTCATAACAAAAATCTTTTTATCCCATCACCTCTTGACGATGATTGTTAAATGTCATGACATTGATCAATTATTAATTACAAATAATATAAATATGAAATTAATTTATCGTAAATGTAAAATTATATCGTCTATTTTCCTATTTATTAATTTAGTTCAAACATTATTTTCGGCATTTCATACATTATTTTTCTTTTACGAATCATATGATTATCTTACGATTTTTGATATAACGACATATGCCTTCCCGTATTTTTACTATACATTGATTGTTGTTGAATATGTGATCTTGTTATCAGTAATACGTTATCGTTATGATAAATTACATGAAATTTTAGAGAATCTTAAGAAATATATACAAAATAAGAATCAAATCAATTGTATTACATTTATTAAATAGAATTTAAGCTTTATTCCAATCTCTAAATACATTTTATAGCATTCACTTTGCATTTTTTATAAAATTTCACAGTTGGCATCTAGTAGTCTAGTATTTTACATCGAGTTTTTATGTATTTTTTGTGTGGCAACATGTAACGTGCTCACAGTTTTTTTTTTTTTGTAATTATTTATCGATAATCAATTAACTAATCACCATTCAATGACTAATTATTATTAATAATTAATGTAGCATGTTGCTAGTTAATATTGTTTAGAATATTTTATGCCTGCTTTAAAATTTATCAACCGATTGCAAAGATATTTTACAATGTAAAATGCAGAAAACATGAGGGATAACAACTGCTAAATTAGTAAACATATACAGAAGTAAATTTGAGGATACAAATTTTTATAACTTAATATACAAGCTGAATGAATTTTTTTTTTATTTATTTATATTTTAGAAAACCGCAATACTATTATATTTTCTTGTGGTAAAAGAGACTGGATTGGCATTTAAGTTGCTTGGTGAATTGTGATGCTTGTCTCATTAGGTTACAACCAGTGCTTTATACAATACAAGCAATAAAATCGCAGTACACATGTACTAATCCAGTTTGCAGATATGCGGAATTAAACATCAACCCTAGAACGATGGCAGATCTCCAATAGATTTTTTTTTTAACTCAACGAATAACTAATTGCATAACTATTATAAGAAAATATATATTGTAGACGGTAGACAGTACAGGGTGTCTAATAAAATAAAGAAACGCACATATAATTTAAATTATTCAATTTTTATTTTTACTTTTCTTTTTTTTTTAATTATGTTTCAAATTTTTCAACATTTTATACTTATTTATTAATTTAATTTCAAAAATTGTAGAGCAACAAAAATAAAAAGTCCTTAGTTAATACGAAAAAAATAATAAATAAATTTAAGGGGAGAAATTTATTTGCTACCAAATGGCCAGTGATGATGACGCGAGGATGAACTAATTGATCCAATGCTCGAGCCACCGCTTATTGTACTGCTACTATGACTTGTGTTACTGCTTCGACCAGACGAATACGTGCGACTACGGAATTCACTGAGTGTTGGTGATGTATCTACCGAATTTGGAATAGCAAAGATATCATGTACGGATGGCCGTAACAAAGATTGTGTTGCTGCTGATGCTATTGTTTGGCCACCACCAACTGTTGATTGTCGTATCGCTGTATCAAAGGAATCTAAAAATAAATGAAGAAAAAAATGGATAATTATAATCACGGCTCATAAATTTATTTAAATTAAATAGAGATCTTACCATAAATGGGTACTTGGTCATACAATGAACCTTGTCTTGCTGACCGTAAGAAATAACCCTTTGAATTGCCAGGCATAGCAATTGGCATCGGTGGTCCAATTGTCACATGATCCCACATAAAATGCTCTTTAATTGTACGTTTTAATGCTGAATACCACTTGTTTGCATCTGATGATGTTTTCGCTCGGAAAACATAATCCTCAATAACACCCTCTTCCATATTCGATAAAATCACGTCCAAATCTTTCTTTGGCGATATTTTCACCTTTGTATCACGTGTTACATCTATTGAACGTCGTGGCTGCACATTTGATTCCATTGATTTTTCATCTTGCCACAACTCCAATTTAAAACCTTGTAGCCGTGCAAATCCATCAACAGAACGTGCTGGTCCTTTTTGTAGCATTTCTAGATCACCACAATGTGTCATTTGGTCCATAGCATCCGGCTGTATGGCCAAACGACAACAAAAATGACCGAATAATGGTAATTTATTGTTTGGATTTGAATTATTTGTGAGACCATTATTTGGTGTCAAACATAAATCATGAGTATGTGATAAATCTGAGGCTTCAGCCAATGTCAAATGTGCTGTTGCAATTAAATCGAATTTTGGTCCAGGTCTGTAATAACATCAACAAAAATAAAATAAAATGAATAATTGCTCCTTAGTTATTTAATTAAATAATTAATTAATAATACTTACATCTTTGTATTATTTAATTCATCTTTAAGACTAGCTGCTAAACGTTTACCAACGGTACGACTTATTGAACTATGTATTGTGTTTTTAATTTTTTTTGGCGTTGATGCTATCGACATGTCAGACTCCATTAATGTTGCATAAACTTCTAATTTTAATTCAAAATCGGGTGCAATATTTGTACTAAAAATATAAAAATTAATTAATTAGAAAATTAACTTAATTAATTAAAATAATTTTTAATAATAAAACTTACAATAAAATGACATCATTAAAACTGACATCGGTTAAGTTTCTATCCACTGGACACAGCAGGGATGTATCGTAAATTTCTGTACCAATTTTAACTAAACAAAACACAGCGAAACGTCTATGATCACCTTTATTCTTAAAGTGATCTGTATCGCGCCACATCAATGGCATTCTGATTTCACTTAGTGACACTCTTCCTGTTGTTTTTGGTCTAAAAATAATGAAAAAATAATCAATTCAATCAAATAAAATCTTTTTCATCTTTTTTTTTTTAACTTACTTTTGTGTAACACCATTTTCTCTATGTTCAGCTCGTTTCCTTCGCTGTAATTCAGCCATGTAAGCAGTCATTCTCTCATTGGATGTGAGTAAATTTTTAGCAGCCTCCAACATTTGTGTATTATGTATTGAATTAGACGAAGTCGAATTTATTTTTGTTGTCGATAATTTTGGATTATTACATGCCGCTAATAATTTTGCTGATCCCTCACGCATTTTTATTTCTAAGTCAATTTTTTGCTCAAGATCTAATTCCTATAAAAAAAATAAAACGAAAAGAAAGTATTAATAAAACGTTTTTGATGCGTAACTATAATTAATTAATTAAGTTTTTAGTTTTTTTTACTGGTATAATAATTTCTACATGACACGGTGGTGTGTGTTATACAAATACAAATTAAAATTACCATTTTTTTCTTCATTTCAGGATATAAAAAGTAAATAAATATACAAATTATAATTTAAAACATGTTTTTAATATAAATTAGCATCTAAATTATCTGTTATGTATGCGTAACATAACATGTAATTTAAATAAAATTTTAAAAAATAAAATAAAAAATACATAAATTAAATTTCTTAGAAATGTTATATAAATTAATTTTGTAGAGAAAAGGATAAAGTTACGTTAATAAGGTAACACTAATTCTCCACATAGGTTTACCAACATAATTGAAAAAGAAAAAATATTCAAAAATAAAACCGAAAATTTTTGCATTGGTGATACTAATTCTAGAATTTTAAATAAATTATAAAGAAGAAAAGAAAATTCTGTATTTGATTAAAAAAAATGTCAATATCAAAAACAACAAATACATATAATCGACAGAATTGGGAGAGTTCTGATTTTCCCATATTATGTCAAACGTGCTTAGGTGAAAATCCATATGTTCGCATGATTAAGGAAAATAATGGAAAAAATTGTAAAATTTGTGATCGTCCATTTACGGTATTTCGTTGGTGCCCCGGCAGAAACATGCGTTACAAAAAAACGGAAGTCTGTCAGGCTTGTAGCCGATTGAAAAATGTTTGTCAAACTTGTATACTGGATTTGGAATACAATTTACCAACCCAAGTCCGTGATTTAGTGCAACAAGTAGACGCTCAGTTGCCGCAAAGCAATATTAATCAAGAATATTTCCTTCAAACAGTGGACACCTCAGTACAAGGTAATCCAGATGCTCAATCGACACCAGCTATTAAAGAAGTGCAAAATAAAAACCAAATATTATCGCGTATTTCACGAAAAGTTCCCTTCTACAAACGGAATTTACCGCATATCTGTTCATTTTGGATTAAGGGAGATTGTCGACGTGGCGAATTGTGCCCCTATCGCCATGAAAAACCAAATAACGATGACAAACTATGGGCACAAAACATTAAAGATCGTTATTTCGGTGTTAATGATCCAGTTGCCAAACAATTAATAAAATACATCGAAGACACAAACAAAGTGACGATACAAAATAATGAATTAATTACGAAGCCAAAACATATAAATTATTTTGATTATTATTATCAACAAAAGTAAATCTTTTAATCAAATGATCTTGTTAATTAAAATTCTAGGTAATCTAGTTGGAATTTATATATACATATATACCGAAATAAGATCTTTATGCAATTAAATTCATTTTTAATTAAGAAAAAATGCATCCTAATGTAACCTCAATTTATGTTGTTTTCATCGTTTTGTATGTAATCTTGTAAGAAACTGTATACATATTTTCCTTTGTTATAAAATTTAATTATATTAAATAATCTTAACAGGCAAGATTATTGTCTTAAATATTTTATTCATAAAGATGAAAAAACAAAATAAATAAATAAAAAATAAATAGATTAATTCAGAGAATATACTCTTAAATTCTAATCTATTTTTAGTTTTAATTTAATTTTATTTTGTTTTTTGTCATCATCAAATCTTCTATTTAACAAGTTTTATCTTTTCTTTTCTTTTCTTTATTTCTATAAATATATATATATATATTTCTTCTAAAATAACAATATCACTTTAACGCTTCAATAAATTTTTCCAAAACAAATAAAAACAGAAAACGAAAAAAGAAAAAACACTAAATTGAATTTCACTTTAAAAATAAATAAATTAATTAAGCTTCATGTACCATGAACATGGAATATAAATTGAAAAAAAAATAAAAATAAAAATTGTTAATTAACGATTAGAAATTTTAACAAAAAAAGAAGGAAAAATCATTTGAATTTTTTATTTTTTTTTTTGTTATTACAACCATAATACAGCCCAGTAATAATTTTTATTTGTGAATTAAATTAAAATTCTTATCAAATAAAAAAGATTAAACCGCTTTAGTAAAATGCTTCAAATAAATTGCTACTCAAATTTTTTGATTTTTTATTTATTTCTTTAGTGCTTGTGACAGATAAGGTGAAGGCAAATTGCTATGATTCATTAAATAAATATTTCAATAATGTAAGTAAATGTACTGTGTGTGTGTGTGTGTACCTTTAATTGATTTCTCCAATTACTTTTATAAAATTAGGAGAAAATAGAAATTCATTTTCCTTAAAATATAACGTTTGGGTAACTGAAGACCATCTAAATGTTATGATTGCTGTATAAAACTCAGTGTAAACGTAAGAAAATACAGTCTGATTAGTATGAAATACATAGGAAAATGAATGTATTTCTAAATTTTATCAGTTTTTTTGCTAATTAATTTAATAACGCAGTTTATTATTACTGTTGACACAGGTTTAAATAAAATAAATAATTAGAAATACAATAGTCTAAAATTACAGCTAATTTATATTATCCACATAATTAGCAACATAATCAGTTATATTTTATGTATTCAAAAAACTAAATATGATCTATAACTTCCCTTCTAAATATAAATTAATTAATTATTAATGTATGTTTCTCCTCTTCTTCTATTTATTTATTTATTTTTTTTTTTCGTTTTTAATTTAAATTTGTTATGTCAACAATAGGTTTTGTTGTTGGTTTTTTCTAATAAAAAATTTGTATAAAGGTGACATCATTAAATGACGTGGATCTCTCACCACACAAATGTTAACAAAAAAAAAAAGCTAAATGTTTATCATGGTAAAAATAATTAAAGAAAAAAAAATATATATAAAATTTGCACAAAACTTGTGATTTGAAATTTATTTTTTTTTTTTATTATTAAATTTTAATAAAATATTGAAATTTTAATGGCGAAACATTTAAACCACAGAGAATTTTATTTTTTTACCTTGAAATTTAGGTAGAAATATTTAGGTTGTTGTCCGTACTACTGTAATTTTTTGCTTATTATTGTTCTTAATTAATGTTTAATGATTAAAAAACTAATATATATTTATTTGTTTCATATAAGAAAACATGGTAAAGATAATTTTTAAATTCCCTATTATTAAAACAAATCTCATTATAAGGTAATAAACAGAAAACTGAATGCGAAGAGAATTGTTTTCATATGAAATTGAGATATGAAAACAATGAATTAACATATAAACTACTGATTGTAAAGCAATTACATAAAATAAATGAATTAGTGACGGTGACGGGATTGTTGCCGTTGATTGTTACTTTTTATTAATAAAAAATGTAATAATAACTTTTAAGATTGTAGGTGGCTGTGCAAAAATCTCTTTAATATTTGTTAAATCGTAAAACATGAAACAAGAATGAAACACTTTATACAACAAGTGGGCAACCAAAAATTAAATTAAATTATAAAAACACCTTAACGATATTTATAATAAATAAATAAATAGATAAGTTATGTTACTATGTTATTTAAATATTCTTTAGTCTCTTTTTTTTTTATTACTAATTTTTAATTTTATTTAAAAGTAGTAGAACCGGATTAACCATCAATCTTTTTATTTATATTAAAAAATTATTCACAAGAGTAACCAAACCCATTTTTATTTTTCATTCTTGCTAAAATATTCAATAATAATTTGCGTGTTTTTTATTTTATTTTTTAAAATTATTTAATTTTATTTTTATTACAAAAAAAAAAAAAAATTAATTAAATTAGCAAATAGGATAACATTTCGAGGGGAAATAATAGTGAAGACTTCAACTCAATCATTGTATTTTGTTTTCCGGTTAATAATTTTTTTTTTTTTTTTCATTTTAATTTTTATTTTGACGATGAACTTTTATTAATAATTTTTTTTTTTTTTTATTATTGTAAAACTAATTAATATTCTTAACACCACATGAAATAAAAAATTAATTATTTATACAAGAAAGCATAAAAATTTTTGACGCAAAATTGTTTTTTATTTTACACTGGGTAGATAGATATTAAAATAAAGAGAAAATAATTAAATACAATAATACATCCTGCATGTAGTATTTGATATCATAATAAAAATAGATTATTATATTGCGATAATTATAGAAAATATTTTGCAAGGAATAATAACCTTATATAGAGAAAGATATTGTAATGAAATTAATTAAGTTAATTAGTCAAGACCGACACCCAGTATTTTCCTTATGAAAACAGAAAAATATTTTTGTCATTTAATCGTCATAATTGTAATTTCTACAAAAATAATTCTTTAATTAAACTGTATAGTGCACACTACTTATTAATACATTATAAAAAGAAAACCTAAATTAATTTCATTTAAATAGTAAGTAAAAATAGAAATTTTATTTTGTCAACACGAGGAGACAACGAGACAACTGTGAAGTTTTTTGTGTTTTTATAATAAGAAATTAAAGCAAAAAAAAGAAAAATAAGCAACAATTACAAACAGAAAGAGTTTTTATTTTTGTGTATCACCGAAACAACACCAACCAACCAGACACTAAATATTTGCTGTAGAGATGATGATGATTTCGGGTAAGTAAATTGCAAAAAAGAACAAAAAAAAATCCAAGCAAAAAACATTTTTGCGAATATTTTTAAACCGCGTGCCGATGTTTTTTTGTTTTGTTTTGTTTAATTTAAGCAAAGTATTTAACAAAAAAAAAAAAAAAAATGAATAAAGAAAAACATTAACAAAGTACTTAAAAAAAAACGCGAAATTATATTAAATATCGGTGTGTGAATTCTTTAATAAAAAATTTGTTGTATAAATATTTTTCATGGGTTTTTTTCTTTTACACAATTTTGAATTTTCTATTTAAATTTGTTTAATACTGTATTCGCGTTGAATGCTAAAAGAAATTCTTTTTTGTTATCAGTTGAAGAGACAAATGTGTAATCATTATTTCGGTTTTTGATTAGGAGCATAATATCCGTTTAAATAACAGAAAATTCTGTTGAACTGTTGTGTGTTGTTACAGGAAATGTTTTTTTCTTAATTTATTTATTTTTTTTTTTTTTGTTATTATTTTGCGACATGATTTGAATTTGTCGTTTCTTATTTAATTTAATCTTATTGCAAGCAGTTTTTTTTTTTGCTTCTTTTTTTTTGTTTGTCGTGGTGTTTATGTTGTTATGACAATAAATTCTTTTGTGCTCAACATAAGTTTTGTTTTTGTTCAATTTTATCTAGTTTCTTAAATAATAAAAAATTAAATTAGATAAACATTTAACTAACGTTTTTATTCATATTACATGGCAATAAAAAAAAGAAGAAGAAGTAATTCAAATTAAAATAAAAATATAAACGCTAAGGTAGACAACATTTATGCTTGGCTTTGTTAATTTAATTTAATTTTCTTTTACAACATTAAATTCATTGACATGAATCTAATTATATAAATTTTTGTTTTTTTTTTTTTTTTTTTTTTAATAATATAATTAAATTTATATATCTAGATATATGTATGTATATTGAGTTTTAATTGTTTTAATTATTTATAAAACAAATAATGTGACAATAATTAAATCAGGGATGGATTTAATTATTATAAATGGTGACATTGCATGCTACATACATAATTTATGTCACTTCAAATAAATAAAATTAAAAAAAAAAAAAAAAAAAATTGTTTTCATAATTAGCTACACTAATAACAGTTAAAATAATATTTTTAATATTATTAAGTACACAGTAGCATGCGCATAAAGCAAAGTTTTTAACAAACAAAAATAGACAAAATACATTATATAATGTTTAAAGAAATTAATTTTTTTTTTTTTTTATGTAAATACAAAAATCCGAACAATGCCAAAATGAATGCAAATTTTTTATTTTAAACGCCCCCACCCATATCTAGTGAATTTATTTCTTTTACTAATTCATAACCAAAATTGATTGGTCTTCATGATTTACCATAAAAAAAATTTAAAAAAAACTCTTTTATTATGGTAATTCGGTTATGAATGTTGTTTTAAATAGATAATATTTATGAATCGATTTGACTATTACTTAAAGTATTAAAAATATTATTAATAAATAGCATAGAGCAGCAGCTTAGGAAAGTAGAACCTGAAAACATAAAAAAAAATATAAATGAATGAATAAAAGACTGAGAATGAATGAATGAAAAAATTTGAACAACCTGATCTGTTTGTACTTTTAATTTATTTATTTTAATAAAATATTCTTAACATGATTTTCTGTTACCTTTGTGGAAAAAATAAAATAATATTAAAAAAAAAAAAAAAACTTTTTAGAGCTTGAAGTAAAAAAAAAAAAACGCACAGCAAACAATAACAACGTAAAAAAAATTGACTTAAAAGTGAAAGGTAAAGTAAAACAAAGTCTTTTTTGTATGCACAAAGTGGTACAAATAAATAAATAATTAAATTAATTAATTAATGCATTTTTTTTATAAGAAATAAGACAAAAACAGAACACTGAAAACATTTTTAAGATATTACCTTTAAACTACATGCAATTTGTCTTATATAATACAAATCAAGATCTTGTAACACTTCTAATTTTGATGGTAAATAGTTATTTGATGTTATTAAATAATTATCCTTTTGTTGATTACTTAAATTATTATTTTTATTTAACATTGTTGTTTGTATTATTGGTGTATTTGTTGTTGTTGTTGACAAATTATTTCCATTTGTTGAGGATGATGTAGTTGATGACGATGTTACACCACCAGTACTATGTCTATGTTTTTGTGTTTTATCATTATTACTACTATTACCACGTAATGATAATGATGCTAATGGTGGAAAACACGATTCCATTGTTTATTTTATTTTTAATTTAATTAAATTTATTTCACTTCTATTTCTATATAAACAAAAAAAACAATAAAATTTTAATTTTTACACAAGTTTTTTTTTTTTATTTTGTATAGAAAAAAAAAAAACAAATTTATTTACTGTGCAACAATAATTAGCGAAGAACAATTAACAACAACAACAACTAAATTATTATAAAAGTTTATTTATATTAAAATGATCTCTTTAGATAAAGGAAGATGTTTTTTTTATAATAATAATAATAATTACATTTGTTCAATTGTTTAATCAAAGAAGAAATGAACAACAACGAAATTAAATTATTAATATAAAGGAATTGGAGAAGCGAAATACACATTGAAATACGATCTTTAATAATCTTTATAAAAAAAAAAAACTAAACGAAACGCACAATACGCAGAGCACAGCACACAACAAATTTAAACAAAAAATTTATTAAACAAGACAACAAACAAACAAAAAAATCACAATAATAAAATGAACAACGCAATGAAAACAAAATGCTTCTTCACCCTTTTATTGTTTGTCTGTCTGTCGAATATTATTATTATTATTTTTTTTTTTTTGAGTTTTTGATTCAGACCGCGATTAATAACAGAGAAATATATACTAATAATAAAAAATTAGAATCACAGGAATAGAAATAAAACTAACCAAGGATTGGCTGTTTAAATGTATTGGGCAGCAAAAAAAAAAAAAGAAACAACAAAATAAAGCTACTAGGGGTGAGGTGATACGAGTAGGGATAACTTTAATGAATTAATTTTTACAAAGAAAAAAAAAAGAGATAAAAGGAATAAAACTACCCTAAAAAATTTCGTTTTTAAGGTTGGCAAACTATTATTTCTGTTATAGATAATACAATGGTAAAAGGACTACAGAAATATTTAGGTTAGGATCAGTAAATGTTTAGTGTGTTGAAAACTTTATGTCCATTTACACTTTACACATATAACAAAACATAAAAGGGATTTCAAACATAAATTAACTGAATACAGCAACCAGTCAAGGACTAGTGAAAAGATTTTGTATTTTTATGTTACACAAAAACAGAGTGGACAAGATAGATAGAATCACATTTATAACCTCAACACAACATATATTAAATTAAATTAAATTAATTTTTATAATAAGATGTAAAGAAGAAGGAGAAGACGAATTTTAACATAAAATAAAAAAAAAAAAAAAAAAAACAAACAAACAGGGTGATGACAATTTAACAGAAATAAAACATAAAAGAAGAAAAAAAATAAAATTATGTAAAAACCCCACTGTGTTTTATGTTTTTCTTATTTTCTTCTTCGTTTTTTTTTTTTTTCTTAAACATTTTTATTACAATGTTTAATCAGTCAGAAATTATACTTTGTAATAACATAGCATGAATGGGTTATTATTAAATTGATAATCTGACTAACTGAACCAACGAAATAAAACTAATCATGATAAAAACGACATTTAACTTGGACATAGGATAAATAAAACTACAAAAAAAAAAAAAGTTACAATAAAGGGCGGACCAAAATGTTTCAATAATAGAATAAATTTAGAAATTTCAGAAAATTTATAAACGACCAGATAAAAATTGGAAAAATGTTTCCAAATAAGAATTCTACAAGTAAAAATGCAACGCATATGTTGAGAATATATAAAAAAAAAAATAAAAATATTTTCAATGCATTTATTATATATTAAAGCAAAATAAATAAATAAATAATCTACAAAGGGAATTAACATTTAAAAAAAGAAAAAACCAAATAATTCACTGAGTCATCACAGTAATTAATCTCTCACTGGTTAAAAAAATTAAAATTATTTCAGTTCACTATGCTAAATTTATTCCCGGTTTAGAGTTGGAAAACAATGTAAGCTGGGTAAGAAAATTAAGTAAGAAAAGAATTGTGTGCTATAACTTGCTCCAGCTGTGTTTGCCAGTGTTAGCAATAATGCTGGTTTTCCATTATTATTTCGTTTTAATTTTTAAAAATCATTTGTATGCGCTAAATTTGCTTTGTATGTACATTTAAAAAATTAATTTTTTTTTTAAAGCAACTTACTTAAGTTGTAATAAGAAAACGAACGAAAGAATCTAAATAAAAAAAACTAACAAACAAAACAACTAATCCCGTTTAATTATATCTTGAAATAATTAAAAATAATAATTTTACAAAAAAAAAAAAATGAAAAAGTTTTTTTTACAGTGGAATGAAAAATAAAATAAAAAAAAAAATTTCTTTAACCGCATAAATAATCATAAACAAAATGAAAATTAAATTGTGTTAACCGCTAAACAGCAGTTTTTTTTCTTTCTTTTTTTCTCACATGTAATAATTTTGCGATAATAGAAAAAGTAAAAAAAAAAAAAAAAACAAAACCGAAAAATGCCGCTAGATTTTATGAAATAATTATTTTTCACGGTATTACAAAATATTAAGACCGGCGAGAGAGAGAGAGAGAGAGCACAGGCTTTCACCACAATAACGTAATAATAACGCATACCACCCATTTAAAATAAGGCAAAAATACGGGTAGTTTAAAAAAAAAAGAATTAACAAAAAGCCGGAAAATAAAAATAAAATTTAAATTAGAGCAAAAAAACAAAAAAAACTAGAATGTAACGGATGTTGTAACATCCTTTTCAAGGGATGAGACCAGATAGATTTTTGTTAACATTTTTATTAAACACAAACCGTTTACGTTAACATTAAATGTATTAATGACACTTTTAAGTGTTTGTTTACATAATTCCATATAAACATTATTAGTGGAAATAAACCAAACAAAAAAAAAACGAAAATAATCATAACAGTGATGTGTGAGAGTTAAAAAAGGAACTTTCTTTGCTTAATCAATCAAATTGCACATGTTTAAATGGTAGAAACAAAAACCAAGAAAAAAAAAACCCCAGTCATCTGGGTGTTAACAACGAACAAAGAAAAGAAGAGCAAAAATAAAAAAAAGCATTTATCTAATCATTTCCTGTACGTCCTTAAATACATGTTTTCGAAGTTTGTTTAAACAAAATATTCAAAATCTTGTGTTAATTGCATATGTTAATCATCTAAAAAACAAACATATTTTTTTTTGGTAGAAACAAACAACAGAATGTAAAAAGAAATGAAAAGAAACGAAAAATCCACTTTAGATGACGACATATTTATTTATCACACATGCAGAAGAAGCATCATATATGTATAACAGAAACAGAATAACAGAAATAAAAAAAAAAACAACACACTAACTACTAGTCTAGCTTATTATCATCTTATTCCAAATTCAATTTTATAATTAAATAAAAAAGAAAAGAAAAAAATAATTATTTTTGTTGCGCTACTTGAAAATGTCAGCCAATTTTATACAAAAAAATAAAAATAACAAACAAACAAGCAGAAAAAAAATAAACATAATTTAACAGAACAAATAAATAAACGAAATAAAATTTATTAAACAGAAGTGATAAGGAGAAGAAGAATAATAATAATAATCAAAAAAAAAAAAAAAAGGTTAAACTAGTAAACAATAAAGTAATTAAAAAGAAAAGAAAATGACTAAGTAATAGTAACGTAGCGTTATTAACGTCGATTACGTTGGAGGAGTAACCACCAAAAACAAACTAAAAACGCAGTATAAACTCTGTTAAATCTACACAAAAAAAAAAATAATAATAATTTAATAATAAAGACAAATAAAATTTAAATAAATAAAAAATCAAAAAAAATATTTCAAAGTTTTAAACCCACACAAAATGAATAAAATTAAGCACGAGAGCGACGACAATCAAGTGTAACAGTAAAAGAAGAAAAAATTAAAATATTTATTTTAATTTTTTTTTTCTTTTAAAGATCACTCTGGATCACCCAAAATAAACACACAAGAAAAAATAAAACTCGATTTTAATTAAATGGTAAAGATAAATGATTGCTGGAAAGGACAAATAAGCATAAAATACAAGGAGATCAAATGATTATGGATTGGTGAATGTTGTTATATTTTATTGCATTGCAAAATAATAATTATTCAACATTCTTTGAAGATCAAGAGTAAAAACCTTAAAAAAAAAAAAACGATTATATTTTTTATTACTTTACACTATTATTGCGAAACAAAAATAAAAAATGAACAATTTTAGATAAATTAACGGAAAAAAATGAAACCACAGGTGAATTAATAGCGAAATTACTAAATCTTTGTATTTTCATTATAAAATGAGTCATGGATCCCTTTTTTTGCTCAACATAACATCGCTGTATTTTTTTTTGTTATTAACGCCTGTTCAATTAAATCGAAGCAACAGCAGTTTTTGACCAGTATAACTAAAATCTACCTGAATAAAATCTAAACAACAGGACTGCGTACACATAAAGGATAACAAATAAACAAAGAGAAGAGGATAATAATAAAAAAAAAAAACGTAATTCCTTATATCTGAAACAACAAAAAACGATTTATCTAATTCTAGTGAATTTCAAAATTTATCATTTCTTATTCCGTGTTTCATATGTTCAACAGATAAATGCGTCTAGTCGAAGACCACTAAGAGCTACACAAAGCCTATTCCTGCCAACTGATTGAACCTTAACACCCAAGAAATCTAACTTATTATTATTATTGCACAGTATTTTTGTTTTCTTATTAGTTAATTAATTAAAACTTTTTAAAGTATTTTCAATTACATTCAATTGATAAATAAATAAATAAATTTTCTGCTTCTTTAATTTATTTCTTCTTTATTTTTGTTTTAATGTCACATAATTTTTGTTTTTTTTTTTTTTTTTTTTAATTCCTGATTATTAATTAAAGAAAAACGAATGACATCATTCCGTTTATTTTTAAATAAATAAATAAATTAGAATTTAATTAATAGATAATAATTAAACTTCTGCACTTGATTCTTTCTTAAAACTTTTAATTCAAAATTTATTTGGTTAACCAACAGTTGTATAAACAAACAAACAAATAAACAATTAAAAACAACCGAAAATGCACTTATAATTAACTTTGGCTTAAGATTGTTTCTTTTTTTTTTTTTCTTAAATTCAATTGAAATTAATTACACTTTAAAACAAACAAGAAAAACATTTTTTTTTTATTTTTATAAATAATTAAATTTTTTTATTAATTTATAAATAAATAAAATAAGAAAAAAAAAAAAAACTAGCTCAGCTGCTTATAACGTTAACGCATTATATTTTATAAAATATAACCTCGCCTCCAACATTTCTCAAACTTGACTAACTATAAGTTAACTAAGTCGTTTGTGTTAATGCTGAAAACGGAAAACGTTGCTTATGTATTTTGTATGAAATTTTAAAATGAAAATTAAAATTAAAGCACAACCTAGCTAGCCAGGCAGTTCTCTCTCTGTGTGCGTTTGTGTGTGTGCATTTGTGTTAGCTAAGCTCAATAAGTATGAACGAATTATTATATTTTTTCGACTTAATATTATTAAGCCAACAAACAAATGAGAGTTTCGAATATTGAATGCATGTGTAAAACTAAAAATTTAATTTTCAGAGAGTTAACGATACCGAAATGTACACACACGAGAGAGAAAGTATTGTTACCAGGGGTTTGTAAACTATATACTTACTTATATTTACTGATTTTCCTGTTTTTTTTTTTATTGAACTTAGAAATTAAGTCAATCTTTATGACTCTGTAAACTTGAAACATAGAATAAAATACTTTTTTTTTTTTTTTTATTACTTATTTACAGTAATTAAAAATTAATCAATTAATTACCAATAAAACGAAAAACAATTAACAGCGAGAGTATACAGTCTGTGAAATTAAATCTACCATAAAATAACCAAAAAGAAAAAAATCCATTGAAATGAAAACAATGACCAAGTAGTCGCGTCTACCACACTCAAAACATATAATCAAATTTATTATTAATGTTAATCCAACTAAAACTTCTCAATGAATAATAACAAATAACCAACTTAAAAAAGAAAAAAAAAAACTGTAATCAATTGTGTGTTCCCCACTTTAAATAACAAAATAAATATATATATGAATAAAAACCAAAACTTAATTCATTAATAATTATTTTTATCATATATACTAATATAATCACTGCATAATATATTTAAGTACGTGCTATATGCTAAGTCACTATACTATACACGAATATAGATTTTTATTATTATTATTCTTTTAAAATTAAATATTAATATTAATATTGCCAACAAATAGACAGAGTAGCAAACATACTTGAATAAATAGACTTAAAACGTTAAGTACATTATGAATGTGTTTAATTTACTTCATTTATTTAAATAAAAAAAATAAAACAAAAACAAAAATATCCGCATACTATTATTCTAACGATTATATCTAAAGCGCATGTTCAAAACACTTATCTTTACAAAAACAAACGAAAAAAAAAAAAAAAACATTTCGACCATTTCGATTATCGATTATTTTTATTTATTTATTTATTTTTGTGTGTCTGGGATGCTAAATATAAAAAAAAAAAATTAATTTATTTTTCTCTTGATTACGCAAAACAAGTTGTTAGTTTTTTAAATAAATAAAAACAATTTTTTCTATGGCAGAAAAAAATTTAAAGTGGAATTTTTATTTACGTTATTCGATGACGTTTTTAATTTAAAATAAAAATTCATTTTTAAAAGTATACTATGGCACCTCCACGACCTAAATTAATTATTTAATTGTAGGCAAACAAACAAAAATTAATTAATTGAATAAAAAAAAAAAATATTTAAAACCAAATATAAGTCGTCTTATGATTTTTTTTATTTTTGTAACACAAAACAGTGTTATCACACGCGAACTAATTAGATTATTAAAGAAGTTAAAAATAATAATTTCTTCGAATATAACAGAAAAACGATTGTCAACAAATTAAAAAAAAAAAAAGAAAAAAAAAAAAAGCCCATTCAGGTGATAATTATAACACATAAACAAAAATAATAATTGAATAAAATATAAAATATGTATAAATAAAAACCTTCAAATTCTTTACGCAAATAAATAAAATATATTTTTACTCTAAATATTCCATAAAGTTGTTTAAACATTTACAAAAGTATAAAATAAAAAATTAAAAATAATATTTATCTTAAAACCAAGAAGAAAAATAAGCGAAATAATTGATGGGAAATATGAATATGGAAGATGGTAATCTTTAAGAGATAATCTTACAACAAAAGTAACATATACGTGATGGACCAAACAAACGACTTTATATTTTTCGCTTTAAAAAGTTGTTTTATTATTAAAAAATAAAAACGTTTTTAATTTAATTTGTCATCCAAAATTGTGTGTAAAATAATTTAATAAAAGAACCACAAAAATGACGTAATAAGCATAATCCTATCCCATACACACATAATTACATCATCGTCACATTCAACAGACAAAAAGGAAAAAAAAAAAAAAAAAAAACGATAAACGTGATATCGCGTCCAAGCCGCACACAATATACGTGTAAATAAAAAAAAAATTTCCGGATAGACTTATAATAAAATGAAAAAAAAAAAAAAAAAAAAATGTAAGCAAATAATATTTTCAATGAATATCAATCAATGTTAAAATGAAATAATTAATTAAATTTTATAAAATTAGAATTGATAGAGTTAAATTATTTATTGAGTTAAAATAAGCAGGCAGCAGCAGCAACAGCAGCAGCTGAGTTTATTATTATTATTATTGTTTAAAAGCGAATAAATTTCTATCAAACAAATAAAATTTAAGTAGTTTTCTAATGTTCACTTAATTTTCTATAAATTTTAATTTAATTTATTGATATATCCTTGACGCAACCTTAACGACAAAAACATTTTATTTATTTACACTGCGCTGCTATAGCTAGGCCAATGCACTTCATCAACACATGAAATTTAGCAAAAAATCGTTTATAGTTTTTTTACAACGTTAAAAGGTTCGCTAAATAATCTTAAATTATAAAAATGAAAATTGTTGGAAAACCACCTAACATAACAATATCAATAGTTAAAAATTTTTTTTTTATAATAATATTTTACTTGTTTATTTACATTAAAATAATAAAATAAAAAAAAAAAAAAAAACAATTTCAACAGAGCACAATAACAAAATAGTTAAAAAAAAAGAAACATTAATTTATTTGATTAAAAATAAATAGTATTAAATAGGCAATAAAATAGAATTTTATTTTATTTATTTTTTTTTCTTCTTAATAAATAATCAATAATAAATTAAAAACTTTGTTTGAATTAAAAATGTTTATAAGGCTTGGTGTTGGGTCGTTGTTGTTGTTTTTGTACATATTATTAAACCAACCAATTGAAATAAATCAAAATTTTGTGCACACAAAAAATTTAACTACAAAATAAATGTATTGAAAACCAACTTGTTGACCTTATCAATCTATAATAATATAATGTGTTATTTGTATTTAAATTATATTTTTATGTTATTTGTTGCAAATTTAAGAAATCATGTAAATTTAGCAACATAAAAAATGGTTTGCGTCATTGATACAAGAGTCTTATTTAAATACTCTAAAACGATTACACTGCCATCTTTTATAATTATAAGAAAAACTATTTTTTTTCTATGAGAAATTATCTCATGAAAGCTTTTACTTTTTTTTTTTTTTGTATTTTAATAAAACAAAAACAAAAATTTATTACTTTTCACATGTGAGCTTATAATTTTTATGATTAATGTTTTTATTATTTATTTCATCTAACAAATTGTACAGCAATAAACATAGTTAAATAGAGTAATTATTAAGTAAGAATAATAATAATAATAATAAAAAAAAAGTTCAAAGGTCACAAACACTAAACATTTCGTTTTCTATTTACTTTTTTTTCTTTTTCTTTTTGTTACTTGTTGTTTCTAATTTCAAAAATTAATGAAAAAAAAAATTTCTGTTTCATTTTGTTTGTTTTTTTTTTTTTTATTTATTTATTTATTTAATTTTTAAAACAGCTCATTAAACTTTAACAATTAAGTAAAGTTAATTATTATTATTATTATTATTATTGTTTTAAATAATAAGTCGGTTTTCGATGAGATTTATTGTTTGTTTGTCTGTTATTTTCTTGAACGTCTTCATTTAGCGTGTTTTGTTAATATTTTTGCTATATTTTAATTAAATATAGAAAATTACAAATAATAATAAAAATAATAATTATAACAACAAACTACTAAACAGAGTGAAATTAATTAATTAATTAATTAATTAAAATATTAGACAGACAAAGTAGAAAAAAAAAAAAAAAAACGGAACGTAATTTACTAAGAAAATAATAAAAATAAATTTTATTTAACACACATTTAATATAAACAAAAGGTAAATAATGGTAAATCATTGATAATAAATAAATAAGGCAAACAAATAAGATAAAAACGTTGAAAGAAGAAACAGACAATGGAAAAACATAAATAAATTTCACGATGTAATAATTCAGAGAGATGATTAATGCTATGATTTTTTTTTTTTGTAAAATTAACGGGTATTTAAAATGGGTGATAACTTAATTAATTAATTTACACTATTTAAACTACATACAGAAAAACTTTGAATTAATTAATCAATTAATTAATAATAAAAAAAAATTTAATTGAAGATGACATTTAAGATAACAAAATATATACAAAAAGCTTAATGACGTTCTGTGTTCTACTCTGTTACATCGTATGACCTTAATTTGTCGTTAAAAATCATGATTTTGATTAATTATATTTTTATTATGGTGATAAACAAAACCAAAACTGTTTAATCACATTGCAATAAGCTCACTTGTAAACCGTTAACTTAATAAAATGATTAATTACTTTGCTTAATCTTTGTATATAAAATACAGTAAATAATATGCTTAAAAACTTTATATTTGCATAGTTTTTTCTAATAAAACATCCTAAAATTACATGCTCCGGACGGGAAAATCGAATGCGATATTGTTCGTTCTAATTTACGTCATATAAAACAAATAAAAAGCATAACTGATACGGTACTTTATGAAATTATTTACATAAAATGCTATTAAACATATTTCTAATACTAAATAATAAACAAACAAACGAATAAATTAATTGTAGATAGAGAGAGAGGCAGAGAAAAAAAATTTGTTTGAAATTTTGAGGATGAGAACAGATCTTATGTTAATTTTGACATAAAAAAATAAATAAAAATTAATCTAGACGGTATATTTGGTATAAAGAAAATAAATATAAATTTTGAGACAACAATTATTATCTAACGGAATAGGAAAACATAAATCATTAATTAATGTATTTCATTCGTGTTATTACAATTATAATTAAAAAAAAAAAAAAAAACTTAAGCTAAAACTGGAGCAATTTTATAATGACAAGTGAAAAAAAAAAAAAAAAATGTATTTTTCGTTTTCTTTACTGCAAGTATTATTTTTTTTTATTAATTAATTATCGTGGCGGCTTAGTAGCATTAAACTCGTGTGATTTGAAGCATGTACAGGGTGATACACAGTACTTGATTTTTTTTCAATAGATAATAAATGGTGTTAGTACAGACTAATAGGACTGATATTAATGTGTTTTCGTGTTTTAAAAAAAAAATAATAAAAACCGAAGATCGTGATTATTGTAATCACGTTTTCTAAACAAAAACCATTTTTTTTTTTTTGGTTTTAATAAATTTAAAATACTTGAAAGTTGGTAGCTTTTACTTTTGCTAAATGATGATTATTAATGTTTTATGAAAAGCTTTTTACTATGTTTATATTCTAAGTGATTTAAGTTTTAATCCTTCACCATAATGAGATTAATAATCATTGCATTCGTCTAGTTCAATCAAAAATTTAATTTAAATAAACCAACGATGCTTACAGCTTAGTTAATAACTTCCATCCTTAACAAACAAACGGCAACTGATCAGTCTTATTTATATCCACGGTATTTATATATTTAAAAACAAAAAAATCATTTCCAATCACTCTGTTTTTCTTTATTTCTATTGGGGAATTTTTTTTTATAATTTTAAATAATCATAAAGACGAAGAAACAAAACGTGAATAAAAACAGCAAATGCTTGCAACATAATTTTCTAAAATGCAGTTATAACCGTTTCACATAGAAATACATTTTTAATTCACATTAGAAATGTAGTATAGAGAAATAAATTAAATTAAATTAAATTAAATAACAAATAAAACAACTTTTTATAATTTTTCTATCCGCCAAAACAGCGAAAAAGCACTCCTTAATCAAGCTCAGAGTTTTTAACATTTTAATTTAAGCAAAGTGCATAGAGAATGTCTTATGCTTGATTGCATTTTTAATTAATTAATGCTGCTCATCGTTCTGCTACTAAACGCTTTGTTTACCTTTTTAGTTTTTTATTATTGTTTTTAGATTATTAAACCGTTTAGTAATTTCGAAAGTGTTATCATCACAAATCGAATTAATTTTTAATTTTATTTATTTTTCTTTCTTTCTGATCTAATTTTTATTGTGCAAAAAATTTTTTTATTATTATTATTATTATTACAAATTTCGTTTTATTTTTTTTATTGTAATTTATACAACAAAATTAAACAAAAATAAAAAAAGAAAAAAAAAAAAAAAAAACACTCAGCAATAACTTTCACAGGTTTGTTGTTTTAATTTTTAATTTTTTTTTTTTATTTTTGTTTCAACTCATCATTATCATCTAATTTTTATAAGCAAAAATAATTTTTAATTTATTAATAAATATTAATTATAGCAGATTTGATGATTTTATTTTGTTTCTTTACATCTTCGCATATTATATTCGCGTGTTTGTAAATTGGCCACTTAAGCTTTTTTTTTTTTTTTTTTATTTAAATCTACAAATTGATCAGTTATGTCTGTTAAAATTTCGCCAATAAAAGCAAAAAAAAAATTTACTACGTCAATCGTGGTCTAGGTTTTTAATAAAAGAAAGAAAACAAAAAAAAAAAAATTTCGCTTTTAGCGGTAAATTAGTTGGAAAATTTTTATTTTTCACATTTAATAAATTTTTTTTTTTTTTGCTGTTACTGTGGGAAGAAGTTACGCTTATTCTAGAGGTGTGGAATCTACAATTGAGAATCAACCAACGATGTTTATAATTTTATATGTCATGCTTCGTATTAATTAATAAAGAACAGTAAAAAGGGTGCAACAAGGTAATAACAAACAACCTGACAACCTGTGTTTATAAAACTCCACAAATTTAAAATGCGAAAAATTCTTCTATTTCAGTAACAAAAAACCTTGCACATAAAAATAATTCAAAATAAAATTGTGATCACATTATAAAACAATAAAACTCATCAACTTCCTTTTACTTTTAATTCACTAGTAATTCAGTAACAAAAATTATTTTAAAAAACAGCAAAAATCAGCATAATTTTTGTATAAAATAAAAAAAAATTAAATAAAATTACAGAAAAACCAATACAGGAAGACAATAAAATAAATTTAAAAATCATACAACAGCAATAGAAAAATTTCTATATCATTTTTTGATTGAAGTTTGATGATTATGCAAAATTATTTATTAATTTTTTGTTTCTTCTCTCTGGCTGTTTTTTTTTTAAATTTTTTATAAAACGTGATTAGCATATTTTTTGGTTAACCAAAAAATAAAAAAATAAAAAAAAAATAGCGAATAGAAATTATTTATTTAATAATTAAAAAAGCACAAAAATTAAAGCACGTAATGGTGGTGAAAAAAAAAAATTGTTTTGTTTTTTTATTGTAAAATCCTCACACCACACAAAAGAAGAAAAACAAAAAATTAAACAAAAATTTCATTCACTCATCCATTTTAAGATTTAACAAAACGAAATTTCACGCCATAAACGCAAACTTTCATTTTGTTTAGAAATTTGTAATTTTTTTTTTTTGTATGAAAACATTGTACACCCACCCACCTATGTACAGTGTTAGAGGAAATGATAATTATTACATAATTCACCCTAAATTAATTAAAAAAAAAAAAGAAAAAGAAATTGTTTTGTTTTTACCTTTCTTTGCCTGCCAAATAAACGGCTTGGTGATTGATATCGTTGATGTTGATAGTCACGTAAATATAAATGATTCGCTTGCCATTCCGGATCGACAAAATCATCTAATTCATATTTTAAGGTATCCAAATCGATTTTATTAACACTTGACGCCTTTTTGAGCAACGTATGACCATTTTTATTCAATAAATTTTCACCTTTACTGTCCTCATTTGAATAAAATTCTTTTTGTGGTCGTTTCTTGTTTTTTTGATTATTCAGTAAATCATTAATTGTTACATCGTAACAACTGAATAATTCCTCTAATTTTGAACAGGAACTACGTTGATTTAGGTAAAAACTATTTTTAAGCAATGTATTACCACAATTAATTATTGATGCTGCTGTTATTGATGACTTTTTCGTGTGATCATCATGTAATTGTTTCTCTTTTAACTTCTGTAAATCATTTGACGTTACCGTTGCATTTGTATTATTTTTTTGTTTTAATGTGCCGGGCACCGGTGGACGTTTATTCAGTTTTTTATTCTCTAAATCATTATCATTATTCGTTATCGTTTTAATTGTTGCACTTTTTGTTTCATGTAAATAGAATGGTCGCCCGGTGGTGGTTGATGCTAATGGATTACAATTTGATTTGCTGGCAGCTGTAAAGTCAATTGATGACCTTTCTCTAATTAAATTAAAATTATCTTTCTCAATAATTACATCTAATGATATACCACAATCACGTTCAATTGATTTATTACGTTTTTTTAATAATAAATTTTTATCATAGTCATTCACAGAGAATTCACACTTTTTATAAACGGTTTTTGCTCTAATGAAACTTCGGCCACGTTCAATTATCTGGTCATTATTATTACAATTACTATCATTAATTATATTTAATTTTGTATTATTTATAAAATTTTCATAATTTTTACGTAATTCTTTAACACTACAGCGTTGCTGTTGTTGCTGTTGCTGCTGCTGTTTATTATTATCATCGATAATTATTTTAATTGATCCATCATGTTGATGTTTTGGCAGTTTTTGCTGTGGTTTCTGGTTGGTTCTAATACTTTGTTGATAATTATTATCATGTTGTTGCTGTTGCTGTTGCAGTTGATTCTCTTTTGTATAAAACAATTCTCTAACACTTTTACATTTTTTAATTAATGTACCAGTTAAAAATGAATTACTTTTAAGTAAACAATTACGCGGCGGTGGCGGTTGTTGTTGCAACGGTTGCAACTGTTGCTGCTGCTGATTATTATTATATAAATTCGTATATAATAAATTTTTTTCACTATTATATTTTTTCTTTAATAGTTTTTTATCGTTTTTTATTAAAATTTTATTATCATAATTCGTTGATACTGTAACTGGTACTTGCTGCTTTATACAGTGTTGTTGCTGATATTGTTGTGGCATTGGATGTACCTGATGTTGTTGATGTGGCACAATATATAATTTTATTTTATTCATTTTTAATGTTTTTAATTAATTCGAATAATTTGACGTCGCTAAAAACATAAAATTATTTATTAAAATAGATAATAGATAATACAAAATTTCTGTTTTCTTTAAAACATTTGTAGGAGATTTAAATATCAATCAATCAAAGAAACAAACAAATAATAGGGTGGTTCATGTGTTTTTTAAAAAAAAATTTTTATTTAATTTAATTTCATTTAATAATTTATTAAGGTTTTCTATATAATAAAAAACAATAAAAAGTGACAATGAAAATTAACTAACGAACGAACTAACTAAAAATTGTTTTTGAATTCAAATCCAAAAACAATTGCACGAATTATTACAAAATTAAAAATATAAAATAAAAAAAAAAGAAAAAAAAAGTTATTTGATAAAAGACAACGAACAAACCAAAATTATGTAAAAATTTATAACAAAAATTCTACAATGAAGACTCATTAAATTATGTAAACGAAGTAGGAAAAAATTTAAGACAATGCCGTATTAATAAACGATTAGATAAAGATCGCAGCATTACATCACTTAAATAATAAACGTAAAATACATGACTTAGAAACGTCATAATAACCTCAACAAACATTAACGAATAACAGATTATCTGCATGCATTAAAAGTCATAATAAAAGTTAAATGTTACAAAAATAATCATTTCTATAATCATTTCTTTTTTTTTTTTTAATAAAAATGCTATAAAAAAAACTCCCACTAAAAGCTAACTCCTGGTAAAATAAAAATTAAGAAAAAAAAACTGCATAATTGTTTAATTAAATAAAGAAAGAAAAACCCCAATCGCAATTAATTCTAATTAGATTGATAATTATTCGCGATTTTTATTATAATAAAACTTTTAATTAAGCAACCGACTTAAATCAATTAAATATTACAACAAAACCGAATTTCTTGAGACTGTACTGTTAATGTTTTTGCATTTTTATAATTTTTTTTTTAGTTTGGTTTGTTTATTAATGAATACAACATAAAAACACATACTTATCACATGTTTTTTTTATTTTGTCTATATGCATTAAATTCATCGAAACAAAAAAAAAAACAGTGTTTTAAACAAAACCAAAGCCAAATAATTTTTTTTTTTATATATCCATAAATAAATTCATTTAATTTACGTGAATAACATAAAAAAAATTTCATTTAATTTATCAATTATATATAATAAAGGTTAATAAAAAATAAAAATAAAAAAAATGTTAAATTAAAAGGTTATTCACAGTCAAATTTTGTTGACACAAAATTCCAAAATATTGATTAAGGTAAAGAAAAAATCAAAAATAGTCAAATAAATTCATCGAAAAATATTGGTAAAAATTGATTAAAATTGTGAATTTATTTCAATAAATTAAAGCAAAACATAAATAAAAAAAAAAAGCTGATTTTTAAAGTGACTGTGCAGATATTTTTTTTTTTTGTTATTTTATTTAATGATCAGGTCAAGGTAAATTTGTTTTTTTTTTTTTTAAACTATGCTTTGCTTTGCTTTAATTTTTTTCTACTTTTTATTATTTATTAAAATCGTGTAAAGTGGAATTGATTGCTTTAAGCATTTTTTGTTTCATGTTATACTTTATAAAAGGTAATATGTAAAAACACCTGTGACTGGTTGTTTTATAGCTAAATTATTATCGTATTTATTGTTTGTAATAAAAGGGAAACTGTTAACTGTTTACTGTTTCGTTCCAGAAATATAATATTTTTAACGACTATTAGAGGAAGTAATTGTTATTGGTAAAGCAACAAGGAAGAAAGGAAGGAAGCATGTCGTTAAACTAACAAACAGCGACTGTAAATCTACTTCTCTTGTAATTTTGAAATAAGAAAAAACTTGTTCTTAGCAGGTTTATTGCAATAAGAAATTAGAGCAAAGTTTTCATTAAAAAAAAAACCTCTTCCAAAAGGGTACATAAATAAATCATAATTCATGCAACTGGTGAATGTGCGATACAAAACAAACAACACAATTTGTTTAAAGGTAAATCACTTCTTGACTAAGATTAAAGCGAACAGAAATATCAAAATAAACATCTAAAACGCATTCAACCAGTGCAGCAAAAAAAAAAAAAAAAACGAGTTATTTAAAATTCCACCTTTCACAAACATTTTTTTCTTTTATTATCTTTTCTCTCTCACTATTTGTAAAAGTTGTGGAAACAAAAAAAAAAAAAAATGTTTTATTCTAAATTATTTTTATGTCACTTTAATAAATTTTATTTAATTAAAAAAAAAAAAAAAAAAAAACAATAAACACCGTCGACTTAACCAGATATCTAGTGTGAATTTATTGTTTACAAAATATATAAATAAATAAACAAGAAAACTAAAACAAAAAATTATTATGAAACTTAATTAAAAATAAATAAAAAAAAATCTTTGATTATTAAAGAAATTAAAAAAAAAAAAATAATTTTTTAATGGGTTTATAAGGTTTTAATGAATTTATTTAAATGCTAAAGCCTTGGCCCAGCTTCTTTTTTCTTCTTCTTTTTATTATATCGCTAGTTAATCATCACACATCAAAAAAAAAAATCGTTTATTAAATCCACAAGTATAAGGTTTCACCTTGAGAAAAGTAATGAAATTATTATGCCATATCAACGATAACCTTCTTTAGATAAGCAAAACCCCAAAAGAATATAAATTAATTCGAAATTTATGTGTCCCACAATATAGAACTATTTATATAAACTCTAATTACTAATCCTGACCTACAAAACTCATCGATTTAAGAGAAATCTTAATTCTAATTAATTAATTAATTAAAACCAGTTGTTGACAATTAACCGACTTATACAAATCTTGATTTTCATTTTATTTCGATTAGAAAACCAAATATTACAGATATTTAGGTAAGGTTTCATAATCACAGTATCTTTACAAAAAACTGTGTCGCCTAAACCTTTAGGCATTATTCTAAAATATGAATAGAATTTTAAATAGAAAAAAAAAGAAAAGAAAAGAAAACTCACGAAAACTAATTTAAATAAAATTAAAAGTAAAAAAAAAAAAAAAAATTTTTTTTTCTCTTCTTTTCTTCATTCTTTCTATAAACATCGGAATAACCACCAAAGTAGCATAACTAAAAAAATAAAACGACAACAAACTAATCACAGGAAAGATGTTATCCAAATTGAAATAATATTTTATTCCCATCCAATGTCTAATTTTCATCTCAAAACGTATCACAAAACATATTTTATTGCTTGCAAAAAAGGCATAAAAAGCAAAACTCGCCTAACAAAAACTGAGCGTTTTTTATACGAATTCTTACCAAGGTCGATGCTTCTTGATAATTTATTATTCAATTGCCAAAAAAAATAAAAAAAAAAAACAAAAAACAACCGCAAAATAATATATCGATAAAACATAAATTCATCCCATTCATGTACCGTAATGAATGATTTGCTGAATTGTTCTTTGCTTTGCATAATTATTAAACACAACCAGATCGTAATGACGTGATAAAATTGCATTCGTATTGTTTGTTTGATGTTTTATTTCCTATTCTACTGCTGTTGCTGTTGTGTCATTAAAACAATTTTTCTCATAACTGTTAAATGGTTGTCTCCGCATTTATTCACGCATAGCAAAAGTTTATTAAACAAAACCAAAAAAAAAAAAAAAACTCTTTATACCGATTTATAGCAAATATTTTGATTTTTCTTTCCTATTTATTAAACTTTTTTCTTTTTTTTTTTTTTGTTTAAATATAATTACTTGTGTGTGTGTGTGTGTGTTTGCATGTATTGAATAACAGGTGGTAAAACTCATCTTTTAAGCAGCATTTTGAATTTATTTGTTTTCTTCTTCTACTTTTAGCTTAATTTCCTGTATTTCTCGACATAGATTATGATTTTTTTTTATTTTTAACGAAACTATAATAATTTAGTTATATATAGTAAAAATATGATTTGCATCAATTATCAATTTCAAGAGAGGTGAATTGATTGACAAATGAAATGACACTAAATGTCGGTGTTTAAAAAAAAAAATCCAAATAATTCAATTAGCATAAAAAACCACCAACCTTTAAAAAAATAAATTTCATTTTCTGTTTTTGTAATAAAACTTCCGCTATCATTACCTCAATTTTTTTTTTTTTGTATTTTCAATTTTCATCCAAAATAAACTCATCTCTAATTACAACAATTATTAGCAGCAACAACAACAACAACGGCAGCAGAAACAGCAACAACAAAAAAAAACTCACGTAATAAATGTTTTTGTGATGTGTTTTTTTTTTTTATATTTCTATAATTTATTAAATGAAATCAACTGACAACTATATAAATGCGTCATTACGATTAAATAACCAAAATAATTCATAATTGTAACAACAACAACAATAACAACAACAGCAGCAGTAAACAAACAAAAAACAGTAAAAGCAACAAACTCTACATACCGGAAAGGTATAATAAAAAATAAATAAAATAATTTTTATGCATTGTAACGTTAAAATAAATAATTATTGTTAAGCGCAAAACCGTTAATACTGCAAAAAAAATAAAAATTAAAAAAAATTGAAAAAATTAAACCAACATTGCATTCAAACAAATTTTATTAATTGACAAAGAAAAAAAAGAAAAAGCAAAGAAATTTATTTGTAACACAGGCCTGTCGTTGTAAAGCTTGTTTTACAATAATCCAATGTAGATGTTGTGACAATCGACAATCAACAGATAATTATAGGAAGTAAACGATAATTATGTTAACTTAACTTTTTTTTATAAATAAACAGAAAACATTTCTTATCTGGATTAATGTTGGTTTTAGTTGTATTGTGTTAAGAAATTTAATAAAATTTACGCATGAAAACTATTTTAACAACGCACTTACGAAAGTGATTGAATTGACAAATTTTATCGCAATTGCTAATCAGATTTCTTTTTAAAACAGAAATTAATGTGGCTATGTGAAATATTTATAACAAAAAAAAATTTAATAAACGTTTTGACTGTTTGATAGTAGGAAAATCTAATCACTTCACACGAATAATTTATTCAAAAGTAAGCGAATGATGTCGAAGTTTATCGGTTGACTATCATCGTTATTTATGTAGCGTAGTCTTTCCAAATGCATTTATACCAAATTGGTTTTTCAAAACTTGCTAGCATTCCGTTTGATATGAATATTAAGCTAGTTGCTAATGGTGGTTTAGCTGAAGTTAGCCAAGTTAGCCTGAATACATTTGAACGTAATTCAGTCGACAAGTTAACCAAAATTAAACTCGCTTAAAAATACATATCCAACCAAAGTTTAAAATAAGCTTCCGTTTAGGTAAGCAAACGCAATTTTGTCCTACTAATCGGAAACCATTTCGCACGCGCTAAATCAGTGCTTTGAACCCAAATTTTAATCGAAAAAGTTACGTAACACTTCGCTAAATCATCTACATTTTGATTATAAAATACCAATCAACGCGCCCATTAACAAAAACAAGGAAAATATTAAAATTTAATTATGGAAATTAAAAGATTTAGCATAACCTAAAAAATTATGTCATTTTAAAAATTTTAAATATTTAAAATCGAAAAAAAAAAAAAACCACCGAAATAAATTAATTAAAAAAGCAACAAACATAAAATATGTAATCGATTAAACCTAGTTTAAAAAGTATATATTTACCACATAACTATATAAAGTAAAGTAAAAAGAAAATTTATCCGATTCTTCGTATCTTATGTAGCTGATTAAAAAAAATAAATAAATAAATAAATTTCGATTACATAGTAAAGTAAATAAGCAAAAAAAATTCGTTCAGCCGCAGTATAAAGCAAAAATATAAAATGCAAAAAAAAAAAATAATAAAAACCAACAACATCGATGGAAATTAATTTTCTTTTTTATTTATTACCATTGGTAATAATAATATTGATTATATAAAAAAAAATATACATTGAAAGCTCTCTGCATATTATTTGACCTCTAATCAATGTGAATAATCTGATCAATAATTGGTGTCACTCATTAAATCTTTTTTATTATTATTTAAAAAAAAAAAAACATTTTGTAACTCTTCATAACCGTATTCAATGCACAGGTAAGAGAAAAAGAAATTTAATTTTTTTTTTTTTCGTTTTATATTCGCTTATGTCACCGTTTTATTATTATTCATTTTTTTTTCTCTCGTCTACTTTTACTTTGCAGCGTTTTTCTTTTTTTCTCTGTTGATTTATTAATAAATAAAAAATTTTACTAATGAAATTTGCAAGTATTATTAAATAATTAGCTGTGCTTTGTGTGTGCGATTAATTTAATTATTTTAAAATTGCTTTTGCAAAGTTTTAGCACACTCCGGAACAGTGTTTTTAATTAATAATAACATTACTGTGTTAGCCTGGCTTTATATAGAGCTTTTTCAATGACTTTTTATATTTAAATATGGGATTAATTCACACGTTATTTTGGTTTTATATACGCACACCCAAAACTATCTCTATATAAGTCAAATCTTTCTTAGTTAATACGGTATTGTTACATAAATTAACAGATTTATCATAGTTTCATCTTCATCGTTATAACCTACGTTAATATTTGAATTAATTGACTTACATTTAAGCAGCGTGTAACAAGTGAGTAAGTTTTTATTAGATTAGAATCAATAAAAATGTTTTAAATAACCGTATCTAGTATTAATGAAAGAATCTTTTTTTTTCTTTACTCTAATTAAATTCATAATATTCTTCGTTTTAATATAAATATTTGCAAAGAACAACAATAATAATAAATAAACATGATTACAGTATTTGTTACAAATTTACTTGTGCAATAAATAAGAACAAGATTATAAACAGAGTTCTTGTTACAATCGACAAACTATATATATATATATCTCAGTGTGTATATACATAAATGCAGACACTTTACCTTATATAAACACACAAGACGAATAGAAAAAAGCCATGAAAAACACACCTGAGAATATAAGAAGATAGAATAAATTTTTATAATGAGGAAACTAAGTCACTAAGTCACACAATTTATTTACAATCAAATAAGCATAAATAATGAATGAAAGAATGATCTAAATTGGGTTACATATTTCTGAGCGTTTTTAAATTAAATTTGAAAAAATAAATAAAAATTACTATTCAAAGAAGAGAAGACGAACAGACTAACTTTCGTATATCGAAAGAATCAAATTAAAAAAAAAAAAAAAAAAAACGAAAAACTTGTTTACATTTTTTTAAAGACGCGAAACCTGATAATTTTTATTTTTAATTTTTTAATTTGATTAATTAAAAATCTTAGATGAAAATTAATTTTATTTCTATTGGCTTTGCTTTTAACTCTGTAATACGATTAAAAAAGCGTTGATTTTCGCGCTTTTTTCTAGACTTTTTTTCACTTTAAAAAAATAAAAAAAATCTTTTCCTAATTAACCGCACAAAATGTAATTTCAACGTTATTAAATAATAAAATAAACAAAACTAGGCATAATTTATTATATATATAATCCATATACTGTCCGGAAAATATAGATTTTATTTTAATTTAATAATAAAAATCAACCTTGAACCGCACATGAACATCCGTAATGAGTTTTTTTTTTTTTTTTTTTTTTTTTGTTACAATTTCATGTAATTTTGCGTTGCAAAATTTAACTGTTAAGGAAGCGTAACAGACAAAGTCACGGTCTTTAGGTTATTATTTAAATTTTCTATATTATAAAATTAATGAAATTATTTAATTATATAATAAAACATAAAGGTTTAGCTTAAAATAATGAAAATTGAAATGAAAAACGCTTTCCCCGTCATTATTGGTAGTGAAAAGGTTGAAAGCATAATTCGTTAATAGTAGTAAAAACGTAGTAAAACTATTTTTAAGCTTCCTACACTAATCCAACCAAATCCACAATTATTATTGACTTGTTATTTAATGATAAAACATTTCTAAATCAATCTAATTAGCAAAGACTTAAGTAACGAATGCCTGACAAGTAATAAAAGTAAGTAAATAGGAGAAAAAATCACACTAAGTGGTAAAGTAAATATCGAGTATAAAAACTATATCACACCAGCGTTAAAAGTTCAGTAATAAAAACGAAAAACATTTTTTTTTTTCTTCCCTTTTTTTAATTGCATTACAAACAATAAAATCATTTTAAACGGTTATTTATATTAATATTTATCTAATTTAATTAAATTTTAATTTTAATTGAAAATTTACACCAAACAGTAAAAACAACTATCGTTGATGACAGTTATGTTTTTTTAATTAATTTTTAGTCTTTTTAATTAAAAAAAAAAGTAAGCAACTAAGCGTAACTGTCCAAAACAAGATAAAATTACGATTTTTTTAAAATTTTTATTTAATTAATTTAGATGCTCAAAGTAATTAAATATATACAAAAAAAAAACAACATGATTTTCCTTTTAACATCATAAACATTCTTTATTTTTTTTTTTTTTATTTAATTTTAGCACGACTTGTATCGTTGATACATTTTAACGTTAATTTAATTATGATTAATTAACTTAATGAATTATTAATTAATCACAATAGTTCAATGTTTCTTTGATTGAATTTAATCTCCTTTAATGTTTTAAAAAAGAAAAAAGAAAAGAAAAATTAGAAACTATTTAAAAAAAAAAAAAAAAACTTACAAATGAGTGGTAAAAAAATGTTTTTAATTAATTAATTCCTTCGTTAACATATACACACACACAAAATAAAGCACTTGTTTTTTTTTTCTTATAATCCTCAAATGAAAAAACTGTTTTTTTTTTTTTACAAAATTTCGGAAAAATTTTGTCCATTCATGTAGAACAGCATAGCGAATTCATAAACAAAAACAATTAAAATTAATAATAACATTTTTCTTAATTTCTTTTTTTTATATTTTAACCAATAAATACACTTTATTAGAAAAACATTTAATTAATAAAAAAAAAAAAATCACACTTTATAACCAGAACTTATCAGACACTTGAAAATAAGGTAAAAACTAATAAAAACTAATTTTTTATTTGTAGTAAACACTTTATTACAAAACGGTGTAAGCACATCAACAGCTGTTGACCAACTAACTGAGTTAAAAATTATTTACTATTTACTTGGTGAATGTTTATTGTTTTAAGTATTAGTGTGCGGTATGTTTCTTTACTAAAATGCACTCATTTCGTTTGGGTGGGGAAATTTACCTAATATTTTGCAGTGAAATGTATTGAATCGTTTTTTTTTTTGTTTTTTTTAACATTTATTATCCACCATTTCCATGTTAATTAATAATTTTAAGAATATTTTATCTTTTAGCAACAAAATAAAATTAAACAAAAAAAAAAAAAACTTTGCCAAACTGTGCTTTTTTTCAACAACATAAACAAACGCATGGTAATGTTAAGAGAAGTATTTTGTAATAAATAATAAAAAAAATAATATTATTAAGTAATTAAATTAATTAAAATAGAATAGTGCAAACAAATACATTTATTGTGTGAATTATAAATATAAATAATTATTTATTTTATTAACTAATAATTTGTCAATAATTGTAATACGAAAAAAAAAAAAAAAAACAGTAGGAAATAGTAGCATAATTAATTAATATTAATACTATTACTAAAAAACTCAACTGTTTTTATGATTCTTCTCTTCTTATTTATTTTTATTATTTATTATTAATTAGAAAAATACAAATGTTAAAGAACTGGAACAAAATTAAATATTTCGTTGAAAAAGTATTTTTTTTTGTCCTATTAAAATGCATCTGATGAGAAGAAATTCAAAGAGGTCAACAGCAACAACAACAACAACAAGCAACAACAAAAAAAGCCTAAAACAACGTTAAATTAAACTAATATTCAGTTAGTCGAATAACAACTGACAGACTTTATTAATTTCAACAAAATAAAATTACTTGTACTCTTGGTGTTAATGTAACAGAACATTCAATTAATTTCGAAGAAGAATTGTTTTTTATTGTTTAAAAAAACGCACATGCATAAGGTTTGTATACCTAAAGTGGTGTAATCATTTAACGGTTTGATTTAATTTAATTTAATAAATAAGAAAATTTGTCTTAATATGGATTTTACATTACAAAGTATAGACAAATATATATTTTGTGAGAAATTAAGAGTTTTGGGAATTTTCTGTACAAAATTTAAGGATCTTAGTTGCAGTATGATTTCTATTTTTCCAACGATTCATCTGCTACTTGTACGACTCAATATACTTTTTGTGGCTCGTACTATTAAGCCTAAAATCAAGGAATAACCGACAATTATAATCCAAGTTTTAGTTATATTCCAATGCAAAGTATAACAAGAGCTTTATACAAAAAGTCTGCTTAGCATAAGTAGTTTTAAGAGAGAGAATTAAAAAAAAAACAAATCATCAATCCGGGTGACAATCGCAAACAAATTCCAACAACCACTTCCTACCATAATAATTACCGGATTCAATAATAATACCTGTAAATATTACGCCAACAATAACGTTTTAATGTTACAAAGAGATTTCTATTTAAATTTATTGGTTTTACGAAACATAATCGATGATTACACTGCAGAGTTTACTTCAAAAATAAAAAGCACAAGGTAAAGTAACTTTAATAAATCCACTAATTCTTTTCTATGTAGACATGCAAGCATATTTCTTCTTTTTACCTGATAATGTATAACAAAGAAAGCTTGTTTCGTTGTTTTTTTTTATTATTAGAAATTCTTTTTATAAACGGTTTAAACATTAGATTTTCATTAAAACAAGATTTAATAAATTATTTATTATTTGTTAATTTTTAATATGACGTTTTTTTTTTTTTTTAATATAATAAAATCATTTTAATCATACCGATAGATAATAAAAATTTTTTCCTGTTTTTCTAGATTCCCAACTATAACAACCATTTATTTGGTTGATTGTAATTTAAATGAAAATTCACTTACAAACGTAAACAGGTAAATATGTAGGAGATAAAATAAAACTGAAAATTAACCGTACGATTGTACGATTGACTGACTGAACTTCGCTGAATCATGTTGTTTTATTACAAATTAAACATAAATGTAAATAAGTTTATTTTATTAACCAGCAAATGTTTATAAGAAGAAAATTAATAATAAACCGTCCAGACAACAACTTTATATCATTAATATACAGTCAAGTCACACAATGCAAAATATTTATTTTAAAAAATACACGAAAACAGGATAGATATCTACTTAAAAAAAAAAAACACTAAAAACCGTATAACAGGTATTAAGAACCGCTGACAACATTTCGTTAACATCCTTTCTAAATAGAATTATTTAATTCGTTTTTAATTACATTTACCATTTACATGTGTGAAGAAGAACACAATTAGCTTTATTATTTACAAAACAATAATTTTGCTTACATGTAATCCAATCATTGCTTCTTTTTTAATTAAAACCATTTTAATGCTGTAACAGCAGAAAAAAGGCTATTCGAGTAGAAAATAACCATAGGCGATTCTTGCTTTAGAGTGATATTTAATTAATTTTAAATTAAAATGACTAAATAACAGCCTTTAAGCGGTTATAATTATATAAATTAAACTGTCAAAAAAGTGTTTATTTTAAAATAATTAAAATTAATCATGAAAAACACTTTAGATACAGTAATCCCACATGCTGTATATACATTTAAACACCGTTTAAACAGTTATTGCATTTTATTTATCTATTATCATCCGTGTTTAAGTAAATTCGCATAAATAAATAAAGCTCGTATCTAAAAAAAAAAAAAAACAAGGAATCAATGCACCACAGTGATTTTCTAATAAAAACCGTGCGAAACACTTTCAATTTCAGGAAATTAAAGAAGGTAAAAAGAAAAAAACCACAAAATCCATTAACATAACAAGTTATCAATCCACTTGTCACTATGTTAAAACACTTTAATAAAAAAAAAAAACGAAAAACTAATTAAAAGTTATTATTCCGGCTAGAAAAAGCAAAATTCTAGGCCAGAAGAAAAACAACAAAAATGTGTGGACAAATTAAAAAAAAAATAAAAAAAATCCATCAGCAGTTGATAATAATAAACAAAAAGCACGCAATACGCATTGAAAATTAAAAATAAAAATAAAAACGCATAATTTAGTGTTTGATTCACTCTTTTTGTTTTTCGTTATTTGCTTAAAATTAAAATTTAATTTAAGAGAAAATAACCTAAATTTCTATTGTTTTTTTTTTACTTTTTTTATTTTTTTTTTTACATCAATTTTATAATTATTTTATTTTGGGCAATAAAACTAAAAGTAATAAAAAAAAAAAGAAAAAGAATTAACTCAACAAAACAAATCAATAGCATGAGAATGGGACAATTACCTGTGTCACAGCTGAACAACAATGCAATTTACTATGATTATTATTATTATTATTATTATTATTATTAGCAATAATTAATAGAGAATCTAGTTTATTAACTTTCCCTTCATACCTATATAAAGAAAATACGAAATCAAACATCAATTATACAACGAAACAAATAATTTGTCACATACCTACCGCGCAAGTAATTTTCTTTACTCAACGCAGCTTATTAACAAATAAAAATTCAACAAGACAACAAAAATGTCATCCATCCGTATTGCATTACAAATTAAAAGCTTTTTATTTTTCTATCTTTCCAATTAATAGCAAACAATTATTGAGCAAAAAGATAAGGTTGAAAAGAAGCGACAGTCACTATCAAAGCAGGGAAAAAAAAAAAAAAGTTATCGAGCACAAACAAAAGAAATCGAATGTCAAGTTCACATACCGCAAAATAAAATTTAAACAACGAATTTCTAATCATTTTATCAGCAGGTATGATTTATGCAGCTAAAAATTATATTTAACAGCTAAATTTTATGACTTTTTTTCATACTTTCTTTCTAGAGTAACGTTTAGAATTAATAAGCAAAATCCAAATATATAAACCGATTGAAATTCATCTCAGGAATTTGTTTTTAATTTTATTTTTTTCTAGACCAGAATACAAACATAATTTAAATGTGTTTTGTGTTGTTGTCGTCTTTATTAAATAATTAATTTTTTCAGTAAAATCATTTATATTGATGTAAATTACTTTGCTATACGTTAATTATAGTGTTAAACCCTAATAACCTATTGTAATTTGATGACAATAGACGTTACAGGCGACACTATAAACCTTCGTCTTCGTTAACAATTACGTTTAAATTTTATTACCTGTCATAATCTACCGTTATAAAAAGGTACAAAAAAAAAATCAGAAGAACAATAATAAAACTTTTACAGCAATTATAGGAGGATCAATAAAAAAAACCAAAAACAATTTTACTTTTTTTGTATTCTTAGGGAAATTAATGTTTTGAAATTATCTTTTATAGAGTAATTTTCCAAACTGGAGACATTGCCGTGAAATATGCTAAGAAATATTATAACTACCGTTAGCTGCTAATTAATTAGGGTTGGAAAATCACAGTACAACATTTATAATAAAAAAAAAAACAAATACACGTTTTACCAGTATGGAAATACCCTTAACTTAGGTAATCTTTAACAGATTTGCTGTGATAAATGTGACAAAACAAATTCCCGGTTTCCGTTCTGCAGTTTCCATATGGTACATTTTTTTTTATATCTTTTCACCGGAATATACAGTGGATTCAACAGTTTTACTAGTTATGTTTAAATCCCTTATATAAAATTACGCACATACAAATCTTAATCTTTATCGGAGAAGATCTCACTTAAACCTGTTTCAGTATTACACGGTAATAAAACTCCTGAAATTTCTAATTTTATTCCTGTTACGTTTAGTATTTTTGCTATTGTAAGTTAAGTGGGGACTTATTGTAGTTGTAACTCATGTGGCTTCTTTTTACAAGAAACACTTTTATCATATATTCAGCACTAGTGTTATCGATCATTACATAAATAAAGTTCCTTCATCATATTTGCTAGAGTTATGATAAAAGCTTCTTTTTTTTTTTTGCTTTAATACAAATCACAAAATGCATAATTGATAGCGAAGAGAAAACAACAAAAACCCACCTGTTCTATGATCGAAGGTATGAAAAAACGTAAAAAAAATAATAATAATAATTAAATTCATGGTTATCAAGTAGTCGGTTGGTTTTTGTAGTCACAAAACAGTGCAAATTTGACATACATTTAAAAGCATAATAATTATAATAATAAAAAAATAAATAAAATATTTAATTCTACACGCTCTTTTTTTTCTTTATGTTGTTATATTTATGTAAAATATATAAATAATTTATGTATTTTTGTTGCTGTTCAGAATGATAAAAATTAAGTGATTTTACAGCGCACTAGAAGTGTTTACACGACAATCAACATCAATAATAAAACTCTACCAACAATAATATATTATTTAAACCATAGTAGCAACAGTTAATGTTTTACGCATGTCAATTAGTCATTTTGTGTGCTTTTGCAAAGTAAAAGCTTCGCAAGATTAAGTTAATTCGTTGATTGAATGGAAAATAATGTAAAGTAGCATAAAATAGATTTCTTTGTATCATAACGATTTAACGTTTAACGTACATTTACGGATTATGTCGGTTCAGAAATATACTCGGATTTATGTATAAGCTGTGTAGACTTAATGCATAGGGCGGCAAATTAATAATAACAGACAGATGAAATAAATAAATAAAAATCCTCCTAACCTTTACCTTTGAATATGCAAAAATATTGAAACTACACCGATATAAAGGTGTTTACCGTGCTGCCTACAGTAATAAAAACAAAAACAAATTTTCAAACCTAAATGCATCGTAGATACGTAACGAGACAGATTAAATATATGTGAATCCTGAGCTAAAATATTATTAACAGAAAAGAAAAAACTCGTCTAGCAAATTAATTGATTTGACTTAATTAAGGTGAATTAAGTTAATAAATAAAATAAAATGGAATTAAGTAGACTAAACTAAAATAAAATGGTTAAAAAAAAAAGCATAAATATTGAAGGTAACACTGCACAAGGTTTAACATGTAAATGATTATGGTGATTGTTGATTCACTTAGTTTTTAACTTTACTAACTTAAAGCAAACAAAAAAAAGCAAAACAAAAGTATTGCTATTATAATGAATTAAACATAATTAAAAGTAAAAATAAAAAAATATATATATATATATTGAAATTAAATCAAATAATTAGGTTAGAGAGCAAAAACAAAGCAAACTAAAAAAAAAACAAAAACCGAAATTAAATTTTAATCGAAAATTTCTTTGCTTATTTTTTTTAAGAAATTAAAAAATAGTAATTGTTGTCTGTCTGTCTGCTTGCTACTATTTGTTGATAGATGATAAAACCGCAAATAAAATTAAAAACAAAAACAAAAACAAAACGAAAGTAAATAAATTTTATTTTAATTTTTCTCGTACCTGTGCTGATTTTTTACGTGTTTTAAATATTTAATTTAATTTGATTTAATTTTTTTTTTCTGAAAATTTATCCATTTATAATCAATGCAAAGTAAATTCATCTTTTTATTGTTTTGTTAGGAATTCACTTTCGCAGTGTTAATTTATTATAAACAATAAATTAACGAGAAACAACAAAAAAAAAATTCTTTTCAAAAACGATTGCACAGGGAATCATCAGTCACATCAGCACATCAATTCAAAAAAAAACGTCAAGTGATTTGATTAATTTTAGAAAAATAAAATAAATAAATCCGTAAATATCTTAGCTAAACAAAACTTTCCATTTCTAACGATACAAAGAAATTTTTCCAAACATAAAATTTATATAAATCTTTCGAGTAATTTAAAAAATATTTTATTACTGCTGTTACTTTTTATTTTACCGGTTTTTTTTTATTTTTACTTAAGTACAGGAAAAGTAATTGATATTCGATTAAAATTTTAATGAAATTATTTAGTAAGAGATTTAATAATAAATAATTTATCGTTTTGTTTGTAAAAGTGTTTTTATCTTTTCTATAAATTAGATGCACTTCTACTATCTATTTAAGCTAAAAACTATCTTTCAGAGTTTTTTTTTTATTTAAAATTTACGTGCTGTGGCGTGAGATGAATTTTCACAAACTGATATTATAGGTAAATTTTGTGAGGTACATAGTTAACTTACGAGAATTTCAAAAACTAACTTTATCAGCTCTGTTATAATGACCTGAATTACTTAAAAACGTGTTACGCCTTACTTAGAAGAAAGATTTGACAATTTTACTGTACCCACATCGTGTACGATTTATTAACAAATTTGATATCTTTGTTTTCTGGCAACCAAACAAAACCAAAGTAGCAAATTATCCATAATACCAAAGCGACATCGTAGCTTATCTCACAAACAACAATTAGCTTGTCTTGAAAACGCTGTATACGACTTATCTTATAGCAACTATATTGTGTCTCACAAGGAACTGTTGCTTGTTTCTCACAATCAAAATCAATCACTTTAAGAAAATTATTTTTAATTTTTCAATATAATTCCAATTTTGTTTTTTCTTTCTCTCTAAGTAATTTAATAACAAATTACTGTCACAAATTATAAGAAAAATTTTATCATTAAATTGCAAAGAAAGAAAAAAAAAACAAGAAGTTAGAAACCAACAACAACAACGCGACAATCAAAAAAGAAAATAAAAGCAGAAAACTTTCACTCAATTTTATCATTAGGTTTTTTTTTTTTTTTTTTTTTTTGTGTTTTTTATTTATTTTTCTATTAAGAAAACATAAAAAATCATATTTTTCATGTAAAACAAAACTTTTTGTTTCTTTTTTTATTTTCTTTAATAATATCATATTTATAGTTATAATAAAAAAAATTATTAATACATCGATTATGTTTTATGAATATTAATAAAAAAAATTAAAAAAAGCAAAAAAATCCAACGCCTATAACAACCGATAAGAATTTTAATATTCTTAAGACGCACGATGTTTGAGTTTTTTTTTTTTTTTGCAGGTACAAAAAAAATAAAAAAAACAAAATTCTTTACGTCATTTTGCACGTGTTATGAGTGATTTAAACCGATTAAAAAACTTTTAAACTTGTTTAAGCATCATTTTAGCTGATTAATATACAAAAAGTTAGATTTATGTTGACAAAAAATTTCTGTTAATTAAGCAAACAATAATCACCAACCAAACATCAAAATCTGCACAAATAAATCTTTTTTTTTTTAATTAGATTAATTAACATTTATGCCAGGTAACCTATTTTCATGGATTATTATTTTTTTTTTTTATCTAATTAGAGTTTAATTTAACGCTGAATAATGGATAAAAATGAAAGAAAAAACCAAACAACAAACAGCAATAAAAAAACGAATGAGATGCGCTAAAAACTAATTAAATAAAAATTAGTGCATATAATATGTTTTTTTTTCTTTCTTTTTTTAATTATTATTTAACGAAAAAGACATCATTTTGTAATCTTTCACTTTTATATCTCATGTGTGTATGTATTAAAAATTTATATAACAATCAGCAAGAGAGATAATAGAAACAAATAATTTAAATTAAAGATCAAACTGAATTAGATAATAATCATAATAAACGAATTTCTATTTATAAATAAATAAAAAAAAAAAGAAGAAGTTAAACAAAGTATATTACTGTGAAAGTTATTTCATAATAAATAATAATTATAGGATCAATAATTAGGTAATATTTGCATAATATATTCGATTAATTAAAAAGAAAAGCAATAAAAAATATGTCAAAAAAAAAATGGGTTGCTAGTCAAGTTAAAACTAAAATATTAATAGATGTCACTAGTAATAACAAATATTTTTTTTAGTAAAGACACTTTTTTTAATTTATTCTAAAATATTAGAATAAAGATATTTTGAAAATCAAAATTTTTAACTTACTTTGAATTTACGATAATATCCTCTGCCAGGTAGTGAATAAAATTTACGACGTGATGACATTTTAATTGTTTATTAATAACTTTATATTATTACTTTTAATAATTATTTTACCCTTTACAAGTAAAATTCAATAAAAAACTATCACTTTCTGAACAATTAAACCTTTAATTGCACCACTAAATATTATAAATTAATTAACGAAACTACTACAGCAAAACTATTGTAATTTAAGTTAATAAATTATTTTTTATTTTTTATTATAATAAAACCGTTTAAACAGCACAAGTCGTATTTATAATTAAATTCTAATAAATTTCAATACGACGACACTATTGTTGTTGCTGCGTTTTACTGATTTTTTTCAATTCATTTGAGTGAATAATAATTGTATAAAACTGTACAAAATCATAAATAAAAATTGACGTAAACGTTTTTTAATTTATTGTTTAGTGAAATAAATTATTATTGATTTGTAAATTCGTATAAAATATTAAAAATTCAAACGTTACGCTTCACTAGCACCACAATATTTATCTTCTTTATTTCTATTGATTTAACTATGAATGCAGCTGAATTAAATTAAATTATAATAAACGAATAATAAACTTGAAATATTAATTTAAAAAAAAAAAAAACAAAATTACTAAGCTGTTGCACAACAAACTCTGTTATAAGCGATTAAACTACTGAAAATTATAATTAAAACCATTCAAACAGTGTGATCATAGAATTTAATTAATTAATTAATATGTTTGTAAAGATATAAAAAAAATTATGTCATAGTTCAATTTAATTTAGTTTGTTTTTTTTATTATTATTATTATTATATCTACAGATGATATCATAAAATTTTGTTAATTTTACCTAATTAAAATGAACAGAGAAAAAAAACATTTTTATTTTCTGAGTAAAAACTGAGTTTGTATGACAACCAGTAATGAATTTAAATAAATTTTTTTTTGATACGATAAAACGATTGTTGATATTTACTTAGTTAAACAAGAGATTAGTCATAATAATTAATATAAATTCCATCACCAAAATTATTTTAATCACGTTTCAATATACAAAAAATTATAAATACTATAGGTGATGCAATTTTTTTCATTTTCTTTTCTTTTACATATTCGGTTTTATTTAATTATTTAATAAATATTTTGCGGTTATTAATTTGTTGAATTATTCAAGAAATATGTTTGTCGTCATTGTACGTATTAAAGACATCACTCAAGCAGCTTAAGTGAACCAGCTGATATAAAATAATTCACTAGCTAAACTCAGTTTAATTACGCTTTTCACTACATAACAGCGCTAGTGTTTGTTAAAAGATTTTATTTACATTATTCGGTTGTTTTTTATTTTTTTAAACAAATTATTTATTTTTAAATATTTAATACTGAAACATAAATAGCATAAATATGAATTAACCAAAAGAAACTTAATTAATAGACTTACCTTAACAAAGCGAACATTACTGCCAGAAAACAATCCAGATGTACAAGCAATACGCAATGATTGTCTTCGATGAATTTTCGTTTTAAAATTTGTTAATTCATGTAAAAATTCATTTTCTTTATTCTCATTTTTAGTTTGTTTTTTAAGTGTAAGAAATTGTAATGATTTGCGCCTAGGTGCCATTGTAAAAGATTAAATTAATTAATTAATTTATTTATTATAAAAAAAATGCAACACAGAATCACTTAAACGAAAAAAAAATACGTTTTTATGTTTGTATTCAAATTGAATCAACAACTGTCAAATAAATAAAACAAAACAATTCTAATGCAACAGTATGAAGTTATATACATACATTTAAGTCATTAAATGCAATTGAATTTTCAATAGATGGCGTTATTCGAAATTTTTATTACAACACAATTAATGAAATAATTATCCAGTTTCCAGTTAAAACAATTTCTTTTTTTATTTTGAGATTAAATTGCATTTATTAAGCGTATATAGATAATTAATAATAATTAAACTTTATTTTTTCTTAATAAGAATATAATTAAAATATAATTTTCTTCGTTTTTTTTTTTTCATTTTTAATCAATTTTATTATTTTAATAAAACCATTAAACAAGATTAATAAGTGAGAGTATTTATTTTTATGTATTTTTTATTGTGCATAATAATATAAAATGACTTAATACCAAAGGGCGTAGCCAACCGTCCTTACTCCAATTTTATGTTTTTGCTTTACTTACTTTTAGCAATAAATTTATTCCAATGTATTCAATGACGTTGTCACAGACATAATAGTTATGCTTAAACAACAATAACAGCAACAACGTGTTACATTTAATTTTAATTAAAAAAAAAAATTCTTTAATTATATATTACAATGTTGTCTATAAATTAAAATAAAATTAATAGGAAAATAGCTAAAATGTGTGATCAAAAAAATGTTTTTTTCTTTTTTTTTTAATTTACCTATCAACATGAATATAAATAAATATTTTAATTAATTAATTTTAATTAACATAAAAAAAAGTCAGTCACTGACATTGTCTACAACGTTATGTCTAGTATTATGTCTAGTCTATCTAATTAATAAAAAGAAAAAAAAAATTAAATAAATGCAATTGGATAAACTTCGTGTCAATACATAAGCGACTTAATTGTAACTTTAAACAGCTAAAAGTAATTAATTGATTTAAGAAAATAGTAAATAACAGGATTTAAATTACTTTAAGAAAAAAAAAAAAAAAAAAAAAAAGAATTTAGAACAGCTTAATAAAGATTTAAAAAAAAAAAACAAAAAGCAAAATCCCAATCAAATTTTAGAACAACTTTCAATTTAATCTCATAATAATAAATTAACATAAAATTTGCGTGTGTGTCATCATAATTAATTATTTAATTTATTTTCTAAATATCATAAACGTAATATGCATTCACTTAAATATCAGTAAAACCATAATAAAACAAACAGCAATCACCACACATTAAAGGTGCGTTTTTATTGTGGATTAAATTAATGCGAAGAAAAAAAGAAAAAAAACAAAAATGTAACACGAATTAAACACAAAAAGCAAAAAAAAAGAAAACACGTGCACAATACGATTTAATTGAATTCAAAATCACAAAATGCGCTTGTTACTTAACTAAAGTAAAAAGTAGAAGAAATATATATAAAAAAAAAAACAAAAAAAAAACGTTTAAAAACAAAAACAAAAACGAAATAAACGTGGTCTAGCAATGTGCGTGCATAATAAAATAGAGAACACATGAGATCGAACCACGCCCTCTCGATTGTTAATTCTTTTCAATTAATTTTTCGTTTTCTTTTCTTTTCTTAATTAAATGCAAAAATCTGGAAATCATAATTATGCCTATACGTTAGGATTTGTGTCGTGTTTTATCTAAATGAAAAATAAAATAGAAAACAAATTACAAAATCAACGACAGGTCATACAGGTGTTGTTTAATATTTTGTTTTAATTTTTTTTTATTTGATTAATGATATTTACAGGATAGCTAATAAGTTTTTGATTTATTAATTATTAATAATCATTATTTGTATCACCAATCCATGAATTCTACACATAATTATTGAATAAAACGAAAAAAAAAATAAATTTCCTGCAAATATAACAATACTGAACATCCTGTGGATTATATAAATTAAATTTTTTTTTTTTTTTTGCTAGACAACTCTTAAATAATATTTTTTCTCTATTATTTATCACATGTCACCCACTAGTTTAATTGGCTTTTTTATAAGCTTAGCTTACCTTAACAGTAATTGCACACACTGACACAGTATTATAACAAAAAAAAAAAAAAAAAAAACAACTAGAATTGCAGTGACAGTGAACATGCAGCGATTTTGAATACATATTTGTCTCGTATGAATTATAATCGTGCTTGTTGACAATAATAAAATAAATTAAATAAAAATAAAAAAAAAAAAAAAATCTTGCAATTGGTATAATTTTAAGCAGCACAAACATATGTAACCAATTAAATCATGAACACGTCACAGTTATCGTTAAATTATTAAACAAATAGAGCGACATTCAAAAATTGCATACGCACCTATCCTATAGGTGGCTAAGAATATTGTTGTCTTTATTTTTCACCCCATTTGTTTTTTTTTTTTTTTTTTAATTTTAAGTCGCAATTAAAAATTTCGCGTTTTTTCTTTACCAGTTAACATTTCGCACAATTTTACGCGATTTATTAATTTATTTATTTTTTTTTTTCAACGCATTTTACCTCTTTTTCTGTTGTTTTTATTTTTTTAAAACATGAAAAATAAATTTTATGTCAATTTAAGTCAATATTTAAGTAGATTTATTTATTTTTATTTTATTTTATTTTTTTTTGTATTAAAAGTTAGGTAAATGTAGGGAAAAAAAAAACATTTTATATCTGCTTGTGATTTAATATTTTTAGTATAAATAGCAATACAATATTGTCATCTAATCAAAAACAGTTTCGATCTTGTTTAATCAACAACATTCAATTAAAACAAAAAAAAAACAAACTCCTTTAAAAATGTTCCGTGTAAGTGAATATTTTATTAAATTAAGAAGTTTCGGAAAATTTTCATAAAAGTTTTCATTAAATTTTGTTTTAGGCAATCGTTTTATTAGCCGCTGTTGCCGCCGCTCAAGCTTACTACTCCGGAGCTCAACCAGCCGTCATTGGAGGACATGTTGCCCCAGCAATCACTGGATCTCACTCAAACATCCTTAGATCTTATGGCAACTTGGGACAAGTAATTTCCTTACAACATCAACCATTTATTCCTTTGTTTTAATTTCTTTTTTCCTTCATTTACAGGTTTCAACCTTCTCAAAATCAATTGATACACCATTCTCCTCAGTCAGAAAGAGTGATGTCCGTGTAAGCAACCCAGGATACGCTGTAGCCCCAGCTTATGCTCATGCCGCTTATGCTGCCCCAGCCTATGCCGCACCAGCTTATGCTCATGCCGCATATGCTGCCCCAGCTTATGCTCATGCCGGTTATGCTGCCCCAGTCGCTAAAGGTTAACAATCTACATCCACACTTATTTTTTTATTTCTTTTAAATATATTTTTTTTTTAATTGTTTTAGCTATTGGAGCTCCAGCTCTCTTAGGTGTTGCATACTCAGCAGCCCCAGCTGTCGCCCATATGACCTACTCCAACGGTTTAGGTTTCAACTACGCCTGGTAATCACCTAATAGCACATCACCTCAACGACTTAATGTACCTCAAATGAACATTACACAGAAAAAAAAAAACAAAACAAATCAATAGCAATAAGGATAATGAAATTTTAATTTTACGGATTTAATTAACACCCAGTTACCTAGTGATCTATTCAATTCAAAATTACTTTCTTATGCAAACAACAACAATAACAACAACGTGTACAAAGAAGAAAAAAATATTGCGGTGTCACAAACAGTCTTCATTTTTTTATTATCAATATTTATTTAATAATTCATAAGAAGTAATTCGAATTGTTAACAGATGCTAATAAGAAGAATTTACGATTAAATCGTTTAAATCCATAAAAAAATTATTTAATTTTCTATTGAATTATTGTCACTTTTGATTTGTTTCATTTATTAAATATTTAAAACAAAAACAAAAAAAATTAAATTGTATTCTTTATTATTTTTTAATTAATAAAATGATAAATTACAAGAAAAAAAAAAATGAAAAATTTCTATTTATTTTTCCAATTAAATTTTAAAACTTTCAGTCGTTAAAAGTGCAAATGAAATAAGAAGGAAAAAAAAAACAAATCAAAAAATTTTACCCAAGATTCAAGCCATATGGTTGACATAACAAGCGGTTGCATTTTGAAGGATATTTAGCCAAGAAACAAGCAAAAATGAAAAAAAAAAACCCCGAAAGAAATGTCAAAGAGAAGAACAAATTTTTTAAAAATAAAATCAAAAACGTTATTTATGCGAATAAAACGTAAATGTTGTTGATATTTAATCGACAGACAGAATATACATATATAAAAACATGAAAAATATTAAAAGGTCATTTTCATATTATTATTATTATTAAAAATATATATAACAATTTTTTTTTATATGTACGCATTTTATAAATAAATTATTTAATAAAATCAAAAAAATTATATTTGAACTGCATGGGGAGTTTTATTTTTTAATATATTTTTTTTTTTACTTTACTACCAACAGAGCCGGATTTGTGATTGTTGTTTAATATGAATAGTGATTTGCGATTATGATTTAAAAATTTGTGGACTTTGGTTTCAAAAGTTTTCAAAGTTAAGTATGTTAGGGAATACGGTAGATGGTAAAAAGTTACTTTAGTAATCTTAATATTTGTGCAGATTATAAGACTGCAACCATTCTAGATAGTTCCAATTATTATTTGAATGAGAAGAATTTTTAATTTACAGCACGTCGAACATAAATGCAAATTCCTGCTTTTTTTTTTTATTGGCGTTATCACTAAAATGTCTTAATCATTGCCACGACTACCGGAGTCCCTAACTATCCCAACCAAAAGTTTCCTCATTTCATTTTCACACTTAATAATATCAAACATTTTAATTAAATAAAGGAGAAAAGTGGTTTACCTGAATGTCATACGGACCAGATCATTATTTGCATATACAAATTAAGGTCAAGCAAAACAATTTAATATTACAGCCCTTCATATATCTGAAATGCTGCCCACGATAGACTTGTTTTCCTCTTAATAACAAAAGTTCATTTCTGTAAACAAAAAGAAGAAAAAATAATAAATTGAAGTAAATTTTTTATTTTTATAAAAACAATAAAAGATGAAATTAAATCAAAGCCTACAAAGAGTAAAACAGAGGTGATTGAATGACTAATTAATAAATCTTGCATAATATTTTTTCTGGTTCTTTAATATATATAACCAACAAAGCAGACATCAATTACTGCGACAACTGTATTTCTTTAATATCAACATAAACACACCCAAAATTGTCCAAAATTAATAACAATAATAATGATAAATAAATAAATAAATTGAAAGTTTCGCAATGTCTCACAATGATTGTCGATTATGTAATTAAAAAAAAAAAATAAATAAAAATAAAATAAACAAAACTGGATCACTTTTTTTGCCAATAAAACGGGTTTTTTGTAAATTATTTGTTCCCCCATTAATACCTTAACTCTTTGCCAACCTAATAAATGCCGATAATAACGTTTTTAATCATAAGCAAAAGCTCTTTTGATATTTTTATTTTATTTTTGTTTTTCTTGTAATTTTTTCATGTTTTAAAAGCTGACAAATTGATCTTCAACCACTTATAATTGCAATAAATTAAAAAATGAAACCGAACATAATGTTAAAAAATAAGAAAAAACTGTTGATGGTCAAACCACATGTACGATATTGTGTAAGATAAGACAATTTTTTGGGGTATAAAAAACCATCGTTGTCTTCTGTTAATCATCAGTTGAATTTGTATCGTCCTCTGCTGTACTTCCATTAACTAAAAGAAAAGTTTTTCCGCTTTTTTATTTTTTTAAATAACTAAAAATGGCATTCAAAGTGAGTTGGATAAAAAGTTCTTTTTTTTTTCTTGTGAATTAATTTCCTAAAATCAAATTATTTTTTTTTTTTATTATTTATTAGATAATTTTGGCTGTAACTTTGTACGTTGCTGTGTGCTCTGCTGGTCTTTCGGCACCATTGCATAGTGTGACCTATGCTGCTGCTGCTCCAGCTGTTGCATACTCTTCGGCACCATCTGTAAGCACCGTTTATAGCTCATTGAATGCTGCTCCATTAGCTAAACATGTGACATACTCTAGCCCAGCCGTTGGTTCATCCGCACAAAGTGTTGAACGTTCCTTCGATGGAACCGTCTCACAATACGCTAAAGCTGTTGACACACCATTCTCAACTGTTCGTAAACAGGATACACGTATCACAAACAATGTCTACTCTCAGACACCCGTTTTGGCAACACGAACATTATCCTATGCTGCACCAGCTGCTCAGGCTTATGTACATTCTGCGCCAGCTCACTCCTACGGATATGCTGCACCACAAACCTATGTACACTCTGCACCAGCACAATTAGTTCATTCAGCACCAGCTCATGCCTACGTACAATCTGCACCAGCTCAAGCTTACGTACACTCTGCTCCCGCTCAATATGTTCAACCACATCAAACTTACGTACAAGCTGCACACAGTCCATCAGTAGTTCATGCCTCACGTGCTATATCCTACTCATCAGCTCCAGTTGTTGCTCATGTCTCATTTGATGGTCTTGGCGCACATTACGCCTGGTAAGAAACTAGTCACGACAGAAGAATAAAATCAAAGCTAAATTCGACGAAATTTATGCAATGAGTATTTACCATGTACAGAAAAGCACAATTCACAATTGACTATATGCAAAATTAATTAATTAAAAAAAAAAAATTATGAACAAAACTGTATTATCCCCACTCTCTCTCTCTTTAATACTTCCAATTATAATTATTTATTATCAATAATAATGTAAATAAATAAAACAATAAATATTTTTTAAAATTAAATAAAATACGAAAAATGTTTTTTTTTTTTGTTTTTACCTCCTTATGCGATTAGATTAATTATGTTGATTGGATTAGATTGGCTACTGATTGCATACGTTCTGCATATATGGATATGGATGGTGGAAAACAAAACAAAGGAATAAATAAATAAAAAAGAACAAAATCAATTAATTTTCTTAGTTTTCATTAATTTAATTAATTAGTTTACTTTAGAGCAACGTTAGTAAGTAGATTTTTATTTATAAATTATTTTTTTTTTCTTTCTATCCATTCTTTCTTTCTATTTTCATTTCATTTTCTCATATACAAATCACTAATTAATATTAATATTATTATTATCGCTTAAAATATAAATTATTTACTTAGCCTAATTTATTAATTAATTATAATGCATTTTTATATGTCTTATTTAATTCTTATATAAATTTAGTCATGAATAATTTTATTTTCAATTTCTATCATAGATTAAAGATTCAATTTTTTAATTAATTTTTCATTTTTCTTTTGTTTCTTTCTTTGTTTGTTTTTTAAACTTAATTATTATTATTATACAAAAAAAAAAAATATATATTTCTATTCGTTAAACATCATTACATCATTATTGATTAATTTTCATTAAAAATGTTTTTCAAGAAAATCTAATTTCATTTAATTACATCACACACACACATTGTTAATGTACGTCAATAAAAAAAATTAAATTTTCCTCCTGCTTCTGCTTCCTCTTCTTCTTTGCTTTTAATTCATTTCTATCATCTTTCAGGTACATAATTTTACAAATTTTTTTTTTTATAGAAATTTGATTAAAACACTTCCACTTGCCACCAATACTACAGCTACTACAGCAATCACTTTTCGTTAATTTAAATCAAATCAAATTACACATAATAAAAAAAATCAAAAATGATTGCTGCTTCTGGTGCTTACAGAAACTACATAGAGGTCGGCGACCAAAAATTCATTTCTCTCAGCTCTGATGGTTTTGCTTTCAGTATTTTGATTGGAGAATCATTTATTTTCTTATTATCACTAAGTGGATTTGGTTCTGTTGTTATATTACTGGCCGCCTCTATCGCCTCCTCGTCAATTTGTGATGTGACCGAGTGTGTTGAGACGGCTTCACGTTGGATACCCAACAAACTCATCAAAAACCATCCTTTGTTTTCAGACGTCGTACTTAAAGACGGTGTAAACTGACCCGTAAAATACGGATTCTGGTGTACGATTTTTTTTGATGTTTTTGGCGAACTCATTGGACTGACTGGTAATGATTTGGAACCACGTCTAACCATTTGTCTTGCAGCAGTTGTTTGTGTCATTTCCTCACTTTGACTAAATGTATCGTTCTCGTGTTTTTCAATTTCCTCAATGTCAGCCTCCTCAAAACTGATTACAAAACAAAATTAATAATTAGAAATTAAGTTATGGAAAAACCTTCGAATATAATTTTTATTGATTTTAATTATTATTACCTAGCAATACTGAAACCGCGATTTGCTAAATTATGATTTACACCACAACCAGCTGATACCATTTGTTTTGCAACACGAACAATTGAACTTCCACACGCAGCACCAGCACCAGTAAAACCGTCGTCCGTACCGTGTGACTTCTTTTGTCCTTTAATCGTTGTAACAAAATTATCTGCTGCTTCGCTTGCTGTCAATGTCTTATTCGACAAATCTATATAAACCAAAAAAAAAAAAAAAACAAATTAATTATCAATAAGCCAAGACCATCAAATATGTATGCTAAAAACAAGTTTTTGATGTTAAACAAGAATTTTAATAAAACAGGAAAAAATCAATTATCCCCATCCATCCACTTAAATTAATAACAAAGGTGAAAATATTTTTTTGTTTACAATAAAAATTAAGCGATTTTTAAAAACAATTTTTTTTTATCATTTCACAGAGATAATTCATGTCTAATCATCAGGTAGCAAAATACAAAAGAAAATAAATTTTATTAAACGATTAGCATCGAATTGAACGCTAATTATATTTCAATAAAAAAAAATAAAAAAAAAAATTAAACAAGAAAAGTGTGAAGACATGAATTAGTTACAGTAGCAGGCAATGTAACACACACACACAACAAGTAAAAAATTCATTAAAATTGTTAATTTAGGTCAAAAAATTCTATTCAAATAAATGCATAAGTAAGAAGTTGATAATTATTTGTTCTATTTTAAACGTTATGTAGAAAAACGTAGTACAAGAAAATCGTTTTAATAAAGTACAGACGACACAAAAACAGTATAAGCATTAAAAGCGAGGATATAGTCCAAGGTACTCAGTATATTTTTTATCACATTAATTCAAATTAAAGAATAAAGAGCAAATTGATTAAACAAATAAAACAGGAAATAATTGCTAATAAGCGCTATTAATCCCCGTTTTAATATTATTCTTTATAAACCCGTAAAATATCAAAATTCCAGAAATTCTTCTACCGATGAAACAAAAAAAAAATTATAAAAAGCTCAGCCAGACAGATAACAGAAAATTCAAGTTCTAATCAGCTTGTAGAAGTTTTGTAAAATGAATCAACATGTCATTCAGTCAGTCAGTGCCATGCGTAAATGACCCTAAACATCGATCGCACGTGAATACAAAATTAATAAGAAAACGGTTGACTAAGGTTGACGTCATTCATATACACACAAAAAATTTTAATACTTTAAATAACAAAGAAATTTAAACAAATACACACCTCCACAGTATTTAATTAATCAATAAATTTATTTTATAAAAATAAAATAAAAACTTCATTGAATTCGTTTAATTCAAAACACAAAAAAAACTAAACTTTTATTCACCACAAAACACTTTCAAAATGAACAGAAAAAAACCAACATGGCAAACTTTTATTCACCTTTGAAACAATTATTTTTAATTTTATCACTTTTTTTTTTTTTGCCAAAAACTTATTTTATTTTTTTAAAATATATATTATAAAAATAAATTTATTTTCAAACAAGAAAAACAATTCCAAAACAACCTTATCGTTTCAAATATAAAAATTAACTAAACAATTTTTTTTGTTTATTTAAAATAATTTAATCGAATTATTTGTATATTATTGATGCGGCGCGATCGACACTGCTATATATGCGATTTTTTTGGTATATTTTTTTTAAATTTAATTCCCTCTCTGCCTCTCTCTTTATACTAACACACACGCATTCTTCTCATCATTTCGTAATGTAGCAATTACTATAGGAAGCAAAAATCATACAAATGTGTTTTGTGTTGTGATTGTTATACATTTGATATTTAATTTAATAAAACTAATTAAGCCAACTCACCTACACAACCACAAAAAACATTCAGAAATGATAAGAATTAAAAACAAAATTACATAAATAATCTCGCATTATGGCCCTCCATTTTCTTTTTTTTTTGCACATATTTTTTGCTTTAAAATTTTAATTTAAAAATAACATTTCTACTCTAATTATTTAATTACATATTTTGAAAATAAAATAATTTTTATTCTTATTTAATCGCGAGTATTTTTATATATTATAAATAAACGCAAAAAATTAATTTTTCAACGCATACACTCAAATGAAACGGAATAAAATATTTCTCGAAACAGCAAGAAGGAAAAAATAAAACAAAAATATAAACAGTTTGAAGGTGTGTAACTCGCATCCATATATTTCAACCAATCAAATCATTTTTAAATTAAAATAAAAATAAAAAACAAAAAAACACTTGACGTCACAAAGTCAAGACAAAAAAAAATATTTTTTAAAGGCAAAGCATAAACAACATATGATTAAAAAAAAAAAAAAAAAGTCGACGAAGAAGAAGATTTATAACCGCGTATGCGATATGTTTTTGTTTTGCCATTTTTTTTTACTTATGCTGCTGCTTGACGTTTTCAATTGTTTTTTTTTTTTTTTTTATGTATAAAATTCAAAGATCATAACTTTGCTTTACGTATTTTAATCTTCTTTTTACATTACACAGAGGAAACAACAACATAACAGTAATATCACGTGATTACATTATTCGGTAAAAAGAATTTTCGGTTTTATTTTTACTTTAAAAAATATCGAAAATATTTACGAATTGAATTATCATGACTCAGATAATTCCAGTTTTATCATAAAAAAAAAAAAAAAAAATTAACAAAACATCTTCGTCATCAATCATCATAATTTCCTTTGTTTACTTCTACTCATTAAAAAAAAAAAAAAAAAAAAAAACATGTTGACCTTTTCTTCTTCTTCTTCTTTATCTTTTTAGTTTATATCTTACCTGGTAAAACAATTTTTTAATTAATCATAATTTTGCGCAATTATATGAATAAATAAATTAATATGAAAAAAAAAAGAAAGGCTTGATTGACAAGTCATTGACACGCATACCAGCATAACCAATAATCTAAAACAACAATACACTGATGTAAAAGATACTTTAATGAAAAACAACAAATGACCTCGAAATTTATTATTATTAATTACACAAAGCCATATGTTTATACAAGCTTCCATTGTTTTTTTTTTTTTTGACAGCTGTGAAATTTGTCACAATTACTCTGCTTAGATTAACCAATCTCTACTGTTAACTTATTTTTTTTTTTTATGATTTCAATATATGCAATGTGTGTGCTAAGATAAAATTTTCTTTTGAAATTTATAATTATTAGTCATAACGTAACGTAACATAACATAACATAAAAAAAAAACAAAATTAATTATTTTTTAAAACATAATTATAAATGTGGCTGAGTGCTCTGGCTGGCTATTCATAAACACAGAAAAGCTACGATAAATAAAAGAAATAAAATTCACTTTCCCTGCACAATGAAAAAAAAAGCTTTAAATCTATCTATAGAGGGGGAAAAAAACATTTCATATTTCATTTTTAATTTTAATAATTAATTTCACAATAACAAGAACAATAATAAAATAAGCAGCAAAAAAAGCTCATTAAAGATTAAAATTAATTAACAAAAGAAAAGAAACAAAAAAAAAAAACATTTTAAGCGGGCAATGACGACAATTTAAATAATTAAAAAAAAAAAAAAACAAAACAATTAAAGAAAAAATAAAACGAAAAATAAAAAATACAATTAGGTTAAAAATAAAATATTTAAATTAATTAAATTTATTCGGTGTTTATTTAATTAAAATTTAATTTAATCAACTTTGACACATGAACTAACTTTTTCTGGTAATTTTTATTAATTTATGGAAAATTTTGATAAGCTGGACACACAACGTCTGTATATATAAAATAATATCAAGGCATTTTTAAAATTATTTATGGAAAAGCAGCAACATTATAATCAGCATAACCCTTTCTTGACCCAAATGGATTATTTTTATACCAAGTTTTGATAAAATTATCATGTTATTCGGCTTAATAATCCAGTGTTTATCAATTTTCGAAGTATAATCAGAGAAAACCTTCTAAAATTTATTCCTCAAGATCGTAAAACTGGTCGAAAGAGTAAATAATGTTACTGGAAACACTGATGATATTAAGTCAAAGAAACTAAAAATTTGCCTTTTGTCAGATTCTTCCAGAAGAAAAATATAACGATCAAAAACAACCGAAATTAGTATAATTTATGAGAGATAAGGTAAACCGCTATAAGATAAGAATGTTTCTTTGTAAAATGCAAGTGACACAATAAACACGTGACTATACACTAAACGTTTAATGTTGATATACGAAAGTAGATATTCGCAACTTAATGCAAAACAAATTATTATCAATAACAATCAGTGAAACAATAGCTTCATCTTATTGAAAAACAATTAAAGGGTTATGAAAATGTATGACTATCGTTTCATTCATGCGTCGATGAAAGTCACAATCTCCCATGAAAACTTTATCAAAACTTTCATCGGCGCTATGTTGTTCAGTTGAATGTTTTAAACAAAATATAAATACATTTGTAGCTATTTAAAGGACTAACTACTCCAATATTTCGAATCCTCCGAATATTCCGACCTCATTTAAATATAACCTTGAACACAAACTTACAAAAAATTAAATTCTAATGGATAAATGTCTTTACTGCCTTCTCGCCTTTCCGTTCATTATCACAAAATTTATGTTTTTATAAAAAAAAAAACAAAAATAATAAATAAATAAATAAAGAGAGAATGAAAACAATTTTCATTTTTAATTAATAACTCAACCATCTATAAATTTTAAGTAAAAATATAAACAAATAAAATAATAAAAATAATTTTTTTAAGCGAAACAAAAATAAATAAAACGCGATCACAAGATAAGATTAAAAATAAAAGAAAATTATAAACAAAAACAAAAAACAAAATCAACCAATCAGCTGAACGAAGTAAAAAAAAAAAAAAATCTTTCGCTGATTTTTTGTGTTGTAAAAAAGCAAAAGAAAAGAAAAATGGAAAACACAAATAAATTATTGAAAAAGTCACGAGAAAACGGTTAATTAATTGTGAATATTTACGTTTTTTTGCTTTTTTGGTTAGTCTTCTTTTTCTAAATCTGACGTCAGATATTCAGGCCCACAAAATAAAAAAAAAAAAAATAAAAAAAACACAGAAAAACACACAACACACAATCTGTTTTCTTATTATTAATTTAATTTTATTAAATTTATTATTAATAAAGACAAAAATAACAAAAATTCACAATCAAAAATAATGACCGTTAAATAACTTTGCAAAAATTTTAATAATAAAGAGAAATAAAAAACAAAAAAAAGTAAAACAACTACGAAACAAAGTACACCCACTTAAAAATTCGCAAAATAATAATAAAAATCTATATACACACAAACATCACGAGTAAACTAATAAAAAAAAGCAGGCGAAGTACAGAAAAGAAAAAAAAATTATTTTTAGAAAGAAAAACTTTGAAAATTTGCCAAAAATCAAAAGAAAAAAAAGTTTTTATTTTAATTTGGTTTTTGCGAAAAACAATTAAATGACGTAATAAACGTCATTGGAAAAATCATATAGGAATTTGTTCCTTTATTCAAATTTTTATTTTAACAAAGCAAACAATAGATGGCAGTAAAATAAATAAAAAGAAAAATCTATATTATTTTATGTTTAATGCGTAAAACTACGTTATTCACATATTCGCAAATTTATTTTTCATAATTAATAAACTATTTCTAATAATTACTAATGACATAATTATTCAAAACGTAAACAATAACAAGGAATTGAAAACAAAAAAATAAAAATAATAATCAGGGAAAAAAATTAATTCTTATAAGAATGATTCATTCAAGACAACAACAGGTAAATCGACTTATATAGATTAGAAATAGTAAAATGGAAAAGTTTTTATAAGACTTCCAGCTAATCGAAAGTACAAACAACAATAATAAAATAATAAAAATACCAATAAAAAAGATGCATATGACATCATTTGTTTACATTTTTTTGTATTTTGTTGTTATAAAAATCAATTAAATAAAATTAAAAAATAACAAAAAAAAAATCGCGGGAGAGAAAAACTAGTTTTTTATTTGCATTAAAATTTATAATCACAAAATAATATTTAATCAATAAATAAACAAAATACAAAATTGTTGTTTAATAATTATTTGTTCTATTTTTAGTTAAATTTAATAAGAAAAATAATTTTTCAAAACAATTTTGTATGTCGTTGCGGTGCAAATAAAGAAACAATATGGCTACCTCGCCGTATACATTTCGCAATAGAAATTATTATCGTGAATTTTTAATTATAATTCACCAATGATAATCTAATTAGAGAGAAAACTCAAAAATACTTTGCTTGACTTAAATAAAAACAAGACAATTATTGTCACAGCTAATTAAATTAAATTAAAAAAAAAAAAAAATTAAGAATAATTTATGACCAAAGTGTGCGAGATTGCAACATGCAGCCAATCTATGTTCCTATGAACTTAGTAAGTAACATTATTTGGCAATAATTCTTTTATTTCGTATAATTTTAGAAGCAAGTGAATTTTATTTTTTTTTTTTTTTGGCAAGTAATCAACAAGAAGCAATAGGAAAATAATTTGATTAGAAAACATTTTTTTTACAACTTACCATTATTTACACCGGATATAAACTTTTTGCATGGTTCTGTATGTTTTGAAAAATCAATATGTTGTTGTCCGTGAGATACTGCTGCGGTTGTCTTTTGTTTACCGGCAACACTTGTTGCTGTACCAGCACCGGTTGCTGTTGATGTAACACCAAGGGAACTTTTCAAAGCCTTTGTCAATGTATTTATATCACCGTTTGTTGTTGCTGTTGCTGCTGTATTACCAACAGTATTCGATGTTGCATTTTTCGTTCCGCTACTATTTGTTGGATAACGAATATAAAAAAAAGAATCATCATGTGATGGTGGCGAAAATGGTGCTCCATCAATATCAAAACTGCAGTAAATTAAACAAAAAAAAATGATAATAATAAAAAATCATAAAAAAACAAAATATAAGAGGCAAAACCGCAAACGATAACAATTGACGCAAATTAAGTCATTAAACTTGTTTTTGAATATTTTTATGTAAAATTTTGTTTCTTTATTTTTTTTCACTTAAATTTAATTGAAAAGAAAAAGAAATTTTGTTATTTTAAAACGAAACGAAAAAAATTGTTATTTTTTTGTGATAAAATACGAAGGAAAAAAAAAAAAAAAAACAAAAGTCAAACGCGTGACAACCGTTTTAAAATAAACAAAAACAAAAGAATATATTTTCGCATAGCAACAGTGATATTGGTGTGTTTCTGTTTTGTTTTTTTTCTTTCATTTTCATTATTGGCAGTGTTGTCAGAATGTAAACAGAATATAAATTTATATATTGCGTCGTGTATAGTCCAGTCATATCGTCGCGTCATAAAATGTGATAAAATAATTTTTTCTGTCAATATTTTCATCTGTGTATCGTTTTAGCAAATAAATATTAATATAAATATTAATAATTTATTTAATCAATATTATTGCTAGTATTATAAACAAACAAACTAATCACTAACAAATAAAAAATCAATAAAAAAAAGAATTTATTTATTAATTTATTATTATTATTATTATAGTAAAAACACGTGCGAGTTAGTCTAGTCTGTCAAAGTGGGTAGGTCACGCAATTTTTAGTTTATTGGGTTATATTTATAAAAAAAAAAATAACAAAAAACTATCAATTGTTTGTTCACGTGTTTTCTTTTGACATTTCTAGTTAAATTTTTATTTTTTTTTTGGTTTAATCACAATTACAGTGACATTTTTCCATCACTCAATTTTTTTTTCATTTATTAATCAAATAATAAAAAACGAAATAATTAAAACAAACACTTACTAACAAAAAAAAAATGTTTATTGTCTTTTCTTTTGTTTATTAATTTTTTTTGTAATAAACAATTAAAAATGTTAATTAAAAAAAAAAAATCAAAACACAAGGTAATTGCATGTGGAATAAAAAAAATTATTCGAGAATTATTTTTGCATAGAAAATAAAATTGATTAACAAGTTTTTTTTTTTTTTTTTTCCATAATTAATAAATAAATAAATAATAAAAATTAATCTGTTATTAAGTACGTTTTATATTTAAAAGAAAGAATAATTATTATTAATTTTGCGATGTTTCAGAGACTTTTTATCGCTTTATTGATTATCAATTAAATTTTATTTTTTTTTTTAATTATTAATAATTGATTGGGGATTTCTGGTTAATAACAGACATTAAAACAAGTTTAATAGTCTAGCAAGAACATTATTAAAAATTAAAAAAAAAATAAACAGCGAAAAATACAAGAAATGTCAAGACAATGACTTATTTTATCTTTTTTGACCTACAAAAATATACACTGGGCAGCACGTTTTATTCATCTAATTAAAGCATTTTTAAACTGAACAAGCATTAAAGTCTTATATAGAGACGTTAACGAGATGAATAATGATATGAAAATAATTTAAAAACAATTACTTACCGATTACTGTCACCTCTAGATTTCATCCATTGTGGAAATGAACGTCCTGATGATATACTCTCTGGATCAGTCATTTTTTTTTATTTCTTTATGTTTTTTATATTACTTAATCCAAAAATTCACAATTTCAAACTTATTTTAATTAATAAAACAAAAATTATAACGCGGTCCACTCACTTAAGTACGTTTTTGGCAAATGATTATTATTTTTGATTAAAAGAAATTATTTTTTTTTTTTTTATTTTAATTTTATTATTTTATTCTCTACTTCGAACACTCGTTTAGTTGATGATTTCAGTTTTGTTTTATAATTTTTATTTGATTGTTGATTATGTAAAATAAAACTATAATTATTGTTGTTGTTATTATTGCTCTGTTTTTAAAGTATTTTTCCGTCGTTTTTTTTTTTCTTCTATTTCTTCATCGTTTTATAAATTAAAAATTTTTTCAGCTGTTACTGCTGCTCTATACTAATAAAAGGTTTTTTTTTCTGTTTCTAATATTTAATAAATAAAAATATTTACTTGTTGAGATCGTGAGAGATTTGATTTGATTTGATTTAATTAAAAAATATTTGATTCAGAATAAAATTGTATAAAAAAAAGGCTCAAGAGTTTTCCTTTTTAATCATCCTGCTGATCTGTAAAATAAATTTAAAATTAGTGAAACGATACTAGGGTGATTTTGTAGTTGCAAAAACCCGTTAAAATATTATTAATTATTATAAAACAACAGTTATATTCCATAGCATAAACAGTGCATTCCAATTATAAAAAGAAAAGTAGAAAAAAAAAAAAAAATAGTAAACCGTGAAGGCCAACAACGAATAATACAAAAACAACAACAACAACCGACAACAATTTAAAAATCAAAGTGAAATTTAATATATATTTCTAAGAAATTATGTCACAATGTTTTTACATAAATTATTGCGTTTTAAAAATATTAATTAAAAGAAATAAAAATGGAATTTTGTTGTTGTCGTTGTTGTTGCTATTGCTGCCTGTATTTAACCAGGAAGAAACAAATTACGGTATATTTTCGCTATTTAAACATTACACCTTAACAAGTTAATTTAATTTATTTACTAACCTTGGCTGGCGTACTTAATAATGATAATATATTATAAACGAGCATATTTAATTGATTTTTATTATTTATAATAAAATTAAAATCGGATAAAACTTATTCCGTCAAATAATGCTTAAAATTTTTTGTTAATTTTTATCAAAACACACTTCTGGATGTCAAAAAACCAACACAAACAACAGCGAAATGTGTTTCTTTTAAAAAAAAAATGAGCGAAACGAAAAGTCAAATTACGCAAAATTTGAATTCAGTGAAGTTTTCATCAAATCAAAACATATTGCATGAAAGTATCAAGTATACAGTGCTACCACATGATTAAATAAAAAAACGAAATTTATTTTTTCTAATATATAATTTTTATGTAATTTTTACTAAATTTACACAACCTTTTAATTAATTTAATTAATATGGTTTTAATTAAATTTCATCTAAAAAAAAAAGTATTTTTTGTAATAATTTAAAATTCTATTCACATACACAATATAAATTTAATTAATTTCGGTGACGCATTTTGTTTATAAATTTAGGCGAAGAACTTTTTTTTTAATTAATTGGCTCATTATAATAAATAATTAAAGTCTTTACGTTATAATTTATCAATTATTCTAATTAAAAAGTAAATAAATTATTGAAACAGTTTTATTATAATTTTTAGTATTGCTCAGCCATAATTGAGACAACGAGACCACTCCAACCAGTAAAGGGACGACATCCGCTTCCCTCACCAGTTTTGTCATTGTACTGCTCCCATAAATAACCGGACTTGCGGTATTGTTTGATAATATTTTGCACAATATTATAACGTAATTCAACGTAAATATTTTTTGCATCTTCACTGTACGGACCTGGTTGACTACCGTAAAAGTGTAGAGCACGTAATATCAAGTAATTTATATTTATCCATATCTGCCCACGCCAATACGGTGGATCATGCTCTGTATTTCGTTTCATGTACAATGGGGCCGTTTTTGATAGAGATCGTATACCAAATTCGGTCCACAAAAGATTCGGATCACGAATATCTTTAAAGATCTTAATTAAATACGGTGAATCGTTATTGAGAATCTCTAACAAAAACGGAAACAAACTCACGTAACCGTACGTTGAGTCAACGAAACGTAATTCGGGATTCTTTAATGTGAAACGAATTTTCTCCAATGATTGCTGTTGCTGCTGATTGTTTACAGATGATGTTGCCAAATTTATTTGCGGCCGTTTTAATACCACAGAGTCAGTGTGCAATCCCCAGTCAGAGTACGTTTCAGAATATGGAGATAAATGCAGTTCATTCATCAATGTATTGTCAGTTAAGTAATTATATGTTTCCTGGTACTTATCATCGTCACGTCTCAATAAACGTGCTAAATCAGCCATAACACCTGCTGCAAATGCAATCCAACACCTTAAATCGATGTGTCGTTCTTTGTCGGTTGGATGTGAAGCGCGCGGATAATCATCCAAGCCTGAAGTCAATGTTTTTGGATTTAGTTCGGTTGTGCTTCCTGAATCACGACCTCTCCATCTATATGTTCCTGGAATTTCACCCTTTTGCGTACTATTGAACCAAGTAAACCACGCTTGTAATCTAGGGAATAGCCGATCCAAGTTCGATATGCGTCCTTTTAATAGTAACGATTCGGGATTTTTGTTTATGATTTTCTTTAACGTTAAGAAAAATGTAGGAGGATTTGCATTTGTATTGCGCTGTGTCACAAATTCTTCAGGAACTTTCGCCAACGCTTCGACACCTAAAATTTGTTCCCGCGGTATCCATCCTTCAACATTCATTAGATCAAACCAATGACTTATTATATCCAGTTCAATGTCGATGTCCCAGCTAGATATTAATAAACCATGAAATCCTTCATCCCAAAGGAATCCACGAGGGAAAAACGATCGAGATGGCACAGCTGTGTACAATGGAGCCTTCCAATAAGGAACGGATTCTTTTGTATGAACACTTTGTACTTTAGATGCTCCATAAAAGTATCCTATACCGCCGACCATATTACTCATTGCCGCTTGGGCAAATTTAATATCATTCGAAGGATATCCTTTTTTCTGTAATTCAAATGTCTCTTCAAAGCGTTCTGCGAATTTTTTGCGCATTTTCGTCAATATTTCTGAATACTCTACGCCAACTGGGGGTCCGCTGATACTTAACTCATCCGTGGTCATTCCGGTTGTCGATAGGTAAGCAATGTCCAGGGTGAAAGGCGCCTTTACTGTTAATTGCACAGCAATAAAATTTGCTTCGTTACGACTTCCATCGCTTCCAACTAGATTCTCACCCGCCAACACAATATGCTTCTTTTTAGTTTGTCGATCCGTAGCCAAGCGCAGATACTTTGTTATCGTTTCACGTAACACATGCAAATTTGGAGCTACGGTACTGAGGTAAGATTCCTGTTCTACAGCACCCACCGTATTGTACATGTTCAGATTAAATTCACCTAATCCACGAGTTTCCCCATGAATTCCAGTAATTCCACCATTTGCTGGTATCGTGTGTATTGATCCAATCGTTTTTTCATCCAAAGCCACATACCAAACTAGAGATATTTCGTCAATTCCAGATTGGGTTTGTGAAATGTTAATTCTTGCAGTCCAATCACCCCCAAACTGACCAGCAGGAAATTTTATGAACGACGTTTCCAATCGTATAGGTCCGTCTACAATTTCTTGGACGCCAAAACTTCGACCATCATGCTCCGTCCAACCGTATTTATCCAAATTATCGCCTTGGTCACACCAGTGACGAATTCCTTCGCCACCAGGCCGCAGCAATTGTGGATAGTACCACATCATGCCCATTACCAGAGAATGGGGATCCCTAGTTTTCATACCAAAATAAACACCAGATCTATAAGAACCCCAATATCGATCAGGATTATCCAACCCCGTTCGTTGTACCATCTAAAAATTAATATTCCAATTAGAAAAATAGCACGAGAATAGTAAACAATATGAATTCTATAAACCGACTTTCTGGTCATCAAAAGGAGTATTAATCCTTGTTTCCAAATAGCCAACATATCCGAAATAACAGGCAACGGCTAGACAACAGCAACCAAACACAGAACGCCACTGTGTCATTGATATACCTAAGCCACTTATTTCTCCTGTGCCACCACCACGTCCTTCATTTGTTGTTGATGATGCCGGACGTACCGGTGTCGCACTTCCAGCACTACTGCTACTTGTGCCATTACGAGTACCTGTTGCCTCCATCTTTTTAACGCCAACCTGTGATGTTGCTTTGCTGCGTTGTCTCTTATTATTAGCCTATCACAAAAAAAAATTAAAAAAAAAAAACAATTTTTGATCAATCGTTTAATTTTGCACGCCAATTATTAAGGTTTAAATATCTGTGATTTGTGTGCAAATTTTTTCATTTTTTAGTTTTATTTTTCTTTAAAAGCTAACCATTTATGCTGTCTTTTACATTTATCTAACATTCACTTCAAAATTTCTTACACATCACACAAATAATTTTTTAGTTTTTTTATTTCATTTTTTTTAAATAACAAATCAAAGAAAAAAAACACTTCAATGGCAATATGCAGAAACGTCAAATGTTGCTTAAAATTTTACTTTTTGACAGTTCGATATTATCGGAGGCATTTAAAACTTATCGTTTTTGTTTGAAAATTGTACGTGCACAATAGTACTTGCTCTCTCTAACAACAGTAAAATGATCACTGTGGTGAATAATGGAATATAAACAAGAGAACTATATGGATATTTGTGTGGGTAGAAACGAGAAAACTATTTTCCCCTTAATTACCACCACGGTCTTCTGTACGCCTGGTATTTTCACTTTATTTCTTGTAATTGTGCAAATTTTTCAAACATTTTTTTTTGTTTTTTAACTTTACTATAAAAATTGAATTCCTCTCTCAATGTCATATGACGTAGCGTACGAATTTGCGCGCCTGGTCTGATTTGTTGTTTAAATAAATGAACTTTTTTGATGAAATTAATTAAAATTCTTCCCCCGCCATTAATGCATATGTTATTTAAATTTCCTTTACGAATAAAAAAAAATTCTTTTTTCAACAGATGTTCCTACTATTCACTCTTATGTTCGCCTGGTATTTGCGGATTTAATTTTCAACTGTGCAAAACAGCTTTATAAATTTTCCGTCGCGCATTTAACCTTCGTGCCTTGTCTGTTGCATGGATTTAAACACCGGCAAATGCGACGTCAAGAATATTTTTAAAATTTAAAGGCTACGAGCGGATCAGCTGTTCACAGTCTGATAGTAAACGATTTTTACCCACACCTCAATTAGGTGGGAGTTGAGAAATGACAAAAACCGGCAATCGGGTAAATAAATAAAAAAATCATTTTTTCATCAAATTTTTCAACTCAATTTGCACAAAAAAGATATCAAAAATGAAAATAGTTGCGTTGGTTACCAGGCGTCCACATTCGAAAAGGGGAGCCAGACCGTTGTTGCTGCTGCTTTCTGCTCTTATATAAAACCAAAGATATATATTCTGTTCTAAAGGTAAATTTGGTCTCCTGAATTTATGACCGCTTGCTAGAAAGTTGCGCGCCGTAATCTCATAACCAAAGAAATTGGTGAAAAATTGTCGTTGTTTCAGCGAAAATAAATTTTGTTGTGCGGTTGCCATGTCGCGTTGTCATCTATCTCATCGTCATCACAATGTTTTTCAAGCAACATCGTGACGTTTGTTTTTGAATTGAAAGAAAACAAAAACATATTTGCCGGTTATATGCGGCATTTTTATTTTTAATTTTTTTTTTGTTTTTTTCCCACAAAACGATAGCCGATTTTGTGCAGTTTGACAGTTTGTGACCAGGCGATCATAACTTCTGCTATATAGTTTATGCTGTGTTTATTGCTTTTGGTTTAAACACTTTTTTTATTTATATGTGAGAAACGTCAGCACAAAGAGTGGGAAATTTCCCCTACAAAAAAAAAAAAAAAAATATATTTAAGCGGAGACACACACATATACAATGTGAATCAAAAATATCGAGTAAAACTAAAGCAAAAGAAACAGTATAACGGTAAATTTTAAGAGGGATATTTAATACAGGAGGTTTGATAAGGAATCACGCGGATAAAATGTCAACAACAACAAAAAAAAAACACAAATAATTTTCAATAAAATTTTTATCATTTTTTTTTTTTATTTATTTGTTTTATTATTTTTTCATTTTTATTTATATTTATATTTTGTTTTCTTATTTTTTTTTTCATCTCTTAAATTTAAAACTTAAGTTTTGTTTTAATTAATTAATTAATCATTTAATTAATAATAAATTTCTCTTATCATTATACACAGTACAAAAAAATCATATTTTTTTTTTCTTTTTTATTTCCATTATTTTTATTTATATATTTATATTTATATATTTATATTTATATATGTATATATATTTTAATTTTAAATTTTTTTTTTATCAATAAATTTTCTTTTAATTAAATTACCTCTCTTAAAAAGTAAACATTTTTTGTTTTTTCTTCTCATTTAACCTTAAAATAATTTTTTTTTTTTTTTTTTTGTTTGTTTTTATTTTTACTTTTACTTTCGTTATGGGTGGGATTGGTGATTGTGAAAAAGAATAAAAAAAATTCACTTCGTTTTTTTTTTTATCCCAAACAAATTAATTTTTTATAGTAATAGAAATTACATACAATTGGGATGAATAATGATAATGATAATGATGATGATGAGATAAAAAATAATTAATTTTCTCTACATATAAGTTGCATTTTAAGAATAAAAACAAGACTTAAAAAAAAAAGCTTCATTTCAACCTTTCGTCTTATTATTATTTTTTTTTTTTTGTTTCTCTATTCCTATAATAATTGATTAATTTATCAATTAATTAATAATGAAAAAAAAAAAATTAATAAATTTAATTGAATTTTATATTTAAAATTTCTTTTAATAGAAATTACAATTAAATAATTAGTAATTAAAGTATAAAGTAGGTTTCTTATCTCTTCCATCATTATAACTCATCAAATAATCGCCCTCCATTTTTTATTACAACATTTGTTTCTTTTTGTTTTTTTTTTTAATTACTTAAATACAAAAAAAAAAAAAAATTAAATTAAATTAATTAGCGAGTTGAGAATATTTCTTTAACAAAAAATGTATTTTATTATTAATAATTAATTAATATAAAATTAAAAACAAAAAATTACACTAAAATTATAAGCAAAAAATAAAAATTAATTTATTAATTCATTCATTAATTATTCGTTTCATTGTTTTTCTCTTATTATGATTAATTAAAAAAAAAATGTTTCTAATTAATTCGATAAAAATAATAATAATAATAATAATATTTAAATTTCCATATTACATTAGTTATGCTAAAAAAAAAAAAACTGTTTCTATGTACAAAAAGATAAAAAAAAACAAAATTAACAAAATGCACCATTTTCTATCTTTTAAGCGTTGCAGGTTCCGGTTCCGGTTACAATATAGTTGCCTATACTAAACATCTATCTCACTCTTTTCGTTTATTGTTATCAATTAATTCTTATGCTTTGATTTCGTATGACGTATAATTCATTGCGCACAAATCAACAAGCAACAAGCATCCTTTTTATAAATACAAATCTCGCTCACGAGGTTTCTTCAAAATCAAAACAAACTGCTAAGTGTTAGCGATAAAAACCATTCTAAAATCAAAAATCTCACTAACGATCATTAATTAGAAATTAATTCGAGTACGACGATGATTGTTTTTTTTTTCTATTTTAACATAACCCGGCCAACATTAACCGCATTAAACGAGATAATCTGCATACAGCACAACACAATCAAAAAATTTTCTAATCAAAATCAAACATAACTTAATAAAAAAATCGTTGCATAGTGAATTATAAAAAAAAAAAAAAAACAAATTAACAAAATGAACACATAAAAAAAAATTAAAAATTAATTAATATTTGAGCGTAGAAGGAAAATTCAACAAGAAGCCATTTTTTTCTTTCTTAAAGCTTTAGGAATAATTGTGTCAATTAACACACGTCGTATTTATACTGTACATAGCATATTTGCCTTTAATTAGACAATATATATAAAAAAAAAATAATAATTAAAAACTGAAACATGGGGGTGGTGGCGCGATAATGTTTCTAACACATTGTGTCAAACTAATGAGCATTTTTAAATCAAAATTAAATTAATTAAACAAAAAAAAAATTAAAAAACTTCAATTCGCGTTAAACAAAAAAAAAAAAAAAATTAATTAACAACACCTAGCACACACAGATACAAAAAAACATGAATTTTAATGAATAAATTTAATTAAGAAAAAAAAAAACAAATTTTTTTCTTCTTCGTCATCTATTTATTCAATCACAAGGAAATATGAACCGTGCATCTTCGTCTAAATACGTTTTTCTTAAAACAATTTTGAATTCAAATAATAATAATAAACAAGTTTCATTTATATATATAAAAAAATAATTATTCTTTAGCCAATTATTTAATTAATTAATCAATTAATCAATATAAAACAAAAAAAAAAAAATCTATTCAAACACGATAAAGTAAAAAAAAAAATTGAAAATCAAAAACAAAATACAACCGAAATGTCCCAAAAATACGCGCATGTTAATCAAAAGAGACATAGATACAAATACAATTACAACATCAATTTTATAGCAACAAAAAAAAATGCAATTAAACTTTTAATAATGTTACATACACAACACCAACACATTCAATGGAAAAAAATTCTCCTATTTTTCATTTATTTTCCTTTTTTTATTTAATTAAGACATATAGAGAGAAAGAGAAAATTAGATTATTATTATATATCAAAATAAATAATTATTATTATTATATATATGTATGTATAGGAGAGTTTGAGAGAGAATTCAATATTATTACATTACATTATCGCATATAATAATATAATGGGGGGCGTATTTATTACTTACTTTCTCTCTCGATATATAATTAATTATAAATAAAAAATTAATTTTTTTAATCACATGTTTTAAATCAATTTTTTAGGTTATGTTTGCTTAATTTTTTTTTTGTTTACACACAGATTTAATTAGATTTTTTTTTATTTATCATTCCGTTAATTAAAGTTTTTTTTTTAATTTTAAATTTTATTTTATTTGTTTTTTTTTTTTGTAAATACGCAACAACAGTCTTTATTTATTTATTTTAATTAATAATTAATTAATCAGTTTTTTGTTTTTGTTTTTCCTTATTTATTTTATTTTTAATTTTTATTTTTATTATTATTTTTATTATTATTATTATTATTACTGTTATTATTATTATTGTTATTATTATTATTATTATTATTATTATTATTATTATTATTATTATTATTATTATTATTATTATTATAATTATTATTATTATAATTATTATTATTGCGTAATTTAAATTATTTACAAGCGGGGGGGGGGGGGGGGGGGGGAATTTCTTATTTTTTGTTAATTAATTTAAAAAAAGAAATTTAAGTTTTCTTAATTTCTTAATTACTTCTTTTTTTTTCTTGCCTTATTATTACTATTTATTATTCTCCATAAAATCAAATTCAATTTAATAATACATAATTATTTTCTTAATTAATTAATTAATTGATTAATAATAAGATGCAGAAAAAGAAACTAATTTATGCTTATATATATATCTATATATAATAATAATAATAATAATAATAAAAAAAAACTTAAGTCTTATTGATTTTTAATTACATCATCTTAATTATAATTAATTAAATTTTCTTTTCTTCTTCAATTATTATTATTTTTATTTTTTAGTTTAGTTTCATTAAACTTCTAATGTTATTTTTATCACAAAGCTTTTTTTTTTTTAATTAATAATTATTATTTCATTCACGGATATTTCTTAATTAATTTTTATATTTTGTTCATTTAATTATTAGTTATTATATTTCTTTATTACTCCCAGAAAGAAAAAAAAAAAAAAAAAAACAAATTTTATAGAAGAAAATATAACACTTCTTCGCGCGTCACAAATTTTATTTTATTTTCTTATTAAATCCTCTAAACACGTTAATACCACAACAATTTGTTAATTATTAGTCATCGATTTCTTGTTTTATTTCTTTTTTAATTTCTTGTTTAATGTCTACCGTTTGACTTTGGCTCTCTGTTATACACTGGCCTAAAATATGCGATAGGCACGCCAAGGCATCCTTGACGGCGTGATAAATTATATTTTTGATTTGTAATTTATCCTCGTGATTAGAATGATGATCTGAGAGTCCACGGAACTCCTGTGTTAAGTAAAAACAATGCCAAACATTTTCTGGTGACACAAAATCTTCGGCTACTTTGATGCAGTTGTGAAGGTTTCGGACTTGGTGTGGAGCACCAGCTGGAATGAAGACGGCATCACCTAGACACTGTGCAATGGGATAACCAACGACATTGTATTCCTCAAATAATCGTTTACGAAGCACCTCGTCTAGATACCAACTCTGGTCATGAATCGAATCATGATCAGTGTCGACTTGACTACCACGCTCAATGGCGACTTTATTTAATAAATCACGAATTTTGTCGGCATCCTCGGCATTAAAAATATGCCATAAAGCACCAGGTAGTTCACCTTTATCGCGGATGCGCCTACGAGTGGCTATATCACAACCAGCTTCGTCAATAGCTCGATAGGCTTGCTTGATAAATTCGTCCTCTTGACTATCCTTAGGAACACCAACATACACCATAACGTTAACGGCATCAGATACATCGAGATGCAAATTCGTCGTTCCTTTGGTTGGATGCAACGCAGACCCATAAGCTGTGTACAATTTTGGACCCAGATCTGGACGCACAAAACAATCGGGTAAACGACTGGCTAAATTAAGGCGACCATTTCTAGTTGTATAATCTCCCAGGGGTAACGCCTTCATTAAATCATTGAAACGTGTGGGTAACAACTCTGCGAAATCTTCACCGGTTGGCCAATCTTTCAACTTCAAAATCATGGCATTACCTTTTTCGTCTTTGATGCGACGTCCAAGATACTCAAAACCTTCCCAAAATTTCTTCATTGGCTGATTAGGAACGACATTCCCATTCAATATATTGACTAAATCGTTTTTCTCTTCGCCAAAATCATTCGAAAACGATTCCGGTATCCATAGATCTAAATTTAAACGTTTCGATATATCAGATATTATTAAAGGCTGACCACGCTTCCACTGTTCTTGGAATATTTCAAAGTTGCCTTCATTTGCTGGATCTAACAGTCGCAATAAACTGCCATTACATAACCATGTATGTGGTACATCGGAAAATGATGAATTAAAGTCTTCTGGTTTCAGATGAGCTTGTTTTGGTTTGGAGTAGGTTCTACGTAGACGGGACTTAAAATATTTCAATTCGATTGCGTTCTCTGCTTCAAAGTCATCTTTGTGGATCGGAGAATTTGATCGACTTCCATTGGTTTTACTGGTTGGACGTACAAGTAGTTCACGTAACGTTGAGTGACCATTAGGATCATTGCCGTCTAAAGAATCTTCTTTAACTTCACCATTACTGCGAACTACATTTGTTGGTATTGTTACAGCTGCGGTTTTACTCAATACAGTTGATGATGTGGACCCAGCCACTGCTAATGCCTTTAATCCTGTCTTTCCAGACGTTATTCCACCAGTTGTTTTCGCTTTACCGATTGCCTCTTGTTGACCATTATGATTCTCACTATCATTATCTTGTAACGCAACCTCAGCCAACCAAGTTAACGGTGATTTATTCTCATCATTACCATTTGTTATTTTATTGCTCTTATCACGATTATCATCGTCACCATTATTCACCACCTCATTCTTTATAATTATTTCATTTTTTATTTGCACCTTGGTGTCACACTCCTTTTTAATAACACCAGTCTCATACTTAAAACGTTTTATTTCATTCTTTAACATTTTCTTGATTATGTCCTTGCACAAACCATTTGTGGATTTTGATGGTTGTTCCTTACTTAATGAGCACCCGCACAATTGTTGTATATTCCATAATGTACGTGCTTCATGCATACGTCTACCTAATATTTGTAATGAATCACCGGCAATTATTTGTGTCAACATTAATGATTTTTGTTCATGTGCGGCACGATTTGTACATAATAACCAAGAAAACTCATCACGATCTTTTCCGATATCACTTGATATTTTGACGGTACGATGTTTACGACTCTGTATCAAAAAAAAACAATAATTAATTAATTAAATGATTTTTTGTTGTTTTGTTATTTGGCTGTATTTTAAATTACCTTATAACAATCAATGCAAACAACAAAACCACATTTATTACACGCCCAATGATAATTAAACAATGTTGTCTCACAGACATCGCACATTTCACGTACACCTTGTACAACACGTTTCCAGGCAATTGTTTTTTCTGAAATAACATTTAGTAAATAATTAATTATTCAATTTATTATTTTAATTAATAAAATAATACCATCAGACATATGCTCCGACATGGCTTCCTTTTCTTGTTGCAATAATTGACAAAATTGATCACCAATTTCTAATAACACAAAACGTGACATTTGCATATCTAGATCAGGTGGTGGTGAATCGCCATCAGGCATCCATAATTTTAAATCATCATCGGTTGGATCTTTATGAGGATCAGAAAAACCAGCCATTGCCAATTGACCATTCTTTGTGTATCTAGAAAAAAAATTAAAATTATTATTTACGACTAATCTATCTAATGAGATGAACAAATTTTTACCTTAAACGCCTGAATGCATAAAATCGACAAAAAATATTCGGTGTATTTTTTGAACGTTGATTTGGTGTCCAACGACATTCGCGACACTTTGCTAATTTTGGTGCCACCTCAAAGCATGGCCCATCTTGTAAAAATGATTCACCAGTTTTTTTTAATTGTGTTATTGGTGGCTTACGAAATGGATCACGAATCGGATTTATATCTTCTTTTTTTATTTTTTTACTAATGACGCGGGCCAGGTAAATAAAATGGGAGAGAAAAGAAAAAATTCCAAAATAAATTCCACTAAATATTAATTTAAAAAAATTTGAATGGGGTTTAATGTACAAACATTGGTTCATCTTTGGAGTTTTTTGGACGTCTGCCACGTTTTCTTGGTTCTTTACTATCTTTAAAATTACTTAATGGTGAATTATTATTATTACCATTTGTTGCTGTTGTTGTTGTCGTTGTGGCAGCTGTTGCCGTTGTTGTGGCAGACGCTGCCGCCAACAATGATCCATGATGTATTGAATTTAGTAGTTTTTTATTATTATTACCATGTTGTGATGTACTTGTACCACTATCACTATTATTATCAGACATACTCTCTTTATCACTGTCACTTTCTTTGTCACTTTCACTTAAAACTGGTGCTATTATCTGCAAGAAATAACAAAAATATATTCAATAAATTGAAGACAAAAAAAAAAAAAAAAGAAACAAACAAATCGGAATATGAAAATTTACTTTTTTCTTTTTATCATCTAAATTTCTACGTCCGCTGACAGCACCACCTTTGCGTCTTTTCACTTTACTCGCTTTACGTTTTGGTGGACTTTTTGGTGTTCTCTCCTTTGATTTTTAAAAGAAAAAAATTTAATTAACAAATTAAAATCAATAAATAAAATATGTTTTTTTTTTAATTACTTGATCTGAACTTGAACTATCCTCTTTATGCTCCGAATCTGAATTATTATTATTACTAGTATTATTACTATTATTATTACTGTTATTATTATTATTATTATTATTATTATTATTATTATTATTATTATTATTATTATTATTATTATTATTATTATTATTATTATTATTATTATTATTAGTAGTAGTATTATTATTATTAGTATTATTATTATTATTATGTCCATTATTATTATCACGATTAATAATATCACGATTAACAGCACTTTTTTTTGGATGTATTAATGTTGTTTTATTGTTATTTGTTGCAGTATTACCACTACTACTGCTGCTGCTACTACTACTGCTATTACTTCCATTACTATTTGTTGTGTTTGCTAAAACATTAATTATTTATTAAAATAAAATATTAATAAACAAAAGAAAATAGAATAATAATGCTTACTTGTGATACCACTGCCACTACCACTACCTGAAACACCACTAATAGTTTTCGTTTTGTTTATACTATTAACAGCCATTGTGCCAATTGTGTGCAATGAATGAACAACCGGGGATGGTGTTGTCGTTGTTGCCAATATAGTTCCTGACGTAGAAGTTGTTGAGGATGAGGATAATAAATTGCCACTTGACACAGTATTACCTATTGTTGAATTATTATGAATAGAACCATTTCCTGTTGTTGATACAGGATTATTATTATTGTTCGTCGGGTGTTCACTAGATGAATTATTGGCTACTCCTGTTGTTGTTGCCGTGTTTCCAGCTGCTGGCGTTGAATTTAATTGAATTGGCATTTTGACACAGCTTCCACCACCTGTAATACCAGCCGTATCCTCAACATCTTCACCGGTGTGCCTTCGCAACCAAAACTTTTTCAAATGACGATGTCCGGATGATGACGTTCTTGGCGCTATAATTTTTACATAAATTCATTTAATTTCGTCAAATAAAACTTAAAAAAAAGTAAAAATCGTATTACCTGGACTGATAGATTTTTCTGGTTCGGAAAGCGGTAACTTGGCTGCCGTCGATACAGTAGAATTACAACTAGAATTACTTGCCAAGCCCGGACTTGGTGCAGGACTAGAACTAACACTTGGTGAACGCACAACAACACTGTTGTGACAAATATTGGTGCTTCCCATTGATGGGGGTGTATTTGTTGAAATTGGCACAGCTACATTAGATGTTGCCATGGGTGTATTTGTACCAAATAAGGTTGCGTTGCTAACAACACTAACTCCACTATTTATTGCAGGCATATTACCAGTTACACTACCAACAATACTTCCAATACTAGCTGATGAATCAGCTGAACTAGTCCGAATTGGAGTGTTTGGATTAATGTTACTATTAAACGTGGTAGTCGGTGAACTACTATAAACTGTCACCACACTAGGACTCTTCACAGACCTTGCATTATGGGATGTTGCTAAGTCTATTATGCTAGTTGGTGGGATGTAACTATTTGATGCGTTCTGAATTATAGAGTTGGGTGGTGTTCGTATGGGTGTTTTAGATGGCTGAGGTTCAGCAACGATAGCATGCGGCACAGTAGTACCAGCAGTGACCATTGGTGAGGAAACACGATGTTGCTGTTGTTGATGCTGAGCATGCTGAACTTGGTGAAGCTGTTGAGTCAAATGATGTATTTGAGGAGATTGAATATGCGAATGTTGCAACGACATATGATGGTGTTGTTGACTTTGATGTAGCAATTGCTGCTGTTGCAGTTGAAGCTGTTGTTGTTGGTGGTGTTGCTGTTGCTGTTGTTGAATATGTTGTTGCTGTTGTTGCTGCTGCTGCTGTTGCTGAAGATGTTGCTGCTGCTGTTGATGATGTTGCGGTAAATGCTGGGGCTGATGTTGTGATATATGTTGTTGATGATGAGGATGTTGTTGGGGTGGCAGTGAATGGCTATACAGATTATGATGCTGCTCGGCAGCATTTACATTCAAATTCAAGGCCAAAGGTGAACTTTGTGATTGAACAGCCGATGATACGAGGGCTTCGGACGTTTTCTTTCTTTTAACGTCATATGCTATTGGACTACCAGACGGATGATGGATTGTAGTTGCTTTTCTTTTAGGACTTGACATTGTATGCTCGTCACGGTTCCCACGTTCTGAAGAAGATATGCCCAAATCTAACGGTTGTGTTTGGAATGAATGCGGCGCAACTTGACTATTGGAGTGTGGTGCGATAACCGGCACCATTACTCCGGGAGATCGGGGCATAGGCAAAGGGGCTGCAGCCGCTGTTGGTGGAGACGTACCATGCATCGCAAGGGATATATTTTGTTTAACAGCTGGCGCTTGATACATTCTCGGATCATAATTTGTTGACCTAGATGAATGAGCTGGAGGTGGACCATAAATTTGTGAAGGTATTGCGGCAGGCGATGGCGATTTAGAAACAACATGAATCGGATGCGAAGTTTGTTCTTGTGCACGACATACAGGAATACCACTTGTAATTCCTGCTGCACTTGGTTTACCATAAAAATGAGATGGAGCTGGCGATGACACTTTTGGTTTATTTTGAACAAGAACGTAATGCGCTTGTTGTCGTTGCTGCTGTTGTTGCTGTTCTTGAAGTTGTTGCTGTTGATGCTGCTGTTGTAATTGCTGCTGATGTGACGATGCACTTTGTTGCTGAATATAATTTGACGACTGATGTTGTACTGCAGCAACAGCCATAGCCGCAGCACCGATACTATGGTAACGTGCTGGGGGTTGTCCTGATGAATTTCGATATGTTTCATAAGCAATTTGATGGGAAGGCGGTGTTGACTGTGACGCACTAGTTATCTGTTGTTTATAATGTGCTGTAGCAGCGGCATGTGCTGCTGGTGAATGTGTATTTGCTTCACGACCTTTCGATGATGATATTGCAGATGTATGAACAACATGCTGCTGCTGCTGTTGTTGCTGCTGTTGTTGTTGTTGTTGTTGTTGCTGCTGCTGCTGCTGTTGTTGTTGTTGTTGCTGCTGCTGTTGCATTTGTTGTTGCTTCAATGAATTAGTATCATGCTTAACTATAACACCACCAGTTGATTGTTTAATGTCTGGCATTAATGGTGGTGGCGTTGGTAATGCCATTTCGGATTTTAACTATAAAAGAAAAAAAAAAGAAAAATTATTATCAGTGAAAAATAATAATTAAATAAATTTCTTTTTTTACAATCAATAATCATGATTAAACACTAAAGATTTGTATTTTTGTTTTATTGACGTGTGAATTATGATAACGAAAAATGTATTTTTTTTTATAAATTAAGATGTATTAACATAAATACATCCACCCACAATTGGGTATCCAGACAAGAAGTAACATAACAGAAGTAATTAATAATAATAATAATAATAAATGTCAAAACAACATAACACATAACATGCTCACAAGAACACACATATAACAGACAATAAATAAATAAATAAATAAATAAATAATTTTATCTTAATTGGAGACATAATAATAATAATAATAAAGGAAAAATAATAACAACGGAGAGAGATAAAACCAAAAATATTTTTTATTTTTAATGAAAGACAAACTAACCTACGACAACGCAACATACATATATGTAAGTAGAAAACAATTTTATAACCATTAATACGAATTAATCTCTTTCATATATATATATACACAACGTATATAAAAAAAATAAAAATAAAGTGTTTCCTTTGTTGTTGGTTGTTGTTGTTGTTTTTAATTAAATTTTTTTCAAAAACTTGTTTTTATCTTCGGTGGGTGGATTTATTATTATTTGAACGTAAAAAATTCTTTGAAATAACATAATTAAATTTTGTTTTTCACAATTGAATTTTTCATTTTTTTTCTATTACATTCCTTCTTAAACTAAACAACGCGTTACAACAACAACCAGCACAACAAAAAATGCGACATTTTTTTTTATATAAAATTTTTGCTTGATAGCAGTAGTAGTGATGAGAAATCTTAAACACAACGTGGCTTCTGGCTTCTTCTTTCGATTAAACACTAAACATTATCATTAACATTCTTTTGTGGTATTACCTTTAAATACAACAAAAGTCAATAAACTTAATTTGCAAAAAAAGATACAAGAGAGACGACACACATCGAACATTATTAATTTAATAATTTGCTAGTCAGTCGTTAAATAAATAGGAAAAAAAAAGTAAAAAAAGCAAAACAAATAATAATCATTGCCTTAATAAAACAGGAGTAACAACAGCACGTTTCAAGTTAACTGTAAAAGATTATAATGTCGCCTGTCTTTAAATATTTCTTTAGTTAAAGTTTTTCTTTTCTTTTCTTTAGTTATTCTCTCCCTTACCTTTAATTCTTTATGAAATGGATAAGCAGCTGCATATGAATACATTGAATAAGCACCGGCAGGTGGTTGCTGCTGTTGTTGTTGCTGCTGCTGCTGCTGATGTGTCGATAAAGTTGCCTGTTGCTGTTGTTGTGAAACTTGCTGCTGTTGTACTATTGAAGCATGATCCATATTTGATGTTTTCGATGATATAGCAGATGAGTCCCGTCCAATTACACCAGACGATGACGTCGATGATGTGATTTTATGAGATAAATTTAATGATGATGACGACGATGATGACGAGGATGATTGTGACGATGCTGATTGTGGACCCATTGATATACCACCACCAGCACTATTACCACGATGATGTTGCTGCTGCTGCTGCTGCTGTTGTTGTTGCTGCTGTTGTTGCTGCTGCTGTTGTTGTTGTTGCTGCTGTTGTTGTTGTTGCTGTTGCACAGCTGCTTGATATTCAATCGCACTTATTTTTGATGATTGCTGTTGTCGCAACTAAAATTTACAACAAAACAAAACAAATAAATAATAAATAAATAATATTTTACCATAAAATATAAATAAAAAAGTTTTATTGGTTATATAGATTTTTTTTTTTTTTTTTTTTGGGGCTTTACAAGTGATTCATAAATGATTAGGAAATGGAATAAAAAATTATAGAAATTCCACAGAATAAAAAAAATAAAAAAACATAAAATAAAGCTTCGTAAATAAAAGATCAATCAATTCTTATTCTACCAATAACATTATCATCAACAACAACAACAACACGAATAGAAATAACAAAGTAATAAATAACAAAAAAAAAATTCCATATCATTTGATTTCGAAAAAATTCTATTACATCAGAGTAATGTGGGAAACAAATTAAATGTTGAGGAAAAACAAAAGGAAAATTTTTAGTTTGAAGGCGACTAGTGTTTCTTTCGAAAATTTTGTATCATTTTCAAAGAGCTTTTAAAATTATTTTTATTGCCATTTACTGTTTGTATTGAAATGAAAACTTTTTCTTACTTATATATAAGTTGAGTAAAATAAATAACACAGTAAAAAAGCTAAAAAAAAAAAAAACTCGTGTACGGCGGTAGAGCGAGCGAGCGTACAAAACAATTAAATTATTATCCAATAAAAACTTTTCGAGAGAAATTATAAAGTTGACCAAACAACAACACACCAACCAACAATTATAATGAATAAAACAAAAAAGCTCCAAACTTTACAAAAATATTATTTTTACTTTTACCACCCCTAACTCAAAATTAACTCTCTCTCTCTCTCACACTCTTACTTAATTATTACTTTTAAAAACTATTTATTTATTTATTTACATCACCACCCATCCACCACCCATCCCATTTTGGTATGTATGTGGTGACACATTTAGTGATGTCACTTTATGGTTTTAATGCAGAATGGTGTAAATAAATATGCACAAAATAACATTCCAAAAGGAATAAAATTTTTAATTTAATTTCATTTCACTACATCAATTCACCAAAAAATAACAACAGATAAGACACAATCAAATTAATAACGAAAATTCTTTAATTCTATTGAATTCTTTCATTTATCACTTTGGTAATTAAAAACAAAACAAGAGAGAAAGAGAAAAACAAATTTTGGTGATTTATTAACATCACAAACACAAACACACAATTTACAACAATTAATAATAAAACCATAAATTAGAGATAAAGAGAAACGAAAAATATTTTTAAATGTTTGCAATATCAGTTGCATTTTTATTAGCTTAATCAATGACAGTTTAACCGACATATAGCTGCTAGTCAACAAATAACATGCAAACAAGCGAAAACACATCCAATCAATAAAAATAAAAATTAAGGTCATTATGTCATATTAATAATAAAATAAATAAATAATAATAAAAAAAAAAAAGTTTTAATAAATCAAATCAGCTGTGTTTTGTGATGTGAAGAAAATATGTTAAATAAATAACAATCGAATTAAACAACTATGGAACGAACGAACGATTCAGATTGTAATTATTTCTACTATAGTAATAGAAATCCCTTTAAAGAATGCTTCTAAAAAATTATTTTAAATAAATTACACTACACAATCATAATACAACACAACTGCAATGCAATTTGGTGAAAAATAAATAAAATTTCTTATCTTATCGTAATGAATTTTGTTTATTTTATTTATTTAATTAATGTTTTTTTTATTTTTTTTATTCCGATGTTTAATCTTTATTGTTTTACTTTGCTGACGTTTTTTTTTTTTATTTTATTTAATTATTTTGTAACAAAATTCATTGTTGATAATCAAAAGCAGTGCAACAATACAACGAAAATAGATTCTACAGATGACTTTCCAACTGAAGTGAAATATTAATAACTTGCGCTGTGATGATGATTATAGTTTTTGTGCTAGTCTACTATCTGCAAGTCAGGTCAGTTTCCACATAAACTACATTTATTGGATAATACGGAAACAACTATGCAAAACGAAATTTTTGAATTAAAATTACTATCGATGCAATAGAATTAACAATTTCTTCCTATTCTATTAATCCTATTCCAAAATTGATGATATTTATAATTAAAAAGTAAATGTGCAGAAATATTTTCCTACTTCCCAGCAAGCAATAGCTAGTAATAGCAAGTTAATAGGAATATGTTTATAAATTGCTGCAAATGTTTTTGACATAAAATAAATTGACAAGTCCAAGCAGCTTTTATTTATTCAAAGCATATGTTGTTAACGTTTTATGATGCGATAGAATAGATATTTTTGATGGGGTGAGAGGACAACACGTGTAATGTGTTTAAAAATAATAGAAATAAAAAACTTACTCCTTGTGGCGCATAAAAAGCTGCAACCCTTTGCTGCTGCTGCTGCTGTTGCTGCTCATCTTGATGTAATTGCTGTTGTTGCTGCCTTAACCTCTGTTCTCTATCCTTTTCACGTTCCCGATCACGGTCACGTTCTCGTGCCCTTTCACGTTCCACCATTGCAATTTCTTGTGTTGCCATAATACGATGACGTTCCTCATCACGTAATTGGGCCAAACCCGCCTGATGCTGTTGCAATTGCTGTTGACTTGCCGCTGACGGTATACCACCAGGGAGTGATCCTGGCGGTGGCCCTGGCACACCACCGTGTGTACTTAAATTTAAATGTTGCAAATGTTGTGAGGGTAGCGACTGTTGCTGTGGTGGCGGTCCATGCTGTATAGGCAATGTATTTAATGACCATACAGGTTGAGAACGTAAATGTGGCTAAAAGAATAGGAAAGAAAAACAAAAATTTATTAGTGAAAAGTTAAAAAAAACAAAATAATTATTTTATTATTTAAGCGCGCACCGAGAGTGAACCAAATAATTTCAAAACAAATTTCCAACATAGAAAATACGATAAAAAAAAATGTTTTAAATGAAAAAAACTTTTACTGCAAAAAAGAAAATTAATTGCCGAGCAAAAACTTTTTTTCTCCGAATACATAAAACATTATTCTTGTATTTTTTGCTAAAGGTCGCGCGCGCCCGCTCACAAAACGAGTGGATAAAAAAAACACCCTAAACCAACACCCACACACAGCAATAGAAAAAAGTAAAATCATAAATCCAGGAAATTTCATTAATTAAAAATGAAGGAAAACAAAAAAAAAAAAACAAATTCTTCTCGCATTACTTAATTTTTTTTTTTCGTGTTTTCTTACAATTTTTTTTTTTCAATTTTTCATCTACACATGCAACCACTTCAACGACGTAAAGTTTGTCTTAAAAAGCAAATCAATTTACCTTCTTGACCTTTGATAAATTAAAATGAAAACAAGAAAACACAAATCGTTAAATAAATTTTTTATTTTTTATTTTCTAGAGTCAGTTTCGCCAACAGTATGTTAAAGAAGAAGAGAAGAAGAAAGCAAAAAAAATAAAAACAACAAGAAATGAAAAGAATAAAAAAGAATCTAAAAATAAAAAAAATAAACAGGAAAAAGAGGTCAAAGACTTGCTAGAGCAAGTTGCAACAACTTTACGCAAGGCATGGAATGAAATTCAAACACCAGCACGTAATCTTTTGACATAACTCCTGCTGCAAATAATAATCAAAAACCATTAGATGTAGCTGTAGAAAATAAAAGAAAGAAACCAGTCAAATAAAAAATTGAAAATTCAGTTGACTTTTGATGAATTTTAAAAGTTGGTTCAAGGTTAGAATAAAAGAAATTTTATATAATAAAAATACAGAAAGAAACAAAGATCCTTGTTAGCATGCACACGTAATTAGTCAAAACTGTTCCATTCCACATCAAATTCCAACCAGATTCATCATTTCCTTCATTAGTTTCAATACAGCACACAGCACAGTACAATAACAAAATAAATCTTAAAAACCATTAAGAAAAATAACAAAAATGTAATAAAATTAAGCAACGATGACGACGGACATATAATAAAAAATAAATTATCAGGTCAGGTTACTTACGAAAAGACAGAAACAACGCAATTGCAAAACAACGAAAGCAGAAAAAATAAAAATAAAAATAAAAATAAAAAACTCAACAACAAGTATTCACTTAACGTGTTGTGTTACTCTTCTTAGGATTAAAGCCAAGAAAAAACCAAGTTAAATAACTTGTTTCTACCTTACTTTTCTTTATTTATTTATTTTATTTTTTTTTTTTTATTAAACTAAAAAAATTGTCTTAAATGGATAATCGTGAAAAAAAAAAAAAAAAAAAAAAAAACAGAAGAGGAAGAGGAAGAAGATGACAAAGAAAAAAAGGTAAAAATACCATTAATAATGCGCACAACCAAATAGTATACAACGCAAAAGCCATTGTTGAGTTGGTAATGTAGCGCGACAGAGAAAATCATCAACTTCTACTACTTATTCAACGTCAGAAAATATAAATAATGCCTTAAAGAAAAACTTGTTGAGAATGTTAAATGGTAAGAAAAAGAAAAAGAAAAAAGAGTTGAAAAGAAAAAAGTTAGGATAAAGAAAAGAAAAGAAAAGAAAAAATAATGAAAAAGGGTCAGAGTCAAACAAGAAATAAATTCAAATAAATTATTAAAAAAAAATAAATTTTCATTTCTTTACGTATTTATCCTGTTACGTTATAAAATGTGGTAAAATCGCATGTAATTGATGGGAAACAACACAGTAGCAACAAACACCGGTATTAGTAGTTAGCAGCGGTAAACACACTACGCCAAAAAAAACTTTAATACGCACGGGCGTTTTTAATAAAAAAAAATATCTTTTAAATCATTTAAAGAGTGATAAAGAAGCACCACGCATAACACAATTTTCTTCAATATGAAATTGGAAACTACCTACCTATTGTGTAGGAGTAAAATTCAATCCGACACCAGATCTAAAATTTCCCCATTACTCTTTTCGCATTTAAAAATTATCTCATACTCATACTCCACACGCTACACCAAAATATATTTTCTACAATCGATAATCATGTAACCAAATCAACTGTTTTGTTACCATTTTTTTCCCATAAATAATATTCTATAAAACAAAATAGATTCCTTTTTTCCACCCACCAAAGTACAGTTATTAAAATGCATTTTTTCAGGATAAAAATAAATTCACAAAATATTATCAATGCGTGCAGCAGCGCACGTTAAAATATGCAAGAAAAAAAAAATGCCAAAAATAGAAGCAAAAAAAAAAAAGAAAAAAAAAATTACACTAGATCCACGGACACGGCAGAATGGACAACAACAAACAGCTGCTGCTACCAGTAGTGCTTACTACTAGCAGTAGCTGTTGTTGCCTCATGAATTATTTATTTCTGTAAAATAATTATTTTGTCTCCATTTATTATTTTTCTCCCCTTTTTATTTAATAACCAACGACAACGACACAAAAAATTAACGTTCAAATGTGACCGTTAAATATTTTATTTCCTTTTTTTTTTAAATCCTAGCTGACACTACTACCGCGGTGTTTTTTTTTTTTTTTTTAATTATTTGCTAAAGTAAGCATAGATACTTTTAGTTTTTGTAAAACTTTGTGAATTTACAAAAAAAAAACAAAATTCAATTCCCTGCACTAATAAAACTTTAATTACAAACATCAGCCACCGCCTTGCCTTAACATGTAATTAGTCAAAAAAAAATATTTATTTCCATTAACACAAACACATAACGAAAGTACAAGAATTTTTTTTTCTGTGAAAGGTAAAAACGCAGCAATGACAGAACCAATGACGACAAAACAAAAACAAAAATTAATTAATTAATTCAAGAAATACTAAACAAGCGCAAAAATGTTGGCAAATCTCCAAAAATAAAAAAACGGAAAAATTTAAAAAATTTTATTTCATAACAAATCATTCATTTTGTTTATTTTTCCTTATCAAATAAAACAATTTATATAAATATCAGATTCATTAATAATAAAAAAAAATAAAATAAAAAAAAATAAAATAAAAAAAAATAAAAATGAATAAATAAATAAAAAATGTGACAAACCATCATCAATCAACTGATAAGAAAAATAAATAAAATTAAATTAAAATAAAAAAAAAAAAATTTGGCCATTGGGTCATTAATTCGTCATCATAGATGGAAAAAGTTAAATAAAAAATGGCGACTAATCATAATAAATTTTTTTTCTCTTAATGTTTTTATTTGCACATCTCGTTGTCATGTTAAAAAAGTGGTTTTGTTTTATAGGTTCATAACCCGTTTTCTCTCAGCTAATGAATAGTTTCAGTTTGAATTTTAATTATCCGGTATTATAAATGAATTAATTATATATTAAACGATATACATATGTAGCTGTGTACGTTCGTTTTGTTTATTATTTAATTATCCAACACAATTACATTACTACATGCGAAATAAACTAATTAATAATACTAGAAATAATTTTATGCAGAAAATAAGTGAAACAAAAATTCATCCGTACCGTAACCACCGCATGTTAAAATTAATTTCATTTGTTTTTTTTTTTTTTTTTATCTTTCATACAAAAACTGTAATCCGAATAAATTTATTATGAAAGCTTAATTGTTAATTAAAAAGCTTTTACTAAATAAGAAGAAGAAAACAAAAAATAAATAAATACAGAAGAATCTGCTTAATTAATTTCATTAACAAGATATTAAACAAAAAATTGCTTGTAGAGTATTTTTGTGTGATAATTGTGTAAAAATAAAAAAAAAAATCAAGAAAAAACCAGAAAATAAAATTCTCAAAAGTTTTTTTTACATTTTTTGGGTCAACGCCATAGATTTTATTCCGTGATGCACCCACTAGGCCAGCGATGGTGAAACTTTTTTCATTTTTTTTTTACAATGGTCGGGGTCGGTACAATTATAGAGAAAATATTAATATATATATTTTAGAAGATATAGAAGACATATATTAAAGACTAGTTAGTTTGCTAATCTCTAGTGACTCGCGTGTTATAATTTCAACATGACTGGCTGCACTGAGCAGTTAATTAATATGACGTCATAAAAACATTAATCAAACAAATATACCTAATGTCTGACTTGTAAATAATGCAAAACAAAGTAAAAGTAATATTTATTTATGTCAATTATAAATTAATTATTAATTTAATTAGCATATATTTATAATTAAATGTATAATTAGAATAATAAAAGCGTTTTAAAAAAAAAAAAAAGAGAAACAAATAAAAAAAAATTGAAGGTTAAAGAAAAAGAAAAATGTCGTCATGCATTTAATTCAAACGCAAATATTATTACGTATAAAAAAAATGAACCAATCAAATTTATTAATCATATATATTATATGTATGGAAAGTCGTCGTCAACCATTTATTTACTGCTGGTAACCTGCTGCAGCTAGACATATTCACAAACACACGCAACAACAATCTATATGGTTGAAAAAAACAATTGCTGTTAAAAAATATATTCACGATTACTTGTTATTTTAATTTAATTTAATTTATTAATAAAATAAAATAAATAAACAAGTGAATTATGTAAAATGAAAACACAACAATAAAAAAATTTCTATAATGTAAGTAAATCGGGTTAAATAAACAGAAAAAAAAGAAGAAAAACAAGCAGCAATGACACGAACAAACAACTACACAACCACCAAAAGCGCTTTATTATTGTTGGCAATGATTAATGAATTAAATTTGGAAATTGTCTTTTGCCTGTGTTGTTACACATGTGTTGAGTTATTTCGTTTTCAGTTTGGTTAACACGAAAAGATAAATTTTTAAAATTTTATTTTTGTAATTAAAGTGCAAGGTGATTAAGTAAACAAATAAAAAAAAAGAAAAAAGAAAGATAAATGGGATTATTTTCACGATATTTCGGTGAATTTTCATTGAAGGTTTTCAAGTGTTTTGCTGTGAAATTTTTAATTCGCTTAAAAAAAATAATCAATTAAACCAATAACGAAAAAGCAAACAACAAAAAGCTGCTGCAAACCTTTCATCTACTAAAATAAGCACCACAAAAAAGCTTTATAAAACTCATAGTTGTTGGTTCTGTGTTTGATCGAAAAATCAAAAGTAAAAAAGTTTTTTTTTTTTCTTAAACTGTTAAAAAGTTAAAACGACGTTCAATCAACCTTCATCACTCATCCCCAAACAGTTATTAAACAAATTTGAAATTAAGTTTAAAGGTTTAAATTTAATGAAATGTGACCAGTTAATGTGTATTGTAGTCTAATTAACTAAATAGAGAAGACGCCGCATAAAGTAAAAATTATTTATTATTAAGTAATAAAAAACCAAACAAAATATCTTTCGTTTAAAATTTGTTAAAGCAATTAAAACTTAGAAGCCCCGTCGTCATTATGGTGCTTTTGAAGATAATCCTTTATCTTTTATTCGTTGAACCATAAAATATAACTTTTCTTTTATACGAACCAACCGTAATCAAGGAAACAATTAGGTTCTTATTAAACGATAATTTCTAGAATTCATTAAACTACTTTAATGCAAAGTTTAAAGTATACAAATGTGAAAGCAAAGTATCAAAGCATATTCTAAAATTATCGATGAATCAAAGTGGATAAATAAAATCACTAAATTCCTTATCCTACACACAATACAAAATCGCAAACAATATATCAAAAAAAAAAAATAATAAAAAAACTCCCACGCAACAATAACAAACGTCAATTACCAACATTGTTGCAAAAAATATTTTCTATTTTATCCTGGTCACTCTCTCAAATTATTCTTAATGCATTTAATTTTCAAAACACACAAAATTGGGTCAATTATTAAAAAAGAAATTATAAAATAATTTTGGCAAATAAATAATAATTCTTTAAAATAGATAGGAAAACCCAAACAATAACATTAAATTCTCAGTTTAAAAATAAAAAATACCAAAATACAAGACGAGACACCCCCACAAAGATTTATTTATCTCTAAATTAAAGAAGAAAAAAAAATAAAAATAAAACTAAACAACAGCGAAGCAACAGCAACAGCTACAACTATCACAAGAAACATAAAAAATTCAAATAAAAGAATTTATATGTTTTGCATGTTCATAAAGTTATAAAGCATAAAGTATCCAAGAAAATAGAATTTTCATTAAAAAGACAAATATTTAGAAGAGAGATTTTGTATAAAAAAAAGAAAAGTTTTTGTGAACGTTTAAAATCATGAAAGTTGCCTTAAAGCATCCTGATTTGAGGAAAATAATAATCTTTTGGAAAACTTAAACCACACTAGGAATGCACTTAATTTTATCCGATATTTTGACTTAAAATTTGTACAACTTTACTTCCTATTCCTATTCCCTTTTCGATTTATATCCGTTTTTTTTTTTTTAATGTCAAATTTAATAAAATTACCACGTGTTTAGCAACATTTATTTTTTTTTTTTTGCCAATAATTTCCAATTAAAAAGAAAATAAAATTAATGAAATTATTTTATTATTATTATGATTATGTTTGGTAACACCAATTAACACTCCCACACAACCGAAAACAACAATAATAATAACAACAACAACAACAACAAAAAAAAATGTAATTAAAAGTAAACAAAAACAAAAAATTATGAAAGAAAAGATGAATAATAATAATAATAATAATAAAAGTTCGTTCGCCTGACCTTGTTGTTGTTTGTTAATTTTTCTTTTTTACAGTGGAATAAAGTAAATATGCGAGGTTGGGCTGGCTAGCTATGGTTGGTTAGTCGGTTGGTTGGTTAGTTTTAATGTTTATTACGTGATGTTTGTGTGTGCGCGCCACTCCACCACTGTTGTGTTTTTGTTTGCCACTTTAGAAGCTTTATTTTTTCGCTATTATTTTATGGGGAAATTATGTAAATATTATTGTTTAGCTTTTTAATTTCATTTAATGTAAAAAAATAAGAAAATTCTTTCTTTCCATCTTTTTTCTTTTTCCACATTTTTCTTCTGTTTTGTGTTTTTATTAAATAATTTAGAAATGTTTACATTAAAGAAAAACAAGAAATATTTATTAAATAAGCAAACGGTAATTATATACAAAGACTAAACACGTACGTCAAAACAACAGAGCACCAACCAGAGAGAGTATGTTGTGCAGTAAAAATACAAAAAACAAAACAAAGAGTAGTAAAAGAGAAAATAAATAATTAATTAATTAATTAAAAAAAATTAAACTATTTTTATTATGTGCTGATAGGTGTTGTGTGTTCCGATTGTATGTATTGGTGTAATCAAAATTTCGGTAGAAATTTCCTCTGTTTATTTCTTTAGAAAAACAAACAATTTTTTTTTTTTTTGTTTAACGGAAATGAAAATTAAAATAAAAATAAAAAAAAATTATTATTCTACTTGTAATGTCAAATTTAATTTGTTTTTTTTTTTTTAATATATTTTTAGTTTAAAATTATTTATTTAAAAACAAAACAATTTTTTTTTTTTTTTTTTTTTTTTTTAATAGCCAATTGTAATTTAATTTAATCTTGAATTCATCATAGTCCGCCCAAAACCACCAAATAGAATCAATTTAAATAAATAAATAAAACTTTTAAAATAATGAGTTATTTATGTTGGATGTGACATTTGTGAAAGAGAAAAAAGAATAAAAGATTGAAAGAAAGCAAAGCGCAATGAAAAGAAATAAATTTCTGCAGAATTTCAGAAGTCAGACGGTGGTGGTGGTGCAATTTTTTTTTAATCTCCGGATTGTGTCTTGCAATAACCTTTAATAACACTACAAACTCTCACTTTATGGAATGTACACAACAAATATGGAGAATCTAGAAATAAAAACCTGACACGAGATTTGCCTGAAATTTATTCAACATCAACTACTGCATTTATCGTTACAAACACATTAATAAAATCAAAATTAAATCAAAACAAATAAATAATAAAAAAAAAGCAAAAAAGTAATAAAAATTTTCTTAAAACAAAATGCAAAACATAAATAGGAAAAAGAAGAACAAAAAAAAATTATTTTTTATTATTAAAAGGCAATAAAATGTAAAATTTTATTACTACAAAAAAAAAAACATTTTTATTCATCGCTTCTCCTCACACAACAGAAAGAAAAGAAAAATATAAATGTGGGTCAACGAACCTAACAACTAAAATAAAAAAAAAAATAAAAAAAAAATACAAATGAAAAAAAGTAAATAAATAAAAAAGAAAAAAAAAAATTAACAAATAATTTAACATTAATAAAAATGTCGCATAGAGAAGCTAACCACCACCGGGCCGCTACTAAAGTAGCGAATCATCAGTGTCAACAAAATTTATAAAGGCAAACAACATAATACACACAGGATCAGCAGAGTTGTAAAACAGCATAAACTTTAGCCAATATCAAATTAAATAATTAATTTAATTAGTAATAATAAATTAAATTAAAGTGACGTCAAAGCATCAATCAATAATTATTAAAAAAGAAGAAAAAAAACACCGATAATTTTTAATAATCAATAATAAATCACTTACAAAACGAGTAAACGACTAAAAACAATTTGACCTTCATACAATGAATTATAGAAAATTATATTGAGCAAAAAAAAAAAAAAAAAGAAGAAAAATTCGAAAAAAAAATGAAAACGCAACGCAAAAAAATATGTCGTGAGGTAATAATAATAATAATAATAATCAACGATAAAGAAAAAAAAATAAATAAATAAAATCACACACACCCAGAGCAAAGTATAACGAAAATGAAAAAAAAATAAATAAAAAAAATAAATGTGCTAATCGCGAAATGCTGAAACAATAAATAAATAAATAATAAAACAAAAAAAAATTGAAAAAACCAGTTTTAGTTTTTTATTAATATAATTAAATAATTAAATTATAAATAACGCCTATTAACACGGTTTTTTTTTTTTTTTTTATAACAAACTTTCTGGAAGCAAAAGTTAATTTTGCAATTAAAGCGTTAATAGATATTGTCGATTGCAAATCAAAATCACGTTAATTAAGTTTTTCTTTTTTTTTATTAGAGAATCTATTAGATAAAAATGAATCCTAATTAACTTCTGTGCATTTTAAAGTTTTTATCTAAACACTCCTGAAATACACTGAAAACACAGAGCGAAATTTATCTGAAATGATGACGGACAAACATGAAGCACAAAATTCCCGTAAGAAACATTAATACGCGGTCGAGTGTGTAGCGTACAGCAACATTTATTACCTGAAAATTGACATTTAATGAATTTTTTTTTTATTATTTTTTTTACTGCAACACGGCATGACAATTTTTTAATGCGATTTCATCTATGTCATGTATTTGGTTAATTCAAGCGATTTTTTTAACAATCAATTAGTGATGAGTAGATGAAATAATTTTGATATTTCGGTGTACTCGTCGAGTCTCAATATAATTTTAATTAAAAATTTCACAAATCAATTTATCTAGGTGCGATTATTTCCCGATGAAACCAGGTAAATGCAGCTATAACAAAACCAACTAATCTGCTACTGAAAGCTTTGCTAAACAATCAAAAGAGATTATCGGATTAAAAATGTTTTCGATAAGCATTTCGTAAAATCTTACTAAATATATCTACAATAAAAACGTAAAATTCTACAAACTCAAAAGGAAAACATTTTTAAAACTTTTAGCAACTTTTTGACACACAAAAAATAATTAATTAAAAGTTTTACTTGTCGAACATAAACTGAAATCACATCAATTAAGGCAAGTTTTATGCTGCCTCGCTCTTTATCAATTTTTCTTAGTATTTCTCATAAAGAATTTTATAAAAAGAAAAAATCCTTTGAAATGTTTCACTCAAATTTAACCTTAATTTTCCAGTAAATAAAAAATAAAAATCATTTCATACCGCAACAACAATCAGCAAAACATAAACACATAAACATAAAAATAAATTATAAAAAAAAAACAAATAAAGTTATTAGTCGCAATAACAAGTGATTAGAACGATAGGAGACAAACTGTATGAATAATTAGTTTCAGGAAAATCAGCAATCTAATGGAAAATTTTGATAAATAAAAAAAAACAGATACAAGAAGACGTTATTCAAGAATTCTTTTGAAATACTTTGATCTAGAAATAAAACTTTATTCTACCCTTGTTAATAACAGAACAAACAATAATTATCGTAATTATAATTATTCAATAGAAAAATCACGATCACGTAATTATATGTAAACACAGGTAAACAACATCTCATATGTTATAACGCACAGCATCTCAATATAAAAAGTGAAATTACTTTTCCTAGAAACGATCAATGAAGAAAATTAAAGTAAGGTTCAATCAAATCAATCAAAGTTCTGTTTAGTTTAGTCTTCTACTTTGCATTTAAATACGTAGCGCACATAATAATTATTTCCAGAAGCATTCCATTTATTATGTTTTTGTTTTTTGTTTTAATTATTTAACAAAGTTGGAAAAAAAAAACAAAAACCAAAAGAATATTACTCGGTTAACCTTCGATCATAATAAAATAAGAAAAATGTTCTTAAAATTAAACTTACCGCTTTCTCCTGAGCACGTCTTAATGATTCCTCAAAATGTTTATTAACAGCCTGTTCAGGTGTTGAACATTGTTGTTTCTCTTGTCGTTCTCTATGTTCTTCCCTATGTTGTAATTGCTGCTGCTGTTGCTGTTGATGCTGTTGCTGCTGCTGTTGTTGTTGTTGATGCTGTTGATGTTGCTGTTGCATCTGTTGATGATGATGTTGCTGTTGTTGCTTTTGATGCTGCTGATGAACATGACGTTCCCTATCACGCTCCCTTTCACGCTCTAATCTATCACGTTCCATTTCTTTGTGTCGTTCCATATCACGATAATCTAACTCCCGTCTATCCCTAAAATTAAAATTAAAAAAATAGAAAAAATACATCAGTAAACATTTGTAAAAGTCGATCAATAAAAAAAAAAAAAAATTCTACAGAAATCAGCTGATCGATCAGCAAACAAATAAAGTTTTCTGCTTCTATTTACAGATAAACTTCAATAAATTTTGCTTAACTTTTACAACGAAACTATTTGTTTTTCTCAACAAATTCTCAGTATTAAACTATACTTCACCAACCAACCACCCTCAAAGAAGAAAAAACTTTTTCCATTTACTTTTATACATTGACTTCCATTTCTTCTTATTCTTATTCATGTCCTTAATAAATAAATCATTGGCAAAAATCCAATAATAAAGAAAAAAAAAGAAAAAGATGAAGAAGACGCAAATTCATTATCGATCGAATAATAACATTTAGGAAAGAAAATAAGGAAAATCAACAGAAAAGCAAAGAAATTAAAGAAATAAAAAAAAAAACCCACAAGGACTCGTTACTTTGGAAGAACAAAAATAGAAAAAAGCTCAATAAATATTTCAAATGTCAAAGTTCTTTGCTTTTCTGCAGTTTTTTTTTTTTTTTGTTTTTTATTGTTTTCTTTGTCGTCGGAATTAATAAGTTTCTACCAGTGGAGAGAGTGATTGTGAATAACACAAATGACTAATACACAAATCGTGTTAAAAATATTAAAACACTGTACAAGGGTAGAAAGAAAACACAAAATATTCAAAAGACACCACTAACCCAATACTGGTGTAAAATAATAATAATAATAATAATACACCAACAGCAGCAATCAAAATGATTTATTTTCTGTTAAAAAAAAAATAACAAAGGCGACAAATTAATTAATTATTTAATAACCAATAAAATTCTACAGCGAATAAAAATTAAAAAAAAAAACAAGAAGCGAAACGAATTAAACAAAATTAATGACATTTTAACAGTAAAATGTCATCGAATTTTTTTCTTCATTTTCATAACAAATTCACCCACCATTAAAACAAAACAAAAACAAAAAAATACCAAGATTGAGTGAATTTAGGGTGGTTTAATAAAGTTAAAAAAAAAAAAAAAATTAAATTAATATTATACGTCTGTTATGGTTGTCCTGTCCTTCCCTTTTATAGAAATTTAACTGCCAAACCAGACTAGAAAATACCAAACATTAAGGTTTTTTATTATTATTATTATTTTTATCAACCAGACACCAACCAGCCAACCCATCCAACCCAAAAGCATAAAACGTAACCAAAACAAGAAATGAAATAAAAAGTTGATAAAAACAAAAAAAAATAAAAGTTCTCTCTCCGTTATATAAAAAATATAACGTGGATTTATCTTCATTTTTTTTTTTTTATTTCAAAGATGACTTTGAATTGCTTTTACTTTGTTTGTTTACCATGAAAAAGCTAAATTTTTCGCAATAGTAATAAAAATAAAGCAAGAACCGCGACAGACATCTGCAACATTTAATACACAGCACATTGGTAAAACATAGAGGCAAGCAAAGGCACAAAAAAAAAAAAAAAATGAAACAAAAATAAAAATCTCTCCCAGGGGTTATTTTTCTTTTCAATCATCACAAATACAGACGCAACAACCATAGTTAAAAAAAAAAGGAAAAACAAAAATTATCTCCATTTAGTTACACAAAACAAAACATAAAACAATTCCATGTAGTCCACCCACCACCATCATACATTACTTTTTAGATTACCCCAATAAAGCATAAAAGAAAAACAATTTTCCGAAAAACATACTTAAAATTCTTTCCTCTTATCTATATACACAAACACATAGAGATATATACACGGGGTATTACACAAACCTATATCTATCTATCTATCTATAGACGAAAAAAAAACTATATAAATGCCATTCAATTCATTTATCAAATAAACAACAATAGAATAAAAAACTCCCCCTAACAACCAAACAGCCACAATTTTACTCTTTTCTTTTCAACAAAACACAAAAATACGAAAATAAAATAGACCAGATAGAATAATAGCACCAGCAACAGCAGCAGCAAGGATATACTACTACCTTTCCATGTAACAAACATTTTAATTCATCAAAAAACAAACCCCCTCACTCGCTATAAATAAATAAACCAACAAATCACCCCCAACCCATTAATTTTCAATAAAAATCTCCTATAATGTTAAACAGAGACGAATATATAAATACATATAATAACTAGGATAAAATCACCGCATATTAAGGGAAAACAAAAAAGAAAAAACTCTGCGCAAAAGCATTTATTATGTATAGAAGAATGTAAACAATAGCAAAAAAAAAAGAAAAAGAAAAGCTTCTACCTCTCTTACATCCATCCATGTACAGAGATTTATTAAGCTCGTAATAGAAAGTAAAAGAAAAAGTGGAATAAAACAGGGAGGCGACAGAAAGTAGGATTTCCTTCTTATATAAACACACACAGAAAAATTACCTAAACTACCTTTCACATTAAATAATTTTATTAAATAATTCTGTGTCACAGACAAATAAACAACACAAGACGTTTTTTTTATTTTTTATTTTCTTTACGTAGAATAAATAAAGGAGAATCACCACAATGACACACAATGGTAAAAGAAAAAAAGAAAATAAACATTTATTTTATGGGGGAGAATACATATAAAGGCATAAACACAACAATAAAATAAATGTTGCGACATCACGTGACTAACAAATTAATTAATTAATTAATGCCATAAATAATTTCTTTTACTGATTGATTATACATTTCTTCTTTCTTTTTATTTATTTTCTATACAAAAATTTAATAAAATATTCATCAAAGCATAAAAAAAAATTTTTTTTTTCTTTTCTTCTATAGCGATGAAAGTTAATTATATTTTATTAAAAATACTGAAAATATAGTAAAACAATCAACCTGTCTATTATTATGTTATTTTTTGTTATTTTTCTGACAGAGTAATAATAACAAATAAATAAATAAGTAAAATACATAACAAAACGTATGTATCTAGATACATAAAAGCACGCATATACAGGGTCTACACACATAAAACATAATAAAATATCACATGTTCATCGACCCCTTTTTTGTTTTCTTTTATGATTCTACTTCTACTTCTTCTTCTACTTCTACTTCTACGTATTCCTTTCTCCTTATATATTTTATTTACGTTAATAATGTTGCCCTTTTTTTTTACTATATCCTAATTCTACATGCAAGTACAAATCATCAAACAACAACAACAACAAAAGCATAACAAACCCAACCTCTATATAGGAAAAATAACTAAACATTTCTAATAAAAAAAAGAAAAGTTTTTACCCCCTTTTTGTGCTTATTTACTTCGTTTTACTTTTCATTATTTATATAATTGCATTAGTCAGTGTATTAGTTATATAAAATTTATAAAAAAAAAAAATATTTACACTGGTACGTCTATAAAAATACCACAAATTACAATAAAAAAAAAAATTCTATAGGGAAGTTTAACAGATGTTTTCCTTTCCTTCCTTTTGTACGATTTATTTATTTATTTTTCTATAATTTTCAATTATTTAAGTGAAATTTATTTTTTCCTTTTTGAACTTTCATAATAAAACGTCACCAAACATGATAACGATGTCGCAACAATAACAAATCAATTTTTTATTAAACTGGCTAGACACATGTGTATAAAATATGCAGTTTAATGCCAACTAAAGCAAGTTCTTACTAATTCATTAGTAAAGTTTTGCAAGACTACAAGAATTTAACTAATTATTCTGAAATGAAAGTCATTTAGTGGTAGCATAAGGAAATTATTTCAACTTTAAGTTGGTTGCTTTACTACAAATATATCTAATTATGTTCGCTACTCTTTCCTTATTCTTTCATTATTGATTGCAATTAAAAGAATTTTTTTTTTTTTATACATTTAAGCGGTTTAAACATTTTAAAAAGTTTAAGAGAAGAAGAATAAGAGATAAACGATCTTAACCACCTTACCAAATATACACAAAAATTTATACCGCAAACGTTTCTTACTGACCGTCATAAAAAAAAAAATTTATAAATTCACTACACAGCAAACGCATTAAAAATTATCACCCATAAATTTCAAGATCGCAACGATCGATATTTCTTTATAATCCCAAAATCACCTAAAATTAAATTAAAAAGAAAAAAAGAAAATATCCCAAAAACATAAGTACTTTTCTCGGTGTTCCCTTCATCAACTCATCTCTATTATTCACATTCGTTTTGCTGCTATTTTTATAACTAGTAATTACACCAACTAAAGATCATCAATTATATAATTAAACAAAGCGCAAACAGCAACATAATAAACAAACAAACAAACAAACAAACAATTGAAATACTTAAAAACAATTAACAAAAACACAATTTTCCACACGCATAATTTTAGTCTAAATATAAAAAAAAAACCAACACAAAAAGAAAAGAAAAGAAAAACTGAAAATAAGAAATAAAGTAGAACAGATAACGTGAAATAAAAAAAAAAAATTACAAACGAAAAAATTGAATAAAAATTCAAGCGCAACTGCTGCTTTTGCATCTTTTGCTTCTTTTGCTGCCGTTTGATGCTTTTGTAGCATTTTTATAATTATAAAATAATTCTATTTTTTTCTACCTTTAATATTTTTCTTTTTGTTAACATAAAAATACAAATAAATAAAAATTACATAAAATTAATGAAATCAAACAAGAAGAGAGAAACAAACAGTAAAGTGGCAACAACAAGACACTTAACCAAGCAGCAAATAGCATAAATGAATATGAAAGAAAAAAAAAGCGTGTAAAATGAAATTTACCGTTGAAAATACAAAACAATCAATAACAAAAAAAAAAGAAAGAAAATTGTATAAAATGTTGAATAACAAAAGGTAAATCCACCTTTTTGATTACATTTTCGCGTCAAATTTTCATTTTTTTTTCCTGTTCTTTTCATTTAATTAAAACCACATAATGATGGCGGCGTTTAACCAACTAACGTAGAGAATATCAGCAACACTGTTATTTTTATAGCCGCAAATAAATTTTCTTAATGAAACTTATCAGAGCAGAAGCTTTATTCATCTGACCAAACTGTCTGTCATCAGCATAATGAAATTAACAACAAATATAAGAATTTTTTTTTTTAATAAAGGGGAGAAAGAAAGAGAAAAAATAAAAACGAAGAAACTTAAATCATTATAGCGGTAATCCTTGATAAGAATATTTATTTTATTTGCTCGAAACACCTGTAAAGGTTAAGCCTTTATAATAAAACGCCTAAAAACAGAAATTTCTCAGAAACAAACAACCAAAAATAAATTAAAATTCCTACCTTTAATTAAAATTCTCTACGGAAGAAACAATTTTTTTTTTCTTCATTTTTATCTATTTTTAAGCAACACTCAACCATAATCTTACAGATCAACGATGAATTTAATTAATTTATTCATAGAATATAAATATAAATACATAGAAAGGTAATTATTAGAGGTCATTAAAAAATAAAAGTAAAGGCGAAAACAGCTCACGAGTACTTAATAGAGAGCAAAGATGAAAAAAAAGAAAAAGGAAATCCCTGGTTAAACATTTGTCAAGATTTTTAAACAAACGGAAAATAAAAGGAAAATCCAAATAGACAAAAACAACCGGAAACATCGGCCAAATAGCAAATATGTCCCAAACCTACATCAAAATTTATTTATTTATTTTTATTCCTTTAACTCTTTCCACAACATCACTAACAATAAAAATCTAAAAGGATTAAATACAATGAGAAACAAAATCATTCATTCATCCCAATTTCCCAATTTCAATTACATCCTGAAACCAAAAACAATAAATGACCTATTTTTGTCACAACTACATTGTGTGTGCGTAGCATATTATTGTGACAAAAACAAGTTCATTTACATAAATAACTTCTTTTCATGTAATAAATATGTATCAAGACCACAATATCGGTTAATAAATTAATTTTTAATTTTCTGTAAACAAAGTAGAGCGATAAAACTGTAAAATAAATAGCGAGAGACTTGAAACACCTGAAAATAGTAGCAGCAGCGACACGATTTAAATTTTTTTTTTTATGTATATTCCGTGGTTAACAATAATGTTTGCTAGGTAGAGCTTGCTCAACGTTTTTCTCAACAGTTTTAAACACACAATTATTAAAAACCTATATTTTGAGACATAATAAATGTTTTTCTCACCTTAAAAGTCTACAAAATTAGTTTGTCAAAGATATTCACGATGTAGACAACAAGGTAAAATAGAAGAAGAATAAAAACGTGGATTATTATTTATATTAAAATTTCATAAAATATAATAACAATGAAAAATTAAATTAAATTCAAAATTTATGTTAAATAAAAAAGTAAATAAGAAGCAAAATAACAACAAATTAATGTTAATTTATGACGTATTTTTTACAAAGGAATGTTTTATAAAATATACTCGAGTTGATATTTAAAGAGAGCCCAAAAATAAACGACCACAGAGAAATGTACCGGTTTTCTACCGTAAATGCTGCAAACGAATCCCAATCGCAATTATACCAAAATCGACTTTTAATCTTTTTCGAAAAGAGCCATTAATATTAGCAAAACACAAAAAAAATTTGATAATTACGGCCGCATTGATCATTTTATCTAATTACAAAAGTAAATAAAAAAAAATAGAAGGAAATTAACATAAAAAAACAAACGAAAATAATGTATCTTCCCTCATTCTATTATCATGCCTTGCATAACATAAAACAAAACACCACAAACAATATTCAACAAACAATAATTCAACAAAAAAAAAAAAAATACAACCCAAAACCAACCAACCACCCACATAACAAATTATTCTACCACTACTATTGCAACTTCTAAAATCTCCAAAAGAAAAATTTGATTGAAAAATAAAAAGAAGCAAAGCAAAGAAAAAACACTTTCGGTATGTCAGCAAAAACATGGGCAAAAAAAAAATAAATAAATAAAATAAAAGTGCTAAATCAGCAACAGTCAAAGTTTTGTGTTTTTTTTTTTCTGTTTCGTTTTGTTGTTGTTCGTGTAGATATTATTATTATTACATAACTGCTAAAGAAGAAGAAGAAGAAGAAGAAGAAGAAGAAGAAGAAGAAGAAGAAGAAGAAGAAGAAGAAGAAGAAGAAGAAGAAGAAGAAGAAGAAGAAGAAGAAGAAGAAGAGAAGAAAAAAAGAAAAGAAAAATAATAAATCGATTTTTCTTCTTCTATTTCACAACCATCATATCGAATTCAACACATTTGTATGTTGTTAAAAAATGATTAAAGTTGAAAACATGTAAAGTGAGGTTGCCAAAAAAAAAAAGGAAAAAACAAAAAGGTCAGTGGGGTAAAATACCACAAAAAAGTATAAAATAAATACCAAGAGAAAAAACCCAGAATAATTCTCTATCACTTCGAAATTATATTTTTGTTTGCTTGATTGTTGTTTCATTGATTTTAATTAGTCTCTACTAATAACTTTTAATCAAAGATTCTACAATGGAAATCGTACATGATCATTGAAAAAAAATCAAGATTATCACCTGCAACATAAAATTAATAGTACCAAGCAAATCATTACATAATTATATGCAAAATTATAAGACAATTAAAACAAAGATAAAGTGATGAAAACCTATTAAAAAAAGAAAAATAAAACTTGTTTAATACTCATTAAACACGAAGAAAAATTAAATAAATAGTCTCTAAGGTTGGTGGGTGGATGGTGTGGTGTTTGTTTAGTTTAGTTATATAAACGCGTAATAGTATTGTTGATTTATAATTTTATTTATTTATTTATTTATTATAACAAGCATCAACAGCCAACAATAATGTAAAACAACCCTGTACACGTAAAGTAAAGTAAAGCGAAAAAGAAAGAAAGAAAGAAAGAAAGAAAAAAAACAATCAAATGGGGTGAAAACTGTCTAACAATAATAAGAAAAATAACGACCAACAAAAAAAAACCACCGTTCTACATACACATGCATATAAATATAATAAAAAAGTAAAGAAACTTCACTGAAACACAAAAAGTTAGTGAAAAGTTTAATAAAAGCAGCAGAAAATAAATAAACACAGAAAAGCTTAACAAGAAAAAGAAAAAAAGAAAAATTAAAAAAAAAACTTTGTAAGACGGCTAGGCGACCCTAAACAAAAAGTTGTTTTTCCTTTTCCATCGTATTTGAAAATAAAGAAATAATAAAAAAAAAATCAAATAAATTACATTTAGGGTAGGCTGCTGGCTAGATATTTTCGTTGTTTGGTTGGGCATGGCATTGGCTGGCCACCATGCAAGCAAACAACTTAAAATCATAATGACAGAGCGGTAATAATAATAATAATAATAATGGGAGACCGACGACCAACATCAAATATAGCCTTCAAAAATTAATAAACCAAAAATAATAATAATAATACAAAAACAACCTCTAGACATGTTTACGCCGCCAAAATAAATAAATAAATAAATAAATAATTATTTTAACCCCAAAAGAAAGCATAAAAACGGGAAAATACTACACCAATAAAATCACCGAGACAGATGATTTTCCAACAACTTTTTCTTGTCTCAAAAGTGAATAAAAACTAAAAAAAAAAAATTAAACCGCAGAAAAATATGCCACAAATAATAACGAAATAAAATGTTCATAAAATTATCTGATGTTGATGTCGGGAATAAAAATTAAAAAATAAAAAACGAAATATTCAAACCACCCATCAATAATGAATCAACGCTCGCTACAACTAGGCAACAAACAAAATTAGACAAAGAATTTTTTTTTTTCATTTTTTAATTAACCTTTTACCCAGCTGGGTAGATTTCTTCTATTACAAAAAGTATGAAACCAAGCAAAAGACGGGGTGGTAAAGACTGCTGACAAACTATTTCCCTTCAAATTCTATTCACTTTCTCCACAATCAAAAAAGTTTCTTTCGTTTTCAACCATTAAACTGCTAAATAACAAACAATATTCATGTGACTACCTATAACTATGCTTGTGAACATGTGCGGGATATTTTTACTACTCATCTATAAAAATAAGAAAAATAAAATAGAAGCAAAAATCCAAACGTAAAGGGTCGATCTGTCGTTCGGTTTTACGTAGTCTATTCTCACTGGCACACTGCTTTGTCGATTTTCCTTCAACGTGAAACTTTTTATTTTTGCTTATTTTATAGCTATTAAACAGAGCTTTCAACCATCTTACTTACTATAAACAAAATTAAACTAGGGTTGAATAATAAAAAAATAAAAATCACCCTAAAACTACAATTATCTGGCAAAAAAAAAAAAAAATATCTTCTAACAAAAGACGATAGAGGAAAAACCAAAAGAAAAACACACAGGGAAAGGATAACGACGACGACCGTCGACGTTACGATATATTTTGTGCAGAAAAATAATTTACACAGAATGTTGTATCAGTAGTAGCAGATTCAGCAGAGCGTATTGAAAAATATAATAATAAAAGAGGGCAGAGGCAAAAAATAAAGAATTTTTATTATAACATCTTCCTTCCTTCAATTTTAATTTATTTATTTATACGGATGCTACGGGAAGAACAGCAAGTTAATGAGGAAAAAGTTTGTTGGGTTGCCACTGCTACTAAAGATCATTTAAAATCATCAATGCATAAATTGTATTAATTCATTAATTAATTAAGTTAAAAAGAAAATACAATTTTCCATTTATTCAGGTAATTTATAATTACCGTTCATCCTCAGAGTACTACTACCAGGAATAAATTATTACCATAACACATTTATACATAAAAAACAATTTACCATGTATGCGTACCTATCTGAAGGAGCAGAGCACCATATAATGCAATAATTTTATTTTACATACGTTTACTGTTTACTGTGCTACTGCACAATATTTTCAGGATGAACAGATGCGCACAAACAATTTAAACAATGAAATCCTTTTATCTCTCTAACCTATCCTTTTAACATTTTGATTGTACAAACAAGGGAGACTACTATTCACCAGCAAATCATTTTTTAATTGCTGATACATTAAATTCCATGAAAAACGAAAAACAAAAAAAAAAAAAACTCGGACAGAATTTGATTACAAAAGAGAGATAAAAAAAATAATCTACCTACGCAACGACTCTTCATTCTTCATTTTTATTTTTTACCGGTATTTTAATTAATTTATGAATAAAAAAAAATAGATGCAAAAATACGCAAAAAATGAATAAACATTTTCATTTCCACATAATTCCCTCTTTCAATAAACAACAGTTAGTTACCCAACCAAAAAAAAAACAAACTTTACAACACTGAAGAAACAAAAAATTCACACGATTTTGTTATTATAAATAATAATAATAATAATAAAAAACATAAATTTGTTAAATAAATAATTAAAAATCCCGTAATCTTTATAATAAAATCAGTTTTAAAAGCGAAAAATTATTTAATTTCCTAATGAGACTTTTTTTTGTTTTTTTTTTTTATTCATTTGTGTTTTGTTAACTTAAACAACAGCAGCAGCAGCAGCAGTAGTAGAATCTGCAGTGTACAACACAGACACGTACAAACATTAACACGGTCTAATAAGAGCCTCTAAAAAAAAATCTCACCTTGCTCAACTAAATCATAACTTGAAAAAACTCTTGAATTCCAAAATTAACCTAATTATTATAAACTTTGGCAAAACTTTTCACAAATTTTTACTCAAATGAATTTAAAGTTTGCAAATAAATTCAATTTCGCATGAACTTTAGAACATTCAATGCATTTTTCGTTTTCTTCTTGTATATAAATAAAGTTGCAAAAAAAAAAAACTTTTAAAGTTTTTGTTTTGCAAAGAGTGTGATGTGGCTACTTCCATAAAGTCGACGAAAACTTTTTCTGAAAATGTTTAATAGATTAACAAACGTAATAAAAAAGAAGAAAAACAATTCATAAAAACTGTCAAAGTTTCTTAAAGCTCATTATAACTAGAACTTTATTTATTGATTTTACTTTTCTATTAACTTTATTGTTGTTGGAGATATATAGAAAGCAAATAAAATTAATTGAAATAAACACAAAGTAAATTCTGTATCGATGCATCTGCAAGTTCAAGTTAATCACATAAAGTTAATCATTAACACGTAGCTACTGTTAATATAAATGCTTACTCCAGTAATTAATTATTGTTTATGCAACATTACAGCCAAAAGTCTTGCTGTTTCTTCTTCTTCTTCACCTTCTTCTTTATTTTAATATTTTCCGTTTAAATAAATTAACGAAAAATAGCAAAAAGATAAAGTCACACGACACAACACAACTGAGCAAAAAAAAAATAAAAAATTACCATAAAAAGCACTAAAAAAGGTAAAAATAATGAAAACAACAAATCAAGGTTGAATGTGCTGAAATCGCGATGCTAAAATCGGCAAAGACGATGACATCGTCAATTCATTTTTTTATTATCATACTTTTGCAGCCACCTCTGAACTTTAAAATAAAAATACTTTCGAGAGAAACACCAACACCACCTTCAGCGATAATCGAAATTTTCTCCGAAATTTAAGTAAAACTAGACTATAGAAAACGAATAAATTAAAAAAATTTGCAATACGTTTAACCGAAACAATAAAAATGTGTATCAACAGCCAACCAACAAATTCTACCCACAACAAAAACAAGAAACAGCTAAAACAGCTGAATAATTTTTCAAAATATAAAAAATGACTCAAACTCTAGTTAACATTTTATTTTGATTTTCTCATTAATTCAAAGAGAATAATAAAAACAACAAAAATTAATTAATAAAAAAAAAAAAGAAGTTATTAATGAAGAAGAAAAAAAAACACACCACAACACAACGAGTTAATTTAAAGTCAACCAACCAAACCAACTAAATCAACATTTATTTTATAAATAAATAAGCAAAACGTGGTTGTTGTGCATGGTTTGTCACAAATAAATTATAAAAAAAAAAATTTTTTTTTTGTTTTTGACAAATTAGTGTGATGTAAAAAGAATTAAAACGAAAAAACTTCAAGATTTCATGGAGAATGCATCAAAAATTTAAATCAATACAAGAGAAAAAATTAATTTTCATCCATCTGCAAAAAAAACCCCGAAAAACCTATTTTATATCACAAAAAAAAGGGCAAAAATCTGAAATATTTCTAGGTTTTAGATAAAAAATACCAATGCGTTAAAAAAGGCTACGAAAAAGAAATGAAAAAAAAACAGCTGATCTCACAAGGATTTTAGAACCCAAACAAAAATACACAACAAAAAAAATCACATTATTGGTCAAGCACTGGAAAACACCATGAAAACGTTTTTCTCTTTGTATTTTTTTTTTTTTTTCTATTTTTCATTTCTATTGTCAAACAACACACGGGGGATGTAATCAAGACTAAAATAGAATTTAGCGCAAACATACTTTGAACTAAAAAAAAAAAAGAAAAAAATCGAACTTTACCAACCCTCATCAATGTCAACACAAAAGAAAATAAAAATCAACAACAAATGAAAATAATAGAAAAAAAAAAAGAAATCAATAATGAAAAAAAATTAACCCCCGAATAAAAAAAAATATTTTCATGCTGCAAATGCTAAGCCTAAAAGGAAAAAGATCAAAATAACACACACAAATATTTATATAGATTTCCGGATAGCAATACTCTACAAATTTTATGAATTTTTATATTTCAATCTATAAGACAAGATTTTGCTTGTTTCGGAACGGTGGACGACCAATGATCACAGACTCGAAATTCAAACAAGAACCAAATAAAAAAAAAACTTTTTTTACCGACAATATCACCAAGTGTTTGCATGCGGTTTTCTTAAGCAAACTAAAACACACCTGACGAATGCCACACTAACTTATTTATAATTATTTAAACAACATAAATGAAAATTAAACAAAAAAAAAAAAAAAAGAAAAGAAAAAATATTTCCGCGAAAGTTGGCCCACATTAAAAAAAAAAAAACATACATTTATATAGTTTTTACCAAAATCAATATACCGTAAATAATGCACAAAAATCATCGATAATAAAAATAAAAATAAAAATATAACAAAAAAAAAAAAATAAAGCAAAAGTAAAAGTTATGTGTGTCGGATTGTCTGTCGTCAGCCATCATCATAATTATCACAGCAATTATTTATGTCGTCCAATGATAATATCCGAGTGAAGTTAATAACATTTAATCATTTTGTTGATTTTCAGGTGTGATTGTTGTTTCTTTTTTTTTACAGTTATACCTCGACATAACACGATATATTTATATATTTTATATTTTTTTAATATTCCATTATCAGCACACTAAATACTACTACTACCACCGTGAATAATTTTAACCTTAATTCACAAATTATTAATCAATTTAAGAATCAAATCAACGTAGTTACCGTTTAACACCTAAAATATATACAAATCAATTATCGAAACATTTTTAATTATCTTTTATAACAGTATTTTCTAATTAATTCTTCAACAACTTCTGATAACAGAATTAATTTCGTTATTTCTACCTAATAATAATAAAAAAAAATGATCATTGAGAACAAATACAAAATAAATGGAAGAACCATTTCCCAAAAACTATGCTGGAAGTTTGATTAAACTTAAGCAGCAATTTAGTCGCTCTTCTCGCTTATATTTTAAGATTATATTTTAATTTCACTTTTCCAGATTATTCAAGATAAATATTTATTTATTCTTAATATATAAACAAAAAATCAGTTTAACCTCATTAATAATAATGAAAAATAAATTAATTATTCATGCTAAACACTGGCATATGGTGTATATTTATATTAAAACAACAATTTATTGCCTTAGGTCACAAAAAACAATTAAAAGAATAATAAATGCAACAACAAAATCTTTTCTTTTTTTTTTTCATTACAAAGTAATATTTTCAGGGTCTTGAACCTTGTAAAATGTAGATACCTATAGGGTTTTAATTTTTCTCGAACTTTTTGTAAGATTTTATAATAGAAAAAGTAATCAAGCAGTTTTTATTTTTCTTAGGCACATTTTATAATTTACATAACCCACTCTTGAATAGTTTTTTAGTCAAGATAAGTAGAATGAGAATAAAATTTATTGTCAACACTATCTTGTATCTAATTTGTGTCGATTTTTAGCATAAAGTATTTATAGAGCATCGTAAACAAAACAAATTTTTGTTTTGTTTATTTTTTTTTTTTATAAAAGTTCAACAGCAAAGATAATAATTAATCAAAACAACAAAAACATTGTTATTATTACACAATATAAATTAAATAAAATTAAATTTATTTTTATTTATTTATTTTATTCCAATAATCAGTTATTAAACGAATAAAACGAATCAACAACAACAACAACAATAATAATAATAAAAAAATCTAAAAATTAAACAATTACAATAATAATAATAAAAATAATAAATCAATTTGCAAATTATTATAAATAATTAACAGCAATCAGTAATAAAACAACAATGATCTTTATACACACTATACTGGGCTGCTGTTGTTGTTGTTGTTTTAATAATAATTAAATAACAATAGAATAAAAATAGACAATAGAAAGCAGTTATAGCCAGCAACAGCAAACGCAATACAAGAAGCATGGCGTACATACAGTCACTCAGTCAGTTAGGCAGGCAGGTAGGTAACACAAAAGCATATAAAAACCCAAGATAATTAATGATTCATAAAAATTTTTCAAGTATATAATTTGTTTATAATTAGAAGAAACCGATGAAAAAAAAAAAAAATTTTATTTTTTTTTTTTTTGTATCGATTAAAGTGAATAACAAAAGGCACATTAGAGAGAAAGGCAAACTTATAATCACAATAAAGAAGTATAGAAAAAAATAAACAAAAATTTAATTAATTGTTTTTAAAACCTTAAAAGAAAAAATTTGATTGATTTTCAATTATTGCAGTTTTTAGAGATTAGTGGAAATAATTGAATAATAACGCTACGGAGGAACTGGGCGGTTATTAATTTCGTTATTACGGTATTTTCAACTATTGGTATTCACATATGTGCATCACAATTCCTACAACAAATGAGTTACTACTAATGAACATTAGAAACGTAACAACTATTAACGATAATCTGACGTTTTGCGGTATTAACCACATTAATTGCGATATTCCTGCAAGTTGTGAATGTTGTGTCATTTAGAAAATAAATGACAACAGACAATATTTTTATAACATAAAGATTTATTTTGCTAAACTCCCAACAATTACACAGCACGCAAATAGAAAAAGAATAAAAACACTGTAGGCTGTCGAACCCTACCAAGTTTAGAGGGCATAATTTATTATAACGACATATAAGAGCACATGTGGTTATTCATCATTTCAAGTGTTTTTTTTTTTTTCTTCTTCTTCTTCACTATTTTAAATTGAATTATAAAATAAATGAATTTTTAACCAAAAAAAAGTTATAATACACCTGATTTGTTATTTATTTCAATTGTTATAAATAAACTTGACATTATTAAATAAAAATAAATGTGTATAAATAAAATTTTATTACTTGAACAATTCACAAATGAAGCGAAAAAAAAAAAAAAAAAAAACATAATAATAATAATAATAATAATGAAAACAAAATTAAATTAATTAATTAAACTCAATGACTTGACTCAATGGTGGCAATATACACCCATACAATCAACAAGCAAAAAATAAAAACTTTCATTGTAATTACTACACAACGTGCAACTGTATGTGTTAATATTTTTTTTTTTTTTTATTACTCGGATTAAATTATTCAAACAATAAAAAAAAAGAGAGAGAGAGAGAGAGAGAATTAAAAATCGTTGACATGTGGTTAAATAATTCAGATAAAAAAAATTTTTTTTTTTTTAACCGACATGAAAACAAGTTTTTCTAGTTTTACTACTAAATATTGATAGAATTAAATATTTGTATTAAGAATAATTCTATAAGAATATTCAATATATAAAACATGAAGCAGGTATAAATGAATTAATTAATTAAAATTAATTAATGTTTCTCACAGGTATAAATATATATACATATATTTTTTTTTTTCGTAATTAAATTAATTTATTAGCATCAAAATAAAATAAAAAAAATCTATTTTTATCGCGCATGTCACTACCAAGTTGAACCAGTTGGATATTATAAATGAACCAATCGTAATGTGCCAAATAAAAAACAGCTGATAATGACATCAGAACCGTATTTTGTCGAAAATGAAACCTTTTTCACACAAAATACAATTTAGTTCTTTTAAAAACACGGTTAATTAATAGCAGAAAAGTTTATTAATCCTTGTATAGCAACAAATTAACCTTTCTTTATACAAAATGTCTGTAACACATTTGGTTTTAATTATAAATTAATGTTGAACCGGTTTAAAGCACCTCCACCTGAAAACTTTAATACCGTGTTGACTATTAGCTTTAATGCGACAAACAGCTGCGGTCCTTAGAACTAGCAAAATAACCAAAAATCATGTATTCACAAAAACTTCTTTTTCACCAAAATCCAGCAATACACGACAATTTTCTCTTTAATTAAAAATTTACTTGTACCACGCATACACTGAATAAATTTTTGCCACAAATAACTCAACAAATTTTCTATTTTGATAAACAATTAATTTAATAACAAGAAAAAACCAAATATGATTTACATAAATCAATTAAATAAAAAAAAATCCGCGATAACAGAATAACATTAATGATTTATTAGTATAAAAAACGAACAGCAACAAATAAAAAATCGAAATAAACAAACATCAGACGATAAAAAAGAAAACAAATATTAGATTAAATAGAAAAAAATAAGTAAATTCAGTGTTATTATTATTATTATTATTTAAATGTTATCAGCTACATAAAACAATAAAAACGCGATAATAGTACTTAGAAATTTGTATTTTTATTATTTTTTATTTTTTACAAGCTAACGTTTACAGCTGGCAGACTAAAGCCTTCTACTTCTGTTGCACAATTTTAAGTTCAAAAAGCTTTTACTTTTTTTTTTTTTGTATTTCTTTTAATTAATTAAATTTAATAATTCTGCAAAATTGTGTTTGTTATTATTGATAAAAACAAAAATAAAAAAATTCGTCGATAACAAATTGTTCTACTATATACATACATATATTTCTGCTGCGGTTAACTAATTATCAATCAATAATAATATAAAAAAAAACACAGAAAATTTGTTACGAACAAACCAACAAAAATAAATATATTTAACAATTGAAATGAAAATTTTTTTATTTAAAATGCTGCTGCTGTGCATGGGTTAATTGAAATATAAATTAATAAATAATTGTTTGTTCGTTAATTAGTAACGATGGTAAAAAATAAATATAATAACCTAGTTATATCTGGCGTATTGTGAAGTGCACTTATCACCCTTTATGTACCAAATAATTAATTTTAATTGATTCAAAATATTTTTTAAAACAAAATCGATATTTCCATTGTACAGAAAAAAAGTAATAATTGCTTATTTAACATGATTTATAGACAAATTAATAACCAATGCCGATATTTAATGTTATTTGTATTCAAACTAAAAGTAAGCAGCATTAACTTCAAATCGAAAACTTTAAAATGACACTTCCTATGTTTTTATTACGTCAATTGTACTTGGAAACATTCATCGCTCTAGCATTCATTTTACTGAAATTCTAATAAACTTGTTATTTGCTTAAGAAAAAAAAATATATTTAAAACTCTATAAGCGATGCCGCTTTTTCTTGTTGTTAATCAACATAAATTTTCTTACAAAAAAATAAAAAAAAACAAGCAAAATCCTAAACGTAGAACACAAATACAAAAAAATGTTTTAACTCAAAGGAATTTTTATTTCATTAAAATATAAAAAACTCAACAAAAAAAAATAAAAAAAATGAAAATGTTAACACAAATCCCAGGTGGTTGTTGAAAGAATGTTAAATAATTTGTTGCTTTAACAAAAAAAAAGGAAAAAAAAAGAAACGAAAATCTTTAATTAAATTCCATAAAACAATAATAATAAACAGGTGGAAAGAGTGAGACTTTTAAATATTCCATGAAAGCAAAATAACAACAAAAATGCTGCTTGGCTTCTTTCCTTTTTTTTTACTAAAATGTTTCCTCTAATTCCCAACACATGTAACACGCGAATTATTCGGTTAAAAAAGCTACAAAATTTCATTCGACACGGTTGAGGATTCACACGTTTACGCAAACTCACACAACATACCATTATGGAAGGAATTACAGATAAACTCCGTAAATCAAAATAAAACTTTATTCTCAACAGATTTCCTTAACAAATTTCAATGAATTTCTTCTAAACATTCTAAGCAATTGTTTTCAACAAATTAACAAAACACAATGAGTCATACTAATAACCAAATTACACAAATTTCTTGATCATTATAAAAGCAAATCTTTTTTTTTTTAAAGTTGTTTGTCAAAACTGTGTAACCAGAATTAACTGTCACATATAACTGGCGTTACACATATTACATAATTATATTCACGAAAATTCTATAGTGGAAATTTACATTTTATTATTATTATTTTTTTTTTTGTTTCCATCATTAATTTTTCTTTTGTTTAATTTTAATTAATAAATAAACAACATACAAATAAAACCATAATAATCACTTAAATTTTTTTCTTCTTTTTTCATCATTTTATTTATATTTATGGCCTTGAATAATAAGATGGCGCAGAAGCTAAGTTTGCTTTATTATTTTATGCAAAAATAATTTAATAATTTAATAAATAAATAAATAAAATATAAAACAGAATATGAAACATTTTATCTGAATGCACACATACATACTGTGTTACTGTACGATAGTTGTTTTGTATTATAATTATAAATATAATAATAATAATAAAAATAAATAAAATGTGCGAGTTGTTTAATTTTATTTCTTTCTTCGTATGAGCGAAAAAAAAAAAATAAAAATATTTTATGCTTAGCTAGTTTGCAATGTTTATTCAACAATTAATTGTAAATATTTTTGTTACTTTTTACAACTTATATTCAGTGTATAATTAGAATGCATTTTTTAATAAAGAAAAAAAAAATTAAGAAATTATGAATACGAAAGTTAAATCATCAGCAAATTACAGCGAAATAAAATTATAATGGTGAAAAAAATAAAAATAATAAATAAAAATTGAGGAGAAATGACCGTTATTTGTGTTAACAAAATATATATATATAAAAAAAAATTAATTCAAGTTAAAAAATAGAGTTAAGTTAAGTTAAGTAAAAGAAAAAAACACAAAAAAAAAAATCTCATTTAATTTTTCTTTGTTTTTCTTTGCACTTAACTTCTATATGCCTGCTGCTGTTTTATGTCATAAGTACAAAAAAACAAAAAACAAAAAATTAAATCAATTCAAGTCAAGTTGACTTGAGTGTCTACAACCACCAAAAATTATTATCGTAAAAAAACAAAAACAAGAAATAAAAGTAAAAGAAAAACAAATTAAAGTCTTGAATGACTTAAGAAATAAAAAAAAAATAAAATTTTAAGAAGAAAAACAATAAAAATGACATCGAGTAATATAAACCACTTAAGTGTCATTAAAATATCTATACAGACGTCATCAATAACAAAAACGAACAAAAAAAAACGAGATAAGGAGTTTTTTTTATAATTTTCAATTAAAAAATAAAAACTCCTTATCAAGACGTGCATAATTCGCGTTAAAACAATACAAACAATGACCTGTATAAAACCACAATTAAATCAGTAATTTAGTTATTTTAAATTTTTATTTAACAAGATAAGTTTCGTTTAAACTGTAAAGCGTTTTTTATATGGAAAATTTCATTAAATTTAATAAACGTATAATGAAACTATAGAGAAAACTCGATTATATTTGGAATATTTTTAATAGGAAAACTCTAGATATAATTACCTAAGCGGTAATAAAGCATTAATAAATCCCTTATTCATTAAAATTCTCATATTTTAAACTTGCTATATGACCTAAGTATACCATACCATACCATACCAACATTTTACAAATATTAAATTGAAAAATAACTAAAATAAAGTATTTTTCCAAATTTCTCATTCAATCCAAACTACAAATAAAGCTGCTTTCACTGTATTTCACAATAACAAAAACAAAAAACTTTCACCCCTTTACACAGTGTTATTTATTAAAGGGTAAAGAAAAAAAAAAAAGAAAAAAGTTGCAATTATAGACATTCTCCAAACGTCACTTATAAACTTTTCACGATTCTGCTCATCCAATAAGACATCATTTCGAGAATACAAACAAAAATAATTTCCTTTCAAATTTAATTCATTCTCAAATGATTTTTCTTTTATAAAAATAAAAATAAAAAAAAAAAAAAAACTTTACATAGAGATTTCAACAAAACTACTACACTGACACATGGTTAATAAATAATTTATAAACATGTCGCGTCGCGTTTATCCAATTTCCATTTATTTAAAGTAATAAAAAAATTTTTTTTTTTTTTTTGTTAAAACTACTTTAAATAACAACGATAACCATGTGCTTGTTTCTTTTATTTTATTTTTCTTTTTATATTATACATTTTTAATTCCATAAAACCATTAACATAATATGAAAAAGCAAAGCAAAAAAATAAAATAAAATAAAATAAATAATCCAATAACAGACGTCCAATAACTGTGGCAACCAACATAAGCATAATGTAAAACGGAGTAATTATTTCAAGTAATTACCGTCTTATATCAAGTAATAAAAAATAAAACAGAATTTTAATTGAATAAACAAAACGGTAAAGGGTTCTTATTGATTATTTAAAATCGTTAAAATAAACCAAAATATTATTATGCAATGAATTAAAAAATAATTAAATTCAACAAACAAAAAAAAACCCCACACTTCATTACGCCTTCAATCATCACATTTAATAATAAAACAACAACCAAAAAACAAAAAAAAACTGCAAAGGTAATTTTATTTGTGTGATTAAAATTATTATGAAAATTTAATTCTACACCATCCGGTGTTGAATGACAAATAATTTTTTTTTTCTTACTTTTTTACATAATTTCTAAATAAATTAATTAAATTTCACTACAGTGTATACACAGACAGAATAATTAAAATTCGCAACATGGTCTTCACCTTGTATATAATTACTAGCACATTTTTGATGACGTTTTATAATAATCATACAAAAAAAATTACAAATTTAATTGATAATAATTTTCACAATGTGTTTGCAATTTTTTTTATTTATTTATTTTTTTTTTTTGTTATAAAAATAAAAACAAGATTACAACAAATAAATATTTAATTGTAAAGAAAAAGAAAATTTTATAATAAAATACATTAACGCACACAAATAGAATAAAGAATTTCTTTTTTTTTTTAATTCCACTAAACACAATCTCGTACACGCACACAATAATAAACAAAACAAAAAAAAAAACTATAAAACTAGTATAAAAATGCCAAGTTAAACTTTGCTACATTCGTGTGTGAATGTGTTATTTTCTCATAATTTTTTTTTTAATAGTAACATCCGCGACACGTCATTACAGCGCGCGCATTCACTTTACTTTTTTATTTACTCAATTTACTTTAATAACAACATCAAGAAGAAAAAGTTGAAGAAAGAAGACGTAGTCGAAGAAGAAGTAAAAAAAATATAAAAATCAACTTAAAGAAAAATAAAAAAAAAGGCATCCAGCTACCACACACAACACAAACACAATCACAAACCAGATACAAAAAACCAGAAAGAAAATTTAATTAAAAAAAAAAAAACACTTTCCACACAAAGGTAAAGAAGAAACACGATAGCAGCAGTAGTCGCATTGTCAGCATAAAAAATTTATTTATTTAAACATGAATACACACGCACACAAAGAAACGTATGTATATAAAACAAAACTGCTTTGTGAAATTGGATTTTATTTTTTATTTTCCGTACGTGTGTGCATTAGTGTGTGTATTTAGGTAAATAATATTACAGAATAACAAGGCTATAAATAAAAATCAAGAAAGTACGAAAGAGATAGAAACAAGTTAAACAATAAAAAGATGAAGAATTGAAATTTAATGTTCAAAATTGTGAATGTTATTTTTAAATCATCATAGTGTTAGTTAGTAAACTAGTCATACAATATTTTATTTATTTTATTTTTATTTTTAAAATTGAAACCACAACACCACTACTACTACTACTAATATGACTATGCAATACCAACAAGCTTTGCTGCTTACAAAGCTACTTAATTCTCATATAAAAACAAATCCGTAGTCACAATGGAAAATTAAATAATTATTTCATAGTTTGCGTTATTATAAAACACATTTTTAAAGCTTTTTTTTTATATAAAATAAAAGCTGATTTTCACTTTAAAATTTAATTTTTAATAAATAATAAATATATGAACAATATAAAGGTTAATTTTAATCCACATAAAATGCTTATACATTAATATTAATTTAAAAAACAAAAAAGATATAAAAATTATAAATTATTAAATTACCATAATTATAGTAACTAACACAATTAATAATCACCACATTTGCCCATTAATAATTAACGAAAAAAAAAAATGGCTTTAAAAAATTTATTATGCAAACAAAACCAATTTTCTCAAATTCATTAAACAAGAACAAAATAATTTAATCACAAATTCCAATTTTCCATCACAATATTTTCTTCTTTTTTTTTTAATTTAATTTTATTAATTATAGAACAAGATTTATAAACACTGAGAAACTTTTCTTTTTCTTTAACACAAATAAAAACTCACTTAATTACACACAAACATAAAAAAAAAAAAAAAAATAACAAAATAATTATCTATAAAAACTGCAATTGTTGAAAAACAATTATAATTATAATCCGTTTTAATTAGAAAATAGAAAAATGAAGATAAAAACAAAAAAAAAATAATCCAAAGAATTTTTAATGCCGTGTTGTAACACAAAAGACTTTTTTTTCTTTCTTTCTTTCTTTATTATTATTAAAAACGCAAATAGAAATTTATTTTAATTCACTAAACATTAATTAATTGAAAGCAGCACAAATAATAAACGACCACGAAAACACATAATAATATTATATATTAATTAAATTAATATTATTTAATCTTCTTAATCTTTTTCTTTTATTTTATTTTAATTAATTTTTTTTTATGTTACAAAGCATAAAATCCACAGAGAGTATATGTGTCTAAGATACAAAAGCTCGCGATCAACTGTATTAAAAAATGATTCTTACAATTGCTTTGAAAAGGAGTAAGCAAGATAAATCTATATCATAAAATAAAAATAAAAATAATTCTCTCATTTACACTTTAGGTAAACTGTACATAAAATAATTATTCTACAATTTTTTTTTTTTTTTGCTTTCAATAATCCAACTCTCTCATTTTCTCTTATACAAAATTATATGCTGGGCAAATTAACTTATTTTTATTTCTAAATATATACATTAGTATTAGTGGGTATTAAAATAAAATAAAATAAATGAAATAAATATTTTTATATGGCGTATATATAGATAATAAAAAAACTTAACAGGAATCTTCCTTATATATCATAAAGTAATTTCTTATAATAATAAATAAAAAATAATTATCTCTGCAAAGAAAGTGTAAAAAAAAAAAAACAATGTAATAAAGGTAGAAGAGCACAACTATATAATCTAATAAAGAAAATTAAGCTTTAAAACAAAAAGAAAACATCATTAAAGTGCTTCGCTTTTTTTCTTTTTTTTTTTCTTTATTATTATTATTGTAACTTTACCGTTTTATTATTGAAAGATGGTTGTTATAATTTTTATTTATTTATTTATTTTTTTTCTTTAAGCAAATAAACATTAGCTTAAAGCAAAAAAAACTAAAAGCATTAATTAGGGCAACAAACTTGCGACATTTTCTTTTCAAAATTTTTGCATGGTAATTTTTTTTTTTTGCATTAAAATATTTTCCTTACTAGTAAAAAAAAAATGTGACTGGTTGACATAATACACAAACACAATCACAATATCACATATGCATACTAACCCATGCAAAATTAAATTGTAACAACAGACACATGAGACACAAAGCTGTAAATAGTGAAATTTATGTATCAGAAGTACACCACGTTTTTTAATTATTTTTATTTTTCTTTTCAAGCTGTAATTAAATTTAAATAATTCAATATTTTATGTTAAACGTAGATTAATTAAAGGTCTTGAGTTATTTGGGTAATTTTGAACCTGTAAAACACATTTATTTTGTATTCAGAACATCTGATACGCAGTTGTAGTGTTATCTATACGTCAGTGCTATACAAAACATGTTATTCAGAAAAAGAAAAATAAAAAAACGAGTACAATTTAAAGCATCAGGAAAGGAAAATAACACTATAAATCCTTTGATCCTAAAAATTTTATAAGAAAAACATCTGTAATAGAGAAGGGTCGCAAAAAAATGTACACAAATTATAAAATTAAAGTAGCAGTAGCTACTCTAAAGCCGGCTGGATAAATTAATTTTATTATCAGTATTTTATTGTTAATGTATGCGTGAATTCAAGTGGAAACAAATAACACAATGTGCTCGACGACATTAATTACTTTATTTATTTATGATTAAATTTTATTTAATCAAAAAAAAAAAAAAAACATTTATTTTTACTGTTACTTTAAATGCGTTTTCTTTTTCCTTTGTAATAATCATAATAATACAATGTAAGGTTAAGATAATTACATTTAAAAAAAAATAAAAAAATATATTTTTCATCTCTTTCTAACCAATTATTGCATTTTTATAGTAAAAAAAAATTAAATTTAATCAACCGCAAGCTAGCGCCTATAAAAATAAAGAAAAATCTCATTAAAGAAAATTAATTAAATTTTCCCAATTATTCAATGGGTAAAAATCATCATAATAATAATAATAATAATAATAATAATAATAATCATAGCACATTAATTTAAAAATAAAATAACATAATTTTACATTAATATTGAGTACAAGAAAAAAAAAATTATAACGTAACAATAGCGAAGCAGCAAAGCGCAAGAAGAGCGCACAGCACACAAAAAACCCACAACATAAAATTCAGCATAAAGAAAAATAAAAACAAAAACGTAACCAGTTAACGTTAATTTTTTTTTTTTTTTTTAACATTAATAACTTAACACAAAACCTGTTCTTGACTATTACATTTTTTTTTTCTTCTTTTTTTAATGATATTTTTTAAACCTAAAACCAGCGCTGCGTACACACAATGAAACGAAATGTAAAAAACAGAAGAAAAAAAAAAAAACGCAACATTCAAAGAAAACAAAAACATAAAAAAAAAATAACCGAGGCATTAAAAGAAGAAGGAAAAAAAAATCCACCAACAACGACCAATCTTCATTTATATATAAAGAAAAGAAAAAAAGAAAAAAAAAAGCATAGACCTCGTGTCTTGCCTTTTATTGTGTGTATATAGCAAAGACGCAATGGCTTACGATTTTTTTTGTTAGCCTCCGCTGTGTGCTGTTTTTTTTTTCTTCTTTATTTTTCTTTCGTGTCTTTCGGTTTTGATTTTAATTTATTTAATTTTCTTGTTTTCTTATTCTTTGAACATCGCTTTGTGCTATTAAAAACATAAGAAGAAAAAAAAAATTAAAATAAAAAACCTAACATTATGGGGCATTGCATTCTTAAAAAAAAAAAAATTATAATAAAAAAGCAGAAAACTAATCCACACACGCATACATGTATCGAAAAATAATTTTATTTATGTTTAGAACTAGACTTGAACGAGTTTTTTTTTATGTTCGTTTTTAAACTTTGTACACATGTAAGATAAAGATAGCAAATTATAATTGATTTTTAGTTTAATCCATCTCATTTCTGTTGCATAATTTTTATAATCAAATTACGTTTAGACGTAATTTTTTTTAATTAATTTTTTTATTGTTATTGGCACACATGTGTTTTTTTTTGTCAATTAAATTTTTTTTTAATATTTGCGTATGCATTAATAATTTTTATAACCAACATTTTTATTGCTCTGCTTAAAGAGAGTATGCACTCTGTTGGCAAGTTTAAAAAAAAATGTAAGGACTCTGTATGAGTTTGTACAACTGTATAAAAAAAACAAATAACGATCAAGATAAGCAATATGTTGAAAAAAAATTATATTAGAACAGTTAAAAAAAATAAAAAAAACTGTCATAACATTGCGGATTTTAAATAAACGCAAACCAGACACAAATACATTCACTAATTACAAACAGAAAAAAAGCCACTAATAAATGCAATTAAAATAAAATAAAATAAATTTAAATAAACAAAAATAAACATAAAAAACATAAAAAATAAAAAACGTGTTCACACAAAATGGCAAAATCTAAATTAAAATGCAAAAATAAAGGGAAACAACAAAACACAATCGCAAAAGTAACATATAACCAAAAAAAAAACAAAAATGAGAGAGAGAAAAGTATTTCGAGAGATTATTATTTTTTTGCTATTAAAAAATAAAAAAATAAAGATAAAAAAGAAAAAAAAATTGTATAAAAACAATCATGGCTGCCGCACATTTATTTATATATACAAAACGTATATAATGTAAAAGAAAACAAAAAAATAAAACACAAACAAAACCTTCAGCGCATAACCAGGGCAACAGCATAAATCAAATAAAAAAAAAGAACTATATATCCATCTTTTTTTCACATTATCAATTTTATACAATATCTATCCTATTTTTACGTGTATACAAGTTATTCTATATTTACATTGTGAATTTTATTTATTTTTATTATTATTATTATTTTATTATTAAATATAAATTGCACACACGCGATTTATATAGATGTATATGTGTAAATGTATTTTTGCTATTTTTTTTTATTCAACTAAAAATAACAAAACATCAATTTAATCAAAAGTTCATAAATAAAAAAATAAAAATAAATAAATAAAAATATGAAGAAGAAAAATCAAACACATATATTTATCTCACTTTGACTAATAGCATTTTATTACATTAATGGCGGAACAAAAATGATTTTTTTTTGTTATTATTGTTATTGTTTTTATAAGAGCACAACTTTTTTGCCCTCACAAAAAAAAAAAAAAAAAAAAAAAAAAAACAATAAACACAGCAAAGAAAAAGTTTATTTAAGAATTATAAAATAAAAAATTGTGGGTGGATTTTGTTGTTTTGTTCGTTTTTTTATTATTTTTTTCTTTCTTTCTTTTTTTTTTTTTTAATATTTTATTTACTTAATATAATAAAGGAAAAGAAAAATGAATTTTGACGCCATCCTATTAACAAATTGACCGCTAAACAAGCAATATAGTAATTTTTTTTTTATTTACATAATTCAATTGATTAAATGGTTTTATAAAAAAAGCAACTTTTTGTGCTTTAATGTATACAAAAATAATTAAAGATTAATGATTGGAGTAAATTAGTGCAGAAAAAACACTGCAAGCATACCAACAGATTATTATCCACCGTAAATGCACAATTTTGCCAACATAGAAAAAATATTTTTTCATCTAATAAAAATAAAAACGAATGAACCATGTGGTTTGTGCAGTTTTTATTATAAAAAAAAAAAACTTTTGACCTATATTAATAATTTATTTATTTATTTTGTGCTTTTACACAATTAATTAATTTATTTCGTTTAAATTTGTTTTAAGTGAATAGTGGAAAGAAAATAAAAAATTAATCACTGAATAATATTCTACACCAGCAAACTTGACTTATTTTTTTAAACTTAAATTAACCGTTAGACATTTAATTACCTTATAAAATGTTACAAAAAATTATTTTACTACATTACTGGTAGCACAATAAAAAAAAAAGAAAAAAAAACTTTTATAATTAATTAATAAAACAATTTATAAGCAACAAAAGGTAACTGCAAACTCTATTAAAACTTAAAAAAAAAAAAAAATAATAATAATAATAAATTGAAAAATAAAAGGAATAATTAATTAGGTCTTAAACAAGGTAATTTTTCTTTCACAGAAATAATCACTATGGTAACGCGTAACACGGTAATAAATCAACGCAATTTTTTATTATTCACCAAATAAAAATTAAAAGAAAAAGAAATTAAATGTCTTTTGGTGATTTCTGGTGTATGGAATAAGAAAATTACATAATAAAAAATAATTCTAAAAAAAACACGTGGAAACTGATGATGTCTTTGAGTTTTTTTTTTATTTTTTGTTTTATCCATTTAAAACTTATCAAAGAAAAATTAATAAAAGAACAAATAAAAGAAAAAAAAAACTAATAAAATAAATTATATAATAATAATAAAATAAAAACGAAAAAAAAAAAAAAATCCGGAAATAAATAAACGACGATGAAACAAATAGAAAAGAACTTTTTACAAAGCGAAACCTGTTTTTCGTGCTTTTTTTTTCTCATTTCATTTCATTTCTTTTTCACATCTTACTTAATAATATTAAAAGCACAAAACAAATATTTATATAAATAATGGAATTGAAGAGATATATAACAAAGAAAAAAAAAATGAAGTAAATAAAACTAAATTACAGTAAAGTTCGCTAAGCTAGAGCTTGACTTACAACAACAACAACAACAACAACAATAACAAAAACAACCAACAACAGAATTAACTAATGTAGCCATGTTTCGCTGTTTAAATTACAAAATAATTTAAAAATTGTGAAAGGAAATTAAAAATTTTAAAAAATAATCGAAATAAACAAGAGTAAAAAAAAAAAAACAAAATAAGGAAGAAAAACAGCAAAAAGATTGTTAAAAAAGAAAGAAAAACCGCAAAAAGATTGTTAAAAAAGTTGTTCTGTTCGAAGACGAAACAACATTACAAAATAGCAATAAAAACACAAACATAGCCATATGATAATTAAACACCCACAGCACATGAATACAAAAATTATAAACTCAAAAACAATACGCAATTTATTTGCAATAGATAAATGCTAATTATGCACTAAAGCCCGGGTTCAACTTGTATTTCATCAATTTATAATGGAGAAGCAGCAGCTTTCTATTTGCCCTAACATAAATTGTTTCAATTAGAAATTGCAAATTCTATCCGGAAGAGGAATGAAAATCAGGACTGGGTGGGTTTTGCATTGTCTACCACACGACAGTGCAAGTCAGGTTCAAACGTTTATCATTTGATTAGTCATCTTTTGTTATTTTTCAATTATGTGTCATTCAGATAGATGTCTGCTGCTTTAGTCAAGCTTTATGTAACTTACTCCATTTTTCCGGTGTATTGAAAAAAAACATGCTCTAGAAAATTTTCTTAAAATAATCATAAACTAGCGGTTTTATGTTACCATAAATAGTTTTGTTTGTAGATTTGTTTTAAGACGAAAAATAAGAAAGTCATTGAAATTATAATTTGAGAATATTTGAGAGCACAGAAAGGTTATTGAAACTATGATCCAATCTTTCATCAAATTTTTCTGATTCTTAGATTTTAGTTCACCTGCCTGTTCAATGTCAAAAAAAAAAAACCTTTTCAGTTTTTTAATCTTTTTTTTTACACTTAAGGACCCTCGAGTAGGGTAACACGCTTATACCGTATTTAAAATGGGTTTTACCCTGAATTACTTACTTCAAAATCATTACACAAAAATAAAAATTCCTATTGATACAAATTTTCTCATACAAATTTTTATTTTAAAATCATAAATCGTTCAATTGTTCTCATTTAATTGAGCGACGCTCCTAATATTATGCTTCTGTTGACCTGAATAATTTTCGCAAGTATTTTTAAATCAACCCTAACTACTGTACGGTGTACTCACAACTGAAAACAATTTCATCTCTTGGATTTTACATTAAAAGTTTGGTGAGAAAAAGAGCTTAGAACAGAAGCAGAAAAAAAAAAACAACTACAACAAGAACAACGAGATAGTAGAAAAATTACAGAAACTAAAGTCAAGTAAAAAAAAAAAAAAAAAAATTTTAACTCATACGAGGAATAAAAACCAGCAATAGCAACAAAATAACCAACCAATATCATGAAGAAACTTTGGAAACCAGCCAAACCGGTCGTCATCGTCATATTAATAATAAAAATACAGAAAAATAAAAAAAAAAAAAACAACGAAAAATTTCTTTTTATTTTAATAAATAAATTTGTTGTTTTGGTTTTTCTTTTGCACTAAACTAAATTAACTACTTGGCAACGCTAAAGAAGAAAAATAAAATCATAATAATTCTATGGTCTTTACTCTTTTGTAGAAGGCAGCAAAGCACCACACCATCAGCAAAATCATAGCAACACAACAAAACAAAGACAGCAGAACAGCAAAAGTAAAAACAAAAAAAAAAAGAAGTTTCAAAAACACGACAAAACCAAATTACCTCACACCACCCCTTGGTATTTTCATTATTTAATTTAACTACAGAGTTTTTTTTTTATTTATTTTTTCTTTTTTTTTTTTGCAGGCCAAAAAGTAAACCAAAATATCCACCACCACCAACACCAGCAGTAGTAGTAGTCGTCGTAGTACAAGTAGCACCAACAAAAGCCAACAACAAACAAGATACAATGAGTGAACGAATGAATTTTTATTATTTTTTTTTGTTTTTTGCCTTCTTCTGTGTTATTTAGAATTTTTTTTTCTTAAAGCTTTTTGTTGCCTTCATTATCATTTTGCTACGTTAAAAAACTAAAGTTTTTTTTATTATTATTATTTTTCTTTTAAGTAAATTATTCACAAACAGCAGAAAAAAATAAAATAAAATTTAAGCCGAAAGCAAGAAAATAAATAAAGAAATAAAACTCGCGAGACTTGTTTAACTGTTGCAATTTAATTTAAAACAAAAAAAAAAAAAGAGAGAAAAAAAAAATTCATTTTGTATTTATAACTGGATTTGGATGGAGAACTCAAGAGCTTTAATAAGCAGCAGCAACAATAACAACAACAACAAGAAGAAGAAGTAGAAGAAACATTTTTTTTTGTATTTTGTTTGTTTTGCTCCAATTATTCATGACTTGAGTTTTTTGTTTTTTTATTTGTAAATAAAATAAAAAAAACTTTCCAAGCTAATCAATAATTAATTAAATTAGCGAATTCAAGTTAACATCCTTCCTTGCCAGTTTATATCTGAGGACTACAAAGTTCAGTAAATGTTACCATTAAAAATTAAAATCTTTTCGTTACCAAATTATAGTATTTAAGTCTACAAAAGCTCAGAATCAGCTTGAGAGACCTCAAAATCCTTGCGCAAAATCCATGAAATCTAACTACGTCATTTCTATGTCATCGACAATAGAGCCATCAGATAATCGCTTCTGTATTTTTCACGGATGAACTTAAATATTATTAAACGCGATGTAAAACAGAAACAAAAAAATAAATAAATAAAACGTCGCCACCATTTATTTGTTAAAAATTTTACAGTTTTATCCACAACATTTGTTGATATTTCTCACAAGCAAAAAAAAAAAAATAAAATAAAATCAGAAAATTTCACCGCAAATATGATAAAAAAAAAAAACATTATTTTCTGTAAAATTAATGGAAAGAATAAAAAAAAAACAACCAATTAACAAAAGTTCACTGAGCTTTCTTTTATTTATCTTTTTAATTAAATAATAATTACCCCATTATTAAGGAGAGAATAAATAAAAAATTTAATTATTAGAAAATATTCATTAATTGGAGTTAAAACTTTTTTTTTGTTTCAATAAAAGTCGCAAAATCTATTTAAGCAAATAAAAAAATTAAATCTCTATGATGTGATGCGCAAAATATGTTAAAATTGGTAATCAGTGTAGCAGGAAAAAAAAATACAAAGGATTTGTTAGAAATGATTGATTAAAGCTTCGTTTTCATAGCTTTTAAATAAGATTTGTATTGAATCAATACTTTGAAGTGACAACCACAAAATATAAATAAATAATCAGATTAAATGGTTTAACAGTCTTCTTCAACAACATAACAAAGGTAGGAAAATTGCTCAGAAATATAATATATAATATTTAATGTAGCATAGAGAAAGTAAAACACCAAAAAAATCAACAACAGTATGGGGTGGACAGAGTAGGTGCGTCCAAGACATAATTTTTTTTTTTTTTTGCCCTTGAATAAAAAACCCAACATTAAACAAAGAAATTACTAATTATCATGAGTAATAAAGAAAAAATGGAACAAACATGCGCACGATATTGGTATAAAAACAAAAAGCCTCAACAACCGAAACATCATAAAATTTATTTACTTTTGTTATGGAGTTTAGGGAGACACATTTTTTTTTTGTTTTACAATTAAAAACAAAACAAAACAAAAAAACCTTCTAGTGTCAAGGTCATTATAATACTAAATCATAATAAAATACCAACCCCCCACTATTGTAGTTTCTCAGTATTACAGTAAACTGACATTTAAGCTAACAATGCTTTATCACGGAAAGTTATGAACACTAAAATTCAAATTTTCTAAAATTCTGAATGAGAAATATATTAATTTAATGAAAGGAACCGATAACAGCTGAGAAGAGCCGACCATGTGTTAAAAATTTCCTTTAAAAATAAAATCAAAACATTATAAACGACATCGTGGGGGAGCCAATGAATTAACCAAAAACAAAAAAAATATTAACAAATCATCAACGCAGCCACTAATCACTGTTAAACCAAGCAACCATTATTAAGTTAGTCACACAAGCAGTATTAAAAAAATAAAAAAAATTTGTTGAAAACCAAATAAATTTTCATCAAACGAAAAATTTATCAACAACATAAATATTTTACACACAAAAAAAAAAAAGAAAAAAAACCGCGTCTAATAGCTCACTAACAAAAAAAAAATATATATATATAATAGCGGAAAATATTCACAATTTCTATTTAAAAATCAAAAAACTAAAAAAAAAATTAATTAATTCACAAAACAAAACAAATTAAAATGTGCATGAAAGAGAGCAAAGATTATAATAACAAAAAAAAAAAAAAAAATTATTTAAAAACAAAAATGAAATCAAAAAACCCGTTAAAAACAAATTAAATAATAAAGAAAAACAAATGAAAAAAATTAGCAACAGATAAATAATTAAATAAATAAAACCGCTTATTAAAATTTTTATATAAATATAAATAAATTACAAATAGAAATATACCAACACAATAATCGTCATAATAATAACGCGATTAAATACAATTGTGTGTCTTGTACAAAGGCACTACCACGTACACTATAAACGATAAGATAAGAGGCACACCAACCACTACATAGTAATGAAATAAAAAATAAAAAAAAAACAAAATCCGCACACTAATCCGCACACAACCCACTAATAACCCGCTAAACAAAAACAAATTAAATAACTTATTAAAAAAAGAAAAAAAAAATCTAAAACAAAACAAAAACAAGAAATAAAAAAAAAAAAAATTAAATGAAAAACGATCACGACTCTTTATAATTTATTTATTTATTTTTTTTTTGTTTATTTAATTTGTTTTTTAATGTTTTTTCTTTTTTAGTTGTGTATTAAAATAAAGCAACTCGCGCAACTTAAAAAAATAATAAAACAAAAATACAAAAAAAAAAATTAAAAAAAGTAATAACAACGCGCATGCGATATTAAAGCTATAACTGTTTTTAAACTATCGTCATCATCATCGTTTAATCGTTTTTTATGTTTATTTTTTTTTTTTTGTATTAAATTGTTGCTGTTGTTGTTGCTTTATTTATTGCTCTCTTGATGTTATTAAAAAAAAGAAAAAAATGTTTTTATTTCGTTTTGCACTCAATTATTTTGTAGTACATTGGTTTGTGTATTGGCTACTATTTTATGATATGCGCACAAAATTGTCTTTTGTTGCTGCTTTTATGCTATTTTTCACGTGAATTATTTTTTTTTTTTCCTCTTCATCTACATTTCAATTTTTAATAATTAATTATTTTATTTATAAACACATTAGCATACCAAACATACATTGTGGTTAACATAATTCAAATTTTAATTAAACATCAATGACAATAATAATTTATGAATTTATTTAATATGAATAAACGTTGATATGTAAACGCACAATTCTATTCACTTTAAAATGAGAAATAAACATTAAATCAGCAGTGGCGCAGTTAAACTTAAATACTGATTTATGCTGCTTATTTATTTTTATTCTTGTTATATTTTAATGTTCGCTTTTTCCTGTATTAAACAATGTTTATGATTATCATTATTATTATGACGATGATTATAAATAAATAAAAAAAAAAATCGAAAAAAACAACTAAACGTCTGACTCAACACATAATACACAATGATGATGATGATGATGAGTGGAACGCGTATTTGTTCAATTTTCTTTTACATTTTTATTCTTTTATTGAATAAAAAAAAAACTCAACCACATTACCAAAAAATATATATATTTTTTTTAATAATCAAATTAAAATACGAAGAAATCAGATGACTCATCCTCATCACAATAATCCCATCTCGTAACGTCTTTTTATAAAAAATAAAACGAAAACATAGAAAAAATAAAATAAAATCTTTAACAAACTCATCATTAAGTCTCTCTAATCACAATTTAAAAGAAACAAAAAGTATAAAACAAAAAAAAAAGTGAGAAAATAACGATTCAAAACAATACATAACAACGCATTTCTAATGATCTTTGATTCGCTTTTGCCTATTATACGAAACGCGGTTAAAGTCGATGCTATTTGTTGTCGTTGGTGCTTTGCTGTTGCTTTATTTTTCTATATTCTCATCATCATCATCATCATAATCATCATCAACAAAACAAATAATAATAAAAACGAAACGAAAAAAATTAAAATTAAAATTAATAATAATAACCAGCGACCCAGTTAAAGAAAAAAAAAAATTAAATAGAAAAAAGCCAATAAAAACAGACAGTTGGAAATAAATCAATGAAAATAGCAGCAACAGCAGCAGCAGTAACAATAATAATGACAACAGTGGAGCGGAAGACTTAAAATTACCAATAAAATAGAAAACGGTGAATTGGCACTCAAAGATTTGACAGCTAGATTAACAAAGCAAAGAATAATTTGCCCATCAGAGCGAAGAGCTCTATTGAATATTGTCATTGTCAACCAGTTGACTTATCTCTAATTCAACTTAGGAGATGCCTCAACAATAAAATTAACAAAATCTTTAAGATAGGTAAATGCTTAATAAAACTTTGAAAATTTCTCACTATTTTACGGATTATAACCTAAGAACTATTTTCATACCAACATTTTGCTATATTGACTCAAACAGTCAGTTAAAAAAAATTAAAATTAATTTAAAAAACACAAATCAATCAATCAAATGTAATGACATGAGCGAAAATGAAAAAAAAAAACCAAGCAACTACCGGAAACAATTTTAATTCCGTAAAACTAAAAAACTGCTACCACATGCCACACAAGTTATCAACAACATAGAAAGAGAGAAGTGGAAAACAACAACTTTGATGACAAATTTTTTTTTTAATCAAATTAAAACAGAAAAATAAAAATTCTACTTTAGTGACATATGATTAGTTCATTTCTATTTTTAATTAAAACAAAAAACAATACATAAAAAAACGGTCAAAAATCAATAAGCAAAGTAGCTATAACGCGTTATTATTTGAATAAATTAATTTATTACCCGTCTACGAAAAAAAAAAAAAAAAAAAACTAATTTCTTATTACTTTAACTACAATTCTCAAGGAGAAAGAAATCTGACAGCAGTATTAAATCCTATAAACAAACAGAGTTTGTCACTTTGTGACAGAAAACAAAATTGTTTCTGTGCTACGAATACGAATTGTAAACAAATAATAAACAGGGATTAAAGGCTAACAAATTATAAAAGAGATGATAATTATGTGTTTAATATTGGCATATGTCTTGATAAGAGAGTTATTTGTTGATAACATTTGTTGAAACTCAGGATAATAGCAATATAAACCAAAAAAAAAAAAAAAAAAAAAAAAAAAAACGCTAGTATTTCAGGAGTGCAGTGCATGTATTCAGTATGCTTTAAAAAGCTATTTAACAAACAAAAACAAATTCGAATAGGAATCAACAAACAGTTTAAAGATCCAACCACAAATATTTCTAACTACGAATCAGAACCCCTCACAAATCGCGTTAAGTTTCAAAATTAAAAAATAAAAACAAGAAAATTCTTGCGTGATACTGACTTTTCTCTCTACTTATAAAAATACACGAATAATTTTTTTTTTTTTTTTACAATTATTTACATTAAGACATGAAACATAAACAAACCGATTTAGTTTATTTAAATATAATTAAAAATTTACACTAAATTCCTAATTTAATTTACATATTTATTATTTTTTTATTTATTTATATTTAATTTGTGTTAATTTTTCATTTAATTTATTACGGAATTTATTTATTACTTTAACTAAATAACAAAACGATTTAATTATTTTTTTTTATTTTATTTTATTGATTATTGATGTGTCAGCCATTGCCATAGGAATTAAATTGCGTAGACTATGGAAATAAAAAATAATTTAAAAACGAGTTTTGAATGAATTAAGGAAAAGTGTGCTGAAGCCACCTTATGTCATACATTTTCAAGAAACATTAGCTTTTTTACCTCCTTTTGCATCCGTAATATGGGGAATAATTTGAGGTAGTAACTTTAGAATTCGCTCGATTAAGTGTGATAAAGTTAATATAATAACTAAGTAATGGAAAATAACTAAATGGAAGTGCGATACAGATAATTCTATACTATGTGCAACACTCGCAGATGTTTACTACAATGAGAGTTCATAAAACAAATCAGACTCTTTATTAAAATTACCTCAAATTTAACGTTTAAACCTCCTTAAGAAATTAAAAATTAATTAATTAATAAAACAGAAGAAACTTTTAAACGGTTATAGCTTAAATTCTATATAAACATTTGTATGCAGATTTCAGAAAACACAGCTTATAAAATGAGCATTCAACCCATAAAAAATTCAAAAAACCACAATAAATGTGTACGTCATTTACGTAACGTAACGTATTTATTGTGTTCGACAACATAACGTTTTATTTTCATTGTTCATTGGAAAAATATGTAAAGTACCCTGAAATTGACTATCAAATAAATTTTTATTTTTTTTTAATTTGTTATTAAATGTATCTGTGACGTCAATTAAAGAAAATAATGTAAAATAGTAAATTTATCTATATGTGACATAGATAATTGAATAAATATAAATATCTAATCAGCATTTTAATAAAACTCGTTGATTAATTATTATTCATTTAATATCACTTTTAATAATCTTTTATTGGATTTATATTTAGATTCATGTGTGAATGTATTTATTAAAATTTGTAATCTGAGAATTTAACTGTAAAACAAAGTAATATTAATCAGAAAAATAATGGATTTAGCGTTTTGCCATACAAAAAATTAGTACAAAAATCAATAGTGGAATCTTAAAAATCATTATAATACTGCAGCACGTACAAATAATATAACTTCAAAATATACTGATGCCTTGATATACAACCCAAATACGTTCAGCCTGTTATTCATTGAAGATTAGTAATTTCTTTCCTCCATAAAATTCTACAACCAAGAATTAAAATCATAATTTTGCACTTTTACAGCGAAAAAGAACCCAACTACACCAATATAGCCCTAGTGCGTAAATTTCCCTCATTTCCAAACATCCTTTTATATGATACCAATATAAACTTTTTTAATTTTTATTTTCTTGATTTAATAAAAAATAAAATCTTAATCAAACAAAAAAATATAAATAAAAAAAAAAAATAAATAAGCAAAACTTGATGATAAAAATAAATAAATAAATAAGAAAAAAAAAAAAAAAAAACAGGAAAATAAAAAAATTCCTTTATTTTCTTATCAAAAATCATTAGATTAAATTTTTTATTTTTTTTTTATGTATGCACGATGTATGTTAGTGAATGTCGTGCGCTATTTAATTATAAAAAAAAAAAAAAAAAATTATCAGGAATTTATTTACTCTATGTGTTGTATGTAGATTTATTTATTTATTTGCGTTTGTGTATTTGTTTGTTTGTATTTTGTTATCATAATTAGAAATATAAAATTCAATATTTACTTTAATTGGTATAAATAAATAAATAAATATATGAGTAAACTAACACACAACTTATATTAAAAAAAGACCAACATAGCTCACACAATGCAGACACAAACACACAAGACAAAAAAAAAAACTCATAATCGACAACAGTAGAAAAAGTTTACAAAAAAAAAACTGTCTTGCGGTTATAATTACAATTATTAATAGATAACTAAAATACACATTTAATCAAGTCAACTAAATAAATAAATAAAAAAAAAAAATTAAATAAGATTAGAAAATTATGTGTAACACACTTTAAATTAGATTAAAAAAGAGAAAGAAAAGAAAGAAAAAGATAAAAAAAAAAAATAAAAAACTAAATAAACAGAAATTACGATGATTAATCAAGAAATTTTATTTATTTTACATAAAAAGCTGATAAGAAATATTTCTATAATAAGCAAACAAACAGAAAACTTTTTTTTTTTTTATAATACGGCCAATGAACGAATGAATCCAATTTTTTATTAGCTTATTTTCAGCGTTAAGCAGTTATCAGCCGTCGAAGTTCATTTTTTTATTATTATTATTTTAATTTTTATTAAGTCTGGGTAATGGTGGCAATCTATTGTGTGAAATAAATTTTATAACTTAAACGTACATTGTTCGCATTATTGTATAATTTTCAATTGACGGCACCTGTCAAACAATTTATGACCGCTAAATTTAATTTTACCTTTTGCTAATTATGTAAAGTTGCTATGAAATGTCACACAGCCACATTTCAGAGTCTGTGAACCTATAGAAGCATGACGTAAGTTCATATATTTTCAAGGTTTATTCACAATCAGGTGTCAAACCTAATCGCACATACAAAAGTTTGTCTATTTCTAAACATATAAACTTTTCTTAGTGAATCTTATTGATTCCAGAACACAATTAATAATATAAATTTCACCTAGGACATCTATTGAAATTTTCCGTAAAATTAACGTTAAGAAAAGTGTCAGAAGTTCTAGAAGGCATTACATAAGTAATATTTTGGTTTTGTAACTTTTCAGGTAAAACAAAAGTCTATTTGGTAACACATGAAGAACATTCCAACAAAATTCCATTCATTTAATTTTTGAGTTTGCATTAATGATTAATTAGAAACAATTATATTATTATACTTGGGTAATTTAGATCAATAACAGAAAAATTCCATCATAATTAATAAAACAAAAAATAAAAAAAAATTGCATAAATTTAAATAAACAAAAAAAAAAGAAAAAACCGGTTCATCCGGTTAAAATTTATTCAAATTATAATTATTTTGGGGCTACAATGTTTCAACGAAAAACACAAAAAATACAAAAAACACAAAAGAAAGTAAATATTGCGAGCATGTGGTAATTTAGTAAAAAGAAATAACAATAAAAAAAAGGTTCCACCCAACCTACAAATTTATATTAAATAAGCTCTTTGGGAATTAAGTTGGACAAGAATTTGCCAGCGAATTTACACTTAAAACCACACAAAAAAAAGAGTTTTTCCGCTGATTACTAGTTAAAATGCGTTGCGCTGCGTTGACACGTTTCGTACATTTTAACAACGCAAACGGCAAACGATTTCGTCAATAATTCTCAGTAAAGTTTCGTTTCATTAAATTTTTTTTTTTTTTTTGGTAACTGTTATTAAATGACTTTTTTTTATTGTTCAATAAAAGAAAGAAAGAAAGAAAGAGGCGGGGACGGCATTTACCATAAATATGACTTGAAAATAAGAAAGTTCAAGGTCAACCATTTATTTTCTTTTCATTGAGTGGCATATTGTATGTGGTTTTGGCGCATCAACTATTTTCTTTTTGTAAAATTAAATTACCAATTATGTAATAAAATAACAACTTACCGATTATGTTTGTTCTCGTCATATCGATTACTTGAAATTAGCTGTTGTTGTCCTTGCGGATGATGTGTTGATGAGGATCCAGAAGCTGCGGCAGCCGCAGCGGCAGCAGCAGCTACAGCTTGTTGCTGTTGTTGATGGTGATGATGGATCTGTTGCTGTTGCTGCTTTGTCCATAAATCAGTGGCATAAAGTGGTGGTGGCAACAACAACGATATAGGTAATGGTGGATACGGTGCTGGCGGTGGTATCCTTTGATTTTCCACCACTGATTGGTGTTGCTGCTGCTGCTGTTGTTGTGGTTGTTGCTGTGCAGTTACCGTTAAACCAGGATGACTAGGAGGTGTCATCATAAGGGCGTGATGTTGCACAGAATGTATATGACGTATTTGTGTGCCAGAATCAGCCACAGCTTGTGGATCACGCCAAACTTTAATAGTATCCTAATTTTTTGTATTTGTGATTTTAGTTTTTAATTTTTTTTTTTTTTTTTGATTGTTTGAAAATAAAATTTAAGAAAATAAACAAAAAACAAAAATGAATTTTTTTGTCATTCGTGTACCTGCTGCTGATATACTGCTGACGTCGTTGAAGACGTTGTTGTTACACTTCCCGTTGTATTTATTTGTGTTTGTTGTGGATTCACTGATGACGTGATTTGTGTTATTGGCGCCGGTGATGAAACCTCAGATAATGATAATGAAGCTGCTGAACTCCTTGAACCAGCTGTTGAACGTTCATCACCTGATATCGATGATGTTGTTGTTTTTATTGAACTAATTGAACTAACGGAACATACACCAGAGTCACTACTGTCCTCCATTTTCTGGTCGCAGAAAATGTGTGTGTATGTGTGTGTATTAATTAGAGCGAGAGTGATAAAACAAATAACAAAAAAAAAAACTTTTTTTTGGTCCTATAAAAACAATTTTTATTTTCTTATCCACAAAAAACGAAAACAAAACAAAAAAATTTAATTAAACGAGATAATTGGAATTAAAAACGAAAAAAAAAACAATAAATTTATTTAAACTAGGTGGTAGAAATAGAAAATAATTAACAAACACTCACACAATCACACTCGCCCAAACACTTCTTTTTTTCCGTTTAAACATAGTTGGGGTTCAATAAAACAACATAAAAAAAAAAAAAAAAAACAACGAAAACAAAACAAAAAATTGATTCCAAAAATAAATCAATCAATAAATTGCTTAATTAATTATAAATTTCTTCTTTCTCTTTTTTCGGTTTCACAATATTAATAAAAAACAAAATTTTAATTTTTTTTTTTATTTTTCACTTTTATTCAATTATGTGGCGGCGATGATGGTCATGGTAATACTACGTCGTTGTTGTCGTTTATCATCAGCACACAATTTTATATTAAATATTAATTTATTTTTCATTATTCCAATATATAAAAACGAAAACGAAAAAAAAAAAAACTAATTGAAAAGCACTAAAAAAATTAAAAAAAAAAAAGGGAAAGAAAAATTAATTAATCAATAAAAACAAAAAAAAAATTCACCATACAACTACAAAGAATTTTTTTTTTTTAATTTTCTAAATTATTTTGCACTTTTTTTCTTCTTGCTATTTTAATTTTTTTTCCAATTAGTGACACTTTTAAACAAAATATATATTTCACTCACATGGAATAATAAACAATATCAGCAAAAATAAAATTTAATTAATCAGTCGACAAATTAACTAAAACGAAAACGAACCGCAAAATCGTTTATTGCAGCCTCCTGCTGTAAAACGAAAAATCTGTAAAAAAAAGAGAGAAAAAAACAGAAAATTTAGTTTCAAGGCAAAAGGTTGTTTTTTTTTTTTTTTATAATAATTAATTAAATTTAAAAATAAAAAAAATTCAATCCGGCTTTTAACCGGTGTGACAGGTGCGATGATTTTGCAAGTGATCAGCGACTCCAAGATGTAGAATAATTAAGCAATATAGGCAAATAGAACACCTTTTATAGAGAATAATAAATTTTGTTTAAATTTTTTTCGGTAGAAATGGCTTCTGAAATTAACTTTACAGATCTTTTAACTGAAAAATATTTTGAAACAGCTGAACCTTTCTGAAATACAGTCATTCTTAAAATTACTTTGAATCCACTAAGCATATCTTAAGTGGCAATTTTATAGTAGTACCCGGCAGTCATACGCAAGGAATGGCAGTAATTTGATCATCATTCTGATTAAATGAGTTTTCATAATTAAAGTATTCTGAATTATAAACCTTTCAACTGTACTTATTTTTGAAAACACTTGAAAAAACGGCATAAACAGCAAACATGTTCAAATATAACAACCGCATAAACTCCACAAATCCCCAAAACCCACCTAAAGCAAACAAACAAACTTACAAGCCATGACCTAATTCTCTTTTTCAAAATTTATTATTCCACAAAGAAAATTAATAAAAATCTAAAAGAAAAAAAAAAATTAAATGGTTGCACCAAAGAAAAGCTTTTAGTTTCTGCATTTTTTTCTCCTTTACAACTTAAGTTATATAAACAAAAAAAAAACCAAAACCAAAACAAAACATCAGAGAAGCAAATTCAATTAAATTTCCAAATTAATTATTAACTTTGGTTATTTAATAATGGCAAACTACTCTACTAAGGTTCGGGTGGTGGTTATTAGCTACGACAAGAGCTTAGCTATACAAAAATAAAAAAAAAAATAATAAAAAACGAACAAAAACTTTTATCTATTTACTACCGCATCGATAAACTTTCAGGCAAAAGTGACAAACTGGCAAAGTTTAATTAATTCAATTTTAACAGAGTAAATCTGAGAAAAGTTTTTATAAACAATTTTCAGGGATTGTGCTGCTAAAAGAGAAAAACGGAAAATCTATTCGATGTGTGACTAAAGAAAATTTCTTTTTGGTTTTGTTTTATGTTATCCCTTAAATCGATTAAGCAAGGGGAATGACCTTGCTTACTTTAAAAGCAACAGCAGCAGCACCAGTTACAGAATCAAAGCACAATGCAGTTACACAAAAAAAAAAACACATTTTTTTTTTGCTTTTACAGCAAATCACGCGACTTTGACATAAAATACAAAAGGAAAAAGAAAAAAAAATTAAACATAAAAGCACATCTTCTAGCACACATGCTCATATATGCAATATGTAATTATGGAATAATGAATAAAGGTGCAGCAGCGTTGACATGGCTTTGAAAGCGACAACAAAACCATATCAAGAATAAATAAATAAATAACAACAACAAAACTGTAATAATTCTCTCGTCATTATTTAAATAGGGATAGAGTAATAAATAAATAAAAGGGATAAAACGACAAAGGATGACAAAAAGCAAAAACCATGCACACAACACGATATTTCTCTAGACAATTTATTTATTTTTTATTTATTTTTTAATGGAATTTATGTAGCAAAGTGTTTTTCCTTCTTTTTTATTTATTTATTTCTTTCCTTGTACTAATCTCCCTGTTTCATGTCCGTGCATTGTTGTTTTAGTTTTGTTTTGTTAAATTAAATTGAGGGTTGAAAAGCTTGAATAGACACAAAAAAAAAAGCAAGTCGTAGTAGTAGTAGTAGTTGTAGCAACAGCAACAGCAGCAGGATAATAACAATACAAATGTAGTCAGGCAAAGCATGATAATATTGCATTCTATACATATAATAGCATAAAATCATAATATTACTAATACTAATGCATACAGGTAGTGAAACCACTTTAAATAGCACATGTGTCACCTGCTTTATATTTTCTAAAACTCCCTTTTATGTTTTTTTTCTTTATTTTTTCTTTACTTTTATTTATTTTTCGTGTATATTGTTGATGTTGTGTACCATTGTTGTTACTATGATTGTTATTATTATGAACGGTTGCCTAAAGTTAAGTAAACTAACAGAATAAATATCCTTAAATATCGGGGTTTAACAACCTTTTATTTAATTAATATTATTTATTATCGTTATTATTGTAAAACACTTGTTACAAAGTTATTGTATTAATCCTAGGTGTTACGAGATTGTTTTATAATTATCATATGATATATCAACTGTGATTCTTTTGGATTAATCGTAATTTACGCAAGAATTGTCACTTTTAAGATTTAATTGACAGCTTAATAATCGTTATATTTCTTTAAAGTGATATTTTTTTAGGTAATCCTTATGTCAACTATTACTTGAACCATTATTTAGCACGAGTTCTACAATCTAAAGTAAAAAATACCTGAAAAACTTTTACTTCGGTACGAATTAAACCTAATTAAGGTGAGTATCGGTTAGAGTCTTTTGTTACATAGGTCATGAGTGAATTTTTAAAGTTTGATACAAGTTTAACATAAAGTTAGTTTCTGTGAAAATTATTATTCGTTGAAAAATAGCAAAAACTCAATTTCTCTAACACACATTTTCACAAATTTAATTAATAAACATTTTTAACCCTTTTTATCATTTTATCCTTTTTTAAATAAACTCAAAATATGTAAATTTATTTTTGGTTCAGTTCATTCAAGTTCATTATATAAGGAAAAATAAAAAAAAGGGAACTAATCGCAATTGCAACATAATTCAGACAATGAGTATGGAAGAAGACGAATGTTTACGACACCATATGCTCGTTTAGGAGCAGTAAAATAAACTTAATACAAATTTATTTGCGAATTAATATTATACCGATTATTGATCTGTTTTAGTTGTAGATACAATACGGAAGGCAAACCATCTCGATTGAAATCAGTAAAGTTAAATTATAAAAAACCCCATTAAACACTTTTTATGTCTATATTTTCAATGATTCAAGGACAACAACCGAAAACAACCTCTTTTAAAATAACAAAATCATAAATCACCTAGACAGCACACACGCAAACATTATTGAGTTTTAAACCAAAAATATTCAACAGAGATCGATTTGCTATTTAACCGCAACCAGTTTGTTTTTTTTTTTGCACGTTTTTATTTTATCTAAGGGAAAATCCACGTGAAAAAACAAAAACCAGTCTATAAAATAAAAAAAAAAAAATAACTCTACAAAACACAAATAAGATTTTTCATGTGCTTTTTCAGTTTAATTAAAAAATATATACAAAAAAGCTCAACTCACACCTCAACTTCTCGTCATTAAAAAACATAAAAGTGGCCTCTTCTTGTTTTTTTTTTCATTCGTTGAAACAATACCGTAATTTGAAAAAGAGCGGCGATTCCAAGAATCTTACGACGTTAGTAAACAAATTTTTTAAAGAAAAATGAAATTCAAACAACAACAGAATCCTTATGCGGATTCTCAGAGTGAAACACATACAATACACAAAAGTGAAAATTGTATTTTCTAAAGAGAAAAATAAAAACTTTACAAAAATAAAGAAAAAAGAAACAAACAAGTCGAAACAAAAACAAAAATCCAATTAACTTTAAAATCCAAGTTGAAAGGATAGCTTAACAGTGGGCGGCATAACAGTAGAATAACAACAGCAGTAGCATAACAGCAACACCATTAACAATACAAAACATGAAATTCAATTAAGGTAAAAAAGAAAAATAATTGTACTGAAAAGGAAAAAAAAATAAAATAAAATATATTCACACACACAGCAATTTTCAAATATATAGGAAGAAACATTGCGACATTTCCCATTTCCCATTTTTCCCCATTCACCAATATTATTGTTCGTCACGCAAGCGCTCTATTATACCCCTTTAATAAAACAACAACAAGAACAACAAAACCCATTAAAAATAACAAAAAAATTCTTCAGTAATAACGACTGAAAAAATAAATATTAAAGCTGCAACACATGGGTTAAAATTATTTACCGTAATATTTGCTCTTGTTTATCTGCTGTCACAATGTAAGAAGTATGGGAGGGAAGCACAAAAATCAAATAAACATGACATTCCATGTTTTATTTCTTAAACAAAACAAAAAAGAAGAAAAATAAAATCCAACTCAAGTAGAACTTTGTCCATAAAGAACGAAACACAGCAAACAAACAAGCAAGGAAAAAGCATTAAAAAAAAAACAAAAACAAATTTTAAAGCAAAGTTTCAAACCTTTAGGAAACAAAGAGATTTTCGCTCTCATTTTTTTTTTCTATATTAATCTCAATGCTGTTTGGGGATTGGATGATTTTAAGGACTTTTTTACCGCTGTAATTGCTTTAATCATACAATAAATGTGGTATTTAGTAATTAAATATGTTAATTAAACAAAAATAATTCATCGGAATGGCGGAATAGCCATTTTATTAATTTTCGTTTTTGTCACACGTTTATAATTGTGAAACCAAAACGCATAGCAATAAAATCTCAAAATGCAATTTCTAGTTGCAGGACGAAAAACACACTACAACTTAGACTTAATCTTACAAAAATAGATTTTTAATCTTATATTCATCGTCATCCTACACATAATTATTGCCTACACATAATATCGAACTAATCATAAAACATTAAAACCATAAAATGACTTCACGACTTTTTAAATAAGATTTAACTTCGTTGTTTTCTGTTTTTAATATGACAAGATGTGAAAAGAGGAAGAAACTTTAAAGTCATGAGCTTTAAGATGTTAAAAATAAAAAAATATGGCGGTACGTGAAATCATTTACTTTCGGTTTGATAAGAATTGCTTAGTTACGCGAAAATAAAAACAACGAATACAGTATAACTGTAGAACGGGTATGCAGAATTATTTTACATAAATTATTAAAGCTTTCTTATTTTTTGATGTACAAGAAAACAAGAAGGAAGCTTTAAAATTGGTTCGTTGAAATGTTTTCAAGAAAACAAGAAAGCAAGGAAAAACATAAGGAAATTTAATAAAAGAAAAACTTTTCGTTACAAATCCTGTCGTTTTTTGTTTTTAATGCGAATTTCGTTGATTATTTTATTAATTTTTTTTTTCTTGTTTTTATGTTGGGCGACAAAGCACGTGCCTTTGTTAATTTTTTGGTTTGTATTTTGGCATTAAATATTGTCAGTAAATTTGTAGAAGCACAAACGTAATCACCTTTATAGGTGCTTTTTTGTGAACACACAATCTGGATAAGTGAACCAATTTAATGAATAAATTTAATAATAATAAATACAATGGGGATAAACACGGTTTTTATGTAAATTGGGTTGAACAAACATAAAACAATCAGTCACAGTCACCATTTACGGAACCATAGGCTATTTATACACGTTAAATACCAGGATTACAGCATATTTATTTAAAATTAAAAAAATCCTGTTATAATCATTATCAGAGTATTAAATAGAAATTTGTTGTATCGAAATATTTAATTCTTTCGTTTCAAAATAACCAACGGACTTATCATAATTGAGATTTTTTTTTGGTTCTATTATTAGCGTTTTGACACAATAATTTTGCTCCAAAAATATCCATGGAGAAAGTATTAGAAAATTAAAAAAAAAAAAAACTACGTTATATGCGTCATAACATAATTTCAATCAATTTTTAAATCTTAGTAACTTTGTCAAAGATCACTTTTATGGGTGGCGAAATTTTATTTTTAATTCATTTAAGTAGTGATAAAAAAAAAAAAAAAAACTAATTTATCGGAAAAGTTTTACCCGTCCATCCATCCAGTGTCAATCATTATTAATTGATAAACATTATTTCTAAGCCCACATCAACATTACCACAGATTATAACATGAGTGATACCACCTACCGCGATACATAAACATAGAAAAAATAATTATCAATTACAACAAACTAATAACCAGTGACAGTCATAAATAAATAAGTAGGCGAAACAAAAAAAAAAAAAAATCTAAATAAATTTTATTAATAAAAATAAAATTCACCACCCAAGATAAGAAACCACCCAGAAACCACTACAAAATATATTTGTAAATAAAAACAAAAATTATTTTCACACAACGAATCCCATTAAAATGTGACAATTTATTAATTTTAAAAAATTATTCATCGAAACTGCAATAAAAATTACTTAAAAAAGAAAGAGATGAAAAAAAAAAAAACCGCAACATTCGAATGACCTCTAAAAGACCTTTTATTTCTTTTTTTTTATTAATAATTTTTAATTCACGTTTACTATATACATATTTCTCTCTATCTCTCATTTCTGTTATGCTTTTATTATCATTATTATTATTATTTAATTTATTATTCATTTCATCAATACAACAATCAATTCATCGTTCATAAATAATCAATAATAGATACAACATAAATTTATAACAATAAAAATACCCGCTAAAGAGAAACAAAGATAAAAAATAAAATCAAATTAAAAATCATGATTAGTGCCGCAAGGAAAATAAAAGCAAAGAGCTCAAAGAATAAAAATAAAAAGGAATTACAAAAAAAAAAATTGGATTTTTTTTTCTTTCGTTTTTTTTTTTTTTTTTGATGTAATAAATAAATTACAAATGTGATTAACCCCGAGATAAATAAAAGAAAATTAAATTAATTAGAAAGAGTAAAACAAGAAAATGTTTAACCCGATTATGTTTGATTACACAGATCAGTGATATTGAAGTAATGCGAAATACGTAGAATACAGTAGGTGGACAAAAAATAAATAAATTCTTTAGAAAATTGTTCACACCTGCGGAAGTTACATTACTTGATGGTTCCACATGTTAAAAGCCAGATTTCCTACACATGACTAATAATAATCAAATTGTTATGTCAGAATTTTTGAGTCAGACCCTTTTGTAGCGGTGTGTTGCCAAAAAACAATAACCGTTTTGGTATTTCTAGGTCACAGAAAAAAGTCAATATATTTGTGAATTGTCATAATCATTCATAATTTGATTGGTTTATACGGAACCAGACAATAGTGCGTTGCCAAAATAGTAATAAACGTTTTGACACTTGCTAGTCGTTGAAATATGAAAAAAAAAATGATTATATATTTGACCGATTCGGGTTGTCCGTAAAACTTTTATTTTTAATAATACGGGATGTTTTTCAGTTCACCCGAAATCAGAATCGACTATGTTTAAAACATTTTTGACAGTAAACAAATTTCATAATGAAATGCCTGTAAAGCAGAGTTGAAGTGGCCTTTCAGCTATCAACTAGGCTAACTTTTTTAATATAATAAGGCATCGATGCATCTCTAATTTTGGAAGCTATTATAAAGCCACCACAGATACTGAAAATGTGTCAAATAGAACCTAATGATCTGGTCGCCAAACTTTGTTAATGCCTGAAATTAAACACGCACCAGCTTAACATAAGCCTATATAATAGTTTCATCCAAATATCTTGAACATAGTTAATACAAAAAAGAAAAGAAAATAAAAAATTTCATTCCCGTTTACATTAACTCCCATCTACTGTATTAAACAGACTAAATATATGCCATGTTATAATTAACAAACAACAACAACAACAACAATAATAATAAAAAATAAATGAAAAAACTATTTTTACTTCATAAACACAATTACATCATATAATTAGCATTCATTTTCTAATAAATATTACCAATAAACACAATAAGAAAAGCGAACCAAAAATCAAACATACAAACGAGAAACATATTTTAGCAAATACATCAACCAACCACAGTATTAACTCTTGTAGAGTGGAAATTATATCAGCGGGACAAATAAAAAAAAAAAAAAAAAAAAACTAAATCCAACAACAAGAACAATAATCATAATAACAACACGAGAAAAAAAAAGAAATTAAATAAAAGCTAAACTTAATAATAAATAAAAATAAATAATAAAAAAAAAAAAAAAAACAATAAACATGTCTGAAGACTGAATTACAATAAAAAAAAAAAACAAAACATGTATTTGGCCGTGACCGACCACAAAAAATAAATAAAAAAAAAAAAAAAAATCTCAGAGATAAAACAGAGATAGAGAGCGCGAATAAAACTAATATACGGTGAGTATAATATGTGTCGAGTGTGTGTATTGCATATGGATGTATGTATATAGAAAAATTAAAAAAAAAAAAATTCTTTTATTAATTAACTAAACAAAAAAAAAAAGTGAATAAATAGGAAACTTATCTAAGCGAGTAAAAAAATGAGAAAAATGACCAACTAAAAACACTAAATAACCAGTTTTTATAGCGTTAAAACTCCGTTTAACTAAATAACAACAATGAAAACGTTTTATTCCTTCTTGAAACTTCTTCCATTTCATCATCATCATCATCATCTTCTTCTTCTGTTTATGCTTCGTATTGTTGTATTTTTTTTTTTTTTGCTCTTGCATATTAACAGAAAAGAAAAGAAAAGGTGATGAGACGCGAGGCATGTTTAAACGTAGTCAAGCTAAGTTCATATTACCTTAATAATATAAAACAATCGAATTAACATTAAAACACAAGCAAAACAAAACAAAGCAAAAAAATAAACATTTGATGACAAAAAAAGTTTAAACAAATTAAAAGCACAAAAGCAAAACAAAACTAAAAAAAAAAAAAAAAAAAGAAAACGTGATCGTTGATATTATTTTCTTTTAAAGAAATTTAATTCAAGACTCAATCATGTTGCCTTTTTATTTCTCTTGTTTTTTTTTTTTTTTTTGTTTTTCTCGTTTTTGCTCCTTGTTAATTACTTTCAAAGCTTTTTGCTAGAAATAAGAAGGAAAACAAAACAAAAATAATATTTTTTTTTACTTTTTTACTTCTTCTGCGTATTATCATGTTTTGTTTGTTTTCTTATTTTTTCTTCCATTGTTTTAAATTATAAAGAAACAAGAAGAAGCAGATTTTTTTTTTTTTTATTCTTCGTTGAATTATAAAAGAAAAAAAAATTATTTTTTTTTCTTCATTTTTCGCAATTAAATTACGTCAATCGTCTAGCATTTTCACTGTGTATTTTTATTATTTTTACATGTACACGTCATTTTCCACCATTATTTCTAATAAGGTGTATTTACTTACACAATTATGACTTTTCCACGTGTAAATTTATCGAATTATTTCATTATACGATATATAATAATCGGTTTTACCTTGGCAAGAAAATCTTCGATAAAATCAAAACGTTACGGTACAAGACAAATATTTTCTTAAACAAAAAAAAACGTTAGCAAAGGACCAGTTTTAAGTACAAAAAAAAAAAGTAACTAAAGAAATTTTCCACATAGAATTGCTTGCATCATCCATCGAAAGGTGAACATAAAAAAAAAAACAAAATGATTCAACAAAACCTGACGATAAATGTAATAAAAATAAAAAATGATTAGAAAGTACAGGTAAAAAAAATTATTATAGATAATTAGAACATGCGCAATAGTAATTATCATGTAGAATTGCAGGTAGAAAAAAAAAAAATAAAAAAAAAACAATAATTATTGCCGTAAACATTATAATTAAGTAAATAAAAAAATAAAAAATTACGTTCAGGTAAAACATTTAACAACAAAATTAAGCTAATTAAGGAGCTTAGACTAACCTTTTTAGTCTAGGTAAATATCTATTTTACCTTTTGTTCATACATTATTAAATTACAAAATTTTTCAAAATCCATGCATAAATAATTCAAAATGTCATTGAAATTACCTTTAAAAAAAAAAGTCTTTCTTGTTATTCCCCTATAGTCATTATAGATCAGAAAATGATTCAACAGAGTCAACCACATGCAATTGATAAAATAAAATAAAACTTTTTTTTTTTTTTTTTTTTTTTTTGCCACACAATAAATTAATTAAATAAAATGAATAAATATGTGTTAGTAACAATACTAATCGTGGGTGTAATTAATCAATGGAAAACAAACACACACACACACTGTTCATACGTCACGGTATCGTATTTTATATTTCTTCTTCTAGTCACAATGTCTGTTATTTGTAGAGCAGCAACAGTAATTTATTCTCATGTAAGTATTTGTTGTATGTAATGCATATTTTCTATTTTATATAACCATTTACAGATTAAGCATGTGTGTTCTATATAATTTTGCCTGTAGAGTTATGCGTGCGCGACAAGACATTTAAAAATAAATTTAGTTTTTTTTTTTTTGATTCTTATAAAACTGAGCTTTTCTTTACATGATTTATCAAAAAAAAAAAAAACGAAAAAAACGAACAAACGAAAAAATTATTAATATTATCAACACATTTTTATTTACTTTTATATTTAGTCAACAAAAAAGAAAAAAAAAAATTCTCTGTAAACAATGAGAAAAAACAAATAAAAAAAACAAGATAAATAAATAAAGTAAATAACAAAACCCATGTACGGTTTTATAAAGGTAAACAGAGTTAAATAATAATAAAAAAAAATATATATATTGAAAATAAACTTGAAATTACATAAAAACAGCATGAATGAAACCAAAATTTTTAAATTGCATTGACTTTATGCTAAATAAATTATCAATTTTACCCGTATTACCCAACACAGCTACCTGTATATATATATGTATATATATATATTTGTTTTACCAATAATAAAACAATTAACAATAATAATAAAAAAAAAATTAATTGAAGGATTACTTAAACATTTATTTCAGTGGTGGTTAACCAGTAAACCGTGTATGTGGTCCTGAACAGCTGATACAGTCTTAAATTCCCATCAAAGTAAAATCGATGTCGCTTACTAGAAACCACTTATGACACAAGCACAATAGACGTAAGGGTGACTTAAGAGACAAAATCTCCTGCCCTTAATTTCAACACCTCAGAACTATTCAGTATAAACAAAACAAGAAGAAAACATCGCATAAAACCAAAATGCCTACGAGGCATTAGAATTCAGAAAACTAGTTAAATCGGACTAATAACCCCTTAAAACAAAATTGAAAAAAAAAACAATTTTTCTCACACTGAAAATTCCAATAAAGTTTTCCGTTGAGCTTTTGAGCTTGGCAAAACTTTTCATTTTGTTATGTTATCTTAGTGAAACAAAACTAAAAGTTTTTCTTTTTAGTGAGAAAGTATAGCTGAAAATTATATAGGAAGACACATTTTAAAAGTCACGAAAATCATGAAATTCATTCAGAAAATTTATTTTCATTTGTTGTTATTTTTGTTGCTGTTGCTGTTTTCGTGTAATTTTCTTTAGAAAAGTAAAAAAAAAAATAAAACAAATTTTAATAAAAATAAAAACGTGGATAGAAATTTATTTTGTTTAAACTTCGTGGTTTTTCTACTGTTTGCTGTGCGGTGAAGAGAATTTAAACGGTTTTACATACACTGATGGGAATTTATTCTTTATCAATTAGTGTATCTTGTAGACTTTTAATTATGCAATTAGCTAATTACTAGGATTTATTAAAGCCAATTAAAAACAGTGCTGTTTAATGTAAACAATAATTTTGGATTTGCAAACACTTATGTAGTGAACACATTTGGATGTAGCTACGGTTATAAACCGTATTCTAGAAAACTTAGCTTCACAGATTCACGAATCGTTGACTAAACAAACATTTCGCAATTTATAATAAGAAAAGAAAATCACGTGTACAAATTGTATTCACTTAATCTCAACAATGAAAATTTTACCTGTATAGAGTATTAATTTGCATAATTCGGTATAAATACAGTTCGACATCAATTATCCGAATTGATTTTCAAAGCATAACAAAATTAATTCTCCTTTCAAAATAAAACATTGTTTCCACCTTTTATCTACAAAAAAAATTAAATAAATAAAAAAAAACCCCCAATAAAGCTCTCAGTGTTCAGGAAAATATTTTTTAATAACAAAATACATAAAAGCGCATAATTCTTCAATCCACTTTAAACCAAAAATCAAATCAATAAATCAAATAAAATTGATCTACAAAGGGAAAATAAAAAGCACAAAGAGAACATTTTCCAGCGTAATCGGATGTAGGAAATTTTTATTTTTACAGAAAAATGAAAAAAAAAAAACAAAAAAAGAAGAAAACAAACCACCATTAAACCACTTTGGGTTAACATCTCAAGAACAGCAGTAACAAGAGCAACATCAACATCAGCAAAGCACATTTAATAGGTCAACGATTTACTCTTTTATATAAAAAAAAAAAAAAAATTCCCAACCTCTGCAGCTTCTCTATAAAACATCCATCACTATTAAAATGTCGCCTGAATTTTTGTCTGTCCCACAAATAACAGCAACAATAAAACGAATTCACGACGACGTTAAATTTAATTTTATTTATATAAGAAGCTAATAAAAAACGAAAAGAAAAAAAAATTCAATTCGTCTGTCATTTTATTATAATTTTACTCGCGTTTTCTTGGTTTTTTTTTTCTTCTTCTTCTTGTAATTCTGCCTTTTTTTATTCGTTATTTATTATTCGTCTAATAAACAAAACAGGAATAACAAACAATAAAAAAGGAACAGAAAAACAAAAAAGCATGAAGAGGAAACAGAAAAAATTTTATAACGTGACATCATTAGGTCGCGCATTAAAAAAATATTTTTTTTTTCTTCAAACTTTGATTCAAATTTTAATGAAATGAAATAACGAAAAAAAAAAAAATTAATCCATTTGAGGATAACCTGGATAATTTTGTTGCTATAAAAGCAAAAATAATCCCATTTGGATGTTTTATTTTAATAAACAAATTGTGAACACCTGAATACATAAAATTTACAAAACAACCGATTAGTAATCTTCTAAAATACTAAAAACGAATTTTATTTCGTACAAATTTAAAGAAAACAAAACAAAAACAAAATAATCCACTCGTGGCTTATATAATTCGCAGTTTTTTTCGCTTGTTACAAAAATAAACAAAATAACGAACGCATCGTCATCAAAATTCTACTTTAATGAGAAAGGTTGTGCATGCTGTAAAGATTCTTTAAATTCCATCGTAACCGAATCATAATCAGTATGCAGTACCAGCTAATAATAATCTTTTCGAAATACACGTGGAATTGATTTTTCTTGTTATTCTCTCAAGTGTAACAAAACAACAGTAGCATCACCAGCAGCAGTAGCAGCAGCCAAATGTAATAAAATTCACGTTTTTTTTTCCTTTATCCTAATTTCCTCTTGTTGCTGCTGCTGTTTGTGTAAATGCCATCACAATCCTACCACCATCACCACCATCATTACTACCATCGCTAGTTCTGTTTTATTATAATGGAATAATGCTGCTACTGCTGCTGCTTTGAAGGTTAATCTCTTTGACATCATTTTTTCTTAGTAAATCTTTCTGATTCTTTCATTTTTTTTATGTTTTTATTAACATTAATTAAATTTTTTTTTTTTGTTATAATAATAATAATAATAATTTTATTTATTATTAGCGTCATCATATACAGTGCACTTAATGAAAATGCATAAAAACATTTTACATACATTAATGAATAATTAAAAAAAAAAGATAAAAAACAAATCTCTTCAAAAAAAAATGAAAAAAAAAGTATTTAAAAACGCGCAGTCGTAAAACACTTAAAACAATCATTTAAACCATTTAATAAATTTATGCGACAAAATTTCTCTTGAGTCATATACAAATATTTTTATTTATTTATTTTATTATTAAATAACAGTTAACATACGAATGAATTATTAATTTATTAATTAATAAATAGTTAATAAACCATAATTAAAAATCAATGTATAAATAAATAATATTAAATTGTATTTACTTTTGCATGAAAAATAATAATAAAAAAAAGAAGAAGAAGAAGAAGAAAAAACAATTTACTGTTGCTGATAGTTTTATTTCATTGAATAATTAAATTTCTTTCAACACATAATTAGCAATAACTTTCCATTTAAAATGCTAACAAAATTAATTACTTTATATGAGGAGATAGAAAATAAAATAAAAACAACAACAACAAATGAATGCAGGAATGCAGTAAAAATTAATTAACCGAATATAATCAACCTTGATAAATGAGTTAAAAACAAAACTAAAAAGTAAAAAAAAAAAAATCAATAAAACGTTAGTTAGTCACTTGAATTAATCAATTCACATTTGTAATTAATTTTTTATTTTTTTTTTATAATTATTTTCAATACCACAATTAACACCTATGCGGTGTGTTACAATATAAAAAAAGGAAAACCTCATAAATCACAAAAATAAAATAAAATAAAGCAAAAATCAATTAAAAACAAAAAAAAAACAACAAAGAAAGTTTTTTTTTTGTTTCTCTCTACGGTATTTAAACACAAAACAAATACATTCAAACCAAAAAAAAAAAAAAAATTAATTCAATAAAAAAAAAACCTCATTGCTAGATTACGTCACTCAGTAAATAATCAACTTAAATAATACAACGGAAAAATGATAAAAAAAAAGAAGTTAAATAAACAATTAAAAATGAGTAAGTTATATAAAATTTTAATAACAAGAGTAAACGAGATAAATATATTATTATATATTTATTTTTTTTATATATATTTTTAAATTGATGTCAATTGTTTTATTAATAATAGCAAACTAATACTAACAACACAAATTAATTGCAACTAAACACAATTAAGGAATTTTTTTCGTTTTTTTTTTTTAAAATAATAAATTAGCCATTTTTATTAAACGTTTGTTTCTTAATTTAATAACTTCCTGGGCGTTTAGTCAATTGTTTTGATTAATAATTACCTTTTATTTAATTTAATTAAATCCAAAAAGTATAATTATTAGGAATTTTTTTATTTCCCTTAACTAACACGTTTAAACAAATCACTTTTCTTTTTTCTTTTATTTTTTGCTTTTTAATCACTAATCACATCACAATTTTTTTTTTTATTTCCTTATTCACTTTAACAGTTATCCTTAAGTAATTTAATTGACATAATTATTATATAAAGACATTCTTTTTGTTTCTTTTCTTTTAAATTATTATTTTAAGACGTTATTAACATTAACGTCATTTTGTGCTTTGACTGAGTTTTCATTTATTTGTGCGATGTCTGGCTAAAAAGCATAAATACAATTTTTTTTTTTCGGTTTTTCTTTTATATGTTAGCTGACTGGTGTTGTTTCTACTGCTGCTTTTTAACTATTTAGCATTTATTTTTTTATGCTGACTAAAACGACGCTTCTATGTGTGTAACTATGTGCGCGATGGTGGCGTAGCTAGTTGTTCAACAATAAAAGTTTCTATATAAATGTGTATTGTGTCGTCAGCCATTATATTTCTTTTTTTTATTATTATTTATTTATTTAACAAAAATATTTCGTTGCATATGTATGATTTGTGTGTATTAGTGACTTTAAACTTCTGTTATTTGTTTAACAAAATTAATATTGAATAACAAAAAAAAAAAAAAAATTAAATTAAAATTAAAATAATTATTATATATGTTTATTTAAAAACAAAAAAAAATTATAACAATAGAAAATTAATTAATAAAATTAATTAGGTAAAGGCATGAATTATAATATAACTTTTATTTTATACACACTAATATTATTGCACCGATAAATTTTAAACACTTTCTATGGCAAGCAATTTTATTTACTTTAGAATAAATTGTCACATAAAAATCATCAAAAGAAAAGCAGCAGAAAAATTGAAAAAAAAAAATTAAAAAACCAAACAAAAAACTCCGTTTGAATGCTGCGGTAATGTATTGCCTTTTTTTTTATTTCATCTATATATACTCTCTTTTGCGCGGTAGATATAAATCTTTATTTATTTTTTTTATTATTCTTCTTCTTATTTTTTTTCCTTTTAATCGGCCGCCCGTTGATGGAGTTTTGTTGAGGTTTTTTCTAAACTAAACGTGTAAAGAGAAAAAAAAATAACAATAACCGGCAAAACGTGAATAGCGCTCATACATATCGAAAAATGTCAGCCGGAAAAATGTTATATACGAGAAATGTTATATGTTAAACAGAGATGTGTATAGGTGTGTTTTTGAATTCAACAAAAATAAAATTGAATTTCATACTGTCGCTTTTTTACTTGTGCATTGCATACGTGTATTTAATTTTTAAAGTTATTTCGTTTGTATATTTGTACTCCTTTAAACACTTATAATTCATTAATAAATTTAATAACCAAATATCACGTAGAAAATTTACAGATTCGTGTCTGGGATATTATTTAATTTTTTTTTGTGTTTCACATTATTATAGAAAGCAGCCGCTAGGCGTTAAAAAAAATTGTTCATAAACATACATTTTGTTTAAATCAATTAAATTACGGTTAATTCACTTTAAAAAAACATAATTAATTGATTATTGGCAATTAATTTGTGATTTTATAAAGTTAAATCAACAATACTTAAAAAAAAGTAATTGAATTACTTAGCAACATCACTGCAGGGCAACAAGTCATGTGCTTCGTATCGTTTTATTTATTTATTTTTTGTTATTTGGTATAACGATAAGAGAAGAGTGAGCATGAACATTTTGGGGAATTTAAATGAAAAAATAAAATAAAAATTTATGAGCAGATGAGATAAGGGTGAAAATGGAAGCTGTATAAAAATTATAAAAACAAAAAAGAAAAAAAAAAATTAATAACAATGGATAAGGCGCCATTTATAGATGGGAAGTAAAAAAAAAAAAAAAAAAAAACTAAAATCCGAGAATTATAAGAATGAGTCAAATAAAATAAAAATGCGGATGAATGGGATGAACTCAATGGAAGAAAATAATAATAAAAGAAACATGAAAATGTTATCAAAATAAAAACGTGGCCCCAGCAACAATGACGCCACAAATTAAATTTTTCCATTTGTATAAACGAGAGGAATATAATCGTGATTATATATGGATTCTATTTGTGTTTAAACGTTTTTCACTGTTGTACGACAGAGATGACTTATTATTACGGAATCCCCCTATAAAAATTTCTAGTCACATCCCTTTATAATAAAATAAATATCTCATACTCCCCGTTCTGGTTAATGCAGAATAGTAGATACTCACACACAGTTATGAAAGTTACATATGAAAAAGCTAAGGATTTTCCGTTTCCACTTGCTGACATTATTACTAATACCGACTGTAACTTTCCTCTTTGCTTCATCCCCTGATTTTAATCATTATTCTTGTTTTTGTAGGTTGCTGTCAAAAAATTATACCAACTTGGTTTGGGGTGCAATGAAACGAAATGACGATGCTATAGCGATGGGAAATATTTTATTTGCCACCCCTAAGAATTCGCCTACATGAAAAATACCGAAAAGAACAAAAACAACAAGAAAAGAAAAAACAATTTAGACAATAATATTTACAAAAATGTGTTTTTGTTGAATATTTTTCTCTTGGTTTGCTTTCTTTTTTTCTTTCAACGGAAGTTGTGGAGTGGGTGGTAATTAAATCACGTCAACGTCAATGAAGAATTTATTTCAATTTTTTTTTCTCAGCTTTAAATACTTTAAATAGAGGAGTTTTTTTAAACTAAATTATAATGAAATAAACTTTATCTAATGTAAATATTAAAGCTTTTTAAATGTTTAATCAAAACAAGTAAAAAAAAAACGACATAGTGTTTTCAACGACTTATGTTATTCATTTCAAATTACAGCATTTTACAGTGTATATACACTGAACAAGTAAAACAAAAAAGAATCTAATAGATGTCACTGTAAATGATACATTTTTTTTTTTAAATAAATTTTTCATTCAAAATAAACCAGGGAACATAACCTTAAAATAATAATAAAATGAAAAGTAAAAAAAAGAAGAGAATTCCGTGGGTAAAGTAAAAGAGAGAAAAACCAAATTTTAATTTCCCCAATAAACCCCCAAAGAAAAATGTATTGTGTTGTTGGTGAAATATACATAGCGCAAAAAAGGGTGTAGATTATATGTTTTTGCTTCTTGTATTTTTTATTTTAACGCTTAAGTAAGTTTTTAGTGAGAAAGTTTAAGTAAAATAAATAGTTTTTAAGTAGTATAAATGGCAAATATATTAATTATTGAGCCCTATTACGGGGGTTCACATAAACAATTATTGGATACAATATTCGAAGGTAATAAAAAAATACAAAAATTGTACAAGAAAAAAAAAATCAATAATTTTGAAGAATTTTTTTCGTTTTTATTAAATTTATTTTGTTAGTTCCATGGAACTATAAATTAACAGAGTTGATAAATTTCTTTTGAATCCATTTTTAAGGTGTTAATCATAAGGAATATGAATTATTTACATTGCCAGCAAAGAAGTGGCATTGGCGAGCACGTACCAGTGCATTATATTTCTCACAAACAATACCAGTGGATCATCAATATAAAATTCTACTTACAACTTCCGTACTTAATTTAGCAGAGTTATTAGGTGTACGTCCGGATTTAATAAAATGCAAAAAAATTGTTTATTTCCATGAGAACCAATTAATTTATCCGGTACGTGAGATCAAAGAGCGAGATTGTCAATACGGATTTAATCAGATTATGACTTGGTGAATTTTCGATGATTTGCTATAAAATTTTCCATTTTTAATATTTATTATTTCATTTTAGTTTATCAGCTGATGAGATTTTATTTAATTCACAATTTAATAAAACCTCGTTTTTGAACAACATAAACACCTTTATCAATATACAACCGGATTTTAAATTAAAAAAATTAGACATACTTATCGAGCCAAAGTGTAATATTTTATATTTCCCGATAAATTTTCATAAAATACCAAAACGTATAATGGATAATGATAATAAAATTCTACATATAATATGGCCACATCGTTGGGAACATGATAAAAATCCACAATTATTAATTGAAATATTATTGGAGTTGAATAAGCGACAAATTGATTTTAATGTATCGATTATTGGTGAGACAAATAACACAATACCGGAATGCTTTGAGAATATTCAAACGAAATTAGGTAGTAAATTGATTGATTTTGGTTATTTAACACGAGAGAATTATATAAAAACGTTATTAAAGGGTGATATTGTTATATCAACGGCTGGACATGAATTTTATGGTGTTTCAATGTGAGTTTTTTTTTTTTTTTTCTATACACAATTTTATCTAAATGTTACAGAAAAATTTTTTTTTTTCTTTTATAGGTTAGAAGCAGCATACTGTGGTTGTTTACCATTAGTACCAAATAAACTAGTCTATCCAGAAATTTATCCTAAAGATAATTTATATAATACAACAAATCAATTAATTAAAATATTATATAGTTGGTGTAAGACACCACAATTATTTAATAAATATCGTGATAAATTTTTTGAACAATTTTCATTTCAACAATACTCCTCCGAATATTTAGTACCAAAATTTTTACAAAAATTAGACTTAATTAATGTTAAAATTTAAATTATTTTATATAGAGAATAATTAATTAGTTTTTAGCACCGGATGAACAATTTTTTTTTGGCATTTATTATTTAATTAAGACGGTGTGAATGGCGTTTTGTTGTTTAACCATTTATAACGACGATAATACAGAAAAAATTTGATGACACCTGTTTTATCGTGACCTAATTATATCATTCAGTAGTTGGTACTACTGATTTTAGATTTTAATCAAATATGTTGTTCATGATTATTTCTGTATTTTAAACAAAAAATTATCTTCCATAATGATAAAATAAAATAAATCTGAATTAATTAATAATATCCAATAAACTTATCATTATAATTTCGTAATCCTAATCATATCTACAACCAAAATAATAGTTAAATAAAATGTATGCTATAAGAAATCTATTATATAAATAAATAAATGTAAAAAATAAAATGTAAAAAATTTTAATCAAACGATTTTTCATTTTCTTTTATTAATAAATAAAAAAAAAAAAAAAACAATTTATTAGCGGAATAATTTAAAGGAAGCTTTATTAAGTATATAGGTACATTTAAGTTTATATAAATAAGTGATAAATTTAAAATTTTTTATTCAATATTCAATGACCGAAACATTTTTGACTGCAATAAAAGAATTCAACACCAACATCCAAATTACGATCTTTTGATAATTCACGACAGTGAATTAATGATTTAGCGATCCGTGAGAATTTTCTATTAAAACAAAAATTATTACATATGCATACAGGTAAAAATGCTATTTTATCAATTAATGTTATTGGTATTTTATCTGGTGTTAATGTAATCCTGGTAAAAAAAAAAAAATTAAATTATTAAATGAAATTTTTTTTGTTATAAATCAAAGGATAGAGCAACAAACTTTTTGTGAGCAATATACTGTGCAGCAATTTCCCATAATTTTAATGGATTATTCTGTTTCATCAATGTTAAATTATAATTATGTTCGAATTGTGGTATTAATCGTGGCATTTGTATATCATCTGTATCATCATGATTATATGAAAAATCTATAACTTCTAATTTTAAAAAATTTATCTCTGATGAAATTGTATTTATTTGATTTCTTGATACATAGAAATAACGTAATTTATATAAACATCTAATTATATGAGGTATTTTTGTTAAACAATTTCTATTTAAATTAAGTGTGACTAATTTTTTTAATCTTATTAAATTAGGTGGAAAGTGTTTTAACTGGAATAATATGAAAACGAAAAATTTATTAATTAATTATTTAAAGGAAAATAAGCAAAAAAAAAAAAAAACAAATGAAATAAAATTTACATTATTTGAGCCTAGGTTTAAACTAATTAAACTTTCTTGGATTTCCATTTCGTTTAACCAACACCAATTATTGTGATTTTCATCTTCTGGATTACCAATATTATTCTTTGATATATCAAATTCGGTTAATTTTAATTTACCTAATTCCTTTGGTATTTTATTTATGCAATTATCACTTAGATTTAAAATGGTTAAATTCTTTAAATCAAATATTTGTCTATCAATAGAACATCTTCGGATACCATTCATCTAAAAATGAACAAAATAAAATAAAACTAAACTGGATAAATAACAAAACTAAACATTCATACATATAGTGCAGTTAATGTTCTAGGAAATCCTTTTAATGGATAATCAGGTCTTGATTTAATAATCAATTTTGTTATGGGGCGTGACGCTTGTGATAATGGCTGAACAGCCAATGTTGATAAACCACCATTTTCCTTAACATTGAAACTACCCTCAATACCTTTCTTTAAAATATTTAAAAATAATTTTAGTTGCACTGGATCACATTTTATTAGTAGATCATGATCGGGTATTTTAAATGATAATGTTGTTTTCCCTTCACTAACAAACCGTGTATAGATTTGTTTTATATTCTCATGTATCTTATAACGTTGACCAGTTTTATTTTGCGCCGTGAATAATATTACAAATAATTCGGAATTTTCTTTATTTGGTGGATGATAACCAATTGCTAATGTTGATTTTACTGAACGATTCTTTGCATTTGATGCTAAATGATTTATTACATTCACATCACATAGTAATTTCATTTTATTGATTTTTTTTAACTCAAAATAAACTTAATCGATATTTTTGTTTGTTTTTAATTGGAATAAGTAGACAATTATGCAAAAAAAAAAATAAAAAAAAATAAATTTATAAAAGCGGGGTAATATAAAAGTCAGCGAAGTACGTGACATTTACAATGTTTATAAATTTAGTTTTAAATATTGCTACCAGTTATCACTGTGAACAAAAAGCAGAAATTAATTTTGACAACCGATATATCCTTAAACAAAAATAAACAGAAATTTATGTCAACAAAGTGCTCCCTATTTGTATAATAAAATTTAAATAAATTATAAAATTATCTTATTAAGTAAAACCAAAAGGCATTAAATATGGGTGATGAGGAAGATCCAAAAGAATATCGCTGGGAAACCGGCTATGAAAAAACATGGTACATAACCAATGTTTTTCAATCAATTAAATTCTTTTTAATAAATAAATAAATAAATTATAGGGAAGCAATAAAAGAAGATGATGATGGTTTGGTTGAAGGATCTATATCGGAAATTATATTGAAAGCAAAACGTAAACGACAAAATGAAAAACAGGGTCACAGTCGTTTGGGTATGATGAGACATTTGTATGTGATTGTTGATTGTTCCGAGGCAATGGGAATACAAGATCTTAAACCAACAAGGCTATTATGTACAATAAAATTACTGGAAATGTTTATAGAGGAGTTTTTCGATCAGAATCCAATTAGTCAAATTGGTATAATTGCGTTGAAAAGTAAACGTGCTGAAAAAATAACTGAACTAGCAGGAAGTGCTAGGAAACATATTCGTGCTGTTAAAGCGTAAAATACTGAAATAATATTAATATAACATGGCGCTAATATTTTACTCTTTTTCAGAATGAGTAAAACAACATTGAGCGGTGAACCATCAATACAAAACGGTTTAGAATTGGCGTTGAAAACATTAAAAATGGTTCCATCGCATGCGAGCAGAGAAATTTTAATACTGATCGGTAGTTTAACAACGTGTGATCCAACTGATCTAAATACAACAATTGATATATTAAAAAAAGAGAATATACGGTGTTCAGTTGTTAGTTTGTCAGCGGAAATAAGAATTTGTCGGTATTTGTCACAGCAAACCGGCGGTATTTATGCTGCTGTGCTAGATGATTGCCATTACAAAGATCAATTATTTCAACATGTGGATCCACCGTCAGCGGCAAAAACCCAAGAGTTTTCATTAATAAAAATGGGTTTCCCACATGGACAGAATGATTTAGGAAAAGATCCACCATTAACAATGTGCATGTGGTAATAATAATTATGCACGCAATGTTAATGCTTAATTTTATTTTAATAAATTTATTTTTCTATTTAAGTCACATTGACAGTACGGATGATCCAAGTAAATTATCTACAACTGGCTACCATTGTCCACAATGTTTAAGTAAATATTGTGAATTACCAGTTGAGTGTATGTCCTGTGGTTTAACATTAGTATCTGCACCACATTTAGCTAGATCATATCATCATTTGTTTCCCGTAACGAATTTCATTGAAAAACCATTTAATAAACAAGCAGATTTGTGTTATGGCTGTCAAAAAATATTTAACGACACTGATAAAAATGTATTTGATAAAAAAAAAAAACTATTTTCCATCTAAATACTAATCGTTTCATCCACTTTTATTGTAGATTTATACGTGCGAAGGATGTAATAATATATTTTGCATTGATTGTGACATATTTATACATGAGACATTACATACGTGTGTTGGTTGTACAACAAATTCCCAATCAGCGTTAATAGTAAGCCAAAGAAAGCCGATACCACCACCAGCAATAACGCACACCAATTTTGGACATCACAATACAATTTTATAGTTTAATTAAATATTTTGTGTTGACCGTGAAATAATTTATTTAAATAAAAGAGCAAGGAAAAATTATTTTAATCATCTCAGAGATACGTTTTTATTATCAATTTACTTTAATTAATTAATTAAACGATACGGAAAATATTTATATTAAAGTTAATTAAAATTTCTAAATTACCAGCGATTGTTTAATTAATTTTAATTTTCAATTAGGTAAAATCAATGTTTACTTTGCTTCAATTCTTCTGGTTGACTAATTCACACACTGATTTACTTAATTATCTTCACGGTTTGACACTGTGGGTTTTTTGCGTTTATAATAAAAAATGTTTTTTTTTTGTAATTATAAAATGCATAAAATACAAATTAAAATGATATTTAAAATAACAAAAGAGTAAAAAAAGAGGAAAAACAGATAATAAACAACAGGTTGGTGACGAGATTTTGAGCAGGTAAAGTAGTTTAAAAAGTAAAAAATTGTTCGTATAGAGACATGCTACGCTGTTGGTGTAATGCAGGGCTAGACATTTATTTTTATTCGTTCGGTAGATGTAGATGTTGTTCTTGAGAATCTTAAATGAATTCATTAAAATAACCTTAACCTTAACATTTTCAGGATAATAATAATAATTTTATAAGCACATAAATCTCACAAGTGCGTCTCATGTTGTATTATAATGAAGATTATACACGGAATGCCTAAAAATATCAGAATAATAATGAAATTCCTTCAAATATGCCTAATCTGGAACAGTTTTCAAGTTAAGTATTGTAAGTGATGATTTAAGACAACCTGAAGTATTTTGTTTACTATTAAACACATTTAACACGATTATAACACACACGCATCACCGGAGATTCATTCTAATTTAATTAAAACCTATTTAAACGATCTTACAAGATGTGAATTTAGATAATTTTTGCTTTAAAAACATCGCAAAGCAGAGACGTAACACCGTAAATACCAAAAAAACAAGAAGAGAAATTAATACTTTTTTTTCAACGGCTACATTTATAATTAAATACAAATAAAAAAGAAAGAATTTTCGTGACACACCTGGCACCATACCTTTAAACAGTAAATACTTAAATAACAAACAACAAAAAAAAAATTAAAAAACATTTTCTACTTGATTTAATAATTAATTAATTAATAAAATCAAAAATTCCTAAATAAATAACAAAAATTATATCCACTTATAACACAATAATCCAATCGTATCCCACCTGTAATTTAATTTAATTTTTATTATTTTCTAGTCTCTTATTAGATATGCTCGCGCGACCGCAGATTATTGCTTAATTATGATCGCTTGATAGCTGTCGCATTTTCGCTATTTTAGTGTGTGTGTGTGTGTGTGTGTGTGTGGTTTTTCAATAACATAACCGTTAATAACCGAACTTTTGTTTTATTTTGGTAGTAAGACATTTTTTTGCCACTAAATTAAAAATGATTTTATTTTTTTTTTCTAATTTTTTGAACTTTTAGTAAATTTTTTTTTTGCTTTTTCTTCGGGTTTGTTATTATTTTTTTTAATATCGATTATTTGTGATGGTGTCACGCGAGCGTTAAATTAAAGTTTTTATTTTGTTTAATCTGTAACGTTAAGTAAAGTAGAGTAGAGTAGCGTTTTAGAGTATTTTTTGTATATTCACATGTTTATATATGTATATATAGGTAAGGTGTAAGTATGGATATATGACTGTGGAAACACTTGAAAAAAAAAAAAAAAAAAAAATGAATAAAATTTACCCCACCAAAATGCTAAACGTTTTTATTTTTTTTTTATTAATTTATTTATTTATTTTTTATTATTATTATTGCAAATAATTTAATAATTTATTATTATTATTATTTTTTTTTTTGTTTTTCATTTTTTGTATTCAATTTTACAATTAGTTGTTTACAAGACAGTTAACACACTGGGTTAACAGCAAACAGTTGTTGCTCGGTCTCTATATAAAATTTTTAATTATTATTAGCTATATTTTTCTTATTTTTTGCTATTTAGGATTTTTACTTAATTAATTAATCAGTTTTATTTAAATCTATATTTTATTCCCTTTTATTTTATGGATTAAGTGTTTTATTTATTTAATTTTTTGTTGTGGAGTATTTTCTTAGTATAAATTAAAGGAACAAATCTGTGTTTTTAACATAAAAAGTGAAAAAGAAATTCATCAAATGACAACGCAGTTTAATTAATAAAAAAATTAAGTTTTTTTTTTATTATACAATAAAAATACGAAAATTTAATTAATTTATTCATTTGAAACAAGACAAGTTGATTGTTGAAACCAGATTAAAAAAAAAAAAAAAATCTTAATTAATTTTCTGTGCTTTAAACGAAAGTTAGTGTAATGGGAATACACAGGGAAAATGGTTTGTAAATTTGCATAAAAAAATATATTTATTATTATTATTATTTTTTTTTTTAATTAATTTTTGGAATCAAAAATTATAGAAAAATCCCCATCAAAAGTGATTAAAATATTTAAAAAAAAAAAAAAATTGTATTAAAATTATTAAATTAAAAAAAAAAATGAAAAAATAATCAAGTGGTTTGCACACATTTACGTTTAAACAACGAAACAATCATTATCTAGTTAATATTAATTAATTAATTGATTTATAAATAAATTTTAAGCACGTAATTTTAATTAAGTGGTACTTGCGATGTGTTGTGTTCTGTTCTTAATAAAATTTCAAAAAAAAAAAACAACAAATTGCTTCTTCTGAGAATTAATGAGCTTTTTCGTTCGATTTTATGTGACCAAAATATTAATTCAGTCTTCAGGCCTTGTACGTTACGTTTGTTTAAATTAAATTTTTGGATTTTCGGGGAATTTATGTATATAGAGATGATCCGTGTCATATAAACGAATTAAATTACCGCATAAAACATTTGATATTTGAATCAAAAAGAAAAAAAAAAATGCTTTTTAATACTCATAAGAATGCAAGGTGCTAGAATCTTAATTATTCAGTGTGTAATTAACAGGTGTTACAGAGTATTAATTTTGATTAAAATTCAGGTGTTTAGATTTTACAAAGATTTGTAACGTTTACGTTTTGTAACTAATTCAACCTACAAGTGTTATAACCAATCTACCGTGTTGTATTAAACTATGTGCATCTATATAAAACGCTTTTTTAAAAACATTATTAATCGAATAAACAAAATCCATACGATAATCAAAACATTTTTTAACCGAAAAATAGTAATAAAAAAATTTTCAAAAAGATAATTATAAAAAAATAGCAAAAAAAAAAAATAAAAAAAAACCTTGTGCAATAATTTAACAGCGAAATAAAAATATAAAAATAAAACGAAAATGATTATTAAAACAATTACAAAGTATATTAAAAAAAAAAATTAAATAAATAAAAGAAGAAAAAGAAGAAGCAGCAGAACAATCACAAGTTTCGCACATTTCTTGTACTCTTTATTATTTTAAATATAATGATAATCATCTTTATTATCATTATAATCATTAAAAATAATAATAAATTTTTTTTTTATAAGAATAAGAAGTGAAATTGTGAACAACCTACAACAAAGTACATCACATAACCTAGTAGTGGGATTCAAATAATTTAACAAACGATTCACTGTGGATAGGAGTGCATATAGAAATTATTGAAAATACAGATTAATTCCAGATTGAACGTCCGCTAGATAATTATTAATCGAATTTAACAGAACTAAACGAATCATACCGCAAACATAAAAATTCTACAAACTGAGTACACACAAATGTTTTTTGTAATTTCCTAATGAAATTTTTTGTTGAAATAGGATTAGTAAAATACATTTTTATTAATATTAAAAACTGAATTATACATGAAATTTAAATAAAATAAAAAAAAAAAATTGAATTACGAAACACGAAAAATTTCCATTTTATTGTTACTAAAATTTTACATGCAGTAGGAATTTTTTTTTTATTATAGTTTAGGCATAATTAACGTAAGATTTATACGATACAAATTATGACTTAAGAAATGTTATTTAGGAGATTTTAAATAGAATTACAGTAAGATCTTGCTTTACATTGCTTCGCGGTACTTAACGCGGTACTATTCAAAAACCTCTTAAATTTCTTATTTCTTTTTAACGCAGCTTTAAGCGTACGAATTTTACGAAATCCTGTACTAACAAATTCACTCACAATCAAATTTAGATTGACATTTTTTGAATAATCCTAGTTAATTCTGCTTTAACTTTACACAACTAACTGCACATTGCTTTCCAGAAGCAAAATATTCAAATAAACAATGAAAGAATTCCACCTTGCATTAAAACAATAATTTCAATTAAATTTTCTACAATTCCTATTCGTTTATTTCTTGTATTTTATAATATGAAATGTGAAGGCTTCAAATACTGAAAAATACGTCAAAAGCAACAGTTGTATTAAAAAAAAGAAGAATTAAAACCGCTACGATACTCCGTTTTATTTACCACGGTTCATTTAATATGAAGGCTGCTATAGTGTTATAAAAATTCATGTAAAATAAAATAAAAACAGTTTATTATAATCGATAATAATGTAATTATTGTAAAAGTAATAAAACAAGTCAACACTTAACACAATTCAAGGTGTTAAACGCGGTCAAGGTAGTTTAATACAAAAAAAAAAAAATTTTTTTTTTCTTCTCTGTTGTCTGCTTAATTTTGTTTAATCAAAATCCCTTTTGTTTTGTTTTTTTCTTCTTCTTTTTTTCACATTATGAATAAATATCTCAATTAAAGAAAAAAAAAAAAAAAACGTTATCACACTGCAGCACAATAATTTGTCTGATTTTCTTATTTATTTTAAATCAAAAATAAAATAAATTTAATTTAATTAAAATTATTTCTGTAAGTGTGTAAAAAGTAATTAATTAACGACGCACAACTGTTGACATTTGATTAAATGTAATTATAATTAAAAGAAAAAGAAAAAACTTAAATCACATGTAATATCCGTATAGAGAAGAGGAAGAATTATAAATTTGCGTTTTTTTAAAATAAAAATCAACTGAAAAATCCCTTCTCTTCGTTATGGAATTAATAAAAAATAAAAAAAAAATATAAAAAATTATTTCAAGATCATATAATTCAACAAGCAAACGAACAAACATCATGAATTATAATTAATTATTTATTTATTTATTATTATTATTATTATTATTATTGTTATTGTTAATAAGAACTGGGGAAAAACACATTCATTTTCATTACGTTTGTTTTCTGCTTTTATTTTTAACTTTGAATTATAATTTTTAATCAATCCGGATTATAGAAGTGAGATTTTATAAATATTTCACGTTTTTATTCAAACGTTTTTTAATTAGGGCTATTAAATAATGCTTGTTATGTGATAATAAACTTTGTTTTTTTTTTTTTTTAGTCTGTCAATAATGTTTTAATTATGAATTTTGTCTTAATCAAACACAGAAATGATGATAAGAATTCTTTTTTGTTCACATTTATGTCTTAAACATGTAAATGGTATGTTGAAATGATAAAGAGTTTTTTATTTTTTTAATTTATCTAAAGCAGAGGCTTACAACCTGTTCATGACGTTTATTGAAACATTAGAACTTTTATTGTTTTATTCTTGAGGATTGATTTTATTATCAATCATTTTAATACGAGAAAAGTAACTACCAGAAAGTCTATGTAAAATTTACGTTAATCTAATCACTCCTTGACAGTACAGCTACCTTGGCGGATAAAATACACAAAGTCAATGTCTAAATGGTTTTTTATTAGACTATGCAAGACTCACTAAACATATGCACACATATCATTAGTTTTGATCAAGAGAAATATGCTACCCTTTTGAAATTTGACCTATAATGAAACTTTTAAACAATTTTGTCAGTTCTGTACGTAAGTTATACCATTAAAAGCCTCGTAAAGAGTAAAAACAACAGATATTGCTGCAATATGCTTCAGACAATACAAAAGTTTTGACATCTAGGTTAAAAATTAACTAAAAATTAAATTTTTCTTTACCTTTTCTATGTTTTTTTTTCCAAAGCAAGTAAAAGGAATTTTCCAGCTACGGCAGCATAACTAAAACCAGAGTACTTATCACATTTTCAAAAAAAAAAAAAAAAAATATATTTTCCGGTTTATCTCCACTATAATAGTTTACTTCTATCTGGTGCCTATTGTGTATTTTTTCTTCATTTTATTTTTCAATAAATAATTATATTTGAAACCTAGAAATACAGGTAATTGATGTGAAAAAGGTAATTACATTACATAATAAAAACATTATTAGCAAAAAGAAAAATAAAAACTAAAAAGAACGAAACAAACAAACAAACAAACAAACAAACAAAAACTTTAATAAAAAATTTGTTTGCGTTTGATTTTGAAGAGGTATAAACAAAGTAATGAACAACACAAATACCGAGACAGGTAAAATAATTTACTTTTTGTAAATATATTTTTTTTTATAATAATGAACGACTTGATATAATAATAATATAAAACTTGTGTAAAAAACTTTCTAACTTTTATAAAAATACCACAGATACCAAATAGCAAATTACTTGTGATTTTTATTATACTTTAATGAACGAGTAAATGTGCGTTAAGATTAAAAGACAAATTTATTATTATTTATTAAACTGTGTTCATATATATATATATATATATATTGTTTGCCTTCATTTTAATTAAATAATTTATTTAGTTTTAAAACTTACTTCCTGTGCATGTTGCTTTAGAACACTTGACGCAAGTAATTTGTGAATAAAAGAATGAAAAAAAAGCACGAATTAACGAATTCATTAAGCTCTTGACAATCATTCCAAGTGTAGCTTCTTTAAAACCGTTTCTTCTTATCTACAATAAACCCGAAAAAGTGTTATAATAAGTATTCTCATTAATTTAGAAATAGATACTTACATAACAGATGAACAAAGCTTTATAAATCAATAAAATTCCTGTGAAAACACTTAATGATGTGATAACACAGAAAGTTTAAAACAGGTTAATTATTATTATTTTTATATTGTTTTTATAATTTTTAATTACTTATAATTATTATTATAAAATTAATACAACGTAAATCTAGGTTAAATAAAGATTAAAACAAGAAATTAATTATCGTAAAGAATTTTAATGCACTTGAACCATACGTTGACGTTTCCTTAAAGGAATTTTTTTTGTGTTTTGTTTTCTTTGTCACCATCAAAATGATGATGATTTTTTTTTTAAACATTTATTTACACATTTTTGCACATAATTACTTTAAAGTTTTTTATTTGTTTTAAAAATAAACAATTAATTTAAATAAATCCACGTTAAACATTAAAAATTAGTCGATAAAAGAAGAAAAAAAGTTTTTTTTTTACTCTTTAAACACGTTTATTCGTTTTTTGAATATTTTTCTTTATCACTTATAAACGTTTAATTGCATAATTATTTTAGTTTTTTGTTTTCTTCTTTGATATATTTAAATTACAACATTATTGAATTATAAAAAAACTTATTTTGTAATTTAAATATAATTGAAATTACTAAAATTACATGTGATGAAAAATAATTTTCCAATATTACCAGTCGTTGGTAATTAAAATTTATCTCAACTGATAAAAGCGACACTCTGTGTTATTAATAATAATTATTATGTTTTTTTTTTTTTGAAGCATCAATCGTATTTGAACTAATTTCATTTGTAGTTTTGAAACCTTGATTATCTATTTAAAAAAAAAAAAAATAATAATAATAATTTTTATTATGTAATTAAAATAATATTATTATGAAATTAGAAACAATTTAAATGATTGAAATCCCTTTATTTACAAAATATATATAAACGACCTTCACGTGACTGCAAGAGGCTTATATAAATATGAAAAGAAGAAAAAAAAAACTTTTAATTGACTGTTACGCTATGGCTATTTATTGAACTTTACGAATTTGGTGTTTATGTTAATTTTTTTTTATTTATATTTTTAAAAATGTAAATAAATAAATAATAAATGAGGAGAGAAAAGAGTTAATATTTGTATGGTCATCAAACTTTTATTAAGCAGCTGTTTTAATTATTTAAACTTTTACATTTACCTGTTTCGACGTGGTTTTGGTGTTTTTGTTTTGAAAATGTCACAAAATTTTATTTATTTTTTTAAACGTGTCCCCAAAAATGACTATTTACAAAAAAAAGAAAATGTGTCAATGTCACAATATTATATGATATTTATTAATTAAATATATGAAATATAATATAATATAGTTCTGAAAAAATAAAGAAATTTAATGCATAATAATATAATTATTAATATTAGGTAATTAAATATCAAAATGAAAATAAAAAATATTTTTATCTTTTACATAAAAAAGTTTTTTTTTATTTTTTATTTACTATAATTTCATTAATAAATAAGTGATTGGCTCATCCACCTCGTGCTTTATTATTATTAATTAATTAATCAACGTTTATTAACAATAATAAAATGATTAAAGAAGCAATAAATGCCTTGATTACAAAAAATTTATAAACACAATGCGGGTGTATTTAGCAATGACAAATTTATCAAAGATTTACACTTCAACTGTCAATAATTTTATTTTTTTGTTTTTGGTTTTCTTTTTCATTTAAAAAAATAAATAAATGCATGTAATTTACCTTGTTGTCCAATTTTTATGAATTAATTTATTTTTATTTCATTGAAATAATGTGTTTTGATTTAATTTAATTTAATTTTTGTATTATAGGTGTGGAGCGTCTTTGGCGTGCTGTGACACGACGAAAACATTCTATGGTTGATGAAAATGCAACACAATTGGCACGGGTATTAACATTATTTGATTTGACAGCGCTTGGTGTTGGTAGTACACTTGGATTAGGGGTTTATGTATTAGCTGGATCTGTTGCATATGAACAAGCGGGACCGGCCGTCACAATATCATTTCTTGTTGCAGCAATTGCTTCCGGTATTGCTGGTTTATGTTATGCGGAATTTGCTTCAAGAGTACCACGTGCTGGTTCTGCATATGTTTATAGTTATGTGTCAATTGGTGAATTAGTTGCATTTACAATCGGTTGGAATTTAATTCTTGAATATGTTATCGGTGAGTTTATTGACACGTTTATTTTTATTATTGCAATGACCTGAAGAAATTAAATTAAATTAATTTTAAAACATCCTTCATATTTACGGTGTTTTTTGTTGCTGTTGTTTCACTTTTATAAATAGTTACAATGTTATTTGGTGAATTAAAAAAAAAATTAACATAAAGTTCCATACGTACATAGATGGAATGAAACCAGTTTATATAAAAAAATGTTTATAATTTCTGTTTAAAAAATAAATAAATAATAAAACGCCTTTATAATGTTTCATAATTTGCTGCACTTTAAAGCACTTAAATTTCTAAGTACTTTAAAACATTTGTAAGGCTTGACTAGTTAATTAACAAGTCAAGCATCTACTCCAATTAATTTATTGTTGAAATTTTTTAATTAGGCATTTCAGTTAAAAAAGAATAATATAATTGAATGCATTTGTAATTCTTAAAATAATAATTAAAAAGAAAAAAAAACAACAAAAAATGAACAAAACAAAACCTAACTAATGTTTTATTTTTTAGGCACAGCAAGTGTTGCACGTGGTATGAGTGGCTATATCGATGCATTAATTGATGGGAAAATGTCGACATTTATGCGTGATATTTTGCCAATCGATGTGGATTTCTTAGCCAAGTATCCTGATATATTTTCCTTTATTATCGTGCTTTTGTTAGCTGTGCTATTAGCTGTTGGCGTCAAAGAATCTAGTTTAATGAATAATATTTTTACCACCGTTAATATGGTAACAGTAATGATCGTCCTTATTGGTGGATCGTTAAAAGGTGAATTAATATAAAATTATTGAAAATTCTCATTACTAAAATCGCTTTTTTTAAATATAATTAGCTGATCCTGCTAACTGGAACATTCCAAAAGAATCAATACCACCCGGTGTGAATGGAGGAGAAGGTGGCTTTATGCCGTTTGGTGTGGCTGGTGTTATGGCTGGTGCAGCTAAATGCTTTTATGGTTTTGTCGGTTTTGATTGTGTAGCAACCACTGGCGAGGAAGCCAAAAATCCACAAAGGAATATACCATTAGCTATTGTACTATCGTTGATTATTATTTTCTTGGCTTATTTTGGAATATCAACGGTGTTAACCATGATGTGGCCGTATTACTTGCAAAATCCTGAAGCTCCTTTCCCACATGTCTTCCAAGAAATTGGTTGGATTGAATTAAAGTGGATCGTTTCTATTGGTGCAATTTTTGCGTTGTGTACTAGTCTTCTGGGCGCTATGTTCCCACTTCCACGTGTCTTATACGCAATGTCATTGGACGGAATTCTTTATAATGTACTGAAACGTGTTAATCCAAGAACTCAAACACCTGTCATTGCAACTATGCTTTCTGGATTGTTTGCTGGTGAGTACTGATTATTTTTTTATTGGTTTTAAGTAATTTTTTAATTAATTAATTATGCTTTTAGGCGTTATGGCGTTAATTTTTGATTTGCATCAATTAATCGATATGATGTCAATCGGAACATTGATGGCGTACACAATTGTGGCAATCTGTGTTTTAGTGTTGCGTTATCAGGATGACGAGACAATGTTGTACAAGGAAGTTAATTTAGAGACACCGCAAGTGATCAAGCAGATTTTCAACATGAACTTTATCAAGCGGCCTAATTCCCTGTCATCAAACATTACGAAATGGTCGATAGTGATTTTCAGTTTAATAGCGATTGGTTTTTGCTGCCTGGTTACGTTTGCCAATATGGGTGATTTGGTAAATAGTCCAACTGTAATCGCGGGACTTGTGATAATATGTGCTGCCATGATCTTATTAACATTGGTAATTGCCAGACAACCGGTCGCTGATATAAAATTAAACTTCAAAGTGCCAATGGTGCCTGTGTTACCCTGTTTCAGTGTGTTAATTAATTTGTATTTGATGTTCCAATTGGACGTTTATACATGGATACGATTTTTGGTATGGCTGGTATGCGGTTTCATTATTTACTTCACCTATGGCATATGGAATTCAACCGAAGGCTCACCAAAGTCCATAGAGAATGGCGTTGACAGCAATAACAGCATTGGCATGACCGTTGTCACCAACAATGATTTACATTTACCAACGCACCCATCATCCCCACCATCAATTGATTCATATCGTAAAACATCTCATGAATAAATTTTTATTACAAAAAAAGACAAAAAAAAAAAAAACGAAATAATTGAATTGAGCCCACATTGTGATATATTTTAAAATTAGTAATTAAAGACAACAACAAAAAAAAAAAAATTAAATAAAAATTATATTTAAGTTAAATAAAAAAAAATCAAGGAGCTTTTAAGCTGCTTTTTTTAGTTTAAAAAAAATGGTCCAACCGCAGCAATTTGCGAATTTAATTCTTGTGTTACTGTTCTTGTTTTGTGTGTAAATAAAATATTTTATTGATAATAAATAAGATTTAAAAATGATAATAACATAAAAAAAAAAATTATTCAAGCGTCTCCACCATTAAACAAAATTGTTTGTTTGTTTTTAATTTAAACCAGGCGTCTCCACTATAAAGAGGATATTTCGTTTTACATTTTAACGACGTCACTGCATGAGCGAAATATTTTTGTTTCAATTTTGTTTTTGTTTTCTTATGAAATTTATTTTCATTCTCCGAGTAAAAGCTATTTTAGGACACCTACACCTAATTTATCAAATAAACTATAAACAAACAGACCGCGCCGTACGTTTAGAATGAAATTTTGTCTGTTGTTGTTGTTGTTTTATTTTCTTTAACATTTCTAAGGTACTACGCCGTACTCACTTTATTTTCTAGTGAACTTTGGCTAAATGAAAATTTTGCTAACAAAATACAACAACAATAGACATAGGAAAAACATATGATTTTCATCGTGCATTCAATACGTATTCAGTATATAAAGTTTATAAAACTACCCGACAGCAGTGTGTTAAATACAAAATAAAAAAAAACATCGAAGAACAACAAACAGAACAGAAGAAAAAAAAATAAATACGAAAATTCCTACACACAGCCAGTCATCATTCAGTTTCTGATGTTGATTCAGTTTCTATTTAGGTTAGTTCAGTTGGATTTGTGTACTACGTGTTGTCTGACGTTTGGCACAAAAATATAAAAATAAAAATTTAAATTTAAAAAAAAAGTAGAAGAAGAAATTTCCATAGTATTTCAGTTACGAAAGCAATAATAATAAAAAAATTTAATTAATTAATAATAATAATAATAAAAAAATTAATTCACAGGAAATTTTAATTTATTTTGTGCGTTGAAATGTTTTAAATTTAAATTAAGTTGTGTTTAGCGTAGAGTAGTGAAGTTAAGTGACGGTTTTTTTTTACTTCGGTTTAATTTTTGTTTATTAAATTTATTTTGTATTAAACGCAGTAAAAGAAACTCCCCCACACTCAAATATAGTGCGGTTTATTATTTAAATTAATTAATTAAAAAAGAAAAATTAAAATTATTTGATTAATTAATTAATGATTGTGCTTTGTTACAATTGCTATAAAAGCTACAAAAGCATTAATAAAATTATAAAATCACCAGAAGCAACAAAAGTAATTTAGAGGAAAATAAAGGAATCAAATTGGGTAATTTGCATCCTGTTTTATTAAAAGTTTTTTTTATTTAATTAAAAGAAAAAAAATTCCTCGATGTTTTTTTTTTTGTTAATACAAATCGTGAAGGACAGAAGTTTGTTGTAGCTGGTCAAACTGGTTCTCAGGTTGTTTTTCTAGGAACTCAGGGGTTTTTTTTTATTGTTAATTTTCTACAATGTTAATTACGGTTGTGCTTTTAGTTTAATAAAATATGAATCAAGGTTACAGGACTCGACAAAACAAAAAAATAGCAGAGATATACCTCGGTATACGTTCACAACGAATCGTTTTAAACAAACCAATCTTGTCCACTAAAAACGATTTTTCTGTATAAAACTAATTTTATTTTATAAGTAAATTTCTCAGTATTTTCTTTGCTATATTAAGCGTACTAAAGTACGATTAATTTTAGCTTTCAAAATACATTATAAGACGTTCTTATCAGATAACAAAGAAAGTAAAATAAGCCTGGAGACAAATCTAACGTAAATTTATCACATTTTTGATATCATTACACCAAAATTTCGTTTTTTTTTTTTAATTAAATTTTTCCTTTTTCATTTTCTTATTGTTTTATAAAGAAGTTCATCGGCACATTAATAATAATCGACGAAAGAAGAAAAAAAACGAAACTTAATTGAACGCCAACTTACTGTATGTGTGGGTGAAGCAACAAAACACCGTAAATGATCGTAATGAACAGAATACAAAGGCAAAAGTAGTTTAAAAGTTTGTTAACAAAAAAAAAGAAAAGAAAAAAAGGCGAATTTAAAAGCAAAACAAAATTTGTTATTTTTTTTTTTATTTTCTTCTCTGTGTCTTATCAATTTAAATTAATTTTGTTGTGCAGTTTCTTTAAGTTTTTTCGACACGAATCTTTGTGCTTTTTTCTTGCTTTATTTAATAACAAAAAAAAAAAAAATAAAAATTTACTTTGGATAATTGTTATCAATTAAACTTAGCTTTTAAGCACGTTTTTGTTTAATTGTTTACAATTTAAGTGAAAATAAATGATTTTTTTAATACAAAAAGCTACAATTAATATTCTAGCTTGATTTCAAACTACTTATTCTATGTACTTAGTAGTTTTACTTTAGTGTGTTTGACTCAAGTATTTAATATTAACGAAAGAAATCTCTCTTGATTATCATTAACAATTAATAATTAATTTTATGATTATTATCAGTAATTAAAACTAGTTGGTAATCACAATGATTTATTAAATTTTTTTTTATTACTTAACATGCATTACATACATTACGTTATGTTATCAGTTTAAACCACAAGTATGTAAAACATTAATTACTGTGATAAACCGATTGATTTTTGTTGTTTTTTGTTCTTGTTGCTGTGATAATAAATAACTTTGTGGTTTGTTCTACGGTAACGAAACATATGTCTACGTTGTTTGTAACTAAAAAATGTTGTTTGATCTTTAAATCAAGAAGGTAAAAACTCTTGGAAACTTTTTATTTTCTTTTCGTTCGTCTACTATGTTGTGTACCTCAATAAACAACCGTAAATTGTTGTAAATCAACTAGACGGACATGGACAAATTTAAGGCTTTATTTTTTATGATTAATGATTTTTATGGTTGTTTGTAATTTAAATTGATCAATAATCAAAATAAATTTTTAATTTTTTCGACGCCGAAATGTTTACTTTTTTCTTCTCCATTACCGATAAATCTCACCTCTTTGGTGTTTTCAGTTTAATTTCAGAGCTTTTATTAAAGGTAATCAGACTAAGCAAAGTAATTAATTGAATGGTAACAGTAGGATGTTATTAAATACACGCTTAACAATTAATCTGAATTTTATTTCTTCCTGCAGGTAATAATAAATAAGAAAAAAAGAAAAAACCTAAATTCTTTGAATCTTATTCCCGAAGATCATTTCATTACATTTGGATAAATAGTAAGAATAAGGAATCAAGAAAAAAAAAAACAAACTCACAAAATTTCTGTTCCATTGAAATTATTCTTGTTACAAAAAAAAGTTGCTTTGAACTTTTGCTAAACAAATTTTTATTTTGTTTAGAATAGAAAACTTTATTATTTTCTTTCGTTAAAGCTCAGTAAACTTACGGTTTATGCTTTATTTTCTTTTTGTAACTTAATAAAAGCTTAATAAATTTAATTAGTTAACAAAAAATAAAAAATAATAATATTTTTTTTATGTTTAAATGTCAACGAGAACATTAAGTTTAAAACATTACGTAATTTTTGCTGCTTTATTTCATTAAGCTCTTTCACCTTTTTCACCTTTTTTGTGTGTTGCTGTTGTTGTTGTTGTTGTTTATTTGAAGCCTAGTGACTGTGTAGACATGCTTTACACAGAAACACACAATAAGAACTAAAATATCGAGTATAAATAACGTTTTTAAATAATAAATAAGGAGATTTTTTTTTATGTGTGCGGTGGTTATTTATTGGTTTTCTAAATAATTTATTAGTGAGAAATGAAAAAATAAAATTCAATAATTATTGTAATGATCAGTAAATACGGAATCAAATGAGTTTCTTTTTTCTACTTTCTTTCCCTCTTTTTCTCTATTTAAGTTTATTTTTAATTAAATATTGTTGGCAGAATTACGGTTACAATTTTTCATAGAAAAAATAATTTTAACTTTGAGGTCGTTTAGTCATTTAGTGTTAGAGGCGAGCCTTTGTTTTAATTAAACGAAGCTTTTGAATTTTTTTATTTTTTTTTTTAAATAAAAGTATTTATGCTAAGGACATATGTTTGTCATAATTTTAAAGAGTTATTAATAGCTCATTTGGAAGCATAACTGATGAATTTTATTTCGGAACATTATTCCCATTAATAATTAATTTTTGACTGACTTTGTAATTAAGCAAAAACTGTTTTATGCCCCTTTTGTTAAAGTATTTTTTTTTTTTATGTTCAAGTAGAAATTAACACTTTAAACATAGCTTTAATTGATTTTCCACTACATTTTATATATAATAACCAACCAGCAAAACGTTCAAACAAAAGTGTTTTTAGTTTTTCAATTAAATTTGTTTTTACCTTTGCTTTATGTGTTTAAACGTATAGCTTTTAACACCAATTCAACACGTTTATTTATATACTTTTAAAGCACTTAGTACTTTTACATTAAATAAATTTCATAAAAAGTAGTTTTTTTTTTTTTTTTTTAGCTAATTAAGTATAGAAATTAATAAAATTTGCGTTTGTATGTAACATAACACGTTATTTTCCATTTATTTACCACAATATTAATGCTGTAAGAGAACTTTTTTTTTTTTTTTTTGCTTTGTTTTACACATAAATAAATAAACTAACGAGATTATTATAAAGGAATAGAAAAAAAAAATTTAATGTAAAATACGCTGGTGAAATTTAAATAAAGAATGAACTGGCATCTGGGATTCTGGGCTTAGGGTTGGTTTTTTATAATCTTCTTGTTCTTCTTGTTTTTTTTTTGGCGTTTTAAATTTTATTTCTTTTGTACGACATTAATGCGAAAAATCAGATTAATAAAATCAGATAATAATTTTTGTGTTTAAAAACCATCTTGTCGTGTTTTTAGAAATGTAATAAAAACAAGAAGAAAAAGAAGAAGAAGAAGAAGACGAAAAATAACGTTGCGATGCGTTATTGTGAGTAACGTTATTCCGCGTTACGTTACATTGCGTTAAATTCAATAAACTTATGCAGTGAGTTTTTCTTTAAATTTATTCTCATTGTAATTTTTATTTAACATTGTTAAACAGACAACCAATCAAAATGTACCAAGTGATCCACCACGATAATCATTTTCTTTACAACAATAATTTGAAGAAGACGAGCGATGTGACAATCAACAAAAACGAGCCACAAACATCCAACAAAACATCTTAAAAAAAAAGGTGAAATTCTCATGAGAATGAAATGAGATGCTTGCCTGTAGATTTTTATCTTTTATTTTGTCATCAATTCTATCGATTTCATCACAATAAATCAATTTTTCACCAAACAAAAAAAAAAAAAAAAAAAAACATGCGGATGGTGCTTTCGGTTCGTTTATTAAATGTGATTCAAAAATCTCAATTTTTTTTACCCGTTACAAATATTTCAAGAACTTTCACCAAACATTTTGTGTACGTAAGCATACTGAAATTATTATTAAAGCAACTAAAGCACTAATAATAACGCGTTTTTTAGTCTAAAGATTTTTGTGTATAGTTGATCAGATGTTTTTCTTATTCCATATTGGATTATAAATGATAAAAGCACGAGAAGAAATGAAAATAGCGAACAAATAACTTAAAAAAAAAAAATGCTGTAGTAAAATTTCCATAAAAAAAAGAAGAAGATGAAGAAAAAAAATCCTATTGAGACTTTATCGTTTTGTTAACCTATTTTTGGTTGCCTTGCTTGCTTGGTTAATATGAAAAATAATAATTTATTCACATCACAGATGAATAAATTTTTACAGAGATTAAAGTTTACGTGTATTGGATGATGCGCCTGATGGTTCATTATTACGACTTTTGCTTGTTTGTTTATTTCCCTGTTTATCTATTTACATAAATATATTTCAGTTAGGGAATGATTAAACTGCAATAATGATGATTTAAATACAGATGAACGTTGTTAATGGTTTTTTCTGCTGTTTTTGTAAAATGTTTTACATGGCGCCTGAAAGACGATAATGATTACGATTGAAGCTTTGAATGCTGCGTATTCTCTTTTCTTTTTTTAAGCTTAATTATTATCAAACCCTGAAGAATGATGGTAATTTTCTAGAGTTAAATTGTCATTCTTGATTTTTAATACAATAAACACTGTACAAATGTGTAAACAAATATGTTTTTCTCATTTATTTCACTTTTTATTTGATTTAATTAAGCGTTAAGGATTTTTCTCTTATTATTGGTTTAAACAAGTGAAATTACATGTAAAATATAAATGTTTGCAATAAATATACATTTCTATCTGTTAATTTGAATAGCATGATAAACAATTAACATAACATAACATAATATTCAAATGTAAATTAGTTTTGAGTGGTTTATTTGCAGTTGACAGGTAAAAAAAAAAAATATTTTTGTTACAAAAACACTAGAAAACATAATTTTCATATAATAAACGATTTGACATGAATGGAAAATGAAAAACCGAATTACTGTAAATATTTATTCAAGTGCAATTGATTGATTAAATAATGAAATATAATATTGATTAGATGACAATTTAGACAAATTCTATAATAATTTGCATTATTTGTATTACGGAAAATGTATTTTGCGATTTGTCTTAGGTTAGAGATGTAGAAACTAGAAAAGGGGTTTTTCCCCACTTAAATTACTTAATTTCCAAGTATATGATTTATATGATATATAATATATATAGTATATGATAAATAAATTTACCATTTAGTTAATAATCGTATTATATGAACGATTCAGTGTTAAAAGTAATTGATCGACAAAAGCTAATTGTTTACCAATAAAAAAAATAAAAAAAAAAATCTTTCATTAAAATCGAAATAATCTTCTATTATTGTTATACTTTAGGGGTTGAATAATGAATTATTAAGTAATTATTATTATTATTGAAGTGTTTCTGTACGTGGATTATAAAACTTTATGTGTTTATTGTTTAAATCCGCTAAATTATAGTGCAGTGCAGTGCAGAAGGTGTGTCACGGGTGGCTTTTCTTTTATATTACTTTAATGTCGAAAACACGTAATTTCACCCAACAGTTATCAATAAAATTAATTACCTTTCAGTTATAATAATGATATTGTCTAGTCGGTAAAAAAATTAAAATTTCATTCGTTATTAATAAATATCGCAAGTGAAGAAAATACAAAATTTTCTTTGTATTATTTTGAATTGATTTCGTTTAAATGTTGACGATGTTGTGATTATTAATGTAATTAATGTTGTTGCGATGATTTTATTTATTTTGTTGAATTAACATGTCATCATTTTTTTTTTTATATCTAATTTATAATTTACGATTATTCTATCGTGTAAATATAATTTTCACCATTATTCAATCAATAAATCAATAAAAAAAAATTCTATTTTTGGTTATAAATTCAAACGAAATCAACTTCAACTCTCAACACGATCTATAAGAGATAGAGGGTGGAATTGAGTGTACCAATTGATATTTATTGAAAAAACTGTAATGAAAATCTCCATTACCTTCCCAGTAATCAGAAAAACCATTTTTAAATCAAACTAATAATTATGTTAAAAATCCACAAATTTACATGATAGTCTAATTAATAAAATGTGATTAAAAATTTTCCAATTTTCTTTATATTTTCCTTACAACAATTTCTTCAAAAATAATGCATTTTTAATATGGACATTGACCGATTCCCGGAAAAGTAATGGGAATTTTTTATTAAGGCATACGGGTTATCACTACAGTTTTTCAATACCTTTCAATTGATACAAAATTCAATACTCTCTACCTTTTATAGATCGCGTTGAGTGTCTAAGTCTGTTGATACCATACCTATAAATTTAACAAAAACCACCTAGTTAAATTGTTTATTAATTGCAATATTGTTAAAGGCGCAAACGATTAATCACAAACTAAACTGTATAACTGACTAATGGCTAACTGTACATTCATTTTAGTTTATTCCACTAGTAATAAATTTTGTTGCAAATGTTCTGTATCTCTCTTTACCTTATTGTTGTCATCAATTTTAATTAGACTACATTGTTTCAACTCCTACAATACAAATACAAATCTATTCTTAGTTTGTTTTGTAATGTTTTTATGTGCTGTGACGATGAAAGTTTTTTTTGTTTGTTTTTGTTTTATTGTTATCAACAAACAGAAAAATGTGAAAAAAAAACCACTCAACAAAATATGTCATATATTGAAAAATTGATAATTTGTAACAACGGGCAACAGAAAAAGACAATGCAGCAGGATAAATGCTTATAAATAGATGCTAGAAATAATATTTTTCATGCCTTTTTAATTATTTAGCTAATAAAGAAAAAACATCGAACCACATGTGAATCGTTCTATCTCTGGCTATATGATGGAAAAGAGTTTTTTTTTAAGTTAGATTACATCCCCACGGTTTAATTGAACATTTACTGTAAGATAGGATACTCTAGAAGCACCGAAAATGTTTGTGAAAATCGGTAATAAGCTGGGATTTACTATGGAAATAAAACATTGACTTAGTTTTATATTTTTACAGACAAGTTTCGTCAATCATTTCAATTGCAATTTTAATTTTCTAGTTAAAATTACAAATTCTATTAAAAAATTATTCTTATTCGTTGTCTAATTTGAATTTATATGAGAGTTCAGGAGTTTTTTTTTATGAAATATCTTTGATTCCTTTTATGTGAATACACATATATGAGTAGTTAGTTTGTTAGGTTGTTCAGAAGTTATTCTCTATCAGATGTATTTTTTACAGAATTATTTTATTTTGATATTGCTTTTAAAAGTAAAATTTTCTAAAGTAGGAAGTTTCTGAAGTACGATTTTCAGGAGTAATTTAAAAAAAGTGTTTATTTATTGTTATGTTATACAGTAGAATTTTGATGTTATAAATATGCTATAATATGCTGTGCGGTGTTTGAGAATTTTAGAGAGGTTTTCAAGAGCTGTTCGTTTTATTTTTGAGTGTTTTTCAGTTATCTTGTTTTTTGGTTCAACGATTTGATGTACTCTTGAAGTAGTCTAAACATGATTTTCAGGAGTTATTTTGAGACATTTGTTGTTTCTTCATTTTTTTTAAAGTTAAAAACTTGAATTTTGAAGATATGCTACATTGTACAGAGATTTATTAATCTTTAGTAATATTTTCAGGAGTTACGTTAAAACTAATATTATAAAAAATTAGAGTTAAGCTACAAAGTGGTATTTTATACAGTGGTTTTCAGGAATTTCATTATTCTAGACATCAGTTCACTGTTTTTGTTGCAATTAAAACTTTAAAATCAACACTTTGATATAATTAAATAATCTAAAAATAGATTTGAGTGGTTTTACAAAAGTTATTTTTAGAAATCTATTGTTATATGAAGTTTCGTTCCAAAAACTTAACGAATAAATATTTAATAAAACTAAAAATGCAATTTTGTTGTCGTAATATGACTAGAAACTGACAAAACATATTAATTCACTTCATAAAACTAATTTTTTATTTCTCATGTATTTTTTTTGAGAGATTATTCCGCTAAATTTACATGTGTAGGATGTATAATGTCGCTTCTGTATATTACCAAATGGTTTTATTAATTATTAAAAAAAAAATCTTATTAACAATTGTAAGAAATGTGGTTACAATATGTAATCCTGCAACCTAATTTACATTCGCTTGTCCCACATAATTAGCAATAACCCATTACTCTAATTAGTTATTTTTTTCTTTGTTTGTTTATATTAGTTCTTTTTATATTACTAATTAATTAATTAATTAATTAATTAATTAAATAATCGTATTATACCATGTGTTTTGTTAATTCTCTTTCCATAAACACGTGCTTTTAATTTGTGCGTTTGTTTGGTTATTTTAATTAAAAACAAAAAAAAAATTGCATTATGTATGCAAATGTGAGTTAAATGTTTGTAATTACAGTAAATTTATTTCTAGTTATCGATTGAATAATATTTTAATTATATTATCGTTATAGTATAACAATGATTTGTAATTAAATAATAAAAATACTAACACGATAACAGTTTAAATAATTTAATTAAATCATTGTGTAACTGAATACTGAATCCATCCAATGGAAAATATAATTCAATACACAAGAACGCGCACAGAAACGTTTTCATTTTTTTTTTTTTTTTAATAAATTACAGAAAAAGAGTGAAAATTTCATAAAAACAGAAAAAAAAAATCTTCTTTTAGTGGAAACTGTATTATGAAAGTTAGTTAGCTGGCAATGTGATGGTAAAGTTTAAAAAAATAAAAAAAATTGTTGTCAAGATGAAAATTTATTTATTCTGGTCTAATGCCAAAAATTGTCTTTTTCTGTCTTTTTCTATTTCTTTTATTCAATTTTCTTTGGCATTTTCGTTTTATTTTCTTATTTTTATTCTCTTACTAAGAAAAAAAAAAAAATAAAATAAAAAATTCAAGAAAATGTCTCAATTCGTTGCTATTTTCTTTCCTTTTTTTCAGCATTTGTCATGTAAAGAAACAAAAAAAATAAATGGGGGTCGTGAATTCAGTTGTGCCTAAATATACATTTACTTATCATCCGCATAATAAAAAAAAAATTTAATCTTTTCTACGTAAAAACAAGGAAAGAAGAGAAAAAACGAAATAAAATTTATTTTGTGAATGAAAGTTTCAAAGAAAGAATGAAGAAGAGGAAAAAAAAATATTTTTTTTTATTTGGCATTAGGAATTTTTTTTTTCTTTGCATTTTCTCAAAGCGGCTTATAATGTTTTCTTAATTCTTTTATCGTTATTTTGGGTTTTTTTTATTTTTTTTTATTTTTAGTCGTTAATAAATTAAAAATATTTTTTTTTTGTTTTGCTACATGAAAGCAGATATGAGTTAATCGCTACAACAAAGTTTGCGTGGTAATAATGCTGGATGCTTTTACAGAGATGGAATTAGTTTGTTGGTTGTGTATTACTCGTACTGGAGTAATAATCATACTAGTGTATTATATGAGAGTAAAGTTGTTAAAGAAGTTTACTTATCTATTTAGTCTATCTTATCTAGCTTTAAATTTATGGTAAGGAAACATCAGAAATTTTATTATTAAGAAATTTCTGTGGTTTAATGCGAGATTTTTATTTTTTACTACAGTAATAATGTTTCAAAACTTCATTAACTTAAAACGAACATTAAACATTAATAAATTTCATAAAACTTTCATGTGAAAGTGATAAAGTTTATTGTAAAGTCTAGTAGGCAAGACTTTAATTTGCTTTAGTGTGCAATTTAGATTTTTAACTACAGTAATAATGATTCTCATTACAAAACTAAACACTTAAAACTCATTAAACAAACAAAAATAAATTAGCTAAAGCTTTCACATGAAAATGTCAAAGCTGTTAAAGAAGTCTTCTAATAGATAGATATAATTTATGCCGAAGCATTAATCTGCTTTAACGTGTGATTTACTACAGCCAATAACGATTCTTATTACCAAACTATCACACTAATTGGACTTATAAAAAAAAATCAAAAACTTTCACGTGAAAGTGTCAATGTTTACATGTAAAATCGAATTAACTATAGAATATTATACAGACATTTGTTATTTTTTTAATACAACTCTGGACAATTATCTGTTTAATTAAAATCCCAAAACAACAACAACATCCACAATAACAGCATACAAATTTAATTAACTAAAATTTTGTAATGCATTCTAAACACGGATAAACTTTGTTAACAATAAAACGAAAAGAAAAGGAAAGAAGAAAAGAAAATAATTAAAACTAAAAACCCGAAAAGAGTTTATTATCATCCGAATAGAATTTAATGTAATTAAAATCATGATAAAGCAAAAATTATAAAAAAAAATTTATATTTTTTTTAAGTGAAAACTTTGTAAGAATATCCAGTAAATATATTTCAGTAATAACGTCAAAAACAAGACATAAAAATATGAAATTAAAATGTGAAAATTTTCACATTTTTAAATCATGATGCATCCATATATTTTACATTTCTTTTTTATTGCACGTTATTTGTTATCATTTGTTACAAAAATAAAATAAAACATAAAAAAAAAAAGAATTAAATTCCGTAGAAGGAAAGATCATAAATTTTATTTTTATAAACGAATTTTCAGTAATAAAAATATTGAAGCCAAGAATGAAAATGGGCAAAAGAAAAAAAAAACTTGCATTGCGTCAGTACTGTTAAGGCGAAAGGTTATGCGATGTTTGTTACTGGGTGGTAGACTGAGATTTTATATGTTTTTAATGTTGTGATACCGGGGATGAAAGGGGAAAACATTACGCATTGTTGTCTTGGTTAATATTAGTCATAGCAGTGTATCGTTTTCATTACCTAACACAATGAATTTTTAGTTGATTTTAACAAAACAATTAGCTGGTTTATTTCCTGTTAAATGTAATTATGAGTTTAAGGAGTAATTTCAAAATATAGACATGCCTAACAGTATGGTATAGTCGTATTAGATCTACAAAACACTTCTGATTACAAGCTTTGACAATTTTCACTCAGTCGGTGCGTATGCTAATCTGTGTGATGCTAAGCAAAGTTAATAGGTGAGAAAAAGAACTTGAAAATTAAAAATTTTTAAGACATATTAACTACATCATTTACGTGTTTAAAGAACAATCTTGAGCGCTTAAAAACTCTCTACTAATTAACCCCGCTTTAACACAAACGTAATCAAAAGTAAAATCACTTTTAAGTTCCATTCAAAGAAAAACTTTCCAGTTCCATTAACTAAACCTATTAACACCAGTTAAACATATTTCTCTTCAGTTATCACGTGAAATATACTTGATTGTTATTTATTAAAAACAAAATTAACAAAAAAAAAATTTCCAGTCACTAACAAATCCCAATGACTGCATTTGATGGTTAAATTTAATTAACTATGAAAATGCAATTAAATTATAATAAAAAAACAAAAAACAAAAACAAAAAATTCTTCTGCTATTTCTATTTTTCGTTTCGTTTTTTTTGTAATTAAAAATTCCGATTAATAAAATTAAAAACAAAAAAAAATGTTTAAATTAAAATTCTTTTGCTATTTGTATTTTGTGTGTTTGATTAAAGTTTTTTTCGTTATTGTATTAAAGGTGGTGTTTTTGCTATAAGTTTCTCTAAAAGACAAAAAAAAAACTTATTTTCAGAATACGTTGGAAATTTCTTATTAACTTACATACTCTTTATTTACCCTTCTTTTTATTCCATATTTCATTGGAATTTTGAGTGGAATTTTAATTTTAATACGATGTCATATGTGTTTTAATACAGTAATTTGTCATTTTTCATATGTATTTATTGGGTGTTGTTTGGCGTGAGGATAAATATAAATTTGGTTGTACGATGTATAATTCACTCTGATACAAGAATTGATGATTTTTTAATCTGTTAACCACACTAAAAACTCTGTTAAATTGTTTACGAAAACACAATACATGTGATTAATGTTGTACACATTTAGGCGAGTTTATAAATACAGAAAATTGATTTAGGTCAAACAATTTTTGATAACAAAAACACACAAAAAAAAAAAAAAATGTAATTTAAGAGCTATAATTAATTAAATTTTTTTATTTTTTTAAATATATATACGTTACACATATGCTAAGACAACAAAAATATAATTAAGGTTAATAAACTTTTGTAAGGCACCAAAAGAAATGAAAACGAAAAGACGAAAAAAATTCTTCAAAAACCATCTGGTTTTATAATGAAAAATCTTTTGCATTCATTTCTGTGACAATTTTAACTGAATATTCAATACAAATACAAAAAAAAATAAATATTAATAAAAATGACAATAAAATTAATTAAATTAAAATAACCTTACACAACTAGAACAAAACCATAAATTTTCTGTTAAAACAGAAAAAGAAAAAATATAAAAAAAAAAAATAAATAAATTGGCTTCAATCCAGCTTGTTTATGTTTATTTTCTAAGGAAAAATTATTAAAAAAAAAAAATGTTTGATAAAATAAATTTAAATTGAATTAAAATATTTATTTGATACAAAAAGAAAAAAATGAAAAAAAAAAAAAAATCACAATTCGTCCTTACAAATCTATTTATGCTTGTGTATTTTCGTTTTCTTATTCTGTTGTTAATATGTGACATTTATGTTGTAAGCTTAAAAAGGTATAAATTACGCTGCAAGAGTTTTTAAGCAAAGTGGTACTGCGTAGGTTTATTTATATTCGCTATTTTGTAAACATTTCCGGTTGAAAAAGGAATTGTTTATTAAATAATAATAATAATAATAACAACAACAGTAAATAGTCACAGCAACAGCAACGACTACGTCATGTCCATCATTAATCGTTTTTCTTTTGCTTGCTGTTATTCGCTTATTTGTAATCAAATAAAGAAAACTTTTTTTTTTGTTTCTAGGACACTGATATTTATATATCTATATTCTTAGTCCTTTTTTTTTCTATTTCATTTTTCTTATCCTTTTGCGTAATGTTTTGTTATTAGTTTTGGCCTTTCTTTTGCTTTATTATTTTTTTTTTCCTTACTTTTTGTAGCTTTTGGCTACAACATTTTTCGATCCTTGTAATACGATGCTGACATACTAAATATATTTATTGGTTTGAGCTAGTTATGTACAATAAAAACGTATTATTCGTCTACAATTTCTGTTTTTACTGTTTGGTTTGGCTTATGACAAAACTTTCAACATGAAATGGTTCGTAAAAAAAAAATATACAACAGGAATTGGGTCTTTCGTTATTCGATTAAAGAATGCTTGATAGACTTTTTATATGGCCTTTAGTCATAATAAACGGACAATAATTAAACAATCAAATACATGCTTTTAAACACAAAATGAATAAAAAAAGTAAAAGATCTATAACAAAAGCGCTTAAAGAATAGGAATTTCAGCAATTGAAAAAGTAAAGAGTGATCAGGAATTATAACAGAATGATTTTTAAAATAGTATTATATGCTATAGCCTAGCTTGTATAGCCTCCTTTTGTCGACAAGGTATGCTATGAATAAATTTAAAATGTGACTGAAGCTGAGTTAAAACAAGTGGAGACGCCTGGTAACAATTGCACCTAATACATTTTTTTCTTTTTTTTTTTTTCAATTTTCCTTATCAATTTCCAATGTTAATAATTTGTTTTTAACCTATTTTATCACGTATTAAAACGTGTAAAGGTTGTATTAAGAAAATTGTCGTCTTTACATTGTTTTTGTTTTTTGCTGCTTTTTGATGTTTTTTCTCTCCCTGTACTTTTCTTTTTTATTGTCTTGTATGAGGTGGTAAATGAAAACAGTTTATTATGTTATTAACACGGAGAGTCTATATAAAAACATAACAGAAACATGCAATCATAATAATAATAGTTATTATAATAATAATAAAAAAAGAAGAAGAGATTTAAGGAAAGGTTAATGGAGAAAATAATAAAAAAGGAATGAAATAACAAAAAAAAAAAAAGAAAAAAATCGAAAAAGGTTTTAACCGATGTTCCCTCTTTTTTTACGTTCTCGTACTGGCGTTAAAGGTTTTTTTTTAAATTTATTAAAGACAGGAAAAAATATAAATAATTTAAATTAAGGCATGTGCTTTGAGTCATTTTTTTTGGGTTAATTAAATAAAAATGTCAGCTAAAATCACCTTAGAGTCGCTTAATGATGAAAAAGCATCGTTTTAATGTTCGTTCATTGCCTCATCATAATTTTGTGTTTGAATTAATATATAAAAAAATGTCTTATAAAAAAATTAACACTTTGAAGGCTTCAACGCTTTGAACGCTTAAACATCAAGCCTTAGATTAAAAGAAAAAAATGTTCCAATTTTCATTAAATCAATAATTCTTTGTGTAATCCTATACTGATGTAGGCTGGGATGTATTATTAATAATTATCTAAACAAGATTATGACCAAAAAACATCTTCCTTATATAATAAATTTATTTATTAATGCATTTTTGGTTGTAAATAAAACATAATTAAGCTTTAACCTTTATTTCATCTTTTACGAATAATTCATTTATGCAAAACTTGATTACAGCTACATTGAATATATATTTGGATTATTATTGATAATCATAACAAACAACCACTAAAAAGCTTCAAGATATAAATAACGATATTTAATAAAAAATAATCGTCTCACATCCGTCAGTGAGTTGTCTTTACTGTGCTTTTACTATACACAAAATAGCCAATGAAGTGTATTAAGTTATTTCTTGTTTTGTTTTAGTTAGTTGGTAAAAGTTTTTATATAATAATAACTGAGGAGGATAAATAATAATAATAATAATAATAATAATTATGATAATAAAAAATTAATTGAAAAAAAAAAGAAAAAAAAAAGGAATTTATATTGAACAGTGTTTCTCAATCGGTGAGGCGTTGGAGGTTTAGTTTATTCGTCTATAAAACATTTTTTGTCTGTTTTTTCTTTCTTGCTGACAGAATAATTTATGGGATGTTTTAGGGGAACAGTTTTAGTTGTGTTATCATTACCCAAAAGCACTGTTTAATAATATTTTTTATATGAGCATTTGCTTTTAAACAGAAAAACACTCTAATAGGATCCTCTTAAAAGCACTAATTCCATTTCAAAATAGTTTTGATTCTACATTTTTTTTTTTTTTCGATTTGGTATCTTTAACACCTGTTGTATCTGGATAATTGCGTCTACACTGTTGTGCGTATTTTTTTTGTTTAGATACAAAAAAAAAGGTTACGTCTATGCACAGTAGAGAAATCGCAACCCATTTCTTATTATAAAATAGAAATATAAAGGAGAAATTTTGGTTTAGAAATTCTAACAAATTAACATATCACTAAGTAGGCGATAGTATAAATAAACATTGTTTCTCGGTTCAACGAAGCGAATTTATTATTTTATCTTCACATCTGCAAGTCGTAAGCCATGAAATTATCCAGCCTCAACTAATCCGGTGTTTACACAAATATTTTCTTTTTTTTTTTACATTATATATTTTACATACTGTTCTCATAAGGATTTATTTTTATTTTTATTATAGAACATTGTGAAACTGTTTCTATGATCTATTAAAAATTATTTCCTTAAAAAAAAACAAAAAAGTTTGCGAGACACTGGTATAAAATATTTCGATTTGGCTATGGCATAATGGTTAACAGCTGTATTAAAATTTATAAAAAAAGAAAAATTGTTAAAATGTAGCGAAAACATTTATGTTGATAATAATAATGAAAAAAATAGCGAAAAAATTCACTGTCAACGTTTTTAAGGTTTCTTTTTCGGTTGATTTTGTTTTTCTCCTAAGCTACTTACAGCACTTATTAATGTAAAATCAATAAAAATTAACTTCAAAATTAATTTCCATTGAGAAATTGATTTTATTACATTTTGATTGGACGGAAAATTGCTATATAAAGGGGGGTGGCAAAGTTATTCTTTATTTTTATTTATTTATTTTTTTTTTTTTGATCTAGGGCAAAATAATTGGTTTAACACGAAGACATATATCCTATAATGCTGTTAATGCGTTTATATCCTATATATATATATATATATATTGTTATTAATAATAGGAAATACATATTATACTCTTTTTCGTTTATTATTATTATTATTATCCTTAAATTAACTTTTAGAATTAAAGTGAAACGGGGATATTATAACGATAATAATGTAAAAAATAAGGAGATAAAAAAAAATGTTTGTGCTTTAGACGCTTTTTTAAACGTTTATAGCATTATAAATTAAGGCGAAATGATTTTCTTTTATTTTGTTAATAAACTGTTTTTGTTGGCATTAATTTTCTAACTATAAAATAAACAAACATGAATGAAAATTAATTATTTATAATTAGAAAAGTCTTTTAAAAAAGTTTTATCGGAATGGTGTAGTAGTTAGCTATCTTTTAGATGCTTTCAAATATTATCTAGGCCATTATAACTTAAAAAAAAAAAAAAAACTTCAAGCAGGTAATGTTTTAGTAACACTCTAATGATTACTGAATTCCCGATAATCTATCTCCTGAGTTTAGATAAAATAAAATTCTTAAATTTTTTTTTAAAACCAAATTACAAATAACTAAACCAATAAGTGGGTATGTGCTATAATCATGCAATTTTATTATAATGCTTTGAAAAAACTGTATTAAGCTTAAAAATATTTTTATTTGTTTGTTCAAAAAAAATTTGTAATAAAATAACACCTGAGTGTGTGTAACGTAACAGCACGATTAGGCAACATTGTTGCAACACCAAACCAAAAGAAGAAAATTTTATCAAATCTCTAATAAAAGCTTTAATGACGTTGGACTAGCATTTTTCTCTTATAATAATAATAATAATAATACAGCAAAAGAAAATAAAAACGCATCATCAACGTTTTCATTTTTATTATCAGAAAGCTCACGTTATTATTCCAATTTTTTTTCTTTTTCTTTTATGATTATTCGTTTTCAAGTCGTTTAGTTTAGTAAAAACGTTTTTAATACTACGTCTGTTGTAAGCTAGCTAGCAAGCAAGCAAGCAACATTTTTATTTTTACTTTTACCTATGCTGTTATTACTAGCTTGCCCAATGGTTCGTACAGCTGTTGTGTGCTCTTAAATTGGCCTGCTCCGCAAAAGAAAAGAAAACACAAAAAAGAAAAAGGTTGAATTGAATAAAGTTTTCGTCTTGATTATTTTCTGACCTTATGGTTTGTAAGGTTTCATTTAATTTTTCATTCTTTACGTTCAAATAAAAAAATTGTTTCTATGGTCGTAACGTTATTTTAAGCTTTTTCTACTTTTCTCTCACCTCAGTACATTTTCAAAAAAAAAAATTTCTTTGCGAAAAAAATCATCAATTTTATCACTGTTAAGGGAGTAGAGAAAGGGAAAATTTATCACTAAATAAGAGAAAAATCCTTTTCCCACTAGCAAAAATTCTTTTTCTTATTAATTTTTTTTTAAATGTTATTTCCAGATAGACAGATTCGGGTGGCAGCATTAATACGGGACACGGGAGCACCAAGTAGCAGTTTATACCAATAAAAAAAAGTTTTTGGACTCTTGAAACCTGGCCAACGTGACGGAACGTGAAACCCCAACTAAACAGTCCCCAATCTCCTACTACGCGAACATATCAATGCTCAGTTTGAGACGATAAAGAAAATTGTAAATTGTGTAGAGCGCATTTAGGCGATAAACTTTTTTCTTTTTTTCTTATTTAATAAATTTATTTTGGTAAGAAAAAAAGAAGAAAAATAAAATTTAATGTTGCTGAGACGACGATTTTTTTTCTATGGATAAAAATAGAAAAGAAAAAAAAAATTAAATTTAACTGACCAAATTGTGATCGGCCACACCAGACACGTTTTTTGTGCAAAGCATAGAATTTTTTTTTTGTTGTTTGCTAAAAGTGTAGTGAAACTTTTAAGTTTAATTAAGCTTAACAACTGTTAACTTTGTGCTTTTTTTTTCTATAATTTATTTTTTTGTGTTTCTAATTAAAATTATTGTTGTTGTGTTATGCGTGAAGGTAAAATGTTACGTAGCTGTGGTTGTTTCCGACGTAAACGTCGTAGTTCCAGTTTTGAAGATTCCTCATCGTGCCGTTCATCAGAAATAGAACGTGGTGTTGGCGGTGATCAAACACCAAACGGTGGTAGTTTATTAAAATTATTTACATCGCGTGGCTGGTGTCGACAATGGCGTAAAACTGGCCGTGGTATGAGCATGACAAGGATTGAAAGAAGTGAGTTAATTTGTATATTAGTAATTAAATAAAAAAAGAGAGGTTAATTCCCTATTGTGAACCGGTTATGAACAAAATAAATAGAATTTTCTTCCATTTATTTATCTAGTTTAATAAAAAATTAAAAAATTGAATAAACAGAGGCCAGCTAACAATACATATCCACGGTCGTAAATAAAAAACTACAAACGAAAAAAAAAAAAAAAAGTTATAAAGTAATACCATCAGGGAATTAGTGAAATGGTGCACACCCATTAAAAATAAATAAATGACCCTCACACGATGTTAATGATGATAATAAAGATAATAAACTTAGTTAGTTAATAAATAAAATTATATTTAAAAAAAATAAAAACAAAAACATATGCAAAAAGTAAAAAAAAAAAATTAAATAACAAAACCTAGGCGTGTTATAGTTATATAGGATAATAATGGATAGTTTTTAAAGTGGTTGGTAAACTAGTTGTTTTGATGAAATTCTAATTGTAATAATAGAAAAAAAAAGCAGAAGGATAATGCTTTAATTATTAATAAACAATTGTTCATAGAGCAGGAAATGGTGTATAAAGTCTTAATTATGAGATTAAAAAAAAGAAAACTTTTATTATTATATGCAGTTCTCGACTTTTTAACGTTTGACTTACAATTGTAAGCTTCTTGACTTCTGAGCGTTTGATTTACGAACGTTCAACCTATAAGCACTCACTTCAACGTTTAACTTACGACTTAGGAATGCTTGACTTATGAACATAGGACGATTTTCTGACTAACGAATGCACGATTTACGGACTTTCGGGGGTTCGATTTACAACCATTTTATGAACTAACTTGATACCAATAATTCTACCAAAACATTTTTAATGATTCGTACTTAACCCATATCTATTAAACATCACCGAAGGTTATGGTATTTAGTCTCGTACTGAACCCATCCAGTCTCGTATTTGATCTCATTCACGGTTAGAAATTATTCAGATAGAACTTTAAACTGTAGGTCTCGTGTTACATAAAACCTGGCAATTAGTTGAACACTAGAGATGAGAATATTTAAACTACCGTCTACTTGCTTAACAATTCATATTATTTTATGTAGAAATTAAGCTTTTCATTCAATTTAATGATTCATCGGATTCTTTTTCCTATACATATGGAATGCAATTTAAAATGTCTAGAAACCTAAGTCGAGAATTACCTACATTAACATGGAACAAAAAAATAATTTATTTTTCATGTTAAGCACATGTAAATAAAGCTTTATACTGATCCTATTTAGTGCTTTAAAAAATAATTTAAATACAAGATTTCCGTCTATAGGATTTAAATTAATAATTTTTGCTGGTTGAAGCACAATTATATGATAAAAAATTTACGAAAAAATTGTTTCCGAAAGATTGGAATTGTTGTATTGTGCTTCCAACAGAAATTTCTCTTTTTTTTATTATTGGATTGTATAGTACATCACGTTTTATTTGAAGACCACACTTTATGTACGAAATATGTTACATCGTGCATACTGTGAGATAAACCACCCGGCATTATAATATCTTTTGTTCACGACATTTCTTTTCAAACTAGTGTCATCCATCACTGTATTATTAATACTGTACTCAAAGATAGTCTTAGCATCACAGTATTAAAGATGATCGACTTTAACGTAAAAAAATTTATTGAACTTTCTATCAAAATAGAGAAGAAAATTCATTGAAAAAAAAAATCATAGAAGAGAAATGAAACATCACACCTTGCTTCAAAGCATTTTTTCATAAATATTATTCAGCATTTTTTTTTTTTTTTTGAATACAGAATAAAAAAAGTGTCATCACCATTGTTACAATGTTTGATAATTTTTTTATTTATCCCATCTTAACCCATCATAAAAAAACAAACACAACGAGTGGGCGCTCTGAAAACTCATTATGAAACAATTTTTTTTTTTTCTACATTCATTTTTCTATTATTTTGCTTTATTACAGAGAACACAACACATATTTTCTGTATCCAATAATAATAATAATAATAATAATAATTTTTATTTATTTATTTAAAGCTGCTTCAATACAAATAAAAGCACAGCACAAAACAACAACAACAACAAAAATGATAAAAATTGCCTAATTTTATTAGCAAACATAAATAAAATTTGATAAAAAACAGACAAAACAGAACAGACAGAAACACGGGAATTTATTCCATTTTTAATCAATTTTATTGTTTTTGATTTTATTTTATTAAATAGCATTAAAAAAAAAAAAAAACACAAAACACAAAACAACAACAACAGGACCAGAAAAAAAGCTCAATAAACAAAGTTCATCTCATTAAATCACCGAACAAGAAAGAAAGAAAAAAAATTTCTTTCCGTTGTTTTCGATTTTATAATTTTTTTTTTATTTTTGTTTTATTGCTTTTATACAAAAATAACAAATCAAACAAAAACGATAAAATGCAATAAATAAATTTTTTTTATTATTAAATACTTAATTTTGGTGTGTGTGTGTGTATTTACGTAGCTGGATGCGTAATAAAAGGGGCGTCCAGTTCATTCATTTGTATTCTGTATGTTTTGTCGAAAAGTGTATAGCAGATCCAATTTATTGGGGTTTGCTTGGTTGATTTTTGTTTTATTTATTTTTTTAAAAAATGAAATTACGTGCATAAAGGTAAAGGATGAACTCGTGCTTTTTATTTAAATTAAAATAAAGATCTATTAATATTTAATAATGCTTTAAGTTATCATTTGTAATGGAGATTTTTTTCATTTTAATTTTTTTTATAGAAATTTTTCTTTGAATTAATCGAAATGGAATTTGTATTAGTAGATAACATTGGGATTGGTTTTGGTATAATTTACCTGTTAAATATCGATTCTTGAACACATCTTCCATACAAAATTTGTATGAATTATTCTTTAAAGGGTAGAAGAAGGGAATTTTCATAAAAATGTGGATGTTTTGTGATACATAGTTATTAGTACGCCCAATAGATGGAAGAAATTTTTACTAGGATCATTGTGGGTCAATTTTTACGAAGAATATTTAAACGTTAGATTCGCTCCAACATCGACACGACGGGGCGGACATTACAATTTTTTAAATTTAAATTTAGCTTCGGGCACTACTCAAAAGAAATTGCGGAAACTATGGTTCAACTCCAAAACCGTTTACGTGCTACAAAGGCCGGAAATGTTGCGCATAGCTTAAACATCGAAATTGTCAAGTTACGTACCATAAATAATTATAATAATAAAATACCAAAACGATTTTTCCATTCAAACCGCGGTTAAATAGATCGCGTTATCATCAGTCGCTTTCCCTTAAAAATTTAATAGAAAATCCTCTAAAACTAACATCAAATCCAACCCTTTGATTTGACATGGTAGCTTATGCTATTGAAAGGTAAACACATAGTTATAAATCCTAAACATGTCAACCAACAAGTTTCTTCGTTTTGTTTTACAAGTAAACACCAAGAGTCCTCCAAGAGATCTGAAGTAAGTTTTTACCTTAAATCGAATACCTATACATCTACACAATATATGATAACCAGAATTTATGTGTAACGCAACCCAATTAACAAATTCAATTGAAATAAATTCAATAAAAGGATTAAAATACAAATTATCAAGATTTTAAATTAATATTTTACTGATTTTTTTTATTAAAATTTAATTAAATAGGTAAAAAAGGATTTATTTGCCCTGAAACATAGTTAATCCATAAAGACAGTACGAACAGCATAGATTTAAATTAAACTTCAATCAAACATTCTTTGATAGACATGATAAATCTTTATAAGGGGAATTCAAATGAAAAATGAATTTCTGAACAGGTACACTATTTTAGGTAGGCTTTAGTAGTGTTTAGTTATTTACCTAGCGAAGGGTTAAAATTAATTTTATTAATTTATAGCCGCCGCAAGGTGTTTTTTTTTATTATTAAATAACACCCGATTGCGGTGATTTTCTTTTATTTTAGTCAAAAATCTCCTCAGAATGAAAGTTATGTGTGAGAGGGTTGCGCATTAATTGTATTAATTTATTCAACGAAAAGCTGTACAAAAATCTATCGTTTTCTATATGAAATTATAAGTTTGCAACTGCAAATACAATCCATGTGATAAACTGCATTTTCTGTGTTTACCATCGTTTAACGTTCGTTACGATAAAGACAAGCCACTAACGTTTACTCAGAATAATAATAATAATAATAATAATAATCCGTTATACCAGTAATAAAAGAAGGAAATGAATAGAAAATGAGAAAAACTTTCTTGTAAAAAACGACTTTGATTCTTTCCAAGTTAATTTTTTTTATTCTTATTTACTATTCTGGTCGTGTTCTGTTTACAGGATTAAATTGTTTTGCCATTGTTGCAGCTGGTTGTTGGTTTTATTTTAGTTAAAAAGATTCAATAAATTGTTGCAATTGTTCCATGGAAACAAAAAGAAGATTTATTGCTCACTTTATATTTAGAGATAATAATACATCTGTTTTGGGGGCGATGGATTTGATTTTTTTTACTTCTCTTATTATTCTAGAGTAACCGTACTTAGTAAATAAAATTCTGATTTTGCTTGTAGAGGTAGCTCACGAATAGAGAACTTAATAAATCTTTTGTAAGCTTTATTCAAAAACTATTTAGATTGTGCTTTATAGAATTTTTTTGTAAGCTTTTATAAAGAATACATTGTGGTTAAAAATCGTAGCAATTTTTCTATCTCTTGGAATTTAAATGATTTGAATTTATTACGACACTAAAAACTGAATCCATATCAATTATATGACTCGGATTTCATTGATTTTGATAAATTAAGATAAATTAATTATTAGGAAAAGCTTTATTGAAACCAGTCGCTTTAGAAAATAGCTAAAATTTGCAAAGGCACACATTTTATGCTTTTAGCAATAAAATCAAACAACTATTACTCCAAAGAACTCTTCAAAGAATAATTAACTATTCAAGACTTCTATATCGTCTTAAACATTAAAAATAATTCCAAAACCCCCAGTTTTGCGTTACAGACGAAATTAACCGACGAAAAACAAAATCAGTGTTCTCCTCTGCATAAATTTAATTTCTCTCTCCAAATAAAAACTCAGCAATATAATAAAAGTTTCTAAACTTTTCTCTCTTCTATTCTTTTATTTATTATTCTTCTAACAAAACGTGATTTTCATGAAAAGCTTCCTCCTTTCAAATCATAGTTACAAAAAGACAGAAAACAGATAACAGAAACAGATGAAAAACTCATCTTAATTGTACGAATTGTACGGATTGTTTAATTTATTTGCCTTAGTTAAATGAATAATTATATAAATACAAACAAACAGAACACCCTACTCGTTAGTATACTTAGTTACTAAAATTAATTAAAAATAAGAATTGCTTCCGATATAATCTTATCTTATTATTCTAATTTCTGTCTATATTTTTGGTTACCTGCATAGTGTATAGTAGCTTTTCTTTAACTATGACTTAGCTTTAAGTAAATAAATTCTTACATTTTTTTTAATTATTAATTAATTATTGTGGCTTAAAAGAGAAAATTTATTTATTTTATACTTAGTTATTGACTGAACTGAGTGAAATTAAAAAGCATGAGAGTCCGAAAAACATTTTTAACCATTTAACTAACAGCAATAGGAGTTTTTTTTTCGGTAAACATTTGTTGTTTGTATGTAAATTTGTTTGTTTCCTATTTTATCGAGGATTTTATCAGGAGAACTTTAAAAAGGTTTCTAGCATTAGTTTTCGTCTCTTTTTTTTTTTTTTGCTGTTTCTTTGTTGTTGGCTTTTGTTGTTTACATTTTTGGTTGCATTGTAAAAAAAAAAAAAAAAAAAATCCATCTAAATGTATTTACTTTTATTTAACATTACTTTCCTTAATATTATACGTTTTATGTTTAATATCCTTTCCAATCAGTATCCTACATTTTATTTATTTTCTATACAATAAAATAAAAATAAAAAAAATAAACAAACAAAAAATTGCGTGGTAAAACTCTTAAAGTGCTTTTTCCGTAGCTTAATGGTTAAAACACATTATAATAACAATTTATATGTATATATATATGTATATATATATATATATGTATAAGAAAATATAGAAAATAAACGGAACAGTGACGGTAATCACAAGTACATGACAAAATAAAATAAAATAAAATAGTAATGCAATATCAAAGGGAAACTGCAAACCACAACAAAAAAAAAAAAAATCACTTTAATAGCGAATAACATGAAATGAGACTATAACAGTGGATGTTTGTAATATGAAACGCAACAGTAATTGAAATTTAGCAAACAAGTAAACGGAAAAGAAACAGCAGTAAATACGATAGCAAAAAAAAAAAAAAAATCTTTCTGTTAAATATCAGAGTAAAGTAAAAATGTTTTGAAAAAATGTATTAAGGCGCCAAAGTCTATGCTAATGACACACAAAATACAAATAAATGCCATGAAATATAAACATTAAAATGACCTTTAATCAAGGCAGAAATCATAATTATAACAATACTGTAAAAATTCTAAAAATAACGATAATAATCGTTAAATCTATTTTTAACGTTTTTTTTTTAAGCTATTTGCTATGCTTAGAGAAACTCTAATTACAAACGATTTGTTGACATGCTAATAACGCTCGTTATGATTTTATTTCATTATTGAAATGAATATATTTGTGTATTAGGGGTTGTTTTTATAGAGGTCGTTTAATTTATAGTGGAATTAAGGAATTTTGTAAAAAACAATTTATATTTCTCTGGAACGTTGAATGCGGGTAATTTTGAGATTACACTAAAAATATTTATCGTTTGGAATATTGTAAGGAAAACCTATATTGAGGGTAGTGTACACAGTAAATTGTTCGTAATCTAATCACAATTTTATATTTTTGGGGTTTTCTAAAATCAAAAATAAAATTTCTACACAAATATTGTGTATATATTATACGGATTTACTAGAAAGTTCAAGAATTTTACAATAAAAATGGTTTTTGCGATTGTTGAATATGAAATGTTTCATGGTGATTCCGGATAAATCTGAAAAACCCGTGAAAATCCAGATAAATCCGGGAGTTTTATTGGTTTTTGATAAATTTTCAACTAGCACCAAAACTTAATAATTAGGGAAATAAAACAGGGAATTTAAATCGTTTTAGCTGAAATTAAATTTGTAATCCGGACTGTCAATAGTAATGCTTATCTAGTGAACATAATTTAATTTAATTAAAAGCTTAAAATTTACCTGGAAATAAATGTTAAAACTACAAATTTAGTTACTTTCTGAATTTCTAAGAGTTTGTCAACGAGCTAAGATACTCCGGAACATTATTTATAACAAATTTAACGAATTAAAAGGAAAAGAAAAAAAATTTCAAAACTGATTATCTCAAGATTACTTAAAGTTTGCACAAAACTTCGTCGTAATTATCAGATTAGTTTTTCCAACAAAATATTATTTCTCACTGCAGTCATATGCATTTTAATATCTTGGATCTAAATTTAAAAAAAAAACAATTTCTGTTATTTCTGTGGAATTTCAATTAAAAATCATCATCACACTTTGATAATTTTATTCATGGCATAAATAATGCAGTTTCTTCACCACCAACCGTATGGGCATAAATTAACACTTTTAATTAAAGAAAATAATTGTAGAAAATTAATTAAATTTGCATTTTTTAGGTGATGTTTCTGGTTGTGTCATTGTTATCATCGTTGTTGTTGCTGACGTTGTTTATTTGTTTGCTTGCTTAGCATATCGTAATAGAAAACTTTTCCCATAAATATGCTAATTATAACGAATAACAAAATAAAAAAAAAAGAAAAAGAAAAGAATGAAATTACCTTAAACAACCATGTTAACAACAAAAGCACACACAAAGAGCTTTTATTTTCTTGATTAACCAAAACTACACGCCGTAAATAAAAGATAAAAAGAATTTGTTCGTACATTAATGAGAATATTAACGCCTGATGTTTACATTTCTCTGAGCCGTCAAAATATTCGATGAATAAATAATATTTGCGAGTTTTTATTTTCTCCTTTTTTTGCTATAAATTAGGTTGGTAAATCACCCCCCAATGGGGCACATTTAAAAATATTATGTTTTATAAATATTTTAACAATAATCGGTGCGGACCGTTTAAATTTGGTTATTTCAACCGCAACACTGTTGATCCTTTTTTGTTGTGGTCGTTTACTCGCCTTGTATTTTAATTTTCTTGTTTTTCCATACACTTTGTTTATGTTTCTCGCATAAAGAATTAGTTTTACTTAGGGTAGGTTATATAAAGTTATATTATATAGGGTTGATTATATATTATTGGTGGATATAAAAATTGTTCTCCATCACTGTATATCATATATTTTTTTCCACATTTTTTGTTGCTTTTGTCACATTATTATTCGACGTTTTGTAGTTTTTTTACTTTCCCCATTTTTTTTTTTTTTTTATATAAAATTTTCTTTTTACTTTTTTTCTACAAAATTGACGATGCGTGCATACTTTGTATGATTTTTATTGTTATTATTATCGATCGTACGATATCACACCTAAATTTATTGATTGATATGTTGTTTCTGTTTTCTTCATTAAAATTTTATTTGCTGCTGCTTGTTTTGCTTGCTTTTACTTTTATTGTTTCATCATCAAAAACGTAAAAAAATAGAAAAAATTAATAAAAATTATTTTTATTATCATTTGCATTGGAAATATTGTTTTCCCCAATGTAAAAAAAAAAAAAAATAATAATGTTAACAGTGCTGTACTTAGTTGTGAGGTGGTTATTTTTTTTTTTATTATTCAAGAAAAATGTTTTGTGTGCTTAGGATAGAAACGTCACGTAAATTAAGATTGTTAATGGTCTAGGGTATAAAAACACAAAGGATATTTCGGGGTACTAGTCCTTTGGACCTAATTTCATTTACTGATCTTAACAGGAATACACTTATTCAAACGTTTATTCAAATATCACGACAAGCCATAATCCAATTTGTTTATAATGGAGGCATAAAGCAGAAAATTTCCAATTGCGACAAAAAACATTAAAAAAATGAAGCAGCAGATAACAGATCAAAAAATTAAAATTAAAAGTGGGCGGAGGGCGGAGGGCGTATAGGTGGCATTATTTATTATAAAATTGATTTCAAATTATTAATTTTTTTTTAATAATTTAATACGATTAACTACTTTACTACATCACAAAGGGAAATAAAATAACAAAAAAAAAAAAAAAATGCGGGGAAAGAGTTTTTAATTTTTTAAAAAATCTTTTCTTTTTTTTTTTGAATTTGGTTAAAAACGAGGCAAATTGATCGTTTTTTATTATTCCTTACATGATTTAAGAATTTTTGTAATAAAACAACAAGGAAAAGTTATTATGTAGCCAGAAGAATTCTTATACCATAAATGTGGGATGTTATTCGTTGGGCGTTGGTACGGGTGGGTTTTTTTTTTTTTTTTGGTTGAATTTATTACTTCAAGTTGTTTTGGAAAATTATCGCAAAATACATATGAACTGTTTAATTGAGCACCGATACTCTGGTAACAGTTTGGCTATCATGTGCTGAGGTTACAAAGAATACTAAAGCACGTTCTGACGCACTAATGTAATTTATAACCAGTAAATTCTGTATGAAATAACCCATTGTCGGGGCTACATATTACTTATATTCCACGCTTTATAGAAGTTTTATTAAAAGAACAAATTTTTCATTATATTATACACAGCGTAAAATGTATTAAAAGTTTTGTGTCATTTGTAGAAAAATAATAAATCAAATTATAATTGACAGGAGTTTTATTACCTTTTCAGGATTTTTTTTATTTATTTTTGTAGTATTATTATGTTGATTGAACATTTTTCATCCAATTTATAGGATTAACCACACTTTGCTGGGTTCAATTAAATCGCAAAATGTAATAAAATAAGACTTTTAGCACAAGTTATATATATAAAAAAAATAATAAAGAACGAAAACGAAAACCATGGATTACAGAATAATTTACTGTAATGAAGCAAAAGACAAAAGAAACGTCGATGTCCCTTTTGCCAAAACAGCAAAACCAAAAAATTATTTATTCATTCTTCGACGAATTTAATCAGCTTAAATTTTTTTTTTCTATCAGTGAAACGACGTAAGTAATAATGATAATAAAAAAAAAAAAATATATATATTATCATTTTCCTTTAGGATTATTATGATAATATTGATGATGAAGACGCGATCGAATATAATTTGTTTTCAATTTACGATGTAGAATGGAATGCAAAAGGTCTGAAATTTTATTATCAATAAGTTTCGGTGATACACAGACCGACAGACAGAGAGAAATGTTATTAATCCTTGTAGTAAAATTTCTATAAACTGTAGTTATGGCAATTTTTGTTCTAAAAAAAAAAAATCCTGAAATACCTTGATTTATGATCTAAATATGGTTAGAGAGTTTAACCCGATTATCGAACTCTTGAATCTTAATCTTTTGTTAATTCACCGACCGCTCGTATAACGAGTCGTTTCAGTATTTTAACAAAATTCCAATTGTTAAAGAAAAACAGAAGTAAAAACTGATCTAATTTAAAAAAATTGAAGTGAAAGCACCAATTTCTGGATATTAATCTCTAAAGTGAAAAGACAGTTAGTTCACCAAAGTTTTTATTACCAAACCAGATGATGAAAAATGTTTTTGTAAATAGAATTTAATATTTTTTTTCTCTTCATTTTATTGAATTTATCTATTTATTACGTAAAAGTATATCGTTTTAAGTATTATTACGTAATGTTTACGTTCTATGTGATAACGATTCGTAAGATTTGAAAACATTTTTTTATTATCTTTAAAGCTTTTTATCTCAAGTAAATGCAACTGTAGTGGATAATTTAAAAAGTAATGAAAGAAAAATATTTGCTTCGGTTCAATTTGTTTAAGAACTTTCTGCTCTAGAAGCTTTTATTTATGCTGTTTCATTGCTATTGTTGTTGTTGTTGTTGTTGTTGTTGTAGTACTATCATTGGAAGCTTTTTTGTTTTGTAATGTATATAACCGGTTGACGCTCTTATGAAAATTTCTTTTATGACGAACTGCTCTTATCGTGATTTTTTAAAAGTTTTTCCATTTTATGGTTTGGTGTAAAAAATAAAAATAAATAAGCATAAATGCAACATAAATGGTGAATTGAAAATTGCAAAGATTAATAGAAAAACGGTAACTGGAAAATTTTTAGAAAATTATTACTTGACATGGCTTTTTATTGTTTTTTTTTGCTTCGTTTGTGCCGTATCACTGTTTAAAATTTCCAGTTGCCGTATTTTTACATCCAATTCGTGCTTTTTTAATTAAAGCTTTAAATAATGCTTCCTGGGAAATAATATTTATTTTTTTTTCGTTCTTCTGCAATTTAATAGAAATTTTATTTGTCACTATTTTTTGTGGTGTGTTTAAATAGATGAACATTTTTATTCGTAAAATATAGATATTGCCATCGATATATTATACGTTGTGGGTGTATTAAACGTTGCACTAACCAATAAATTTTCTTTGAAAAGTGTTAATAGATTTATCGTTTATAATTTGATGGATCAGGCGAACTACTTCAACAGTATTAACAGCAATAAAATAACTGAAAATGATACTTAAAGTTTATTTTTTTTTTTTTTTTGTATTTTTCTAATTTGTTGTTGTGAAATTATATAAATCGATAAGCAGGTTGTATGTTTTGTTTGTTTAGTTTGTTTAGCTGTACAAAAAAAAAAATAAAAATTGCTTTGAGTGTTGTATTTCGCATATTGTTTGTGTAAAAATATGAATGACAAAGTTATTAACCCTTTAGCTAGAATATGGTTTGATATTTTCGTTATCTCTAGTTGCGTTTTTTGTGTTTTTGTCAATTATTTAATAAAGTTTCTTGGATGTTTACACATAGCAAAAACGAATTTAATTAACTTTCTTACTCACAACTTTTTTTTTATTTACAATTTATAATTTGTGTTTTCCGTAAAAAAAAAAAAAAAAAACTTTTTATCCACTCTTGATAAAACCGCATCAAAGATGAAAGTGTTTTCAAAATTGATTTCTTGGTGTAAAATGCTTTAAGAACGTTTACATCGAATGCATGGTAATTATGAATATTTAAGTGCTGTCGTGGTTAGATTTTATTTTAACTTTCCATGCGGAAGATTACACAGCTTAGGTATCAAATAAAAATGTTTCTGTGTGTGTGGTTTTAGAAAAGTTTGATTGATTCTAAGAGTTCATTACAGTTTGTAATAAACGAATTTTAATGAACAATTTTCTACAGTGATGATATGAACTTGTCAAAGTATTTCCATAACATACAGAATTTTTTTTTAAATTTTTTAATTTTACATAAAAACTGAAAGTGAATAGTTTAAGCTTGCACTATGAAAATGTTTGTACCATATTAAAGCTTTCATCGATAATTAATTTTCTTTTCAGTGTGTGTGTGTTTTTTTTTTTTTTTTATTTATTCTTCATGTCGAAAACTTTTCTGTAAAGTAATAAAACCGATAAGAGTCTAGAAAAGTAAAAACTATATTAAAGCGAAACATTCTGATAAGTAAAGCTCTAGACACGTTTTATTTTCTTGCTGTCGTTTTTCTGTGCTGCTGTATACTGTGCTGTGGTGTTCCCTCAACATAAATCAATATTCATCGAAGTTTTAATACAAAAAAAGAAAAGAAAAGAACAGAGAAAAGAAATATTTTTTACAAAACTAAAGAAAGACTTGAGAGATTTTTCTGTATTACATAACCGTGACCTTATGAGATTTTTTTTTTTTTATTTATTTATTTATACAGAAAACAGTGGAAAGAAGCAACAACAGAAGAAAAAAAATTATTGACAAAAGCTTACACTTGTCTGGCTTTTGTTTTGCTATTGAATACGTTTTTTTTTTTATTATTTATCAATTTCATTTATTTACGCTTTAATATTTAAATTTATAGGCGAGAATATTTAAGTGCTTTAAAGCGCACTTATGCATATGTGTGCGGATGAGTACATTTTATGTCATATCATCCATATGTAGAGAGTATTTTTCCATTTTTCTATAAAATGAAAATAAAAATTTCCCAATAATATTTTTTCTGCCACTTCGTCAATTTCAATAAAAGTTTTTTTTTATATCTATACCACCTATGCCACCTATCTACCTACCTAGCTACGTATATAAATAAAATTAATTAAATTCTGTTCTATTTTCCATGTTTTTTATTTTTTATTTTTCAAAAAAGAAAAGTACTTTAACCGATCATTCTTGAAATTTACTCGGGCTGTTTAAAGTGTGCAAATATTGTTATGCAGGGTATAAAACCAGCTAGTAAGTGGTTTCGATATCATCCTAAAGTACTTGACTTCAATAAGGGGAATTTTAGTTTAAAACTGTGTTAATTATGAGTGATAAACTCTGTATTTCAGATTGGATTCAGTTAGGTTTAAGCATGCCCTCTAGTTATGATGAAAATTTTTAGATAATAAAGTTTTCCGGATTTTTAATTTTCTCAGTGGTTGTTATTTAATCCGGAAGCCAGAGTATTTAAACTTTAACAATTTAATACTGAAACCTTGTTTTGAAGAAATTAACTGATTAGCAGTTTATATAGGAATTTTCCTGATTTCGGGGTTTTTACGTTGGCAATCACCCAAGTCTAGCCATGACAAATTTTATAAACTGAGCGAGCTTCCAATTTTATTTAAGATTATGTACAGAGCAGATTTTATACCATCCTGAATTATAATGGTTTTTGCATTAAACAATTCAGGTCTTTGCGAATTGTGAGGTTTTACTGTATTTACTAAGTATTTTAAGAGGATTAAACAATTATTATCAATAATTCATGAGCAGAAAAATGCAATTGATATTCTGGACGGAGTATCGCTAAACATACGTAAATTATGATTCTGTTTTTTATCATTGTATTTAATATATTTCCATCTATTATAACATTAAAACAAAGTTAAAACCAAAAACCACCATAGAATTAATAAAATAATTTAATTAGGTTGTATAACAAAAAAAATAAAAATAAATAATAAAAATCAATAAGGTAAAAAATCGTAGAAGTAGAAAAATAAATTTTTTTTTAAAAGAATTTCTTATATTTTGTCATAAAGAATGGTAGAGAAAACATGAATGTCGTGCTTTATTACCCAATTTATCATTGTGTATAGGAATAAAAAAAAGTATGAAATAAGTTTCACGTAAATTGAAATTAGTGAGAAATTGTAATTCAATAAGTGCAGCTGGTATAAGTACTAATAATAGTGTTAATGTTCTATTTGGAAACACAATAAGGATGTAGGCGTTATTATTATTATAATAATAATAATAATAATAAACGAAGGAATTTTTTTATGTTTTTCGTTGTCCTTTCGGTTTGTCTTTTTATTTAATTTTTTTTGTTACTTTCTTAACTTTTCACGTCACGCGAGCTCTCTTCCTCCTGATTACTTTCAGTTTTACATAAATAATTTCTATCTAGCAGCTACAACTTTTATTATTTAACAAAAATTTCATATAACACGGAAGTCTAAAAAGGATTTTTTTATTTTTTTATTAATAAAAGTTTGCTGTTGTTTGTGTTTTATTCACCATTTTTTTTTTTTGTGTTTATTCGTTTAAAGGTTAGATAATATTTTATTCTTGAAGACATGATTAATAATTAAATAAATAATTAAAAAACGAAAATTGTTTTTCGTGGAAATTTATAGAAAACAGTGAAGAGAAAAAAATTCACAAAGGTATTTTCTGCTTTAGCGAAGCGTGCAGCATTTATGGTGAATTTTACTACAATGGTGAATTACTACTAAAATGTTTATTTAAAAGAAGGAATAGATCACTAACAACGGGATGATCTAATTTTATAGAGAAATTTCAATATTTTCAGATTTCATACAAAACAGTCTATTAATTATGTAAATAGCCTTGTTGTTCCATGTCCTTTAAATAAAATCGTGAAGTTAATTACTAGTAGTAAAAAAGTTAATTAAAATTACTTTCATTCTTTACTACTACTACTACCACTTACTAATTTTTTTAATTATTTTTGATTTCTTATTTATTTACACGAGCTAATTCTTTGTTGTATTTAAATTTGCTGCAGGATCTAAATTATTTTGTTGTACTTCTCTCCTGCGCCTATCTTATTTATATTATGCTTGGGGTAAGTAAATTTGTTGGCTGCTCTGTGTGCTACCTGGTTCATTGTATCTTTATTATAAACATTTCTAATTATAAAATGTAATTAGTTTGTTAGCTTTTATTAAAAAAAAAACAAAAAAATGAAGGGTGATAAAAGCTTTTATATATAAAATACAGGAAAAATTAAATAAAGGAGAAAAAGTTCCCTATCAAAGTAATAAAAATACAAAAATGAAGTCGTTAGCCTACATTTAAGGTGTTGATTGATTGGCTTAAGCAAACAATTTGTAAAAAAAAGCTAAAAATAAATGTAGAAAAATCGATTTACTTAACCGGATGCCAGTTAAAGAATAAAAATGGGAATACATTTTTCGTTACTTTTTTTTTATCGGTTTAGTCGGTGTTAAATTTTCACGTTGTTGCTGTTATTTACTGATTGGGTGGTGGGTCGGTAAATAAATTTAATCGTTGTTTTAGCAAATTAAAAATGTGAATAAAATTTTTGGTTTTTTGTATAATGTGAAAATAATTTTTCTTTGATTGAAATTGGTAATACAAACGCGATTGAAACGTTTTTTTTTTTAGCTTTTTTTTTGGTTTTACTAATTTTGTTAGTGTATAAATAATACGCTTAAGGCTGTGTAATACGCTGTTAAAGCTTGATGTACATAAGTAATTTAATATTAAAAGTTTTATTAAACTATTATCCATTCAGTTTTTATGTTATACAAAAAGCACAAAAGCTGTCTATCATTTTTTCGATTAAAATTATATTTTCATTTTAGTTTTGCTCAACATTTATTCGCCACGGTTTTATTATAATGATTATTCAAATTGCCATTAGAGTGAGAGATATACTGCTTGTAAAAGCATTATAAAACGATGACTCTACATGAATTGTAATAAAAAAAAAAAAACATAAATTCGTAGATTTTACCATAAAATTCCTTTCAACCCCCTTACTTTACTTCGTTTTTATCAATATTTTGTTTGCCATTCAATGTCTAAATGTATTGCGTTGTTTGTTTCCTGTGTTATTTTTGTATAACTTAAAGCTTTTTTTGTCTTTGTTTTTTCAACCCCTAATCTTACTCTTTGTTTTTCTGTGTGATTGCTTAAAAGTAATCAGAATTGTATATCAGCAAAAAAAAAAAAAAACGTTTTTATTACTTTGTTACGCGGTTTTATTTATTTCATTATCTCTTAGCCTTGATTTAAATAAATATTACAAGGGAAATAATACGTAGAAAAATGACAATCCATGTTGGAATTGTTTAGAATTTATGTTGAAAAATAATAATAATAATAATTATAAAATCAAAGCTTATTTTTACGTTGTTTATATGACTAACTGGATTTTACAACAATGTAATATTGTGTGTGTGTGTGTGTGTGTGTGTGTGTGTGTGTGTGTGTGTGTGTGTGTGTGTGTGTGTGTGTGTGTGTGTGTGGCCACGTCAGAATTAATAATAGTTTCGATTAAAAATAGAAACGATGAAGCAACATAAGTGAATAAGAAAAAATAAATTTTTTGTATTAAAAATAAAATTAAAAATACGCCGAAAGCTATACTATTAGCGTGACAAATAATCATTTACTTTTATTCCAATGTAATAAAAATATATAAAGAAAAAAAAAAAAACAATCCTTGTTTTCGTTAGGATGAGTTACCTTCTGTAAGCTTTGTTGTTGTTGTTGTAAATTATCATGTTATTTGGTTGTTGTTATTCGTGTAACACATGTGCTTCATTGAATACCAACCGAAACATGATAAATTATCAATGGCTAAGAACTTACCACCGGTGTAACTGTTTTGGCCTTTTCATTTAATTGATTCAACTGATTTATTGTCATATAGATAAAAATAATTATTTACTGAAAACAAACGGTATAGTTTCGCGGGTTTTATTGTGTAAATTGTTTTAAAGGAATTAATTTAATTAGGGAATTTGCTATTTCCCTTTTTCTAGTTGTGTAAATTTTTTGCTTACAAATGCTTACAAAAATGGTAAATCTTTGTTTTGGTTTTTAATTTTCATTAATTAATAAAAGAAAAATCCTTTACGCAACAATAAATGGAAATTTGTTCCTTTTAAATGCTGTTAAAAAACAATAAAAAACCAAAGAAAAAAGAAAAAAAAGTTTCTTAAGTGTTGCTAACACAAAGCATTAACTTTCCTTTGCTGTACTTTACTTTACTTTACTTTACTTTACTTTACTTTATGTTAACTTGTATGGTATGGGGTACAAAATAGCTAACATGAGTTATTAAATGTTAAAATAATATAAAAAAAAAAAATCTGTGCGATGGGGATATTTAATTGTATTGATGTAACGTCAAAGTGCTTTTTGAAAAACAAAAAAATTCTTTTTTTGTTACTTAAATTAATTAAAATTGAAATTTCAATTAAAATGTTGATGGAAATGATAAAAAAATTGTTACACTCACTCTCTCTATTAATTATCAATTTAATAATTTATTTTACCTGACTACTTATATAATAGAATTAATAAAGCTTTTCGATACATCATTACGTACCAAATGTAATTTAAAGTTTTAATTAATTATAGAGGATGATGGATCATTGATGAACAAAATAAATAATTATTTACGTTGTGTTAAATCACACTTTTTGGATGAAAAGTATTTTCTTAAAATAAATTTAACATAAAACCATGAGGTTTTAATTAAGTTAAGACACGCATATAACAGTGATAATTAGGTTTCAAAGTCATATAAACAGGATTATCTAAGGATTAACAGATATTAATTTGGGTGTTTATATAAGAAAAATGAATTTTAACAACTGATACGTACATGGAAATTATAATAAAATCATTAATTTTCATGAAAACTTTCATGAAAGCTTGCAGAAAGTTTTGCAAGACTTGCAAAAAGTAAAAAAATTACCATAATTAGATGGTAAACTATAATATTTTCAACATTTTAATTAAGTGTTAATGTTATTTATTGTTTGTGTTGTGTTCATTAGTTTTTAACTGGCTTGTCATAATCAAAATAAACAAAACAAAACAAAAAAAAAATTATTTTTTTTAATTAATACCTATAATAACCACCGTTCTATAATTAAAACTCACATAAAATATTATTTTCTCTAATATAAATAATCAATTAATGCATAAACAGAATTTTTTTTTTATTTTTTATTGCAATTTTACCAATACGCAGCTAGAGTAAAGAATTTTTTTTTGTTTTTTTTTTTTATTAAAAGGGGATGAAAAGTAGGAACCGTTTTATTGTGGGCAATATGATATAGAAAATATATAACCATCCCATAATAAAAGTATATATAATTATATGTTTGTGTAAATTGTGTTGTTCACTGGTTTAATAATGTAAAAATAATATTGGGTTGAAAATGTATTTAAAGGTACACGAATTAGGTTATGTTTATAAATATGAACGAACGTACTGATGTAGACATTTGTATTAAAAACGCATTAAATACGAAATTTGTATTCAATGCACAGAGATTCCCAAAGTGTGGGTAATTTCCATTGGATAAAGCAGAAACAATATCTTGATACAAAAATTAATTTTCGCTATAAATCGTTTGTTTTAATTTAATTTTCAGGGCTTAATTTCTTGAATTTTCACTGTAAACAATGGTAGTCAGTAAATCAAATTTATATAAAGGCAAAATAAAAATATTACAATGATTTGTAAACGTAAATGTGTAAAGAAAAGTTTATTAAAATGAGTACGTGCCAGGTAATAATAAATTATTTAAAAGATTTATTATTAGTAATGTCTTAAAGGGATAAATTAATGTTGATAAATAGAGCTTTATCTTCGTTGTTTTCAAGCGAAAATCAATTTACGATGCAACAAGGCTCTATATTATATTTTGTATATTTAGTTTCACAAGTACATGATACATCGAACGTCAGATAACCCATTTAACTAAAAACTGAACAAACATTTTCTTTACTTTTCCAACTTTATCTCGTTTAAAGTGAAAAGCTTTCTATTAATAGTCAGTTTTTTAGACTTGAAATTAAAATTAATTTAATTATATTATATAATTAAGATAGCGAGTTTTCTAAGACATTATTGACCTAGTGAATGACTCAGTGATTGTATGATTTCAGTTTATAACACATCTCATATTCACTTAAGCGTTGATTAGATTACATTATCATAAACCTATACTACAGACTCAAACTCTTTAGTCTAGCTACACAAATCCATGGTCATTTTAAAATAAATATTTAGTGCATAGATATGCATAACAGTTTGAGAACCACATGATACAGAAGATGATATTTACGTACATAACATAAAATAATATAATCAAAAACCGTATGAATAAATTAAAATTGTTTTGTATTTACTATCACGTTATCATTATCAATGCATTAATTTTTCTTGTTCGTTTTATATTATTATTATTATTATTTGCTGGTTTGTATGCTTTATTTTTGGTTGCCTCTTACATCGCATTTTAATTCAAATATCCATTATTAAGGGAAAACAACATTTTGGCGTTTTATTTTCATTCATTTTTTTTTTTTTTTGCTGTTTCTACGACTATAGTTCAAATAAATTCTTTTGTTAGAAATTTTAACGTTTAATGCTTAATGCTGATGATGATACGACAGAAATATGCTATCATCATTATCAATATTTTGATTTTATTTAACTTTTTCTTTTTTGTCTTTTTTGTGTGTCTTTCATGCATAATATATATTTAAATTAATTAAATAAACTGAATATGATAATAGAAAATTCTATTTTAAATTAGAATGAAACGAATAAAAATAAATGAAAAATTTAAAATTGAATAATAATTATGGTTTTGGATAAATCTAACAAACACCTTTTTTTTTGTTTGAATAATTTATATAAAAATAATTCTGCTAATCAACCAATGTATTTGTTACGTTCGCGTTTAATCCATTTATCTTTATGCCATGTTATGGTTTTTATTTTTATCATTCTTACTTTCTTTTTTTCCGTTTTTTCCCCGGTTTTTTTTTTTAAACGTTAACGAGGAGAAATGAAATTGCAAAATTGATGATTTGTAAAATGTGTCAGTGATGCAAACCTTTGAGAGATTTGTACGGGGATAGCTGGTTTATAAATGAAGTTGGTTACAAATCGTTTATACTGTATTATATGAAGCCTAAGCAGATTACTTTCTGATTTTTTTCTCAAGTTATTTTACGTATTTTTGGAGTTAGGAGCTTGTTTTTAAAACTTCTTATCCTTAAGTCTCCTCTTTAAGCTATTTTAATGGCTTATTATCTAAACACAAATTTACTAGCAAATAAATATGAACGTAATAGAAAACGAATTATCACCACAATGTCCACAAATACCAAAAATAGATCTCGCATTGTTAATTATAATCATAATGAATTGGCAAAAATTATATTTGATTACGGATTGCACCTTAATTTTTTTTTTTTTTACAACCCTAAAAAGAATTGAAAACCGATAAAATATGATTATAAAAAATAATTTTTTTTTTGGTTTAAAATGAAGAATGATGATAAATGTAGGTGGACTCCAACAACATTACGAATAAATAAATATTCCCAAGCTTTTAGTAGAAAAAAAAAAAAGACAAAAAAAGTCAGAATGAGTTCTGTTTAAATTTCCTCAACCAAACCAAACCGCAATGAATTGATACACCGCGGTTAATAAAAAAAAAAAAAAAAGAAATCAACCCACAAAAACAACGGTGGGTAAATCGCTCGCTTTTTTCGTTTATTTTATTAATAATTTTTTTTTTTTATTCGTTGTTGTTCTTCCTATACGGTGGAGAGTATATCGATTACTGGTTTATTACACTGTGGAATGATATGGTGATTTCAAAGTAAAATAAAACGTTTTTTTTTTCTGTCCTTCTTCTTGCTTTTGTAACACCAAAAACATTCACAACACAAACAACAGGGGGGAAAGCGAAAAAATGAAAAAAGAAAAAAAATAAATAAAATGAAAATAAATAAAAGCGACGTAACACACTGCCGCAAGCCGCCCTTAATTCACTTTTATTTTATGAAAGACGTAGATGCGTAGCTTAAAAACAAAAAAAAAAAAAAAACGAATGAAAATAGAAATAAATGAGTATATCGAGCTTTTACGGTATAACAGCATGAAATCCATTTGGTCCATTGGGATATTAACAAAATACAGCAAAAAAAAAAAACAAAAAAAACTCGAGTACAAATTTTAACGCACAATTCTCATAGTCAGATAAATATTGAATAGTCATTATGGAAAAAATCGCATCATCCCCATATCTCAATATTAAGCCGATGGAATAATAAAAATTTGTGGGACACCCAAAAAAAAAAAATCCTTAACCAATATTTTCCGCCTATTTTACCAATGGTTTTGTCCCAAATTTTCGTTTATTTTTTATAATTTTATGCTACTTGCGCTGATGATGGCAAATTAGTATTAGTTTTTTATAAGGGAGCTTTTAGCGACAACAAAAGAAATCTGAAGTTTTACTCGTTTTTACCTTTGATTATTTGTCGATTTTTATGAATAAAAATTCTCAAGTATTTTACTCACATTTTTAATAGATTTGTGAATTTCATCCCTTGATAATAAAACCGCAAAATTTATTACAAATGTTGGTAAAAATTAATAAAAAAAAAAATTCATTAATCAAGGAATAAAGTATTTTTGCTTAGAAAGGGACTGGAAATAGGTGAAGTCACTCGCTTAGAATAGCACAAAATGCCGTAAATTACCAAAGAAAATGAAGACATTTCGCTTTAACAGCAAATAATAATATTAGTTAAACCGTAAACCCTAAACAATCAGTTCAAGGATATAAAACACCAAAGTACTTTTGTAATAAGAAACATTTTTGCCGAACTTTTCTTCCTTCGTTTATCACATTTTTACCTAGAAAATTTCGTTGACTATTGGTTGATCTTGTTTGCTTTGTCAGCGAATTGTAAACAACCAAAATAAAAGCATATAACTATCGTCACGAATAATTTAAAGTATTCAAATCCATAGTCAACATCCGAATTAACCTCTTAACTAGAATTTTATTTTCTGTTTGATCTGCTTTGTGGTAACTTTTTTGCCATTTTTTTTCGTTCAGATCAGATTCGTTCATTTTTATTTTGTGTTCATCTGTTCAACGCTTAAAAGGATAAATTTTGTCCCTTTTGGTTTTATTTAACTTTTGTTTGTTAATTTCACCAATAAATAACAAAAACAAACAGGAAACCCACACATAAAAAATTGCTTATCAAATAACGTAATTTAACCTGGTGTTTATCTTGCACAAGGTTTATCTTAAGGTTAGTACATCTCTAGTTTTCTCTGTCTCCTACTTTCTAGTTATTTTCGTACTTATTCCCGACGATAAAATTCTCTCTATCACTACAATCGTGAGTGAAACATTTTCGATTTTTTTATTTTTTTTGCTTATTCATAATTTTATTATTTGTTTTAATGTCAGAAGGAAACTTTTTTTTTTATTTTATTTTTATTTTATTTTTATTTTCCAACTACTTCCTAATGCAATTTTGGTTTGATTTTTTTTATTTTATTTTCTGTTCACATGGGAAATTTACTTTGCCCTTTATTTTTATTATTATTATTTTTTTTTTTTTTTACTTTTTTGACAATATAATAACCGTCGCCCACACCCATAAACCTTCGAAAAATAATAAAAAAAACTTTACTAATTTTTAAGGGATTTACTTGTTCAATTTATTTTCTATTTTTCTCTTCGTAGCACGAGTGATGTGCTTTTTAACCACAACGAAACAGAAACAACAACAACAAAAAAAAAAAAAAAAAAAAAAAGAAAACTTAATTTCAGAAACTTTAATTATATTGTTGATAACTTTTGGGGTTGTAAAAACGAAGGTACAGAAAAAAAATAAAAAATTCTTTTTCTGGTCTAATTATCAAGTTATCAGTTTGTTTCGGGGTGGTAAAGAAACGTGAGCTTTAGTGAGGTTGTTTTAATTATTTTTATTTTTTTGGGAAAAATAACCTTTATAATCAGCTTTTGTAATCAATTAATGAAAAATAATAAAGCTCAATAGTCTTTCCTATCCTTAATTAAAGAGTTTTTTTTTTTACAAAATTCATTTGATTGCTTACACTCTGTATTTATTTTTAAAAATGTTTAAACTACGGTGATGCATACGTTTCTCCTGCACCTGCTTCTGAAACAGTATCTCATGAAACAACATTTAACAACGTTACGTGATTTATTTCATTTTGTAAATTGTTTTTAAAGGATATTATCAGCAAATAATAATTATAAACGAATAGGAAAATAAAAAAAAAAAAAAATTCAATTAAATCGCGTGCAATTTGTAATCAAATGAAATTCTTTTTTTTTTTTTTTTTATGTTTTATTTACTTAATAAATTTTTTCTTTCTATAATTTTCCATCGTTTTTTTTCTCTCTATAATTTTTTTTTTGTTGTTTTATATATAAATTTTGATTAATCGCTGTTTACGTCAATAATTGTATAAATAAATATATAAATAAATAAATAAATAAAACCAACCAAAAAATGAATAAATTACAAATTAACAACTAAATAATTTATATTCACTGTTATGTATGTAAGGATCTTAATGTACATTTGACACGAAAAGCTTTAATTTCTATGTATTTAATGGTAATACCTATTTTATATCTCTATAAATTTTATACCTGTTTTATGAATAATATAATTCTGTCTAATTTAATTATCAATTGGTTATGTTTTGTATTATCTTTCTAGTTGGTTTGACAATTGTTTTGGTTATTGTTTATGGTGGATGGACTAGCATGTAGATATCAGTTGATAAAAGTTTCAGAATTTATAACAAAACTATAGATAACTACTTGCACGATGTGTCTGTAATAATTTACTGTATACAGGTATAATTCCCCAAAATCAGAAGTTTCAATATTACTTTAAGTATCCATCCTCGACGTCCAAGAGAATAAACTGAATGCATCTGCACGATAATCTTTATTCCAATAATAAAAACATAAAAAAAATTCTTGTAATTTCTATGGTATTTTCCCTTGTTATCAGTGTTAAACGTAAAACGTAAATATTTATTATTTTCTATAAACATTTGTAGCTTTAAGCTATTATAGAAAACAAAAGCTTTATTTGAGATGGGTTTTCCATTTTAAAATCTCTTTGGAGATTTGGATTTAAAAATGGTTTCTTCATGAAATTATAAAATTAAAACTGGGTGAGAAAAAAGTTTTTAATAAAATTTACATAAAGCAATAAATATGAATTACAGCAAAATAACTGCAATGTAAATGTACTTGTTATACATAATTACCAGGTGTTAATTAACAAAGTACATTTTAACAGTGAATTATAATTGTTTATATCTTTATGGATTATGTATTAGAGAGGAGAATAATAATAATAAAAAAAAAAAAAATTTAAATAACCACGAAATGTATTTAAAAATTAATTTAATGAGCCTCTTATGTACGATTATTTAATGTAATAACACGGTTAATACCCTTATATCATGATTTATGCTTTTATATACAAAAACACACAACATACTGTAATTAGATTTGTTTTAAAAAGTTGAAAATACTGATTTGCGGTTAATAAGTAATGGAATGTCATTTTAATAACGGTTATTCAACAATAACTAGTATTTTGAAGTGTTATTTTTAATTGAAATATTGTTATAAAATAGTAAATATGACTTACAACCCACTAAAATCATTGTGGTGAATAGGTAAAAGTATGTACAAACCCTTTTAGCGGTTAACAAATAGATACAAAAATAACAATACAAAAAACAAAAAAACTTTGCTTGTATAGTAAATAACGTTTTAAAATCAACCAATAACATAAACCTTTAAAGCGATAAAAAAAAAATACCAAAAACTTCAACTTCTTAAAGCTGTGATAATACGAAAAACTTGTACCATATAAAAGCTAGGGATAACGCTTAGTAGATATATATATATATATATATATATACTAGTAAATAACATAAGATAAATAACTCTGTAAATAACATATGTACGTAATGTGAATACTATGAAAAACAAATCCAAATATAATATAAAATGATATGAAGAAAATTCTAAAATTTATCTACTGTCAAATGATGACTGTTTACGATTTGGATAAAATTTATTTATATACGTTCTATACGTTTTTTTTTTGTTATATTGCGTGCTTATTTATTTATTTATTTTATTATTAGACGTTGTGTGTACAACAGTACACCGCCTAAGGTTATTTAACATCCTTTTGTAAATAAAAATAAACTAATGTTAAGTGTGGCTGAGTTTTGTTAGAGAAGTATTGTTAACTGGGTGGTACTACAGACAATGGTACTAAATTTTTCTTCTTTTGCTTTTTTAGTACATTATAGAATGTTTTCAAGAGTGTCTTACAGTGTGCTGTTAAAAACAAAAAGATTTATTTTTCTTTCCTTATAGCAAGTTACCCAGCTATTTACTTTTCTTAATAGCACAACGATTCGTTTTGTTTCTGTTTCTATTTTTTGTGTTTTTAACATGACGATCTTTGTTTTTTCTTCTTCGTCTATTTCTTTTTGCTTGTTGTTGCTGTTTAATTCCCATTTATTTAACATTACTTTCCTTTCGCATATTTATTTTTATTATTTTTATCTTCCGTGTTTAAATAAAAAAAAAAAAAAAAAAAACAGAATAATGCAAACTGAAGAAGCAAAATTTTTAAGGATTTGATAGACTTTCTTAATGCCCATCTCAACATCACATTTGTGCTTGAAAGTGTTTTTTCCTTTTTTCATTCTTTTGCTTCTGCTTCTACTTTTTTTTTATACGTTTTATGTATCTTTTGTTTTTTTTTTCGTGTTGCGTTGGCGTCTTTGTTAAGTCGTTAACTATATGTGACATCAATTCTTGTTCATTTTCTTCTTTTTTTTATCTGTTGTTGTTGTTGTTGTTAGATACAACGACAATGATGGTACTTAAGTTAATGGCGGACAACAATAAAATAATCTTAACTTTCAATGGTAAAGAGAGAAGCAAAACAAAAAAAAACAAAAAAAATTGGTATTTAAGATGACATATAAGTGCCATTGGTTCATTGTTTGACATTTTCATTATGTTTTTCTTTTCGTTAGTGATGTTCTTTGCTCTTAAAAACATAAAGAACATGACGAAGAAGAATTTTCTTTATGTTTTTCGCAGTTAATTTAAATTATAAAATAGGAAAAAAAAAAAGAATTTAATTTGATAATTATAATACTAAGCACGAGGACGTGCTTATGGACAAAGAATTAAATTTTATTTGAGAGTGATGTAGAAATGCGTAGGTTAGATAATACGTAACGAGTACAGTCGCATCACTAATGATAACCACCTTGCCTTATGACTACTGATGACCACTTTGTTTAACAGCATTCTTAACTTACATCTGTCACCATTAACGAGCAGTGGCATTAATAACTTTGACTAACACTTAACTTGTGATTACTTCGATTTATTACTAGCTAGAGTCAGGATTCGTTTTTATAAAATTTGATGGGTAACGGGGTAAAGATTTTTGAAATAACACCGTTGAGAAATAACAGTGAATAAACTGTCCGATACTGTCTGAAAAAATCAACAAGGTTAATTTTTAGTAGAAAAATTACCACATAAATCATAATATCGCTACTTAAAGTAAACTTAAAAATAAAAAAAAGTTCAATCGTACATAGTATAAGGCTATGTACAGTGTTGTTAAATAACAGAAATAAAATCTTTTAATGTGGTTAGATGATAATGTTGCGGTAAATAACGTTACAGGATAACACAGCGTAAAATATCGCAATTCTTATTGTTAAATAACGCATTACCGTTATGGTATATTAAACGACGTTTATTATACATAACGGACAGACGATAATTGCTTTTCGTAATATTATTTTTTATTTTTCATTATTACTGTGCTCAGGAGGTTTAATGATATTTTCAATTAAAATGTCATAACAATAAATTTTTATTTTATTCTTTTTTTTTTACATAAGGAATTTAATTCATTGTTTGCTCATTTTTATTTTTATTTTTATTGTGAAATTTAATTAAACTTTATAATTTTCGAGTTTTTTTTTTTTGTAGAGCATCACGAAAATAATCCAATTAAATAATAACAATGGGAAAAAACTACCAAAAAAAAAAAAGGGATAAAACAAGTTAACTTTGGGGTTTTTACCAAATCTGTCAACTAAACAAATTTCTTCTAATGTTTACACAAATTTCTCTGCTCGTTTTTATTTATTTTGCTGTTATTGCTAAAATAATTGTTCAACTAGTTTCATGGCTGTTGTGGCTTATTATTATTATTTAAAAAGTTAAAAAATCCCATCTTAATACAAATAACTTAAGAATAACGAAGGGTGCAAACAACAACAGAATAACTTTTAAAATTTTTGTCCATCTGATTGTTTTTTTTTTTTTTTCACTCTAAAATGTTGTAAAGACAGTACTAAACAGAAGATGAATTGTGTTTTGTTGGTTTTTTTTTTAATTTATTTATTTATTTGATTAAAATTAGTTAAATAAAGCAAGCACACACAAAAACACAACCCTTATAAACAAATTTTCCATTTCGTTTAATTTTAAGAATAATACGAAAAAGGCATGTTAAGATTTAAACTTTGGAGAGGACAAAACAAAAAAAAATCTAATTAATCATAATTTATCGTTTGTTTAGCTTTTTTATTTTTAAATCGGATTGCAATATGATTAATTAACAAAAGCTTTGTGCTTATTAAACGATTTTCTGTTTTGTTGTCTACCAACTTTAAAATGCTTATTCGATAAACAATGTAGTATGTTGCATACTTGTAGGTGTTTTGTTATTAAATACAAAACATTTTTCATCCCTCATTTTTTTCGTCGTTGAATGAAGTAAAACGATTTGCTGGTTTTATATAAACAAAGCATAAAAGCATACACACAATTATGATAACAAAGTTATATTAAAATATTTACACTTTCTTGATATTAACAAAATTTGTTTGGAAAAACACTTTTAAACTTTACTGGTTACAAAAAAACCCGCTAAAAGCCTGACTACACTAACCAATAAAAAAGTTTTTTTTTTCTTTCAAGTTTTCTATTCAATTATATTTTTGTTGGAAAATCTTTAACTGTAATATAATTATATTACAAAAGCTTTTTTAAATTTAAAATTTAAATCAATTTTTCGAATTTTTATTTTATTTTGAAATAAAACCACAAAACACGAGTAAATAGAACGATTTGTTGCATTTGTTTTTGTTGATAAACAAAGCTTTAAACCATATAAACAATTTTGATAGAAAATTATCATAAATACAAAAAGCTTTTATGTTTAACGGTTTTAATTAAAATTTACCAAATGTTTTATAATACGTGGTGTGAGGATATTTTATGTCGAGTAAACCAAATCTGTCTTGTAGTTTCGGTATTTTTAGGAGCTTTTAAATATTTTAGAAAACTTTTAATAATATTCTTTTCATCTTTTTTTACTTTTAGCAATGAAGGCAGCAATTTTAATACAACGCTGGTACCGAAGGTATTTAGCACGAATGGAAGTACGACGACGTTACACATGGACTATTTTCCAGAGTATTGAGTATGCTGGTGAACAGGATCAAGTTAGGGTAAGAAAATTATTGATTTTTACAAAATAAAATTTATGTAGATTATTCTCCTGGATTAACTAAAATAAATAAAACATCAATAAAAATGATTAAAACTCGTTTTAGTTATGTTTAAGGTATGAAATGGAAAAAAAAAAATTTCTCCATTAATTTTCACTTGAATGATGTTTGGCGTTAATTTTTCTTTCCTTTTTTTTTTGCTTCTAGAGCATACACTGAGGTATTGGAGTGTGAGAGTAGAATAAACAAAAAAAAATTATTTTTATTTATTTATTTATTTATCTATGCAAAAAGGAGCAAAATGTAAATAAACGAAGTAAATACACTTCAGACAGCAACAATTCATATTTTGTCTTCATTTTTATTTATTTATTATTTTTTTGTCATCAAAAGCTTTTTTTTTATTTGTATGAATAAAAATCAACGATTTTTCAACATCAGAACTTGCTTTGTGTACTTTTTTTTTTGCTTCTTTTACTTGCTGTTACTTGCTGCTTATAACGATGAGAATGATGAGGATGTTGATGACTCCATCTAAAGACGTTTCTATCATTTTTTATTCAATTTTTCTTCGTTTTTTTTTATTTATTTATTTGTTTGTCGATTTATTTTTGTTGTTGTTATGTTATGTAGTCACTACTTCATCTACTCTTAATGTCGGCCAGCTTTTCATGTTTACACGAAAATTTATTCCAGTTCAATGATGCTCAGAATGATTGAATCATATGCGACGTTGCTTTGTATTTTATTTAATTTTTTTTTGTTGCTGTTGTTGTTGGGGTGCTGTTGTGATACGCTCCTTATAATTTCCTTTTTTTTTTTTGCTGTTTAATGTAAACATTTGCCTAAATTTATGTCGTAGTTTAAGTCAAATGTAAAGAGACTGGACGATTATGATGATTTTAATGATTTTCGTTCTTGTTTTTTTTTCTTTGCTTTGGTTATGGAATTTAATTCGTTTAATGGATTGTGGATATAATATTGAAGGGAATAAATGAAATAAAATAAAAAAAAAAAAAGCTAAGCTCAGGGTGGGTTTTGTTTGCTTGTTTTTCTTTTAAAACTAAATCTATGAATTCGTTTATAAAATAAAATTATTAAAAATTAATTAACAGCAAAATTGTAATTACATAATAATTACGTTAGTCTTCAATAAGGATCTTCGCTTAACAACATTACGTCACAATCAATCAGTGATTTTATTAAATTATCATCGTGTTTGTTATTAAGCCACTCGTTAAATCATCTTATAAAATTCTTCAGACAGATAATAACCAAAAACAACAAATATGCTTTCCTTACACTCCTGGAGTACACGGGGTTTTTTTTTTGCATAATTTCGATTCCGTTCCTTTCATTATGTGTCATTAATCATATTTTTCTACTTTTTTCGTTTTATTTTATTATTTTACATTAAAACCATAGAAATAAACTGACTTCCTCTGTTCATTTAGTGATATTTCCATAATAATTAAAAAAAAAATATTTTTCTAAATTTATTTGTTTTTTTTTTTTTTTTTTTAATTAAAAAATATAAAAATGAGAAAGAATTTTTTTTTTTTGTTTTTAATGAAATACGACCCTTGCTGGACGTTTTCACTGTTTGCAATGACTACATTATTAGAAGGATTCAATTAAATAAATAATTAAATAAAAAAAAAAAGAAGAAAAAATTGTAAATAATTTATTCATATTCCGGATGTCTGTTTGTATGGAAAATTTGTTTAATGAAGCTTTTACAATGGAAGCTATTCAATTAAAAAAAAAATTATTTAATGTAGCAACGAATTTAATTTGATGATTTTTCCGAGTAGTTTTATGTTTGTTATGACTGAAGATTATTTTGTTTATTCGCTGAATTTAATTAATTAAGATGAATAATATTTGATTGCAGTAAAAGCTTTCTTAAAAAAATATATACTCTGTTTGTACTAATAATATTATTCATTCACTATTTATTTTAACTGTTTTGTTACTACTTTGATAATTAATAGAAGTGGTTAGAACATTTTAAAAGATTTCCCAGTTATATCTGCCCGGTTGTAACAAACAATTCTATAGATTTTCTTAGTTAAGGATCTCAAACAACTGAGCTTTCTTTGTGCTTAATAAAAACACGAAGAAAAAAAGTTACACCTGGTTATTACTGTAGAGTTTTGTTCCTTTATTTGACTTCCTGAATTTTATAAACGAATTGAAGTGATTTTGTAGTTCTTTAGAGAGTAATGACTGTAAACATGGAAATTTATTAGTTTAAAAAAAAATCTTTTTTGGAAAATATTCTTGTAAAGCATTATAAGTTAAATATCACAGTTAATTAGTTTAAAAAAAATGCCATTGAAGTGTATTGAGGTGAATCTTCTTACTTAAAGCTATCAAAACTAATTGGGTGTCTTCATTGCTGTAGTTTTTACAACTGTAGCAAGTTTTCTTTAGGTTTCCAGAGCAAGTTTTTAAGTTAGGTGTCATGATATGATGATTTTTTGATTCATTGTCTACGCTTAACTAAAGTTTTCTAAATATGTTAACTTAAGTAGCTTAATCTAATTTATTTTCCGGATAGACATTTTCTGTAATAAGTCATACATTCAAGGGACTTTATGTTAGAAATCCTGTTGATAAACAATTGTATGATCTGTTTCATTATGTTTACGTAAGAATAACGTAAGAAATGTCATTTAGAAGTTCTTAAATGGAATTATGCATGGTTTAACGGATAAACCCTTTAAAATATATTAATATTCAGGTGAATATAATATCTAATAAAGTTATATTTATATAAAAAACGTTTTTTTTTTGTTAATCATTTCATTAACTTTAAACACATTAAAAGTGACATTTCTTATGTTAACCTTACGTCAATTGTGTTTGAATTATAACAGCGTAACAGTGAATTTAAGTTTTTTAGGAAATTACACAGAGATTTTATAGAATACATTTTTTTAATTACTTCTGATATAATGAACATATTCTTAATTAAACAACAACAACATTCGTCTTTCATTATAATAATAATAATAATAATAATAATAATAATAATAATAATAATAATAATAATAATAATAATAATAATAATAATAATAATAATAATAATAATAATAATAATAATAATAATAATAATAATAATAATAATAATAATAATAATAATAATAATAATAATAATAATAATAATAATAATAATAATAATAATAATAATAATAATAATAATAATAATAATAATAATAATAATAATAATAATAATAATAATAATAATAATAATAATAATAATAATAATAATTTTCAAGTAAATTTCATCTGATTACTCTTCTTAGTTTTTTTTTTTTTTTTGCTTCATTATAAATTTAAGTTTTATTTCCAAATTCAGTTATTCACAACTATTGCCGTTGTTGCTGTTGTTTTATTTAATTAAATTTTATTAAAAAACTTTTTGCTTTACATCTTCACCGTCTTGCGTTGATAATAAAAATCATCGTAAATATGACGTAAACATCACAGAAAACACTGCTGCTTTATATAAATTAACATATGAACATCATTTACTTTTTTTAATCATTTATGTTCTCTTATCATTATGGAAAATTTGTGTAAATGAGGATTTTTTTCTATTGATTTTATATAAGAGGCGGAATTAGGCTTTTAAAATTTATAATCTTTGCGTATATTCAGTAATGATAATAAGAAACGAGTACAGTGGATATTTTAAAATCGTTCGCTGGTTATAGCTTAAGCTAAAAGCTTTCTTTGTAATAATTCGGTATCAGCCTTGTTATCAGTTTTGATAAATTTTAAAAGAATGACTTCACCAGTGTTTCAGAGTCCAACAGAATAATTGGTTTAATTCAATTTATTTTCACTCTCTCTATCTGTTTTTCGTTTTTGTGGATGCTATAAAAACTTTTTTTTTTAGTTGTCTTCACATTTTATTTATTTCTTTTTTTTTTTGTTTTTATATCCAGAAGTCTTTAATGAGCTTTTTGTTTATTAATATAAAAAATAAAAGACAAACAGCAGCAGCAGCAGCATGATTTTCTCTAATCATTTATTTATAAATCTTTATTTTCTTGTGTGCTGTTTGCTATGCTTTTATTTGTCGTGGATAATATTTAATGTTTTTTTTTTTTGGAAAAAGATATTTGTGGCTTTTATTAATGTTTAAACGTTTATTAAATGAGGGAACGGTGGATGGATGGATAGAGAGATAGAGTGTTGTTTAAATTTGTAAAGCGTAAGAAGCACCACATGTTTTGTCATTATTAATAAAACCACAAACAAAGAAAAAAATAAAGAAAAATTCCTTGTTAATCATGAGCTTAAAGCATCTCCTTTTATTTTTCTTTATTTTTATAATGCAAAGTGATGATAAAATAAAAGGGAGTATGGGAAAATTTTGGTTTTCACTAGGTCCTTGAGCTTTTTTAATTATTTCAACACATTTTACACAAAAACCATGTTGTTATGTCGTTAAATATTATAAACATAATATAAATTACTGTGTTTTGTATTTGTAATTAAAAATGATAAAATACATTAAAAATGGTCACTTTGGAAGGTTTTCTTTTCTGGTACAATGAATCTAGTTTTTCAATATGAAGTAAGCTTTCAAAGCTTTTACATTACTAGAACATGGTAATGTTTATTTTAACATTTTTTTTAAAAGAGCATTTGCCAAAACACTGAAGCAATGGCAACAAAATATTATCACACTGGTACAGTACAGTGGTTTTTCGATGTTTGCCAATTTAAGTAATCAAATAATAAGTCAAGTAGTAACTAAACAAAGAAGTTAACTGGGAAAACAATAAAACACTCAGATAGGAAGTTAACTAGATAGAAAATAATGGGGTTAGCGTAGTACTTATATTAGGCAGTAAGCGTGAAACTTTCTTCCAATACGATCTAACACTAAAACTACTAATAAGCCGTTAAATAGTGAACAATTTAGTACAACTTTCAATAATTCTTGATGTGCCAACCCTTGCTACGTTTTTCTAGTAATTCAAATCCATTGATTTAATGAATTTCCTAATTAAATCTTTAATTAAACACTCAACCAAATTTAAAAATGAATAAAAAACAAAAAAAAAATTACTTCAAAGGCAATAAAATAAGTAGTCAACATTTCGCCGTAATTTTCTTCATTAAATTTTCTCTCTAAGCTAATTTCTGTTTATTTGTTTCTGTTTTTCTTTTCTTGGTGTGTGGCTATTTTTGTTATTCCCTTTTTTTTTGTTATCTGTATCGGGGTATTTGTTGTTAAAAGAAAAGTAATAAATAAAAACGAATAAAGAAAAGTGAAAGTAAATAAAAATAAAATTGCAAATGTAATGAGAAAACCCAAAGAAAAAGTTTTATGGCCTTTTCAAAACAGAAAAAAAAGGAAAAACAACAAAAGGACTGTTTTACGTACTTTGTATTTTGGCTAAAAGTAGGTGATAGAACAAAAAAAAAAATAGAGTACTTGGTGATATACTTGGGTGGAAGAAGTATTTCGTTGCTATTATTATTATTATTATTATTTTTATTTTTATTTAGACATAAAACAACTGATGGTGACATTCTGCTATTCGGTTATAGGAATTTTATTTATTGATTTAAATCTATTGTCGCGTGACCGCAATTTCTTTTGGCTCTTGGATATACGGTTTTTTTTTTTTTATATCCGTTTCACAACTATTGTAAAACTTTGCCGTTGCCACATAATTTCCATTTCATGACCAAAGGTCAAGAAATCAATCATTTAGGCTTTAGACTTTCACTTCACTTTTTTTTCTTTTTTGTTTTTATTTCCTTACCTTTTTGCCACTTAAATTGAAACATAAAGAAAAAAAAGAAAAAGAAAAGAAGGCAAAGAAAAAAAAAATCAAATAAAAATTATGAAATAAAATGAAAATTAGAACAGCGGAAAAAAAGGGGTCAAAATAAATTCTTTTCTTAATTATTAATCCTAGTCACTCGCAACAATAATTATTTATTAATTAATTACCATAATTAAATCAGAGAAAAATTTCCTTTTCCCTTTTCTTTTCTTTTCGTTTTTCTGTTATAATCAAAAATCGTAATTATTGGGGTGAAAATATGTAAATTTATTGTTTAAGGGTGAATTTGTTTTTTTTTTCAATTTTTTATTATTTTTGTTCCTTGTTTTCAAAGGAAATAATCTTAAGACACGCTAATCGTCACGTCGTGCCCGTTATTTATGAATTTTTTTATATTAATGAAATGAACTTTAATAAACAACGGAAAAAAAGAAAAGGAAAAAGCTTTAATGTGTGACGATTTAATTTGTTGATATTAAAATAGTAAATCGGTGAGCTTAGTAATAAAAACACGTTCGATAAAATTCTAACACGTTTACTTCTGTTGCGCATTCAAGATATGCTTTTATCAATTCATTTTCTACATTCAAACAACCGTCGATATTCTTATGCTTTGTTTACACCAAAAAAAAAAAAAAAAACATCAAGGTCAGAGGTATATTTATGCCATAGAAATACTTTGCATTGTAATGTTAAAAAGTGGTTAGATAATTAAAAGCCACCGTGTGGCAAGGAAATTTAATGTAGCGATGAGAAATCACCGAAATAAACCACAAAAATTAAGTCACAATTTATAATAATAATAAATAAAAGAAATAAATGGTGTAAGCTTTCAGGAATGCACATCAAAGAAAGATTTTTAAACCAAAGAGATGAAATTTTACTGCAGTTATTACTGATTCAACTGAAAAGAGAAAAAATGTATCTTAAAGACCATCCTGTGTACTATCCAAGTGAAAACATAAAAAAAAAACAGAATTTAGGATTGAATTTATCTAGAAACAATTAATAATAATAATAAAAAAAAATTAAAAACCCTCGAAAAAAAAACGATAATAAAGATAATTTTTTATTTGGGGCGAAATTTGAGTTTTATTATATTTTGTATTGCGTTTGTTGTTGTTGCTGCTGGTTTTTTTTTTAATGGGATGACATTTGGTGGACGATTAAATATAATAAATGCCAATATTTTGATTGTTGACATTTATTATGTAATAAAAATTTATTTTTTTTATTTTAATTGTTTTAGCATTTAATACGGTTTCTGTTTGGAGGGGTAGTAAATGTTTATATTAATAATTATTACAAACCGCGTTAAATTAAATAATATTTTGTAAATATTTAAAACGGGGATAAGAACCTTAAATACACCGATTATTCAATCAGAACATAATTGGAGTGAAGAGATAATTATTTACCCCACCCTTAATGCTTCATCTAAAAAGCAACGAGTGACCGGAAACAATGAAAGTTCCTTAAGAAATAATTTCAATTTCACAACGACAGAAACTATATGGTAGTAAAATATGTTGCTTGATATATTTTTATATCTATAGGATATCTTTTTGGATAGTTTGGATGAGTATTTTGCAAGTTACCTAGCTTGGCAAAATTAATGCTAGTTGATAGTTTATTTGTTGTATACTTTTCTGTATTGCATGCTATACAGGCATATGAATTATATCTTTGTTGCTTCTGCTGCAGTTGTTAATCGCTAATGGACCAAAAGATGCGAAACAACAATAGCAAGACTAGCTCAAATACGTGAATTTGGGTAAAAATTACTGCTGAATATTAAACAGAACATGACACAATAGGTTTTAAACATTTTAGACCAATAAATAACTAGCTTAGAGTCACTTGCACAAGTAAAAAACTATCACCACTTAGCTAACTTTATAAATACTTTTTTTATTCAATTTTCAACATTGAAACGAATAAATATAATATCCAAGTAATTTAATATGGGAAATAAATAAAATTAATTAATGAATAGATATGAGAAAAAAAAGAAGTAAATTGGATAAAATTATGGTTTTTGTCTGTGCTAAATACGCAGATTATTAAATTAAATCATTGTAAGTCGGCTGGTTTTCCTACATTTTTTCACTCAATTATTTCTGCTTTTTTATGTTTATGGTTTGAGTTGATAAATGGTTTTCGGTAATTAAATTTTCTTCGACTTTTATTACAATATTTTATCATGCTTTTCTCCCACCATCTATTTAGTTTTGTTTTTTCTTAGTTAAGTTAATTTTGTCTGGTTTTTTCATTTTTTCGTAAGTAAATTTTATTTCATTCCATCAGCTTTAATTATTATATTTGGTGTTTCAATTGTCATTGACTTTAGGAAATTCAATTAACAATTTAAATTAGCAAAATAATATGGGAAATTGTAGATAATTTAATTAGCTTTAATCCAAAAAAAGGCTTTTGATAAAACCTTTGATTTGCTTTGAAATTAACAGAAAAGAAATGTTTTCTTTTACTATATTTCATTTTTCCACTTTGTACAGTTTTTATTTACATCTAGTGTGGATAATAAATATAAATTATGACATAAATTTAATAAAATAATATTATTTAGAAGCGAAAACTAGTGCATTTTGTACATTTATTGTGTTTTGTTATAATAAACTGACATAAAATGTTGACTTTAATCAAAAAAATAAAAAATAATAAAATAAAATTTAAGCACAAGAAACAAACATTTATTTTCCCTATTTATTTTATGAGCCATGAGTCCGTATTTTTATTTAATATGCGATGTTTATGTTTATAGCATACACCTCCGCATAACATCCAGTATACATAGGAAATACATTTTTCTTGCATTTATTTATTATGATTAAAATTCTCATTTCAGCTGTACAATTTTTTCAATGCATTATTGACACACATTCCGGACACAGCAAATAAACCGATGGATTCATTAGATACATCCAGATCATCATCAAATGGTGAGTTATGACTAAAGAAATACAGCAGATGGGATTTTTTTATTTCTTTTTTTTTTTTTTAATTATTATTTTTAAATTAACGAGATATTCGTAGTGGATTCATTTTAGTTTGTCTTACTTTTGTAATATTTTTCAACAATCAAGTGAAATCAAGCTGAAAATAGTCTGCGGCTTGGATAAGTACTGTGTCTTAGAAGAGATCTGTCAATAGCTAAAAGATGCTTAACGAAACAATGATGATATAATGAGCGAAGCTTTTAAATCTGGCTTAGAAGAGAACTGTTAAAATGCTTTAGTATATTTTGAAGCAAACCATCAATGTTTTAGTGCATTTCAAGCGGCTTCTGGTTTCATTCTCTGTGTTTTCACCTATATACGATGCATAATCAGCTTTTAAAAGATTTAAAGAAGAATAATGTAGGAGGAACGATCACTATAAAAAAACGGCATGCATAACACTACGAAACTAAGTCACACAATGTTTTGTTAAAGGATTTTTTATATTTATAATCAGGTGAATAATCCCATCTGAAAATGGTTAATAAAACTTTCTGAAAAACGTCGTGTATTAAAGTATAAACACTTTCGCTATAAAGTTGTTTAACATTGTGACAAAAAAAAAAAAACACACACACACATACGGACGTTAAAATTTTTATTATTTATATGAAAAAAAAATTATTATCACACCGGTTGATTGATTTGTTTTCTTTTCTTTTCTTGTTTTTAATAATAATAAAAAATGTTTGATAAAACATTCTTTCGGATTAAACCCTTATAACCAATAAACTTTCTTTTCTTTTTGGTTTAAATGAGAAAACAAAACACCTTAGATTTACATTTTCTTCTTTAATTTTTCACCTGTGCTACGTTATTTAAATTAATCTTTTACAATCTTCCTGTTTCTGTGTTTCTGTTTTTTCTTTTCTTCTTGGTTGCGCTCACTGAATATTTATTTATATACGATGTGTGTTTCGGTTTTGTCTATATTTGACATGAAAAACCCTTTTTTGTGTGTGTGTTAAAAACCTCTACTTTAGGGTACGGTAGCTAGTAATCTTTATTTATAAATAATATTCTCATTTAACCATAAATAGTCTTAACATAAAACTGGAATCGAATGACATAAAAATTAATATTTGATATGAGAAATGAGAAAATTTTATTTTCAATTATATTTTGGTAACAACCTTTGATTGGTTTATTTATAAATTTTATGCTATTCCTGTTTTTTATGTTGTGTTTGTTTGTTTAAATGAATAAAATAAAAGATTAGAGAGCTTTCATTAGGGATTTTCCACCCACATATTTGTTCTTAAAATAAATGCAAAAATTAAACAGAGAAAACAAGAAAAAAAAATATCATTGAATACACAGATACCTGGCAATATCAATGTGAACGTTTTATTAAAAATTATTAAAAAAAATTTCTCACTGAAAGCAACAGCATCAATCACATCACATTGGAACGAAACGAAATGAAAAAACTCCAACCAACCTGAATTTAAATTAACAAAACAAAACAAAACATAACAAAAAAAAATCTTCAACGTTACTGTTAAGGGATTTCATGTAATAAGGATACATCATACGTAACAAACATGTGTCAAAAATATGTATTCTAGGTAATTTATGCGGCATATGTGACATTTTAATGACGTCATGATGTTAGAAGAAATATTTCCAGGCGATGTACGGCGGCGATAGCTTTAACGAAAATCTGTTTTATTAAAAAACATTTTATTTTTTTTTTGGATGGCAGTGTTAAGCAGCTTTCTTATTCACATCAAACACAATTTAAAAGAATCCACTTTTGGAATAAAAATGCATGAAATCGTAGTTATTCGTTGTCGATTTAACGGTTCAATCCGTTGTTGTTCGTCTTTTATGATTTATTTAAATTTAATAAAAATCTCTGGATAATCTTCTAATACCCGAATTAGATAAATGTGATAATAATGTAAAATTGTAAAATAAAAAAAATATATATTTTCCAGATGCAATTGATTTAAAATTCTCAGATGAATCAGATGATATGGCTGATGAGGGAATTACTGGACCGGAGCGTACATATCGTGGGCCACATATTACATTTCCATTAGCTAAAAAAGATCTCGACATTTTAATCGATTTATTTCGAAAGAAAAAGGTTGTAAGCATCTATTTTTAAATTACAAATAAACCACCCTCATCAATTCATCCATTGACATCACCTAGTGATTTTTGCTAATCATATTTATCTAATTTTTCCAGTATAATCGTTTACACGCTAAATATGTGGCTGGTATATTGCGGGAGGCGACAACCCGCCTTAAACGTTTACCAAATTTAAATCAAGCGTCAACAGCAATTTCAAAGCAAGTAACAATATGCGGTGATTTACATGGTAAATTAGATGATCTGCTTGTGGTGTTCCATAAAAATGGTTTACCATCACCGGAAAATCCGTATGTGTTTAACGGTGACTTTGTGGATCGTGGTAAAAAAGGTTTAGAAGTATTACTACTGCTGTTGTCCTGTTTGTTAGTGTTTCCGGGTGGTGTATTCCTAAATCGTGGTAATCATGAGGACACGGTGATGAATGCCCGTTACGGTTTTATACGGGAGGTACATCAAAAGTATAAGGTAAACACTAACAGCGAAAAAACAAATCAGTTAATGTGAAAAATTTAACAAAAAAAAAAAAAAATTCTATTTTTCTAGCACAACGCTGAACGCCTTTTAAAATTAATCGAAGAAGTTTATCGATGGTTACCATTGGGCACAATTGTGAATAATCGTGTTTTGGTTGTACACGGCGGTATATCCGATTCAACTGATTTAGATTTAATACGTAGCTTGGATCGTGGCAAGGTTTGTAGTTTTTCTTTTCTTTTTTGAAATGAATTCGTTTTTGTGGTGCAAGCTTATTAAAGTCATATTTGACCATCGTTGATATGCTGAAAACATTACAGTTTTGCCAAGTTAAAGTTTCTAGAGTACAGACAGGGTCAATCACTTGTAAAACCTTAGCTAAAGCTTAACGGAATTTACTTTATCACAAATAAACGGTTGAATAAATTTTATTATTTTAAAAAACGCAAAAAAAAAAACGATTTTCTTAGAATTAAAGCTTTTATTACCAAAGCTCATGGATTTAGGTCTTTTTTCTCCCACACAAATCGAAAATACATTTTCATAAAATATTTTTAATTAAATAAACATAAAGTTTGGCATGATGACATAGTTTTCGGTTTTATTTCATTCAGTACGTCAGTCTCTAGTGACCCTAAATGTTATCCTTTCTCATCTCCCTTTCACATCTTTGCAAATAAATATGCAAATAAATTTTTTTTTCTTTGTTTTTATTATTCTATTTCTAATCAAATTTTATTTTAATTTAAAAGCACACAGATATATATATATATATATATATATATATGTAATAAGCTTTAATCTACAATGAACTTTGTGTTCTGAGTTTATTTCATTCTTATGTATTGCTATTGTCTTTGTAATAAAACATTAATTTGTTTCGTTCGCCGTATTAAAGTATGTTTGGCTAGAAATATATTATTGAAAAAAGCTCATAAAGTTTTTTTTTTTAAGTAATAAGAAGCAGAATACAATTTTTAGAGTCTAGTCGAATTTTAAAGCAAAATAAACTAGAAGAAGAATAAAATAATAATAAAAAAAAAAAAACAAAAAACTTTTCTCTGTTGATCGGCTGGGCAATGTACTTATGAGTGTGCATTTTCTCAGGGGGCGGCAGTATTTAAAAAGTTTTAATAACTTTTGTTATGTTTAGTAATTGACATTAATTTATAAATTAATTAATTTTTTTTTTTTTACAGTACGTCTCATTATTACGACCACCAATCACCGAAAGTACAGCACCTGGTGCAGAAATTATTGACAAGGTTGAATGGAAGCAGGTAATGTGTTTAGAAGTTTTTACAGTCAATTCTCTAGTTATAACTACTTGCTCTTATGTTAATTACATTTTTCAATGTTTTAAATTTTTGTGAGCTTTTTGTATAAACATTCGCATAATTCAAGGAGTGAATTTAATTTATTGATTCTTTCAAACTTTAACGTCATTCATCCTATTTTTGTAAAAAGAACAACATCGTCTTATAATCAGGTCATATACAAATTATAATAATAACAACAACAACGACAATAATATTTCAGTATAAGTGAAATAAACGTCACGTCCTGTACGATTATACGTTTTATACTATGTAAGGAATTTTCTTTGCATATTTTATCTACATTTCCATCTGTATTCGTTACCATATGGAATATTTTCACGTGCGTGAGTGTATCCACGTGCCTTGTATGAATGATTGATAAAAAAAAAATAAAAAATAATTAAAAACAACGAAGAAAATATAGAAAATGATGGGCCATGACACGTAGTAACATATTCTGTGCGTTGACAACAATTTCTTCGTATACAAGGTGGTGGTGTGGTTTTTGTTTCATTTACCAATTTTTTTTAACAGTGCTCTTCAGGGATTCTGGGATAATGAAAATTCTATAAAGGAAACTGAATAGTAAGGACAGAGAGGAGAAAAACTTAAAATAAAAAAACTGTTATCAAAGAAAGAAATGAAAATTCTCACTAAGATCTCCTACGGTTTTCTTATTAAGTGTCATCGGATTATTTATGATTTTTTTTATAAAAAATGTTTTTGTTATTGTCCGTTTGGTATCTTTATTTGTGGAGGTCCTTTCTTGTGGTACATTTTTTTATTTACTATCGCAAATAGTGATTTTTTCTATTTTGACATTTTTTTTAAACGATTTTTTACGTTACCAGAATTATGATTTATGTGATTGTGCTGTTTAATCGTGTAAATTGAGCCTTCTGTTGATAATGTTACGAGGTGATAATGAAAACTTTTCAGCAAATTTTCATTTTTTTTTTTTTGTTAACGATAACGATTTCTTGACACAATAAAACTTTAAGTAAATAGTAAAGGTATAAACACCTGACAGTAACATTATCTGCGAAAGGTTTACTATAATTAGAAAGTTTTCATTTGACATTTTCACATGAAAGCTTTAGCAGACGTCTTACATGGCTTTTGTATTAAATATTACTAAAACTGTGACATTTTGTAAAGCTCTCTATCTTTCTCAGTGAAAATAACTGGTGAAGCTCAAAGGATATCAAAACAAAGAAACTTTCTAATAATTTATCTATAATGATAAATTATGAGACCATCGTAAAATATTCCACCCTTTGCCATGGTCCACGTTTTTTCGAATTGTTTGTTGCTTATAACGCTTGTTGTTTGTTATGTTATGGAAAATTATGAAATTAATAAAATTTTATCACCATTACCACATATATTTCTTTGTTTATTTATCGTTATTTGTGTTGTAATAAAATTAACATAAAAAATACCAACGTGTTTCGGTTTTTGGTTAAATAAGAAAATAATTAAATATTGTGGTGGATTGAGATTGTAGTGGTTTAGAAAATATGAGAAAATTTCTATTGGAAACAGTAACGATTTTCCGGTAAAATACATAACAAGATGTAATTCTATGCTGTTTAGCATGATTTAAAAGTCAAATTTGCTGCTTAGAATCGATTAAGGTTACAACAAAATAAACAAAAATAAAATAAACAAAGGATGGTGTTACGTCTTGTATTATAAATTATTTATTAATTCGTTTCACTTTCAGGTGAAATATAATTAAACCAAAGTTCACTTATTTAACGTACAGATTTTAAACTTTCACTGTTTATTCATGCTATTTACTAGTCGTGACACCACACAATTACTTCAAACGACATACAAAAAAAAAAAAAAGTACAAAAGTAAAAAGCACAAAATCGATAATGATACAAAAATTTTTAAGGCAAAAAAAAAGAAAAAGAAAAGAAAAGAATTTTGGTTGCTTAAATCTCCAGGACATAATTTTTTTAGTTTAAATTAAGTTTAAATATATTTCCTTTATTCATTTATTTATTTTTGTATTACTAAAGACGGTTCCTGTTGAGCTTTCCGTCACACCATACCCAAGCATAACTGTTGTTATTACATATTTTCTTGAATTTAGTTTTCTTTTTCCCTCGTTTTTTTGCCTTTCTACCATATACAAAAAAAAAAAATGTCGAAATAAAGTTGTAATGCTCCTTAAGGCGCTTTCCTTTTATAAGGCACAAATTGAAACAGGAAAATGTAATCAAACCAAAGAGGTGATGTTTTTGACACATTTTTCCTTAACAAATAAACCAAAATTTCCCATTTCCCATTTCTACTTCTATTAAATTTTTATACAAAAAGTGAATTTTTTTTTTTTATCTTATTGCCTAACAGGTTTTTGATATATTGTGGAGTGATCCGCAACATAATGAAGGATGTCGTCCAAATGGTTTACGTGGTGCTGGCACATATTTTGGTCCTGATGTCTCACAAAAATTCTTACAACGTTATAAGTTAATGTTTTTGGTGCGTTCGCACGAATGCAAACCGGATGGCTACGAAATAATACACGATGGCAGAGTAAATATCGCATACAGAATAAATCCACAATAAAATCTTAATTAATTAATAAAAAATTATATCTTGATTTTAGGTGATAACAATATTTTCAGCATCAAATTATTATGAAATTGGCTCAAATAAGGGTGCATATTTAAAATTAAATCCACATTTGGATACACATTTTGTGCAATATACGGCAGCCGCATCAAAAACAAGAAAATTAACATTTCGTCAGCGTGTCGGTTTGGTGGAGAGTTCAGCGATTAGAGAATTAGGGGCACGTTTACGTGACCGACGTCCAGAATTGGAACGTGAATTTATAAAACGTGATACTGAGAATACAGGTAAGATTTTATTTTTATTTTTTTTTTTGTAAACGTAAAAGACATCGTCCTGAAGGCATTTTTATACTTTCTTGGTGGTTAAGATGTATTTTTTTTTTTTGTAATTCGGTTTAAACGGTACGTTGTAAAGGTAGAAAAAAAAAGTTTAATAGAATAAACCGAATGAATGTCATATTAGTGGCAGTGAAACATAGAAAATTCAACAGAAAAAGCACGTAATAAACCTTTTTTCTGTAGTTTTTTTTATATATTCTTGTACCGATGCATGTTTATGACGATTATACTTTGTGCTTTTTGTTTGATATACAAAACATATGTTTGTCTAGTTTAATCTACGTTTTATACAAATTTTCTTTACTTTATTTTTGTATTTTTTATTATTATTCAAATCCATACTTGAGTTAAAGTTTTTTTGCTATCATTCTTTCATCTATTTTGGTTATTTCAGCTATCAAGTTTTATTCGAAAAATGTTTGTGGTTCATGTTTATTTAGCTTTTAAATCAAACAACAGATGGTTTTTTCGTTGTGTATTTTCACGTTGTATGTTATTTGCTAGTTACACTAAAACATAGTGTTTGCTTTATGTAGAGCTTATATGTGGAGAACATATAAATATAAATAAAAACGTCCTTGAGCGTTAATGTTACAGCTTTTTGTTTTATTGCTTCAAACAAACAACAACCAAAAAAAAAACCCTTCGCCGTTGTAGAGAGCTAGTAAAAATAAATAAATTTATAAAAAACGTCGTTAATTACGTTTTTTTTTGTATAAAAAAAGCACAATTTTGTAACATAAAACGTGATTTAAATTTTCTTCAATTAATAGAAAAGCACGAAATAAATAAATTAAACAAAAACCAGGCGCCTCCATTGTATGGTAGAAAATATGTTTGTTTTTTTTTTTCCTATTTTCATTTACTTTCCTCATTTTTCATATTATTTTTGCATGATTTTTATTTTAAAATGTGTGAACCTTTTTTTTATCTCCTGATTAATACATAAATAAACGTAAAAACAGAAAAAACTGAAAAAAAAACGAACAAGAATCGTTTGTAATGTGAAAAAATGTTTTTTTTTCTTTCTTCATTTTTATTCTTTCTTTGCTGTTGTTTCCGTTGCTTCCTTTAAACGCGACAAACTCTTTTTTTTTTGCATAAAAGGAAAATTTAACAAAAAAAAAAAAAAAAAACAATACAGTCGACCTTAACCCTCTACATTGAACACGTACGCTAAAGACATTTTCAATATTGTACGTGATTTGTACGTTAAATAAAAAAACAAAAAAATAAAAAAAATGAAAGAAAAGAAAAACGACAAAAAGACAATTTTAAAGAAGCGAATTTTCCTTGTTGTTTTCTATCGTCTTTGTTGTTTCTAGATGGAATGGGTGGCATTTTATTTCCTTAATGTTTTTAAATAAGTAAATAGACAGATTATTGATAAATAAATGTTAAAAAAAAAAAAAGAAAAGAAAAGAAAAAATGATAATAAACGAGTGAAAACGACTGAAAACACTGGAAAGGCGTTGAATATTGTTGAAAGATACAAATAGAAAGCGTTAAATATATATATATATATATTAAAACGAAATGTGTCAGCACTTTTGGGAAATAAAATATAAAATTTAATAGCTTTAAAAATACAAAAATACAACAAAAAAAAAAAATAAATAAAAACTACTACTGAATAAACAGTAAATACGATAAAGTGATTAAAATAGTTTAAAAAAAAAGCTTTATATGTTTATAATGTTGACTTAAAAAGCTTCAAAGTTTAAGCCTGCTAGTTATAATAATCAAAACAAGTTAAGCTTCTCTGTTTAAATGTAGATAAAATAATGTTTTGAGCTTCTAACTTTAATTTATTTTTAAGCTTTTATTGTATATGAATAAACGATCAAACATTTATTTGGTAAACAATCAAGAGACGTGTAGAAAAGTCAGTTGATTTATTTTATAATTTTTGTAGCTGACGTTACGATTTTGTAATTAAAATCATTGTAAAAAGGGTTTTTTTCTTTTTTTGCCCTTTCTTTATCAATTAGATTCATGTAGAAGACACAAATTTAACTTTTTATTTTATTGTAGATATAAATAGCTGATTGTAACATATATTGCATAAATTTGTACAAATTTACTATCAAACAATTATTTCTAGTTGCATAAACATGTTGACACCAAAATAAAAACACAAATAAAGGTCATTTGCTATATAATTTCCTTATATCTAAACATAAATTACATGCCCTCAAGTACAACTCAACAATTGATTGCTCCTTGTTGTAAGGTAAAAATAGAGTGAAAAAAATATAGAATTTCTTTCTAATAACATAAAACAAATTGAATCTAGGACAATTTCTTATTTTATTTATTTATTCAGAGGACAAAGAACAGAATAAGGGATGCATAGAGAGAGAAACAAGGAAAATTTTTTATTTATTTTTTTTTTTTGTATAAACAAGACTATCGTGTTCACCAATTAATATAAATAAGGAAAAAAAAAAAAAACATGAAAAACACTTCAATGTCAATCACTTTGATCTATTTGTTAGGTTTATTGCATTGTTCTATCAATTTATGTCCTTTATTCTGTCCTAATAACTATCACAGACTACTTTAAGGTTTTTTTTTTTTTTCTTCACTTCTTCTTTAGTTGTTCCTTCATCTATATTTAACTTGATTTGTCTTTTGGTCAATAAAAATTTTCCTTCCCTTTTTATTATGTTTTATTAATATTATCTTATTGATCCTTATCGCAGACGGTTGTCCTTAATATTCCCATTATTATTATTATTATTTTTACAATAGACAGAGTACAAAATTTTACTTTTTATTTTTATTATTATTATTATTATTATTATTATTATTATTATTATTATTATTATTATTATTATTATTATTATTATTATTATTATTATTATTATTATTATTATTATTGTGTTTTATGACAAAGGACGTTTTTTTATTATTATTATTATGCAAAGATTTTCCTTTACTATTGTTAACCGCTGTTAGGCAACTTATCGTTTCACGATGTACGTTCAAACGAAGGTACAGAGAGAATGTTTTTTCTTTCTTTTCTTTTTTTTTTTTTTTATCTATTTTGCGTCGTGCAGCCTTATTTTCAAATAAAAAACGAAATAACCAGTGCTTAATTTTTTTTTTTGATTACAGTGATATTCCCTAGAGTTTGGTAACCTACTGAAAAAAAAAAATATTTCAAGATAGTCAAAAGTGTTTCATAAAATTATCCTTTTTACAAAAAAAAAAAAAGAAGAGCTTGATGAGCTTAAATTTGCTTAATCTTTTATAAGACTTCTGCTATGGATAAAGTATTAACGTAGTAGTATTACGATGATCACCTTTAATTAAACCGTGAATATCAGTTAGATTAGATTAATTACCAGAAGAGAATACATTTTATAGGATTATTAAGAATTGTTTTTCTTTTTCTTTCTTTTAAAAAGTTTTTTTCTTTTTCTTTTTAATTTAAATAGCGAAAATTATTAACAGTTCTTGATATTTTCTATGATAAATAATTAATAGAAAGGTGACGACGATACAAGATTATATTTTTAATTATTTTTTATCCAAAAGAATTTTCTCTTTTAATTACATAAGTTTTTCTTTATTATTAATTAATTGTTATTTTGTTTGTCGGAACATATAGTTTGTTCTTAATTAATAGCACATAGGTATTGAATCAGAGACAATATTGTCCATTATATAATAATCAATCAGTAAAGCAATTAGTTGTTTTTGTTTTATACTTTATTAGAGAATATTCTTCCTTACTCATCCCTTATTGTAAAGTTTTTCTGTCTTCTATATTTATAAATGAACAACGAGAAGCACTTTATTTGTAAAAAAAAAAAAAAAAAACAAAAAGAAAAAACTTTTTAATTATATTCTGCATACAAAGAAATGATTTTAATTGCAATTAAGTAAAATCACTGTTATTTATTATGTTATTGTGATTTTGTAATATTCAGTTATTTTAAATATACACGTGAAAAAGTATTTAAATGTTCAGTTATGCTTAGTTTAGTCAATCATTTATTCAATTATTCAACTACTTAGATATTCAGCTATTCAGCACATCTGAGCAGTTATTCAGTTCTTCAGGTGTTCAGTTATTTAGATTTTTAAGAAATTAAGAAATCAAGATGACAAAACTCGAAAGACTTCAGTATTTAGAATAATGATTCATTCAGTATTCTGTTACTTAAATACTATGCCACTCAGTTACACAAATATTCAATTATTCAGTTATTCAGATATTCAGTTACTTTAACTACAAATAATCTAACAAAAATATTTTGAATTTTTGGTTTTCAGTGACAATAAATAATACAGATGGTACCAAAATTACAAAAAAAATATTTTTCTCCAATTGTTTTACAGGCCAATTAACACTTTCAAAATGGTGCGAAGCAATGGAAGCAGCAACACATCTTGGTCTACCGTGGCGTTTATTACGTGATAAATTATCACCGTTAGATACAAATATTCCGGTCACAGATGTTAATTATAAAAAGACACTAGAAATGCTGGACACGGATTTGATTGTATGGATAATTTTATTCACGCTATAATTAATTTAATTTTTCATTTTTTTTTTTTAATTTTTATTAGAAAAATGCCCAAGCTGGTTCAACATCGGTTGCCGAGTCACTGTATAAAAATAAAAGTAGTTTAGAGGCGATTTTTCGTATATTGGATAAAGATAATTCTGGTTATATATCGTTAGATGAATTTAGTGAGGCATGTGATTTATTGCGTAAACATTTACCGGAACATGATACAAATGAGCAACTATTAGAAATGTGTAAAATGATGGACATCAATAAGGATGGCTTAGTTGATCTAAATGAATTTTTAGAAACGTTTCGTTTATGCGAACAGGCTCGCATTCATATACGGATTGATGATGATTTTCGTATAGTTATCGAGGATGGTGCAGGTAGTGGTGGTGCTAGTGGTGGCAGTGCTGGTACTGGTGGTGGTGGTAGTAGTAATACCAATAATCCTAGTTGCAGTACAGCAAACAGTAATAATAAAAAAGTATCGAAAAAGAATTCAACAAAAAAGGTCAGAATCAATAATGAGAAAAATGCACAACAAGATGAAACGATTGATACGGAGGAAGAGGATGATGACGATGAAGATGGTGATGATGATGCAGCCGATGCTGCATTTATTGAAGATACAACCGATAATAATGATAAAAATAAAAATAAATCAAACAAGCAGCAACACTCAATGAAATTATTAATCGATCAAAATGGTAAAGTAATTGAGAAGCAAACTGTCGAACAAACATCAACCGGAACGCCAACGACTAACAAAACAAACGGACACAATGTTAAAAATTTAGCGAAATCCAAAAATGATACATTTCTATAAATTAATTAAATTTTATTTAATTTTTCTTTGAATTACTAATCTCTCATTAATTTTTCTTAATTAAATTAAAAAAAAAAAAAAAAAACAAATTTTATGAAAAATCAAGTCACTAGCTTTTTACCGTCCAAAAAATTATTAAATTAAATTAAAAAATAATTTTTTATATTTTTTATCCTAGAGCAAATGTTAAAAATTAAGGATTTGAGTTGAGCAATTCAGAAAAGATGATTTTCATGAGTTTTTATTCCTGCAGGAGATTTTTTTCCTTTCCATTTTATATAATTGGGATTCCCCGATTATTGTAATCAAAAAACGAATTCGTTTGTCAAGATATTAACGGTGATTAGGGGGTAAACTGTAATCACATAACAACACGATAGTAGGAGAATTCTGTTTTATTTTGATTATTTTCTTTAATGAAACTTTAAGCGTTTTTTTTCTTCTTCTAAATATTAATTATAAAAAGAATTTAGTTTTTGTTAAATTATTATTATTAATTAAATTATATAAAAGAACAAAATATCTAATAAATGGGAACAATTTAATTAGCAAAAAAAAAAAAAAAAATGAATTTCATGTAAGAAAAAAAAAAAAAAAAAAAAATTTCAATGTTTAAAGCATTTCTATGAATTAATTAAATAATTTTTTTTTTGATAACTTTTTATTACTGTAATTAATCTAATGAGGTGTGATTAAAACATAAACTATGTTAGGTAACTGGAATGTTTTGATTATGTTAAATAAATAACCAGTAATTTAGAACCAGTTATTGATAATCAGTGATTATGTATTGGTTCTTTATTATCATTGTGTATAATTCGATATGATTGTAATAATTTATCAAAAACTGAATTAAATAAATCAATCCATCCTCAAATTGTTAATTACAAGTGATAAAAAATAAACCCTTTAACTAGTTAAAAAAAAAAAAAAAAACATTTAACAAAATTAACAAACATTTTTAAAATCCTCTTACTTCTAAGTAGCCTAATTAATTAAAATAACAAAAAAATGTTAAAAAAAAACTAAAATTAAATGTAGTAAAAGTAAAAATTACCTTAAAACACACAAATTTCCGCCCGTCTCAATCACAATTTTTATTTATTATTTTTTCGAATATTTATTCAAAAAAAAAAAAAATTATTAATTATATTTAACTTTTACTCAATTTTTACCTTCTTATCTATACCTAATTAAGCATTTAACGCAAAAACAATTAACGATTTTGTCGATGAAAGTTAAAAAAAAAAAAAAAAATTTATAGAAAAACAAAACTTTTACTCTACCCTTGTATTTAAAATAAAATAACATAAAAATATTATTAGTAGAATAAGTAAACAATAATTATTACCAATAAAAAAAAATAAAAATATATATATTAAAAAAAGCTTAAACTATAGCTAATTAAAGCAAAATTAATTAAAAATTCATAAAAAAAAATTTAAAAGAAAAAATCTAAATTAAGCGATAAGTTTGTTGTCTTGGATAAGACCAATATGCACTAAACATAGGCAACAACCATCAAAGACAACAATCATATTAGTAAAGTTATTTTTATAAAACGTTACTCAGTTTTATCGTTTTTTTTTTTAAATTATCTTTTTGGTTTTATTAGTTAAGCCGGAATTTTAGTTTAATTATTGTTATTAATTAAAAGGAGATTAAAAAAATAAAAATGATGAAATTATTTAATAAAATTGTGATATATTTCCTAATAGGCTTATATAATAATTATTTTTTTATTGTTAATTGTGCGATTATATGGCGTTTTATATTAATTATATTTTGATGTAGCATTTTAACAGGTGTTTTTGGGGTATTTAGACGTGTAAAGATCAGTTTGGAGAAGTAAAAATGTGCTTAATTTAAGATTAGAAAGCAATTGATGTAATTGAAATGATTTAAAACAATTTTCTGGCAAAAATAAAGCTGAAAACTTAAACAATCAGCTATTTCATGTATGTATTTAAGAAAACCTAAAATCTTATGTCCAGTACTTCAGGACACTTCAGAATGCTACACAATAACATTACGCCGATACACAAAATCATTTAAATATTTTTATGACTGTGAAACTAATTGTTTTCGTGTTTAATTTTGATCTTTTTTATTTATTCTTGTTAAATTTAATTTTTTTTTTTTAAACGAACTTAAAAAGATAAAATTATGCCAAATAATTAAAGAAAAATAAAAAAAAAAAAAAAAACATTTTAACATTTTAAATGAAATAAAATTAAATAAAAATTGTAATTTTAAGATGAAAAATTAACAAAAATTCTCCTTTCTCGATGTTTTTAATTATATCCTATAATGTTAATTAAATATAATCATTCTATATAAATATATATATATACATATAAATTTTAATTAATTAAATTTGTCAATTAAATTTAATTAAAATTATTTAAAAACAAAAAAAAAAAAATTAAAAAGAAATTGAAATAAAAATTTAAAAGAAAAAAGTGGAAAACATTAATCCAAAAATGATTGTTTTATTTACTATATGGTTTGTGTCTGTGGTTTATGTCTACAAAAAGCATTATAAATGTTTTTTTTCTCCCTATGTTGAAAAAGTTTTATTTTGTAGAAAAAAACGCTTCCTTTCTGGTATTGATACATTTTTATCAGTACAATATTTGATAAAGATCTCTTTTTTTTAATAATTTAAAATAATTTTTATTACAAATAAATGCTTAAAAGAGTTTGTTTAGTTGAAAACTCATCATAATACAAAAAATATTTTTTAATGACATTTGGAAGGTTTTTTTATTTTATTAACTCAAATTTTTAGTTAAATTTTAGTTTATTAATTAAATTTTAGCTAATTACGCATATACTAGACAATTAAAACGTCAATAATACTTAAAAATATGTAAAAATACAATAAGAAAATAAAAAAAGAATAAAAAAATTAAATTTTAACTGTGGCAAAACACGATTAAAAGTGGCTAATGTGGAAAAATATTATAAATATTGATGTAATAAGGAACAAAATTATGATTATCGTGCTATTGTTAACCACAATGAAATTTTTTACTAAAAAAAAAGGTGAAAAACATTAAATTGGCTGGATAATGATTTTTTATTTTCCACTTTACCATCGTATAATTTTATTATTTCTTTGTTATGCTGAAGGAATATTGACGAAATGTGGTATAAAAATGTTGTCTAATAATGAATTATTTATCATCCGGGATATGAAAATTAAATTTTTTTTTAAAAACACATTTACTTAGCACGCGGTAAGGTAATAATCCAGTAGAGTGTAGATTATCTTATCATGTATTTATGTAATAATTTTTTTCTTCATTATTTACTAAAGTGACAACAAACAGCAGACAACAAGCTTAAAATAAAAAAAAAAAAAGTCATACAAAAACCGATCATATCGAGGGTAAACGAGGGTAAAAAAAAGAGAAGAAAAACCGTTTAAGAAGGAATAAAACGTAACAAGTGGATAATGATCGGTAAATATATATACAAAAAAAAAGAGCAAAAAATTCAATAAATAATCGGTGATCGCTGGTTTAGTTTCGTCTGTGTATTAGGATATGGTAGAAATATCTGCTTATTTCTGTTGTTTAAAGGATGACAAATTGACCTTAGGGCATTCTTTACCATAACACAAAGGTGAAACACAGATAAAAGACAGAAATAAGACTGTCGATCACCTGCAGAAACATTTTTTTTTTATCACGATCGGCTACTTAGCTAGATAGATGGTTAAAGCAAAATTTAGTACACTCGGTGTGAAGTTCAAGATTCATTTATTAAGGATTATAAAGGAAAAAATGCCGACAATTTAATAAAATTGAACAAAAATCTCATTGATCAATATGCCAAATTATGTGCTTTTTTCATCTTGGTCTGAATAACAATCTATTTAGGTAGCGATCGTTTAAGTCACTTATTTATAAAAAAAATAAGTTAATGAACTGATCCTATGTTTACGCGATCAATGCAGAACAAAGCAGTTGTCTTGAGCAAAGGATTTAACAGCTAAAGCAGGACATAAAACCCGAAATACCTGATGTAACGATAACCAAAATTGACATTTTACTTAACAAATATCAACCAATTTAACCTGATCTCAGCCTAATTAATTAAACTAAATTTTTTTCTTCTTTTTATTCATTTATAATCTGCGGCAATTCAGATGGACGAACCATATAATACAACCAATTAATCAGTTAGAGTTAAAAGAAAAAAAAAAAAAGAAGGAACAAAATAGAAGACAAATCAAAGTAATGATGACATCAGACTACATAAAGAAAGGTGAATAAAACGACACAAATTTCTGTCACATCCCGAATTAAAATTCATTCGGTGACTTATTTATTTGATTTATTTCAGTTTATACTGTGAATGAAACCATCTCTTCTTAGATAGGAAAAAAACCGGCAACAAAACAATAAAAGGACATGAATGGATCCTAGATAAAAAAAAAAAATACAAAAATCTCTTCTCGCTTTTTTTTATTTTTTTCTGTCTTTTTTGTTTCTGTTTTTTATTCTTCGTACACAGGTTGAAAATTCCTAAAATTTTGATAAATTAGGTGTAATTTGTTGTTGTCTTGTCTTATTATTATTATTATTTGTTTGGATTAGGGGAAATTTACAAGGTGTGCCGCCGCGTACACAGTGCTTGTTATTATTTTTTTGGTGTCATGTTGTTTTTGTTTGTTTAAACGTTGTTCGTAATTTACAAAAAGCTTTTTAAACTCCTTTTGTGAGCGCTTCATTAATTTTTTTTTTAATTGATTTGTTCTAGATGCGATACAGAGATTTGACATTTTATTTTTTTAATTTATTAAACTTTTTTTTGTATCTGGTGGTTAATGACGGTAATACACAGTCATTTGGATTGGATTTTGTAGCTTTAATATCATTTTGTTTCACCGATTTTATTTCTTTAAACAATTAATTGAATTGCGAGGTATTAGTTAGGTTTGTATTAAAATTTAATTATCTATAATGCGGAATTTGTTTTTTCTAATGAATTCGCTACTTTACAACCTTGACTTCTAGTTCTACTTCGAGTCTTGACTTTAAATCAATTTAACGGAAAGTTCCTAATGCAAGTATTATGATTCGGAAAACTAGTGTCATTCAAAAGTCATTCATACAATACTTTAACTTAATATAACCCTGATACTAAAATTTAGACTCGAATATACTCGTATCAAAATTTTGCTAAAATCTAAACACAGAATCATATATTTCATTTCTTGTGTCTTACGGATAATATTCCAAAGCTATTGTTAAAAAACGAATAAATTTTTACTTTGTACCATCTAATTTAATTTTTAGTTGTTACAGATTTGAATTTAGAAGCCTTTAAGCACCAGATAACTTAATTTGTGTTACAATTTAGCTTAGGAAATCATGTCTTAAATCATTTTAGAGCTTCCGGCTACGATTTTCAAAACGCACAATAAAACACCGTAGAGTCAAAAATGGTTTAACCATCATTTAACATTTGAATTCTTATAATAAAACTTGTATTATACCCTGCATTCAAACGTTAATTAATTAATACTTTGTTAATGGAAGTAAAACATCACCGATTAATATATAATTGATTAATTAATTATAAAAGTTTCTATCCAAAACTAATTAATCATAATCAAACACATTAACCAAAATTCTTTAGCGTACGTCCTAAAAGGTGTATAATTAATAACATGATAATTTGTGTTGTCCGGAAAACGTAAATAAATAATTTTATTTTAATTAATAATAAAGTAAACGAGACTGATGTAATAAAATTATTTGGCGCATTGTATAAACGACAACAAGCAAACAATATCAGCAGCGTAGACGACGCAACAAATTAACGTTTTATACACGTGTGTGGCCTTAACTCTCCACTTAAATCCACGGTTTTTTTTGTTTTTGTTTTGTTTTATTAAAATAATGAAAAACAGGTGAAATTTTGTGGTTTAAGTAAAAAGAATTTACAATTGTTGTGTGCTCCGGTTTTTGTCATCTGTTTGATGTTTCTTCTTCTCTACTTCTCTTCTCGCTTCGCTTTATTTCTTTCCATCTAACGATGACTATTATTAAATTTTTTTTGATATCAAAAATATGATTAAAAGTATTTATATTTAGATTAAAAACACCAAATGAATACGTGCGTGCATTTGAAAATTAATTAAATAAATAAAATGGGTTAAAAATTTTTTTTTTCTTTTTAACCGCGGAAACACATTGCAGTCATCATTGTCAGCCGTTGATTGACATTTTAATAGAAATTTTTTTTTTTTTTAATTTTCCGTTTTGTTTCTTCTAGTAACAATTAAATTATTTTTTGTTTTTGTTTTCTATTTTGTTTTAGCTGATAAAAAATTAACTATGGTGGCTTAACAAAAAAAAAAACGTTTTTTTTTTACATTGATTACATTGAAACTTGCACGGGTAGACGTCGTGAATCGTTGAAATAAGCGGTGAACACAGACTTTTTTAATTTTTTGCATTATTTTGATAATAAGGCACAGATTTATGTTAGATTAGATAGGATTTAAATAATTAAGTCGGTAAAAAAATAACATTTCGATAGCTTTAACAAAATTCGAAACTTTCATGCAACTTTTTACTGATACACCGAAAGAAACTTTTATAGTAAATACATTTATAAAGCATATTTAAGTCTTCTAAATTAATAAATAACTCGTAAAAATGTTACTAGTGTGGTGACTTTAAAAGTTAAAACACATTTTAATTGGCTTTAAAACTTTCACTGAATTATCGCTGGAAACTTAATCGGTATTTTAACTGGCTTATTTACGTATTAAATAAACATTTTAACTAAGCTTTACTAAGCATAAAACAAGTGACGTTTTATAGTAAAGTAAGGTAAAGTGAATCAACAGCAATAAATAGAAATTCTTCGTAGAAGCCGTATGCTTCCTTTGTGTAATAATAAGGAAAAAAACAAAGGTTCAACATTCAATGCTTGATTTAATTCGACGTTGCTTCGTTACTCTAATCGAGTCACTTGTTAAGTCTTAAAAATACTGAAAAATGATCCAAAAATAAGAAGACAAAACATTGTAAACTAAGCGTAACAATCATTGGGTGTTGATAAAACAAATAAACAAACTAACGTTTTCTTTTTCTCCTCTTTTTCATCTTAATGCCAAAAAGGGTATCCAGCTGTGCACAAATGCTCATGTGATATAGAGTTTAAGAATTAAAAAAAAAAAAAATTAAATCACATAGCTTTATCGCTAGTTTGGTTTGTAAATGATAAACAAAACCTTGAAACGTTTCACCTGACAACCGGTGATTGGTTTTCTCTCTTTTCGATAAATATTTTTATTTTTAATTTTATTTTATTTTTTTTTATTATTAATATATCAAAACAAATCAATGTTTGTTTTAACAAAAACGATGGAAAAATCAACGAAAGTTTTTAATAAGAAAACGGCGATTTGTGTTTATTATTGTGGATGATGGTACAGTTAAGACAGGTAAAGGCTGCATTGTAGGTGCACAGCACGATATTTTATCATGAAAACAACAGTAGCATGAGTTGTTTTCATGTCGACACAAGACATTTCTGTGCTTTTCATAACTTTATCAAAAAAAAAAAAAAAAAAAAAACAAAAAACTGAAGAACTGAAAAATAGAGAAAATCAACAAAACAGAAGAAGGAGAAAACGGTGGCAGTTGGGCGTACGGTTGACTTACTTCAATCAATTTTAATCTGTTGTAAAAAAAAAAAAAAAAACAAAAAATTTATTTTCTGTAATTTAATATTCATAAAACTGAAAAAGGATACAAAAACAAAAATCAAAAATTTATTTTAATTTCCAAACACGACGTTGTCACCTCCGATTATGATAATCGAGAAAGGTAAAAAAAAAAAACAAAAAATGTTTTTTTTTTCTTTTTTATTTTTATTTTTACATAATGCAAGGACGACTTTTATCGCTTGTTTAATTTTTAATAATTTAAATCACCTATAAAAAGGCGAAAACGAAAAATATTTTTTTTTTTATCTTTTGATTGATTTTTGATTGCGAGAAAGGTGTGAAAAAGCGATAAAAATTAATTAACAAAAAAATATCTCTGATGCTTTTTCTATTTTTATAAAATTAATTAAGAAATTTTTTTTTTTTGGTTACACGACTACACCACTGGTGTTTTTTTTTTTAACTTTTGATTGATATTTCTGAGATTTTTTGATTGCCGCAATAATCCAACCAACCAACTTGCATAAATCAATCAAAAAACAACATTTATTTATTTATTTTTTTTTTTTTTGAAATTTTGTATTCCACAAATGAAAACATAAATTTTGAAAAGGCAAATTAATCAATAATCACGTTAAATGGTTATTAGCTTGATCAAAATTAATAAAAATAAATAAATAAAAAAAAGAAATCACTAATCAACGATAATGACGATGATTACACAACAATAAGCATCAATAATTTTCTTATTAATAATGCACACAGTGTGTGAGTGTCTTCTGCCTTGTCTTCTGTCCTCATTTCAGGTTGAAAAATAAAAAATAAAAAAAAAATGATTGATGCGATAAAAAAGATTTTTTTTCATAAATCCCAATGTAAGATAAAATTTATGAAAAGAACAGAAAAGAAAAGGAAAGAAAAGAAAAGAAAAATAAAAATGGTTAATGTCTCTGCTTTTGAAGGTGAATTAAAAAAAACAACGCGGCACGCTTAAGGCGTTAATAAATTGATGAATTTCTTTATTTTATCTACGTAAGAACAAAAAAAAAACACAAAAAATCGATTTATTATGAATATTTTATGTCACAAGTAATGTGATTTTGTCTCACCCTACAGCAGGGCTGATCTATTTGATGTTTTACATCGTTGTGACATCGTTCTATCGTGAGAAGTAACATTTACTGATGATTCAGTTTATGTATTCAGTGGATGAACAAATTTTAATGTTAAATGCGTACTAATAACCTATAATATATATATTATAACCGCGATAGTAGTAACATATCAGTCACATTACATATACGCTCCTTGCATATGTGAAATATACAAAAAAAAAAAATGTAAATTTTATTTTGCATCAGTAAAAATTAACCATTTTTTCGAAAGACAAATTATGAGAGATTTTATGATTTATTAATACAAACATCCTTTAAGCGAGGGATAATACTATTTTAAGATTTATTATTATTTATGAAAAACGAAAATCACACGAACGTGATTACAGCGTAGAATAATTTACTTTTTTCTTTGTTTTTCGTAAAATTTCTGATTATTTATTTGATTTATTTGTTTTAATAAATAATTTACAGGAACAAGAGTTGTCAATTTTGTATAGTTTTTGTTGTTGCTTTAATTGCTGAGTAAGGTAAATAGAAAATTAATTATTTTTATTAGTAAAACCGTAAAGTTTTATTTACTAGAAGAGGAAAAAGTGTCAATTACTTGGAAATACTGTGGACATCCTAAAAACTGTGTTAGCTAATAACAGTGGAATTACATAGATAACCTCTTGTGGATTTTTAAACAGAAATAACTTTAGCTTTAGTCTTGTCAGTACGCATTGGTGTATGCATGCTTATTTCATAGAAAATCACAGGAAAGCTAAGCAATATCCAATTATTTAACATATCAATTGCCTTATGAGTTTATTTGTAATAAAGTAATTTCGATATCATTTTGCATTATGCTCATAAAAATCATCTAGTTTACACACATTTCACCTGTGCAATTTAATCAAAATCAAGACTTTAGCTTCTATCTGACTTAGTTTTAGATTATTCTGAAGTTTGAAAGTGAAACAAATTGTTTTTTTTTTTGGTCATAATCCTCATTAAAAAGTCCAAAATACACATGGATGTAATCTGTTGGTATAAAACAACATTTGAATGGTATAATGGTAATGGTTTCACTGTTAAATCTATCATTGTCTCATTAAAACTTTAAGGAAAACTTTCACGCAACGCATATCAAATCAAAAAATCATTCTATAACCACTGATGCCACTGATAAATTAAATAAAAATAAAAACTGAGCTGGCACCAGAATTTATTCTCTTTGATTTAATTTCTTAATGGAGCAAAAAAAAAAAAAATAATAACACAACAAACATTAAAAACAAACAAAGTTATCAGAGCTTACACCGGCTGAGGCTTAAGTTAATAAAAAAACTTACAGACAAAAATAAATAAATAAAAAACTGAAAATAAGCAGCAAGAACACGTACGGATGTAATTAATCATGTGTGAATTCTAGTCTTTAAAACTATAATTTAAGAATTTTTATCTTTATTTTATTTTTTATTTTCAATGCAATTTTGATTTAACGTTACGGTTTTGCCTTACGTTTATGTTACATTACATTACATTACATTGATGCTGTGAACGCGATTTAAATTTATTATTCTTTTGCATAATAACATAAGTAAAAAAAAAAAAAAAAAAAAAAAAATACAATAAATAAATAATTTAACCGGTTTTTACGCTGTTTCAAATGTACAAACCATTGATTGAAATTAAATTATATAGGCAGGGTTGGTAACTGGTTGGTTTATTGGAAAACAATGCTGAGTAAAACTGTCCATAGTTGTTCTATGCGAAATGGTCACATTTGAATATTGATTAATAGTTGACAAACTGACAAATATTCAGCACTTGATCGTGATTTCATTTAGTTTCTTTTTAGCAAGCACAAGCAAACAGGAAAACGATCAAATATAGTTATTACAGCTAATAGACGATTAAAGTAAAAAAAAAAAATAATAACGCATCCCCCCACGAAAAACATAACAAAGAAAAAAGGCGATAAAAAGGAGAAGAGAAAAGAAAAAAAAAAACAAAAAATCAATCAACGTTAGAAATTTTATTTATTTATTATTACATAATTTCCATTGTTCGTACGTAAAGTAGGCGCATTTATCACATTTACATAATTTGTTTTAAAAAAAAGAAGAAAACTTTTTTTTTTTCATTTCATAATAATTATTAGTTATGAGCAAAAAAAAAACAATTCTCATTTATTATTAATATAGGAAAAACCAATAGTGAAATTATTTTTTCTATTTATTTAATAAAGCATGAAGCTGATGTTTTTGTTTAGCTTTTGCTAAAGTTATTACTTGTGCCTTTTACTGTGCGATATTTATTTAGTTAGAATACGTGTTTTGGGGATGTTTTTTTTTGTTATGTTTAAAGTGAGAAAAGTGAGTCGACTATCATTGCTTGATATTACTATCAAACTATCCAATTATACTTTCGTACTTGCTTATAAAAGTTTTAAATAAATTGACAACTGATTCATTGCGCTATTGATATAAAATAGCGGATTATAAAATTATTAATCAAAATAAATCAATTTGTTTTCCAAAGTCCAATGAATGTTCACTGAAATTTTTGCATATTCGTACACATTATTTAAGAAAGCTAATAGAACATATTGGTAAAAGAACAATTTGGAATTGTTTATTGATCATCATTTAATTCACAAGTAAAGTGGGAAATAATTTTGTATAAAAACTAGCATCACAATCCCATAAATTATCATAGTTGCAGTAAAACTCAAAATTAACTGACTTCTGTGCTTTAACAAATAAATAAATTATTGCCAAATTCATTCATTTTGTGTGAATTTTTATTAAGAATTTACAACAAACATAGAAACTTTATCCGTACAGTACAATAAACTTTCAAAGCTCTAACAAATAAACAAGTGAAAAAGTCAAATAACATCAATAAATAAATTAAATTAAACAACAACAACATAAAATAATTATGAATTAATTATCGAGCATAAATCTAGTTAAAAAAAAAAAAAAAACGTTCACTTGTTAACAAATAAACAAAACAAATTATATAATAAAATGATAAAAGATTATAAAATAAAAAAAAAAAAATGCAAATACCACAAATAAAATTAAATTTTTTTTTCTCTTATTTATTTATTTATTTGCGTTTTGCTGGGAATGCACCTGTTTAAACATGAAAAAAAAAAACAATTTAATTTTTTTTTGTACAGAACAATTAGAGTAAATACAAAAAAAAAGGTTTAAATACGTTAACTAGCCAACTACTGTTGTTAAGTCATGTGTGTACAAAGGGGTGCACTGCCACTGTTCTTCTGCTTTTTTTTCTGCGTTTTTTTTTTTTTTTAATTTTTGTTATAACAACCGCTAAACTTGTGTATAATATTTATTATCCTTAAACTATTACCAGTTTATATACCGAAAACGATAAACCTAATGCACTGTTACACTGCAAATTATACATAATTATATTAAAGATTGCAGATTAGCAGCATTATTATTATTATTTGCAACAAATTATCAATCTTATAAAATCTCTTTATTTTTTTTTATGTTTTATGTTTTATTTAATTTGTGATATAAAATCTGCCTTAAAAAAAATGAAACGCATAGAAATAGCGTAACATAAGCGTATGTGGAGCATTAGCTGCTATAAAAGACGAAGAATTTATTTTTATTTTTATTCACTTCATGTCTTTATTCTTGTTTTATGCACAGTTCTGCACAGTTGTTATGTTGATTAGTTCGATTTGTTTCTTTATATAGGGTGTACATTGTGTTAATTAATATTTATACATGTTTTACATGTATGGTGCCATTTGGACTGATTGTACAGTGTGATTATGAATTGTTGGCGATTTGTAAATACGTTATTAGTACTTTGGTAAAGTACTTTATTGTTTTTATAATTGCAGTACATCGGTGTGTTTACAATGAAGCATTCTGAGTACAGGATTAATAATTAAAAGGCAGCTTATCAATTAATTAAAAAAAAACCAGCAGAAATGATAAGTTAATCACGCTGCCGCATAACAAAAAAAAACTTTAAAATTCTAGCCTAATTCATTGAATTTCTGATTAACCCTGCTAACTCATAATAAATGAAATAAAATAAAATGATCACTCATAATTAACTTCAAGATCAATGGTCGTTAAATTTGTTTTTCTTTGTTATACATGTGATGCACTCATAATGTAACGCCCTGTAACGTGTAATAATCCTCATTAAGTAGCAAAGTTGTTAGGACTTGATAATAAAGTTTAATTTTATTTTTTTAAAGTCTAGCAGGATAGACAATAATTTATTTATTCATTAGTCAGCTACAATTTAAAATGCCACCTGAAATACTTATGACCGTTCGTCGAACAGAGTTCGTTCCAAAAACGAGATCCTACAATCGAGGCCGAAGAAAATAGAGGTTATATATGTCAAATTAAAGGTTAAATACGTCAAAATTAAACTTTTGCCTCATAAAAAAAAGGTTTCAGTTTTATTTTTATTCATTGAAATCTTATCGTAAAACACTGAACTCTCGCCAAACCATGTTAATTAATAAAATTGATTTCACATTAATCTACGTCTACATAGTTAGAGTTAACAGAAAATAGTGTTAATTGTATTAACAATAAAGTTAAAAGCTATTACCTAAGTAAAGAAAATAAACGAAACACCACACCGAAGATCTTATAAATTCATTTCAAAAACGCATAAAAAATTTATTTATTTTTTTCTTCTCTTTATTATTTATTATTATTATTATGTTTTCTTATACGAAAAAAAAAAAAAAAAACATTGTTGGATCACTTAAAACGTAATAAATCAATTTAAACAGGTAACAGTAAAGAAGCTGAAACAACAAAACATTAACTTGCGTTAAATATAAAGAAAAACAAAAACAAAAAAATAAAATAAACGATCATTCCGGGATGGATGAACAGAATTTTTTTTTTTACAGGTTTTGCTTTCCTTTAGCAAATAATAAATTTTTATTTTTCATACCGAATAACCCGGCGGGCAATTAAAAGTCAATTTAATTCACATTCATTAAAAAAAATTACTCGCGTTGGCATATTAAAGCTTTAATTATTCAATTTAGGGTTATTTTGACGATTTAATAATTATAATTAAAAGTTTTTTTTTTTTAATATAATTTCATTTTTTTTTTGTATTAAATTCTATGAATTAAAAAACACCTTGAATAAAAGTTAATTAATTATTATTACCTTTATTATTTGGTTTTAATTAATTAACAAAAAAACAAAAAAACAACGACAGAATGAGTCAAACTATGGGCAAACGCAGGCAAGTTTTTATTTTTTTTTATTGCGCATGTTACGTTCCGAATAACACAAAAAACAAACCCGAAAATTATATGCGAAAAAAAAAAAACCAAATGCATTTCGTATAACGAAAATGTAAACAGGTGTGGCTTAAAATTGTTGGAGGCGTAACCATATATAACAATTTTTTTTCTCATGTTTATTTGTTATTAAACTTTATGCTTCTTCGGTTGTTGCTTTTTATTTTTTTCGTTTTTTTCTTTCTGCTTTATTAAATGATTTATTAAAGCTTTTGCTAGTTTTTAAGTGATATTCTCTACAAGCTTTGTGACAATATAAACTTTAAACTAAAAATATCCTTAATTGTAGGGAGAGCTTGTGGTGTTTTTTCTGTTTTGGTTTGTTTGTTATAAGGCTGCGTGTTAAGGCTGTAAGTTGTGAATAAATGTGTTGGTTGCTTTACTTTCATGCTAGTTTTGCTATCGTTTTTTTTGATGTGAAATGAATGAAAACGATTTTCAGTAAGTTTTATTACTTGATATATTTATTATTAAATTTTTATATCAATATTATGCTAGAGTTGTTGCTATCACACTTGCTGCAGCATACATATCACTCTTTTCTATTGGCTTACCTACTATATCAGTGTAATCACAGAGATTATTGTGGGTTCTTGAATGGTATATTCATGAGAATTAGATAGTAATTAGTTGTATGTACTAAACAGGTAAATTTCAATGCAAAAATTTGAATGATGAATTCATAATCACAGTAGTTAGCTCATTTTACAATTTATTGGACAGCATATTAACCATTGTAGAGAGTCTAGCTGCAACTTTATTAAAAAAAAAAAACTTTTCAATGAAGCGAAACACCTGTGAGTCTAGCGTTATTTACATCGTCTATCATCACAGCAATTACAGTCAACTTTCCGCGCTAGTCACTATGCTTCTGTTACATAAATTAAAGCATTAATAGTGTTTCAGCCCTTTTCTTTAATAGACTCTATCAATTAATTTGTAGCTGAAGATCCACAATCATTAGTATTTTGTTAATGGTCGAATATTTTAATAAAAGCTTTATTAACTTAATTAGCTTAATTCACTTATAATTTACTGATAGGGTGTACATATTTCCATTACATTAAATCATTAAAGATGAATCGTAGATAAAAAAAAAAAAATAAATTTATGCCTACCGCGACTACCTTATAATTAAAATGTATTAAAAGTATTTTTTTATTAATAATTATTATCTATGGTTTCTTGTTGTTCAGTTTCATTTTCTGTTTTTATTTTTCGTATTACCTTTAATTATAATTTTCCATCATTAAACTGCTTTTTACATCTGCTTTTTAGTTATTTTATCTAGCTTTCTAGGCTTTTTTTACTTTATTTTAAACAATTTAGATCAACGAAAAAAACATTTTTTTTTTTAATAATATTTCGTGACTTAATAAAATTAACTCGATTTTAAGATAATTTTTCAAAAAAAAAAAAAGTTTATTTATTTAGTTTTTTTTTTATGAATAAATAAATAATGTCGCATGTCGCAGATGTTTTTATTTTTTCTTTCGTTTTCTAGTTTAGAAATATTTAATTGAATTAATTTTATTTGTAATAATATTGTTGTTAACTTGTTAAAAAATACTGGTACTGTTAAGGTAGAAAACTATCTGTTAATAATGCCTACAAACACACACGATTTACCTTATTATTATTATTGGTTAAATAATTAAATTGATTTTTTTCGTAAGAAAATTGATTGATTGATGCTTTGTTTTCCTGCTTTAGTATATTTTATCCTTGGTTATAAAGTAAAAAAAAAAAAAATTAATAATAATAAAAATAAACTAACCACTGATTGCGTGTTTTGTGTTAAACACAAACCACAACAACAACAACAATAACAACAACGACAAGAAAAGAGAAAATCACAAACAGTGGATATAAAACAGTTAAAGTCAGTTAAAAGCAATTGTAAAGACTGAAATAATTCTTAACATTGAGCTACCTCACTTGATGGCATTGCCTTTAGCCATTTAACCATTATTACTGTATTGAATTCCTTTAAAAAAAAATTGTGCACAACACAACACACAAACAGTATACAGGTCGCGTTATCCAGTTCGTTTTTTCTCATTTTTTTTTTTTTTTTATATCATTTTAATGATTCCCCGTTTATTGTTTAATTATTATTTAACCGAAAACGAAAAAAAAAAAAGAAAAAAAAGAAGTTTATTTCAAACTCTGTTTACAAGCAGCGCAGTTTACATGATTGAATTATTTTTATTTCTTTATGAAGTTTAAAAAAGCTTAATTTGTGGAACAGCGAAAAATGAAAGAGATTTAAATTATTATTGAAAAAAAAAAAAAAAAAAAAAACAAAAAGCTCACGACTTTTATTTAAAATTACTTCGTCAGAATTTTATTATTATTATTATAAAGCTTTTTTCCACCTTTCCATCATAACAATTATTTTCCTCTTGCCAAAGAAAATTACCTTTGATTTACTTTAAGACACGAAGAAAAAAAAAAAATTATTAAAATGTGTAAAAACTATGGGAAATTTATGTTTCTTCTTTAATTATTTGCATTGAAATAAATTTTCTAAAGATTGAAGTTAATTTGCGTAATGGTACTCTGTGCCAGATAGATTGAAATTGTTGAGGGTGTTATTACGCTGATATATTAATAACATCGTTTTATGCTTTATAATTGTTTGCGATACAATAAATGTACGCCAAAGAAGTCTCGGGAAAGACTGTTGTGGATTTTTGTAATAAAAATCACGACAATCACTGCTTGTAATAACACACAAAATTGCCACCAATTATGAGTTATTAGCTGGAAAAGGTTCTCCCGTTTCGTTTTGAAAATTTCTTGTTATAATAGTGGGAATAGAATTCATGACTCAACAGTAGTTATGGTCAGTTCAAAACCATTGTACATTCCATTGTGATGAAATTAGCTGATTGTTATGCAAGAAATAACTGAAATATCTCTAATCTAGAATAATTAAAAGAAAGCAAATACATATTTTTACTAAGTATTGGAATTAAGCTTTACAAATTGTTTATGAATGAACTTTTAATTCTTTTATTTACTTCTAAAGCTGCAAGACACCATGAACGTGTAGATTTTATTAGCTAGATGAATGTTGATTAGAATTGGAAAGTTATCCGGTTAGATTTAGTAAAAGAAGGCGTTCAAGATGGATCTGGAGCCGAAAAACCGCTAAAAAGCAAGGTTGTTAAATATAAATAGAAGTTAAATCAAATCCTTTTTATGAAATAGACAACATTTGCAGAATGTAAACAAAAACCCTCAAACAAGATGACATTCCAGAAGGATTTCTGTAATGTTGACACTGCAAAGCTTTTGGACTTCAGGAGAAGTACGATTGCAAAACTGAAACCTAAATGAATTAACGGTAGGGCACCACCAGAAGTAGAGGCTGCAGCTTAATTTGTCACAACACTGAACAAGCATCTTATGCCTAAACCGATGAAAGGATAACTAAGAAGTAACAGATATCCTTGTGCTTGTTACAACAACTAAACATTACCCCATTAAACAACACAAACCACTTTACTCTACACTAAAATTACATTTAATCAGATATGTATTTTCGCTTCACAAAACTTTCTATCCACAATCACAAAAAATTCCATTTTCATGTGAAATAATCGCACAGTTGTTACCCATACGTTGCGTTGTGCTACGTTTTAATATTTCAGCGTCATACAAAAAAAAATTTTTTTAGTTTTCATAAATAAAAAAAAAAAAAAATTCAATAAATTAATTAAAAATACAAAAAAAAAAAAATTCCGATAATTTATTATATTATAAAAAAGAATTATTTTTCGTTTTTTCTCTTCACATTTTGTGCGCAGCTTAATTGGAATTTATTAAACAGAATAATGTGGTTTTTATGGTTTAAATGCGCTTGTTGTTGTTAGTATCTTAGGGTTTATTTTATTTTATTTATTTATTTATTTATTATAGTTTTTACTTTTTTATGTTCTTAATCAATATTTTTTTCTCTATCCTCTTCTCCTTATTTTTTCATCATCATCATCATCATCATCTTTTACTTCGTTTTCTTCTACATTTACTTCTTCTTTGATTTATAATTTTTTTATTAATTCTGTTTGTTTGGTCGCAACATTTCTGATACAGATTTGTTGTTAACTTGTTGGTTACTTTTAGTTTTTTTTTTTTTATTTATTTATTCACCACCATTAAAGTGGAATTAGAGATAACAAGATGATTGAAATGATTTTTTTTTTTAAATCTTTATGCAGAATTTGTATTTCTGTATTGTATTGTGTTTATCCTATTCTTGTGGCTGCAACAATGTTTAATTTTTTATTTTATTTTCATTACACAAGATGTTTAGGGTGATTTGATTATAATATTAATTATTACAGTGGAATCTTGTTAATCTAGCCACAATAAATATAATATAAAAGAAAAAATCTTTTCTACACTAATTAGTACATTAACGAAAGCTTTGGTAAAGTTTTAGTACACAATTGAAAGATAAGTATTATAAATACAGTCAGATGTATTTATACCATTACTAAAAAGTATAAACTTTACTGTTTAGAGTAATCTTGTTAATCTAGCTACAGTAAATAACATTAGACCATTAATGAAAGTTTTGCTAAAGTTTTATTACACAATTGAAAGTCAGATAGACCAGCTTTATAAATATTTGTTTAAAATACTTTGCAAGATATCGTTTTATCATTACTAGAAAGTATCTCAAATAACTTTACTGTATAGAGTCAATAAAAAGTTTCGTTGAACGTAACTTGCTTACTTTCATGTGTCATGAAACTTGTATACCTATTATAGCTCTAAAAAAATTTAGATAACAAATAAAAATGTAAAACTTAATTAAAACTAATTATCGTTATTAATATTTTTATTACAAATGCTAATAACAATGATAACAATGGATTTATTAACTTTAATCAATCTTAACTTTATATAATGAAAATAAAAAAAAAAATAAAAATTATTTTATGTCCTACACAGTAACACAGGCAAGCTTATTTACATACAAATAACTTTAACGGAGTAAATATTGTTGGGTTTTTTTTTTTTTTTT